>CM035414.1:81844582-82469582 GCA_020310875.1 Ceratopteris richardii | reverse complement strand
TTCTCACTCTTGGTCTTAACTTGTGTGCGCGTGTGTGTGTATGTGTGTGCATGTTAGTGTGCTTCTCACTCACACACTTGTGCCTTCACTTGCTCAAGGTCATCATACCATCCTCACGTCTTCCCGGATTTACATTAAAGGAGGTGCTACTCATCACTGAGCTACACCAAATTTTGGCGCCGTTGTCGGGGATCGAGCTTTGAGGACGAGCGTGTGATGGTAAGATGTAGAATTGAGACGTTGGCGTTGTAGGTAATTCCCTATTGGTCTAGCAATTAGTGATTTGTGAGGTCCCTACAAGTGTGTCTTGAGAAAAATCCTGTGTATCAAATACCATACCTAGGGGAAACAAAACCAAGGGATCTCTAGAATTGTTTGCAATAAAGACAGGGGACATAATTGATATCCAAATTACATGCATGAACGTGATCTGTCTGTCATTTGAATTTAAGTCTTGAGCTAATTTTGGGACTTTCACAGGTCCATAAGCAATTGAGAGCATCCAAAGCAAGGGTTTCTTTGCAAGCTTGAGAACCGGGTTCTTGAGCATCATAAAGCAAGGGATCAACAAGTAAGGTCGGAATATTCTCAACTCCCTTTGTCAATTCCTAGCTTAGGCTAAGTTCGAGTAGTGCTAGGAGTAAGTCAGGACAACAATAGGCACAAGACAAGTCAAAGACTATCTAAGAAATCAAGTTCAAGAGATGACCTGTGTGTGACCGACCGATAACTTTAAAGGAAAAGAATTTAACGTGGGATGATCAACTTAAGTGCGGAAAATTAACTCAAATATTCCTGACGACGCGATATCAGACAATATCATAAACACGATAACACCCTAAAAAAGAATCAAGTGACTGACACCAATTGATCGGCAACGAGGTTGTACTTTGGGAAAAAATTGGGCTACTTAAATAGGCATATGAACCTTAGATCAAGACGACATCTAGTAAGAGATAGACAAAGTCTTAGGTCTTCAGAGGCTAGCGTTAATCATACTGCTAGGTCTTGGGCCCAGCAGTTGAGCTACCACTCACATTACCCTAGCTCTGAGACTAGTGAATCAGAGATGTCTCAAGGTATGGAGAGACCTGTGGGGAGTTCAGGTGTGTCATATTTGTATAGGGTGGAAGGCCCCTACAAGACGTAGTTGGAATACCTTAGGACCAACCAATTAGGTGCTAGAATCTATGAGGACGGCCTAGGAAGATCCGTGGTCCAGATTAAAAACTCGGACCAATCCATTGGACTAGAACACCCAGCTGTCAAGTTTGAAAACCGAGCATACTTGGACAAAGAGGGAACCATATATGTGGTCACTAGTCACCCAGACAGGACATATGAATTCGGGAATGTGATCCCTGAGACGGACATAGATGACCTAGAACAAGGGAACGTAGGAGGAGAGCCTAGGACCCCTCGAGGGAAATCTGTTCTTACTAGAATCCTCAATCCCGAGTGGGTTCCCCAGGACAATAAGAGTATAGATCTGCTCCTAAACCAAGAGACCGATGAAGTCTTTTGGAGGTATAAATCAAATAGGCCAAATGATGTAGGGTCAATCATGATCTATGAGTTCAAAGATCCTGATAGCCCAGATAGAGTGACCTACTTAGATCACGCTTCAGAGAGGATCTTTGTGGTTACAGAACATGACAGGCATGCTTACACTTGGAAGGGTGAATTCGTTTTCCCCCAACCAAGATCAAACGTGTCCTATGGTCACCCGGGAGCTGGAGCATCCCAAGCTCATGGAGCTCAAAGAGACAGGAGTAGAGAGAGACCAGAAGTAAGCTTTGCCAACCCAGGAGGCAGAGAAAGAACGAGAACGGAAACAAATAGAGTGGAACCTGAGGTACTTAGAGCTTCAAGGAATCAAAGAAATACGGATGAGTTCCCTCTACCAAGACCTAGAGAGCACACAAGGACTTTGAGACCGACTCAGCTAGTTAAGTCCATGAAGAACTACTTCGATGGCACTGGAGATCCATACGATCATGTGGCTGAGTTTAGGCAAGTCTTGAAAGCTGAATAAGTTGAAGATCTGTTCACACAGTACAATGCCTTTGGTCTAACCCTTAGGAACACCGCCCTGACATGGTTTCATCCCCTAAACGAGAGGCAGTTCAGGAGCATAGACCAACTTCTAGAGGCATTCATTATCGATTCTCTAAAAGTGGCATAAGACATAACACTTCCTCGCTGATTCATAGCTTCAAGCAAACCCCTCAAGAAATCGTGAGACTTGCCGGAAGAAGATTTAGGCAATATCTTGAGAGATGCCCTGTTCCTGAGTTACCAACACCAGCCAAACAAGTGGCTTTATTCTTGGATGGACTGCTAAGTACTAAATTGAGGTCATATGTGTACTTGAAGGACCCTAGGACCATTGAAGAGTGCGTACGCATGTGCATCGACATAGAGGATAACCTAGGGGAAGAGTTAGAGCTTTCCAAAATCTATAAAGATTCAGATAGTGCCTCTAGCTTTTCTTCCACACAATCCACATCTATTGAGGAATTAGCAGAGAAAGTAGCTCAGAAATTAGGTGTCACTAGCAAACAGATCCCAAGATTTACCCCTATGAAAAGATGCTATACTTGTGGAGGTGACCATATGGCGAATGTATGTCCCATTATGGCTCAACCCCAAGTAAATCCAAGTAGCTAGTACTGCACCATAGAATGAAGATACACAAATCACACCGCACAAGACTGCCCATACAACAAGCAAGCGGTTAGGCAAACCTACCCTCAGCCATACCCTCAACAAGGCAGATACCAGAGTCAATACCCACCACAACAGTATACTAGGCCTCAACAAAATTACCAACCGCAATATCAGGCTCCATCCAACCCACCACCTTCCAACCGGCCTCACCTAATCCCACCACCCCCTAGAGTAGGATCAGTCCTAGCAGATCCCACTCTCGAGGACCTAAACATGATGCTCAAAGCATATCAGGCCAGAATCCAAGATGGGCCAAATGTAACTGATCATGAAAAATGCTACCCTAGAGCAGAATTAGAGCTTGAACAAACTAAAATTTGTGCTAAGATGGTGGAGTTGGCTCAAACCATGTTTGAAGCCAGCCGCCTCTTTAACCTATCTAGCTCAGCCAAGACACAACTGCACTTTGAAGGACTGTTAGAAAGAATAGAGAGGCTAATTGCACAATCAGAAAAGGAACCCGCCTCTCAACACAAGGACAAGGCAAGTGAAAGAGTAGGTCTTCCTGCCCAGGAAGCCTATGTGCCTAACTCTACGGAGCCAGACACATCATCTTCTATGAATTGATTCACACTCGAATTCCTACGAGAGATTCAAGAAGACAAATGGGCTAAAGAAAGTGAAGTCCCCCCTCCCATTGAACTTGTGGATGATGCACACGACCAATTCCCACAAGACATCCCATCCATTTATGAGGAGCGGGAGAGCACCCAATCTCAGGAAAGATTAGACTTTGAGTCTAACTCTCGACAAGAATTACCCCACTTCACAGGCCCATGGGAAGCTAAGTCTACTTGTATGAGAGCACCCACGGTCATGGTACGAAATGAGGACTCAGTCATACCTAGGAACACAGAGGTAGTGAAAAACACTAAAGTACAGTGCAACCTCACCTTAGAAGAGCGACTCAAAGTGAGGCCAGAGCTATGGAAACATGTAGCCAAACAAGTACCAGAGATAGCAAAACCTCGTTCCTAGGTAGGTTCTCATAGGACAGTGCCAAAAATTCCTCTAGACAAGATAGGAGATATGAGTGAAGGTGAAGAAGGAAACACCTATCTTCCCATTACCCATCAGGGGCACACAACTAAGGCAATTCTAGACTCAGGTGCAGGAGTTGCTATTGCTACCACTTCCCTATGGAAGCATTGGGGCAAGCCAGCACTCAGGCCCACAAGGATGAAATTGCAGATGGCCGATGGTCACATAGAGAGACCCTTAGGGCTGTTAGAAGGAATAACTCTCACCACATGTGGTGTTGAGTTCGAGCATACATTTGCTATATGTGATTTTAGCAAAAATCATGCCTATGAAATGATCTTGGGACGACCCTTTATGCGACAGTTGCAAGTGGTACAGGACTGGGGAACCAATTCCTTGTACCTGCAACACTTAGGTGTTACGACCAAAGTGAATCTCAAAGATTAATCTCATAGAGATGTCCCTCCTATCCAATGGAATCCCCTCCATAGAGCCAAAGATGATACGGAATCGGTGCATTCCATAGGATCACGATCCTCATGGATGCATGAAGACACCCACTTATGGATGTGGAAAGTAGCAGTAGAAGAAGAGAAGAGAGAAGAAGCCAGAGAGATAGGTGCAAAAGAAACACATAGATCAATTCAAGACCCAGCCTATGTACTTGTAGTCTTTCCTGACGAAGAATTTGAACCCCATGGTTGGGCAGAAATCCTAGCAACAATGGATGTAGCCATCAATGAAGAACAATGGACACCTCACTGTGATGAAGATGGCTATGACATTTCAGTCTTCTCCATAGAGCCAATCATGGGGGAGGCAGTGTTAGAAGAGTGTGAACCTAGCCCTGATGCATTTGAGGATGCAAGTGACTCCGATCTAGAGTCAATCGTTATGGACCCACCTTTTGCATCAGATGAAGAATACTTCTATGAAGTAGAATTTCAACCCCAGAGGCATGAAGAGCTTACCAATGATGTAAGGGTCGCCACACATGTGACCCCGAAGGAAGAAGGAAAGAAAAGAAAGAAGAGAGAAGTCACACCAGAAGAGGAAGAATCTTTGTTTGAGGTCCCGGAAAATTTTAAGAAGTATGAGATAGATGACAGGAGAGTCATGATCAGAATGCCTAAACGAGAGGCGCAATCAGGGGAGGCCTATGATAACAAAGAAACCACCAAGAAAATAGTGGTAGCTGTGGAAGAAGGAGAAGAGAGATGCACATACATAGGCCATGACCTGACGAAAGACGAAGAGCACGAATTGATAGCCTTGCTAAGAGAATACAGAGATGTATTCCCTTGGAGTTACAAGGATTTGAAAGGCGTGGACCCTGACATATGCTCACACACTATCCCCATGACCTCAGCTGCCAAACCTTCTAAGCAAAAGCCATACACATATAATGATAATTATGCTGCTAAGATCAAAGATGAGATAGATAGACTAGTTGAAGCTGGATTCATCTATGAAACTGAGCACACTGAGTGGGTATCCCCCATCGTAGTGGTGCCCAAGAAAAATGGAAAGCTGTGTGTATGCATTAACTTGAAGAAGGTCAATGCAGCCACAATTCGAGATAACTATCCACTTCCTATCACAGAGCATCTCTTAGAAAGAGTAACATGCAAGGAAGTGTATAGCTTCCTTGATGGATTTTTGGGCTACAATCAAGTAGCCATAGCTCCCGAAGATCAACATAAGACGGCTTTTGCCACTGAATGGGGCATATTTGCCTTTAGAGTAATGCCATTTGAGCTTACCAATGCACCCGCTACCTTCCAGAGGCTGATGTGCCATGTATTTAAAGAGTTCCTGAGGAAGAATTTGGAAGTCTATGTTGATGATCTTTGTGCTCATTCCAACATTAGACAAACCCATATTCTTGAACTCAGACAAATCTTTGACAAATGTAGAGAATATCAAGTCTGCCTGAACCTAGAAAAGTGCGTTTTTATGGTCAGGCAAGGCAAGATTCTAGGACACATAGTGTCAAAGAATGGCATATCCACTGATGAAGAGAAAGTGAGAGCCATAGTGGAGCTACCTAGGCCAAAGAATGTCAAGGAAGTACAAGCTTTCATGGGGCATTGTGGTTATTACCGACGGTTTATACACATGTATGCCATCATAGCAAAGCCTCTGTATGGCCTTTTGACTAACTTTGAGTGGACGGATGACTGTGAGAATTCCTTCAATGAGCTTAAACGACGATTATGTTCAACACCAATCTTGACCACACCAGATTGGAATAAGCCTTTCCATGTTCATGTTGATGCATCCAATTATGCTATTGGGTGTGTACTCGTGCAGCCTACCGGTGAAGGTAATATGGATCTTCCAATTGCCTATGCTAGTAGACAACTGAATGCAGCTGAACGGAATTATACCACTACGGAGAGAGAAGGACTAGGCATGGTATATGCAGTTAAAAAGTTTAGACATTACTTGCTTGCAAATAAGTTTAAATTTTTTACTGACCATCAGGCACTGCTATATCTCGTGAGCCATGCAATACAGGAAGATTAGTAAGGTGGTTTCTCTTGCTAATGGAATATGATTTCGAGGTTGTGATAAGGAAAGGGAAGACTCACTTGAGAGCAGACCATCTCTCTAGGCTCACATCTAGAGAAGCCCCACAAGGAGTGTCAGATGACCTTCCTGATGCTTACTTGTTTAATTTGGAAGTGGTGCCGTAGTGGGCTAAGCCATTAGTGCCAGTATTGACGTACGGGCCTAACCATCCAGTAATAAACACACAGGATAGAGAGGTAGTAAAAGCCCAAAAATTATCACATCATGGCAGGAAGTATGTACAAGCACACAGATCAAGGGATCTTGGCTTGTTGTGTGGAAGAGGATGAGTACGCTAAATGGTTGCAATTAGCACATGTAGGTGCATTAGAGCAACACTACTCAAAGCAACGAACCCTACAGACACTAAGGAGACTCGGAGTGCATTGGCCGACGATGGAAGCTGATGTCCAAAAGTTGTGCAAGGAATGCCCAATCTGCTGCACTAAACCACCTGTGGAGCATGCCACTCTTTATCAAGTCTCCATAGTGCCAGATTGGAGTGAACCACTAGTATCCTTCCTGAGGATGAAAACATTCCCTCCAGACATGACTCTGGCTAGGAAAAGGAGTTTAGAACAAGAAGCCCTGGATTACTCACTCATTGGTGATAATCTATACAAGCGTGGTAAAGATGGTTACCTGAGACTATGTGTCCATGAGAGCGAATATCTCAAGATCTTGGAAGCAGCTCACCAAGGTGTAGCAGGAGGACATATTGGACCAGATCGGGTGATCAAGGCAATACTATTTGCGGGCTTCTGGTGGCCTACCCTTCACATGGATGCACATACCTATGTGAAACGGTGTGATGTTTGCTAGAGAACTCAGTGTCCTATACGCAAAGATGAGATGCCACTGAAACCTATGATAGGTGGACGTGCATTCTCTAAGTGGGGAATAGACTTTGTAGGTCCTATTAATCCCCCAGCTAAGGGTCCCCATGCTGAGTATATCATTGTTGCCACAGACTATCTAACCAAGTGGGTAGAGGTAAAAGCCACAACGAAGAATGATGCTCAAAGGCCAACCCACAATCACGACAAATCTGGGTGCCTAAGGCTTGCTTGCGGGCTCAAATAGCTACACCGAGGCCACACGCGGTACAACATGTTTCACTCACTCAAACATCTGATGCCCATTCTTATACATCACGCACGGGCACATATTCTTCCATGAGCACAAGTAAAATCACTAGTAAATGGGTCCCTAAAAAGCCTCGTTTTCAAGCAGATACCCCTATCAAACTCTCCAGAGTCTCCATTTTGGCAGCCTAAAAATTGTAATAAACCCCCGGACCCCAGTTGTAAATCCATGCCCACCTACTAACTACGTCACTCTCACACTACATCATTCCACTTAGCTCCTAGGTCTACCCAATTACTAACTACACACACAAGCACCGAGCACTTAATAACCTACTAATCTCTCCCGAACCTCATGTTAATGTTGTAATGGGGACAAAAACGGTTCTATCTTGTCCTTTACAATGTTAACACCTGTTTCTATATTCTCACAGAGTCATGAGGCAAGAAGTAACATGGCAGATACGGCAGGAACTAGCTCCTAGGCAGGCACCAGCCCCCAAATCGTGGACATTGAGAGTCTTCCCGTTGAGGAGGAATTGAAGGAGCGCCCAGTGGCATTGAGGGCATTACACGCCATACCGATTCAGAATCCTCCACAGGGGCATACAATGCCGGTCAGCAAAAACTCACATTGGTTCAGTGATGTGGCATGATCTTTGGGTGAAGGCACTTACATGTGGGAGGCCGAGATAGAATTCAATGGGCGCTGGGGCAGGTATCACTTCTTTACCAGGGAATTTGAGAAATTGCAAAATAATGAAGGGTTGAAACCTATATGGAAGAAGGCGGGACTCTACGATTACTTCAAATTCCAATTGCCAAAGCCCGAATTTCTAAGATGCTTGTATTTGATTAGCACCCTCACTCCGAGCAAAGACAAAAAGGGATACAACACCTTTGTCCTCCCATCTCTCACCAGGGGCAATGAGCTGAAGCGCTTTAGGCTGACTATCAATTTGGTAAGGGAAGCTCTAGACATGAAAGGAATGCACATTCCCACTGAGAAGGAGTCCATGGTCCCTGACAATATGAAGAACAGGAATCTGACGAAATTAAAGGACATGGTAGCAATGACACCGACGATTGCCATTCATTTGCGAATGGTCATGCAGCATTTTGCATTTCTCGCTCAGGAGAGGTTTACAATGCCACCCAAAAAGATATGGTTTAGTCTATACTTGGCCGACGCCTTCGATTTGACAATCAACATGCCCCACTGGATTATCGACCAAATCCACTTGGCTCATCAAAGGTGGTATAAAAAGCAAAAGTCTGTATTGTATGGATGCTGTGCCCTCACCCAGATTGTGTATAGATGTTTGGCTTATGATGTGCCAGTTCAAAGGGCATTAATTTGGACCAGGGTACAGGAATTTCAACGTAGACTATCAACTGCAGGGCCGCCATCAAAGAAAATGAGAGGCGCAGTTCAGATGCCCTGTGCACAAGCCCGCGGTGTGACACTGACACCTGAGACAACTCCACGACTTCCGAGGCGTGTACAACCCTTCACTATCAGATTACCAAGACACATCACTGATGGACCGAATTTGGTGTTTCCCCCGGTACCAACATACTTAGAGTTTCCTCACGGATTCACATTAGAAGACCTAACCGATGAGGAGGTAGCCAGGATAATCGAGGCAGTTAACGCGGAAGTCGAGGCAGAACAGGCAAGCGGCCAGCAGATAGTCGTAGACCAACCCCATCCAGTCCAACCAAGAGTAGTTGAAGTGGAGGATGAAGAAGAAGAAGAACAAGAGGATGAACAGGAAGGATTTTCTAATGAGGAAGCACATGAATATGAGCAAGAAGTCCTACAGGAACTTGAAGGAGCCCCGGCTTATACGAAGGAATTGAAAAAGCTGTATGATACCATTAATAGAGTTCAAGAGCAACACAGACTGTCCCTTGCAGCAGGAAAAGCCCTCATGAACCAAATCCTTGAGGAGGAAGGTGTGGATGAGCAATACCGAGCAACCCTTGACATGATAGCCGATGCATTGGGGGTACCTGAGATGGTGCATACCGCCCTTGCACAATCACGAAGAACGGAGCGAAGATACGGCAGACATCCACCTCGATCAAGAAAACAGATGAATGTATTAGTATCAGAACCACAAGGAACATCCACAACCACGGGCACTGCACACACCGTTCATGACAGTGATGAAACCCATACATCAAGTGCACCTCCGTCACCCCCTTTTCCACCCCTACCTCCAACTCCACCACATTCACCTCCCACTACGAGTGTAACCACCACTGTCACCGCCTCCGAGTCCACTACTCATACCGAAGCACAGACCGTTAGTCAACCCACACAACCCACACACCCTATCTCCACCTCTCTTGTCTATACGGCCACTGACACAGTAATTCTAACCGCAGCCACGGAAAACCTCATTCCCCCGATCACACTTCCTGGCAGTTCGTATTCACAATTGCACACACCACTGTACACTTTCACCACTATCACTGCACCCACAATTCCAATGTTCACAATCACTCCCACTACTGCATCCACTTTTGATTTTATGGACATATCACCCACCTCCGCACCTCTCCCTCCCCCCATACACCCACCATCTCCCATTCCCCCACCACCCACCTCACCATTTTCCAGCACCGCATCCACACTCCCCTTCCCCTTCCCCTTCCCCTTCCCCTTCCCCTTCCCCTTCCCCTTCCCCTTCCCCTTCCCCTTCCCCTTCCCTTCTGCATTCAACACCCTTCCCGCATCCACCCCTACTAATAATGTATTTAATAATATGTATTAGTGTATGTCTCAACTACAACAGCACTACCAGCATCTTGATAACCAACATACGAGACTCTTCCGAAGCCATGAAGAACTTCAAGTACGATTCAATGATCTAGAAAGCGAAAAGCGGCTACTACAACAACAGTATGTCACTTTACAGGAACAACATGAGCAGTTAGTAGCCAATCCACCCCAGTCAGATGCAAAAGAAAAACAACAAATGGATGATCTGCTACACTCCCAGATAACAGAGAATGTCAAGCTTCGACGCAACCTGGCCCTCTTACGCAAACACATGTCTACAACACTCGAGGAAAATAAACGACTACAGAAACAGAACGAAGAAAACTTGGAAGCAGCAATGGAGGGTTCCCCACAGGAAATCGACCCAGATAGATTCATAGCCATCCCCTCAGCAAATATGCAAATCGTGTTGGAAACCCATGCAGACCTCCTGGAAGCCCATGCAGCATTAGAAAGAGAAAGAGATGACCTATTAAAGCAGCTGGCAACCCAGCAGGAGTCACCAAGCAAAGTCACAACCGCAGTTGACATGTCTGAAGAAGTCGAAAAACTCAGAGTGGAACTAGAAGAATTGCGAAATAAATTCATGCAATACGAGCGTCAACCCTCTCCCCTTGTAGAACCCGAACCTGAAGACTTAGTGCCAATTGAAGTAGAGGAAACCTTTGAAGACCCATACGTTCCCATGCCTGCACCAGGGGGCAAGCAAACAGAAGAGGGCATGGACACCATCGAGATCGAGGCTCCTGAATGGATGCAAAGGTTAGAGAAAGTGGCCACAACCCATGATGACAGAGTTGCAGTTCAGATAGCGTCTATGTCACGTTTGGAAGAGGTAGTCATAAAATCGGATTACTTTAGAAACCTCTCCCATCATAGGTGGATCGACACATCCGAGGATTTGTATGTTCCTTTCTGTGTCTTAATGGCGGATTACAATGCTGAAATCAAGCACCACACCTCAAAAGAACCAACCTCGACAACACAGTTTGCACCGGACGACATCCCAGCAAGTGCCAAGCAGGGGAATATACATCAACCTATGTGGAGGATTCATCTGCTTCAAACCTACCCTAAGATGGTAAGGACATGGAATAACATGCCTTTGTCTATCAAATACAACCCATGCTACTGCCCTGTCTTTCGAAGAAGGTCGTGGCCGGAATACACAAAAACTGTGCTGACAACCAAAGGATGTGAGAAATGGCTCAATTATGTCTACTTAGCACCACCTAAAGGCCAACCTACCATTGGATATATGATTTTGACGATTCGGCATTGGGGGGTCCGGTTAAAAAATGTACCAGATGTCATGGCCCAAATGTGCCTTAAAATTTTTGAGCTCATGTTGGTCACCTTCAGGACCTTCAAGAATGTCAAGGAACCTCATCTGTCAGCTCTCGGATTTCATGAAGGTAATCAGGACCTTGTCTATGACATGAGCACCACACCATCTATTAATGTCGTATATGCATGGCATGCACGTATAAAGTATCTACCAACCTGCTTCAAACAGACGTTTGAAGAAATGTTTGTCACGGGGTTCTCAGAATATCATTAAGAGATATTCATTCCCAGACCATCACACTTATTGCAATTGTTTGCAGTGGAACAAGCTCTCCATTCAGAAAAGTTACGTATACCACATCCAGAGGTTCTCGGGCCGGTAGATTGGGATGCTCTACTCACGGACTTGGCCAAAGGGTTGAGAATTGCAGAACATCATTTAGCAACAGATGTGGTGGAGTACTACATCTAACGACCCACTCAACAAGGGTCTGTCAGGGACGACAAACGCGAGAGAGGGGGGGGTGTTAGCAGTAGTCAAGGAACGGAAGGACTCACAAGGCAAGGAAGCTTACGAAGGGAGTCAGAGCAAAGAGAAGGCACAAGCAGACAGAGTAGTCAACGACAATCTGGCAAGTAGGCCATTATTTTTTCAGGACACTAAAGCATATCAAAGAGGGGGACACACAAGAAGAAGGAGCAAGTAGGGAGCTCGAAGATGTGTATGTCAAATCGTTAGAAGAAATCCCTACAACAATAGTGATTTTCATCACTAAAAGCCATTGTAGATACCATTTCATATTTTTGTAGCTCCATTTTGTGCAAGACAAGGAGTCCTTGAGCTTGAGGAGCATTCGAAGTAGCTACCTACCAATTTTCATAATTTTTAGACTTCATTTGAGTCTTCAAATAGGCCCTAGAACCTAATTTTTAACTAGGCCGGACACTAGGTCTGGACACGGCCAAAACCTAGTCAAAAACTATAAATAGAGCTAGAGAGCTCATTTTTGGGGTTAGCTTGTAATTGATTTGAACTTGTATGAGCTTTTTGGAAGTAATCTAAAGAACTCCATTGCTTCTCACTCTTGGTCTTAACTTGTGTGCGCGTGTGTGTGTATGTGTGTGCATGTTAGTGTGCTTCTCACTCACACACTTGTGCCGTCACTTGCTCAAGGTCATCATACCATCCTCACGTCTTCCCGGATTGACATTAAAGGAGGTGCTACTCATCACTGAGCTACACATATACATATACATATACATATACATATACATATACATATACATATACATATACATATACATATACATATACATATACATATACATATACATATACATACACATATACATATACATATACATACACATATACATATACATATACATATACATACACATATACATATACATATACATACACATATACATACACATATACATACACATATACATATACATATACATATACATATACATATACATATACATATACATATACATACACATATACATACACATATACATATACATATACATACACATATACATACACATATACATATACATATACATATACATATACATATACATATACATATACATATACATATACATATACATATACATACACATATACATACACATATACATACACATATACATATACATATACATACACATATACATACACATATACATACACATATACATATACATATACATATACATATACATACACATATACATATACATATACATATACATATACATATACATACACATATACATACACATATACATATGCATATACATACACATATACATATACATATACATATACATATGCATATGCATATCCATATACATATCCATATACATATACATAGGCAATGCATACACATATGCATTTAAATATACATATACATATACATATACATATACATATACATATACATATACATATACATATACATATACATATACATATGCATATACATATACATATGCATATACATATACATATGCATATACATATGCATATACATATGCATATACATATGCATATATATATGCATATACATATACATATACATATGTTGGAGGAGATGGTGGATAATCACAAGAGATGAGTTAATGTAGCTAAACCTACTTCACACCTGCTATAAGTGATGGTTGGAGAGTGTTGTGAGCCTCTTTAGCTAGCTAAAAAGCACAAGTAATCACATATGTTGCTTGGAAGATGATGCACTAATGATAGGATCAAAACAAATAGGCAGACATATGATCCAATGTTCAAAACTTGCTATTTTGGTTGAGACACTTACTCAGAGTTTTGCACCATTCTTTGAGTACATCAGCAATTGATAAATTTCCTTTTGGGGAACTTAAATTAGCTTAACAAGCTACCAATAATGAGTGAAATCATCTAAAATGATCAACTATATGTAGAGAAATGTGTTTAGCAAATTAAGCACCTATCTCGATTTTTATGGGCCTTGACAGTCACAAACCAGTGAGTAGGGATTGATTGATATCTAATGATTGTGAGATGCATTATTAATGAAACTTTGTAGGGTTAAAGTAGATAGTATGAATGAGCTTTCATGCTTTAGATCAAGAGAAATGATCAACTATACAATGAGAACCAGCTCAAACAATTTCTGATAGAGATATAGAGAAAGAACTAATCATCATGTATGAATTAAATCATGTAAAAGTGCAATGTCATTAGCAATAAATCATTGCTCAATGAGTGAGGAAAGAGTGAGCTATGAGGTGAGCTGCTCTTCTCAATGAAAAATACATGAAAATTATCTCTGAACCTCCAGATACACACGGGCATTTCATATCTCTTTTATAGCCTTTGTTGGAGCCAAAGATTTGAATTCAAATTCAAATCTCTACCAATAAAGTGCATCCTAAAGTATAGGAGTGATTCTATCTTGACTCAACTACCAAAAAATACAAGATTATATGCTTCCTAACTTCTCGTGGGTGTATTGTCCTTTTACAAATGTAATTTAGAAACAAAGTTACAAGAGGTTGTACATATTAAGCCTTCCATGTGTAATGTCAATACATCAAACTTATGTGAGGCGATCAAGTGTGTAGGCTTGGGCTTAATTGCACCAACAACTCCTCCTCAAGCTTAACATGCTTGATCTTCATTTCTCTTTGATTTCCTACAAACCAATCATCAATTTGAACTAGTTCATCTTTGTTCCATCTAATGCTTTGGTGAGTATGTCTGCACATTGCAAGTGAGTTGATACATATGATAATTGGATATCTTTGGTAAGCAATTTCTCCCTGACATAATGATGGTGCACTTCAATGTGCTTAGTCCTAGCATGGTACATAGGATTATCAGCCAAATGAAGTGAACTAGTGTTACCTCCAAAGATAATTGGAGTGTAGGAATGTATCTCCAAATCAACATACAATTGCTTAAGCCACATAGATTCCTGAGTTGCATTAGCCAAAACTCTATATTCTGGTTATGTGGAGGATAAGGCCATAGTTGGTTGCTTCTTGGATGACCATGATATGAGCTTTGAATGTGCAAAAGATAGGTACCGTGAAGTGCTCCTCCTATCATCCTTGGAGCTAGTCCAATCTGCATCAGCACATAACTTTATATCTATGTCAGAAGTAAAGGGGTAGAACAATCCCTCATTCATTGTACCCTTTAGATACTTAAGTACCCTCTTTGTAGCTCCCATGTGTGGCTTCCTTGGTACATGCATGAACTAACTTAATCTTCATGGATGTATCCTTTTCTGTTGAATGGTTGCCTGTGAGCTCTGCCAAATTGGCAAGCTCCACATTTGTATATCATGTGCTGCTTGGTCACATTGGGAATGCCAAGCACACTTTGATCACTGCAAATTTGCTTTAAAGTTCTCTCTCCTATGTGCCGTAGTATCTTGTGCCATATTTCCAACTCAGATAAGGTTTGATCTCTATAACTGAATAGTGCTATGTTCCTTGTAATTTCAAAAGTAAACAATCTACCTCACTTCTCACCTTTGGCAATCCTTTTAATCTTCATGGATGTATCCTTTTCTATTGAATGGTTGCCTGTGAGCTCTGCCAAATTGGCAAGCTCCACATTTGTATATCATGTGCTGCTTGGTCACATTGGGAAAGCACACTTTGATCACTGCAAATTTGCTTTAGAGTTCTATCTCCTATGTGCCGTAGTATCTTGTGCCATATTTCCAACTCAGATAAGGTTTGATCTCTATAACTGAATAGTGCTATGTTCCTGGTAATTTCAAAAGTAAACAATCTACCTCACTTCTCACCTTTGGCAATCCTTTTAAATCCTTGTTTGGGGGTCTTCAACATATGCTCCATGCTTGGTGAATCTGACCTGTAGGCCTTTCTCTACAATCTACCCAACACTAATTAGGTTTTTGCTACCACTTAAATCCATGCTTTCTTGAAATATACATCATTCTTCTTATCTGTCTCACTTATCTCTTCAACCTGCAATGGACTCGTGAATGCATACCAAAGCTTCAACTCATTAAAGACATTATCCTTGATTACCTTTAGCTCCTTGGTGATGGGATTATAACATTTATACCCCTTTTGTTCCATAGAATATCCCAAATAAGATATGCCTTTTAGGTTTGGTATCTAACTTTGACCCCAACTCTTGAGGTACATGTACATAGCATATACAACCAAAGATTCTAAGATGTGAAATGCAAGGTCTTCTTCCAATAGATGCTTTTGCAGGGGTTAGATGATGTATGCCTCATGTAGGAACTCTATTCATGATGTATGTGGCTATATATGTAGCCTCTCCCTAATAACAATGCAGCATATTCAGTTCATTGAGCATACACCTTGCTACCTCTATTATGTGTCTGTTCTTTCTCTCTGCCACCCCATTTTGTTGAGTGGTATACCTGCATGTAAATTGACTTTTGATGCCATTGAACTGCAAAAATTCAGAAAATTAATGGGATAAGTACTCTCCCCCTCCATCGGATCTAAAAGTTTTGATAAACTTTCCAGAATCCTTCTCCACCTGTGCTTTGAATTTCTTGAAGTAGTGGAACACATATGATTCGTTTCTAATGCAATAGAACCATACTTTTCTTGAAAAGTCATCAATGAAGGTTACAAAATGCCTATTTCTAGCAAGGGATGCTTCTCTTGTTGGACCCCAACCATCCATGTGAATGAGGTCTAAAACATTCACACTCACATAGGTACTCTTCTTGAAGGGCAGCATTGATTGTTTTCCTTGTTGACACGTTACACAAATTTCATGCAACAAAATTTGGTAGGCCTCTTAACAAGCTCCTCCTTTTCATGTCCTTGAGCTTTGTAGGTTGATGTGACCTATTCGTTTATGCCGTAGGTCCAAATATGCTATCCTCTTGTCTCCATATGTGACATACATTGAATGTTGTGGCCGATTTATGTCCATTGTGAACATTCTCCCTTGCTTTTTTCCTTTTTCTATGAGCTTGAAACATGCCCTTGGATAGTTGGTACTATTATCAAGCCTACGTGCTTGGCTAATTATTCAATACTACACATCATCCAATTTCCTCACAAGAAAGAACTACATGTGAACCTAGCATATATTGAGCTACATTAGTGAGCATACATTGAGCTCACCTCATGTATGAGTAGTCTACTACACTTCTCTTGTATCATATGTTCATTAGCATATACATTTTGATACATTTCTTCAAGTACATATTTTTCTATTGTTCTCTATTGCATCTTCATCATTATAGTTATTTTGTGGAATCGATTTCTCTATGTGCACCCACTCATTTTCTATAGATTAACTTGGGTTAGTTAGGTATAATTTTCTACTACTTGCATATAGGTCTTTAGAAAATTTGGTTCAGAGGATCTTAAGGTATGAAGCATAGAAGGTGACTATGTCTACACACCTTCTAGATCTTGAAAAGTTTGGATGACCCCCCTTAACTTGTTAGCTTCATTTCTCAGTGTATGGTATAGCTAAATTGATGAAATAACTTGCTTTAGTTAGCTACACACTCTAATTAGATGTAGAAGGTTTCTTCATATTTATAGTATACACAAGTTATCTATTTTCATGCAAAATTTTGGTAAGGATGCTGCAAAGGACTTAGTAGTTTCAAATGCATTATTGTGAAGCTAAAGGAGTATATTAAGCATCCTTGGAGTTATCTTGGCAGGTGTAAAGTAGGATTTGTGCAACACCAGCTCATCTTTGGAACCTACCTATCCATTTCCTCAGAGTGGTAGTAGAGCAACAACAAATCAATATGGGAGATGGATTTCCTTGATCCATAGAAAAATTGGATCGAGCTAACTACTTAGCTTTGTCACTTAGTATGGAAGGTTACCTTCAAGGGGGAAACCTCTAGGGTTACATATCTGGAGATGAGATGATGCCAATCCTCAAAAGCAAAGGAAAACCAACTCAAGAAGAACAAGAGAGGTTAACCACATGGTGTTCAAAGGATGCTCTAGCAAGGTCATATATTCTTAACTTAATCTCTTATTTTTTACTTTCACACATCAAGAGTTGCAAGACCTCACAAGAGGCCTGGAATGCTCTTGAAGCGTTCTTCTCATCAAGTACCAAGGCAATAAAGAATCAACTATGGATGGAGTTCACCACACTTAAGAAGATGCCCAAACAAAGTGTGACTGATTTTGTCACCAAAATCTAGGACATAGGAGATCAACTTGGGAGCATTGGAGAAATCATTGATGAAGAGCAGATAGTAAGGCAAGCGATCAATGGAATAAAGGCAAATGACAAATGGGAAGCTTTCACCATAGCCATGGACCTCTACATGGACATGTAGGTATTTGATTTCAATACCCTCATGGGACAATTGTTCACACATGAGGAAAAGCTTGTGAAGAATGGAGACAACTCAAAAGGTAACTAATCCTCTACTCTCTATATAGATAAGAACAAGAATAAAGATAACAAAAGCAAAGGTTAAAAGTATGATGATGAGGGCAACACCTCTCAAGCAAACTTTGTAGGAAGAGGTAGAGACTCAAGAGGAAGAGGCAGAGGAGGAAGACAAGGCAAGGGGAGAACTCAAAGCTCCTCTCCATGTGCAATATGTGGCTTAACTAATCACATTACTGAGAATTGTTTCAAGAATCCTAGAAACCAAAGAGGAAGTGGTTACAATAGAGGAGACTATGGAAGACGTAGACTCAACAACAACAATGGCTATAACAACAACTTATGCAACAAAAATAATTATCAAGGAGGATACAGAGGAAGGAAATACTACAACAACTATGTAGATGATCAAACTCAAGAGGATTCATTACTACTGATGAACATGACCATGAAGCAAGGTAAAGCATATGAACATGTATTCTATATAGACTCAGGTTGCTCAAATCATGTAGCACAGAATGTAGCTCTACTCTCAAACTTGGAGGATCCAAGGAATAGACATGAAGTACAAACAAGAGATGAAACAAGGCATCTAGTGGAAAAGATATGCAATGTGAAGACTTTAGATGGTAATGTGAACCTATTGAGCAAGGTATTGTATGTGCCAACCATCACCAAAAACCTCATAAGTTTAGGTCAAATTGTTGAAAAAGGATTTTAGGCCACATTAAAAAACAATGGAGCATTTGTTAAGCATCCACATCAGGGATTCAAGAGGATAGCAAGAGGCAACAAGTTAGGTAGACTATTTATATTTGAGCTCCAAGATATTAAAAACATTGCATTGTTCAATTATGGTAGCCAAACTCTATCAGAGTTGGAAGTTTGGCACAAGAGGTTAGTCATGTAGGTGAAAGAGCTATGAAGCAAATCAATAGGGATCATAGTGTGCTTGGTCTACCAAACATATCCAAAAAACACATGATATACAAATGTAGTGCTTGTCAATTTGGTAAGTCTCACAAACAACCATTCACAAAGAAGGGATACATTCATGGAGACCTATTGGAGCTAGTCCATACAGTTGTATGGGGACCAAGCAAGGAGCCTTCAATCTCTGGATCCAGGTATTATGTGTCATTCATTGATGATTGTAGCAGATGGAGAATACTATACTTTAGGAAGCATAAAGATGAAGTGTTCTCTTGTTTCAAAAAATATCTAGCACTTGTAAAGAATCAAACATGTAAGACTTTGAAGAGGCAAAGGTTATATGGAGGGGGAAAATATTTCTCCCATGACTTTGATTCTTATCTCCAAGACAGAGGAATCAAAAGAGAGCTTACAACCAGGTATACCCCAGAGAAAAATGTAGTGGTAGAGAGACGAAATAGAACCATAGTGGAGGCTGCAAGGTCAATGCTAAATGAGAAGAAGTTGCCCAATTACTTGCGGGAAAAGGCTATATCCACAACCACTTATCTGATCAATAGACTCCCATCAAAAGCATTGGATGGGATGACACCTCATGAATCATGGAATGGAAGAAGACCTAACCTTGATCACTGGAGGATCTTTGGGTGCATAGCATATGCACACATAGCTTCACAAATCAGAGGCAAACTAGATCCAAAGCTAGAGAAATGCATATTCATTGGCTATGAACTTGATCAGAAAGGTTATAGGCTATAAAATCCAAGCAATAAAGGTCTCTGTTGTATAATTCATGGGTTTATAAGGCCAAATGTATGGATTCTAAAGGTTAAAATATGATGTACATTTGCCTTGCTTTAGCCCTTGAAATTACCCTTAGAACATGCCTTGAACCTTTGGGTTGAACCCTTGGTTTAATCCCTTAGGGTATTTATTCTTATGAGCTCCTAATTGAATGGTTGGAACCTTAGGCTTGCTTTATCCTAAGGTGTGTGAACTTTAGTCTTGGGAGAAGCTTCTCTAGAAGCCACCTTGGGTGTATGTGAGAGAAGAATCCTCATTTGATTTAGAAGGCATGTGATAGACCTTGGGAAGTTAGAAGGCATGTGATCACCCTTGGGAAAGTGTCCACATGAGGAACACTTGGCTGGATAGTTGGCCAATCTCAAGGACATGCACCCCCTTGGGCTAGAGGTATATATATGGGTGGAGTTGGATGGGTGGAGACGTGCTCTCTCTTAGGAGTGTGGTCTTGCTAGTTGATTTAGTTGTTTGTGGAATGTAGTTTCACAACATTGGTATTCAGAGCGTAGGTTGCAAACTCGTGGACCTAGACACTAATCTATCTTGAACCTCAAGCTTATGCTCACACGACTCTTCTCTCGCCGTCGCGGAGTTTTAGTTTTTCTTAGCATCTTATAAAAGAAGTTTGTATGACCCTCTATTATGAGGGATATGCACCTGTGTCTAGCCAAGCAGTAACTCGCCTAAGCACTCTGTTAGTGTGAACATTATGGGACAAAGCGCATAATGGAGTCCTTGCTCCCCTTGTTTTGTACATAGACATGCAAACTTGTCATTATGGGAGTCCATTTCTCGTATGTGGGATTAGAATTCCCAATTCTTTAGCCTATGTGTTGCTATCTCTCTTCTCCATAAGCTCTGAGAACGCGGAACAGAGATCTTCTATAGCAGCTCGTGAAGCACGTCATTACCTTATGATCGATGCCTAAATGTTTTATTTTTTGCCCATCCATATGAAGAACATTACAACCCTTTTGAAGGAAGAAGGAAGATTGAAGAAGGATGATTGTCTACATTAAGGTGAGATTGTAAACCGGATGGTATGGGATGTCTAGTTTACAATATCACTTATGTGGGTTCAGTGGTATGGGACACTAAGCTTAAGGATAATTGAAGCTTAAGCTCAAGGATATTTGAGAGCTTTTTCAATCAAGGATTAAGCATAAATGAACATCCAATTTGGATAGGAAATTAAATGAACATCAATTTCGGACGAAAACTCTTTAAAGGGGGGAAGAAAGGTATCATTAATATGATATTTCTAAGGAAAAAACGCATTCCTTAACCCTTTCATAGAAAAAGTTGAGTACATTTGTTATTAGGTAACAAGTTCCTCCGTGTGTTTGAGTTAAATATCAAACAAAGTAAGAAATAGATATGCAAGAAGGAAATTCATTGAAGATTCCAATTTGGCAAGTAAACTAAGGTAAGCTAGCCAAAGACTTGAAGCATATCTAGGATAGGGTATTTGAGAATGGACAAAGATGGATCCAAAGTTTGGATCAGTAAGCATGAAAACTTTCTTAATTCAAAGGGATGACATATAATTGTTGATCCCTAAATGAAGAATAGTTAAAAGTTCAAAAATATCAAGAGGATGTTGAAGACTTAAGCAAGGATATAAACTCATGAAGGTATGAGTTAAAGATCCCAAGAAAATCCCATGGGTACATATCATTGAATAAAGGCATCTATATGAGATAGGCTTGGTCTTGTCTCCATTTAACTTGGTTAGAGGATTTTTGGGAAAACTAAATGACTTAAACTAGTCAAAGGGATCAAAACTTTAATGGTTTGATAATTCAGCTAAGGAAAGTTAAAGGTTAACCAAAGAACTCTTTGAGGTATAAGATTAATTAACATGTGATTAAGAAACCTTAGTCTTTGCTCTTGTGAATATGATGCCAAGGAGTTCTAAGATGGAATTCATGTTCATAATAAATAATTAGAGATTCGTAGAAAAGGACAAAAAAATGTGCAAACATTAAGGACCTGGTTATACAGATTGGAGAAAGAACTCATTGGTATGAGATAGTGAGAACTAACTCCCATTGAGAATTTTCTCTGATGGCCAGAGAGAAAATAGGCTCAAGATTCGATAGGAAACATCATGATAAGCCTTAAAGATAAGACCATTTAGATTAAGGTCTTAGGTTCTTTATGAGGTGTAGAAATGTACTTCCTTGAACCACTTTATTACACCTGGTTGTATGAACAAAAGGGTAGATAGAATGAACATGACATTTACCCTAGAAAAGGCTATCCTTTATCCTCTTAAGCAGATGCATTTTTCTTAACAAAAATGCATAGCCAAATTTTATATGGCACAATAAATTTGGATAAGTAAGAGGGTAAAGAATTTTGGGAGTTTACCAAGTTAAACTCCAAAAGTAAACTCAAGCCTATTCAAGTATAATTACCTTGAATGAAAGAATGATCTGTAAAAGATCTTCTTTTGAATCTTTGGTGAGAACAAGTGATTCAAGAATGTTCCTAGTAAGATCTCAGATATGATGCCTAGAAACAAGTATCTTTCTTGCAAGACCTTGGAACTAAAGCTGCAAAACTTGAATCATCTAAACTCCATCCAATAGAAAATATAGAGGGTATCTTGATGGCTTGATAAAGCATTATTCCTCAATTATTGTGAGGACTTGAAGGAATTGGTTTAGTAAGCTCTGTTTGGTTAGTATACATAAATTTCTCGAGTATGAGCAAGAATCGGTTCAAGATAGTTAGTATTGATTCTCATTGGAAAGAACTGGCTAACAAAGAACAAGGTATAGACCCAAGAGAATGGTCTACTTGATAAATCCAATTCCTAAAGTCATCTTTTGGATCTAAGTCTTGAATGTGAAATCTTCCAAAAGAATTAAACTCTATTATGAGAATTAATCTAGGGAAAATCAAAGATGATCAAGATAGGGATCCACTTGTAGACATGAACTTTCAAAATTGGGTATATTGTCATTCTGAATACTTGAATTTTATGTTTCAAGAAAACCTGGATGATTGAAATAAGTCCACCTAAGTTGCCAAGGAATGAGAAGATAGTGTTTCTCATGTTTTGGTAGGGACTCACTAGACCCACTTTGCTAAGTTCATATCTTTAGTGAAGTTCTATCAAATACAAATAAAGTATATTTGTATTTGAAAAGAACTATAAAAGAATAAGCTAAGTGCAGAACATCTGAAGATTCCTCTCCTTTTTATTGAAATTAGAAGATGAATCTAGTTTCTGGACCTTTCAAGATAGAGATAGGATCTCTATCATGGACTCCTAAAAATTATAAATTTCTAGGGAAGTACAAAGTGTACTGAAATGTATTATTTTATGGAGCTCAAGGTTTGTGAAAGTGCCAAAAGAAAAAGACCACCAAAGAAGTCCACCCATAGGTACAAGGCATGCATGTACATTCGGATGGACTAAGGGAAAGTGATTTGGGTAGGGATCTTGATTCATTTTCTTTCAGATTAAGGTAGGGATTAGCCCTTATTTGATTATTGGAAATGAATCTAAAGAGAGAGATGACCATGCTTAGAGTATAGATCATGGTGCACGAGGGAACACTCCACATACTATACCTACACGCATTTTTTAGGAAAAAAATGTTAAAGGGGGGAAGAATGTTGTATAATTCATGGGTTTAGAAGGCCAAATGTATGGATTCTAAAGGTTATAATATGATGTACATTTGCCTTGCTGTAGCCCTTGAAATTACCCTTGGAACATGCCTTGAACCTTTGGGTTGAACCCTTGGTTTTATCCCTTAGGGTATTTATTCTTATGAGCTCCCAATTGAATGGTTGGAACCTTAGGCTTGATTTATCCTAAGGTGTGTGAACCTTAGTCTTGGGAGAAGCTTCTCTAGAAGCCACCTTGGGTGTATGTGAGAGAAGAATCCTCATTTGATTTAGACGACATGTGATAGACCTTGGGAAATTAGAAGGCATGTGATAGACCTTGGGAAGTTAGAAGGCATGTGATCACCCTTGGGAAAGTGTCCACATGAGGGACACTTGGCTGGACAGTTGGCCAATCTCAAGGACACGCTCCCCCTTGGGCTAGAGGTATATATATGGGTGGAGTTGGATGGGTGGAGACGTGCTCTCTCTTAGGAGTGTGGTCTTGCTAGTTGATTTAGTTGTTTGTGGAATGTAGTTTCACAATAGTCTCATTGTAACTAGAGATGTTGTGTTTGATGAAAACAAATCTTGGTTTGAAGATGATTTTAGGAAAATCAAACTTCCCTATGACCTAGAGGAAGACTTTCCAACATGATCAAAGAGGAATGAGCATACACATGAAGAATCAAAAGATTTTGATGATGATCAAAAGACTCCAAGAAGGAAAATCAATTCTTGGAGCTCCAAAGGTAACGCCAAAGTGTAGGAGATGAGAGATGTGGTAGAATCATCTCAACAAAGTATAAGAAGGTCTACTAGAGACAAACGGAAGCCATAAAGGTATGTCTATGATAATTCTTTAGTCACTAAGCATTCAATTCAAATAACACATGACTCAAACTCTGAAGAACCATCTACATATGAAGAAGCCAGAATGGAGAAGTGCCATGGAAGAAGAAATAGAAGCTCTACAAGAGAATGAGACTTGGAAATTGGTGCCTAAGAAACCATCTATGAAGGTCATTAGATCAAGATGGATTTACAAGGTAAATAAGAATTCATATGCCTCAATCAATAGGTACAAAGCAAGGCTTGTAGCCAAAGGGTTTGCACAAATCCAAGCTATTGATTATGAAGAGACATTCTCACCTTTGGCAAAAATGACCACAATTAGAGTACTCATGAGTGTTGCATCTTCCAAGAATTGGAAGGTATATCAATGGGATGTTAAACATGCTTTTCTAAATGGCTAGATTTCAAAGGAGGTATACATGGCTCAATGTCCTGGTTTTAAAGACCAATCATATCCACAATATGTATGTAGGTTGAGGAAAGGCTTATATGGTTTAAAGAAAGCTCCTAGAGCTTGGAATCATAGACTTCTTACTTACTTGTAGGATAAAGGTTTTATTGTAAGCAAGGTAGATCCTTCCCTCTTCATTAAGAGGAATCACTCAGAGGTCATATACCTTTTTTATATGTGGATGATATAATCATTACAGGAGGTGATGTAGATGGAATTAGGATGATCAAAGCTCAAATGAAGGAGTTCAAAATCAGTGATCTTGGATTGCTCACTTACTTCCTAGGTTTGGAAGTGGTATATATAGAGAAAGGTATGCTCCTCACTCAAAGAAGGTACATTGGAGATATGCTCACCAAGATCAAGATGGAAAATACAAAGGTTGCAGGTACACCCATGGAGGTAAATATGAAATTAAGTGCTCATGAAGAAGAACTCATTGAGGATGTAACTAATTATCAAAGCTTAGTTGGAAGCTTGAATTATGCTACTCTAACTAGAGTAGATATATGCTATGGAGTTAGTGTGCTAATTCAGTTCATGCACACTCCAAGGAAGGCTTATATAGAAGGAGCCAAGAGAATTCTAAAGTATTTGAAGGGCACAATCAATGAAGGGTTGTACTACCCTTACACATCTGATATAGATGTTAAACTCTTTTATGATGCAGATTGGGCAGGCTCTAAAGATGATAGGAGAAGCACATCAGGGTACCTATCTTTTGCAGGTACTAATCTTCCAAGGAGAAACCTACAATTATTATTTCATCAACAAAGGCTGACTAAAGAGGACTTGCAAATGCAACACAAGAAGCTATGTGGATTAGAACCCTATACTTTGATTTAGGGTTGAATACTTCAACTCCACATATATTTGGAGACAATATTAGCTCATTGCATCTTGCTGCTAACCCTATGTATCATGCTAGGACTAAACATATAGAAGTTCACTACCATTATGTTAGGAAAAAGATCATGAGTAAGGAGATACAACTCTTATATGTATCAACACATCAACAATGTGTAGATATGATGACAAAGGCATTGGATGGAAGAAAGTTAAACAGGTTCAAATCAATGATTTGATTACAAGAGATCATGAAAGACTAAAGACTCAAGAATCTTAGGCTTGAGGGGGATTTGTTGGTAAAATTAGCAAGCCTAAGTGCTTGGCTAATTATTCAGGACTACACATCATTTCATTTCATCACAATAAAGAACTACATGTTAACCTATGCTAGTCATTTTGGGCATAGTTACTTTGGATAATTGTAAAAGCCAAGAGATTAAAGAATATCTTGAAGTCAGGGAGCTGAACCCACGACTCATGTGGTAGGAGGAATCAATTAAAATCATCCCTATAGTGTACGATCACTTTTAGGTTGGAAAAAAATCAAATTCAAACTTAAACTTGGAGTATAAATAGATATGCTCTTAGTCACAAGCAGTGGGAGTCATTCTGAGAGACATTGAGCTACATTAGTGAGGATACATTGAGCTCACCTCATGTATGAGTAGTCCACTACAATTCCCTTGTATTAAATATTCATCATCATTTACATTTTGATACATTTTGTCAAGTACATCTCTGTCTACTATTCTTTATTGCATCTTCATCATTATAGTGACTTTGTAGAATCAAATTATCTATGTGTACTCACTCATTTGGTATAATTGAACTTGGCTTAGTTAGATTAAGTGTCTGCTACTTGCATATCAATTTTCATCAAATTTTCTTTAGAGGATCGTTGAGATGAACCTCCTGACTTGTTAGATTCATTTCTGAGTGGATGGTATAGCTAAATTGATGAAATAACTTGCTTTAGTTAACCACATTCTCTAGTTAGATGTGTGCAAAAGCTCTCTAGTGAATTCATACAAGGTTGTGAGCTCTGAGCAAAAGACTGAGCACTTCTATTCCCAAAATGGAAGGTTTCTTCACATTTCTAGTATATGCAAGTTATGTGTTTTGATGCAAAGTTTTGGGAATGATGCGCCAAAGGACTTTGTGGTTTCAAATGCATTATTGTGAAGGTAAAGGAGTATATCCTTGGAGTTATCTTGGCAGGTGTAGAGCAGGATTTGTGCAACACGAGCTCATCCCTAGAACCTACCTATTCATCTCCTCACATGGATCCTCAACAAAACATCTTCTTTAATTGAACCTAACTTGATAGTCTTTTTCTACCATTTGGCCTACCAAAATAAAGGTTTTTGGTAATATTAGGGACATCTAATACCTCTGATAAGCAATTTGCCCTTTGATTTCCTACCAAACTGATATCTCCCACATGTTGAATGGTATACTCTGAGTTATCACCTGTTTCTATTGGTTCAAATGCCAAGGCTTCACACTTGGCTAGGCATTGAAGAATTTATGTGCAACTCTTTGAAGAACCACATGAACCATTGCTTATATTTTTTTATCATTTACTTTTGTAAAAGTCATTTGACTTGGAGGAATCTTGTAAATCTACTAAACTTGTGGAGTTAGATAGAATGAAAAGTCATGACTTTACTTAGAGAGAATATCTCCTCATTTAGAGGAATAACTTTTAGGTGGAAGATCATTTGAATTTCAAAATTCAAATTTGGGAAGAATCTCTCTATAAAAGTACTTGGAAAAATGCACGGCCAAACAAACTCCCTTTGAGAGCCATTCATTGATCATTAGTACAGGTTGAGTAGCACACTTCATTGCTCACTCACCTCACTATCATTTGGCATAATTTCCTTGCCAATGACTTTGTAAAATCATGTTCCATAATACATATACATCATTAAGTATCTCTGTTGATTTCTCTATTATGTCCACTCAGAACAGTGTATTTGTATTGCTCATATCTCAATGATCTCTCCATCATTTTCAATGATCTAGAGCTTTTTGGAGAAAACTCAAAGTCTACTGCAATTGGAAAAATTTTGAAGACATTTGATTTAGCCATTTTGGAGAACATCGCCTCGAAGTATTCACTGTTCATTCTCTGCACATCTCCTAAAAAGTCGGGGGTAAGCTTCTACTTGCTAAAGACATTGCTCTTTAAGATAATTAGATACCCTCCAAAGGAATTTTTCTAATTGCTACTGTACTGTGAATACTAAGCAAAAGATCCAACATGTGTCAAGACCAAAATAGTAAGTTTTTGGTATCTAGCTAGTTGCAAACTTATCTGTTTTGATCAAATAGGTTTGAAGCATCATCTCCAAAGTACATAGGCACTTAATTAGTGTCATTGGAAAGCTAACAGGGCCTACAACACAAATCTGAAGTGAAAGAGGGAAGGTACAAAGTAGGGATTACCAGTACCAACTCATTTCTTGAGGTGTCCATCCATCTTTCCCAACAATGATATTAGAGCAAATTGAGGTAAAGTGGGAGATGGTTTCCCTTCTTTTATTGATAACTTGGACAGGAACAACTACCAAGCATGGTCCTTGAGGATGAAGACATACTTAAAAGGAAGGAGTCTCTATGGATACATATCAAGAGATGAGGAGATGCCCATTTTCAGAAGCAAAGGACAACCTACAAGAGAGGAGCTTGAAAGACTCAACTCATGGTGTGCCAAAAATGCATTTGCAAGGTCATACTTACTTAACTCTATCTCTGAATTCCTTCTCCCACACATGAGTAATTGTAAAACATCCTAGGAGACTTGGGATACATTGTCTTCATACTTTTCTTCTAATACAAGAGCAAGAAAGAATCAATTGTGGATTGAGTTTACCACTCAAAGGAAGTAACCCAAGTAGTGTTTCAGAATATGTGACCAAAGTCAAGGATGTGGCTGACCAATTGGCAAGCATAGGAGAGGAGATTGAAGAGGAGCAAATTGTGAGACAAGTAATCAATGGCATCAAGGCAGATGACAAATGGGAAAGCTTCACAAATGCTATGGACTTATACATGGACATGCAGATTCTAGATCTTACCACACTCATGGGGCAACTCTTTATCCAAAATGGAGATTCATCAAGAGGTAACGACTCTTCTACCCTATACACAGATAAAGGAAACCCTAAAGAGAAAGGGAAAGGAAAAAAAGTTGAAGATAAAGGTATTAATTCTCAAGCTAACTATGTAGGAAGAAGTAGGGGCAGAGGAGGTAAGCAAGGCAGGGGGAGACCCTTCACCTCTTCCCCATGCAACATATGTGGATTGTCTAATCACACTATAGATGAGTGCTATAGGAACTACAAGAATTAGAGTGGAAGAGGATATCAAAGAGGTGGCTACTCACAACCAAGAGGAAGATTTAATCATACTCAAAGCTACAACAACAACTACAACAACAATTACAACAAATACTACCAAGGAGGCTACAAATCCAAGAAAGACTACAACAGTTACACATAGGATCAAGAGGATTCCCTTTTGATTATGAAGATGACTTCAAGCAAGGTATGAATGATGAACATCTCTTCTATATTGACTCAAGATGTTCAAACCATGTGGCAGACAATGTAGCTCTTCTCTCTGATCTTGAGGAACCCAAGGGAGAACACCTAAGTGCAAACAGGTGATGAAACCAAGCATTCAGTGGTCAAGGTAGTAAATGTTAAAACTTATGATGGGAATAGAAATATGTTGAGAAGCGTTCTTTATGTACCTACAATCACCAAGAACTTGATAAATGAGGCAAAGACCAAGGAAGAATGGAAGGAAGCTACAGATGAAGAAATAGAAGCACTCAAGGAGAATGACACTTGGGAGCTAGTGCCAAACAAGGAATCTATGAAGGTAATTGGTTCTAGATGGATTTACAGAATCAAGAGAAGTGCAGATGGATCCATAAACAGGTATAAAGCTAGACTTGTGGCTAAGGGTTTCGCACAAACCCAAGGTGTTGATTATGAAGAGACTTTCTCACCTGTGGCCAAAATGCCAACCATTAGAGTATTTGTAAGTGTGGCTGCTTCAAGAAATTGGAATATGTACCAATTGGATGTAAAAAATGCTTTTCTTAATGGCTGGATTTCAGAGGAGATTTACATGGCTCAACCTCCTGGTTATGAAGACCCAAGCAAGGTAAATCATGTGTGCAAACTAAACAAAGCTCTTTATGGATTGAAGTAGGCACACAGGGCATGGAATCATAGGTTGACTACCTATCTTCAAGATCACGGATTCATCATGAGTAAAGTAGATACTTCTCTGTTTGTCAAGAGAAGTAATTCAAAGGTGATATACCTATGTGTGTATGTTGATGATATCATACTTATAGGTAGTGATGCCAATGGCATCAAGCAGATTAAGAACCAAATGATGCAGGGGTTTAAAATCAGTGATCTAGGGTCACTAAAGTACTTTCTTGGACTTAAATTAGTCTATACAAATTCAGAAATTTATATTACTCAAAGAAAGTATGTGCAAGACATGTTGAAGAAGTTCCACTTGGAGGATGCCAAGATAGCTAGCACTCTTATTGAGGTAAACCAAAAATTAAGTGCTCATGAAGGTGATGTGCTTGAAAATATTGCACGATACCAAAACATAGTTGAAAGTCTAAACTATGCAACATTGACAAGGATTGATATTGCTTATGGAGTAAATGTCTTAAGTCAATGCATGCATAAACCTAGAGCACCTCACTTGGAAGTTGCCAAATGGATTTTGAAGTACCTCAAGGGTACTCAAAATCAAGGTTTATACTTTCCATATACTTCAGATTTGGACATCAAGCTATACTCAGATGCAGATTGGGCAGGTTGTAAGGATGACAGGAGGAGTACTTCAGGTTATCTTTCATTTGTAGGTGATAAGACCATTTCATGGTCTTCCAAGAAGCAACCTACTGTTGCTTTATCTTCAATAGAGGCTGAATATAGGGGATTAGCCAATGCTACTTGTAGCTCATTGATGAGTAGCACCTCCTTTAATGTCAATCCGGGAAGACTAGAGGATGTTATGAAGACCTCGAACAAGTGATGGTACAAGTGTGTGAGTGAGAAGCACACAAACATGCACACACATACACACACACGTGCACACACGGAAAGAACAAAGAGGGAGACAATGGAGTTCTTTAGATTACTTCAAAAGTGCTCATACAAGTTCAAATATATTACAAGCTAACCTCAAAAATGAGCCCTCTAGCTCTTTTTATAGTTTTTGACTAGCTTTGGCCCTGTCCAGTCCTAGTGTTCAGTCTAGTTAAAAATTAGGTTCTAAGGCCTATTTGGGGGCTCAAACGGAGTCTAAAAAATATGAGAATTGATTGATAGGTACTTCTAATGCTCCTCAAGCTCAAGGACTCCTTGGCTTGCACAAAATGGAGCTACAAAAATATGAAATGGTATTTACAATGGCTTTTAGTGATGAAAATCACTATTTTTGTAGGGATTTCTTCTAACAATTTGACATACACTTCTTGGAGCTTCCTACTTGCTCCTTCTTCTTGTGTGTTCACTTATTGATGTGTTCCTTCAGCTTCATGAAAAATGATGGCCTACTTGCCGGATCTTCTTTGACTGCTTTGTCTGCTTGGCCCTTCACGTTGGCCCCCTTGTCTTGTAAGTGCTTGACCGCCCTGACCACTGCCAACACTCCCCCCTCTCTCGCGTCTGTCATCTCTAACAGAACCTTGTTGAGTGGATCGTTGGATATAGTAATTCACGACATCGGTTGCCAAGTGATGTTCTAATAATCTCAGTCCTTTTGCCAAATCAGTGAGTAGTGCATCCCAGTCTACTGGCCCAGGAACTTTCGGATGTGGCATACATAACTTTTCTGAATGTAGAGCCTGTTCCACAGCAAATAACTGTAATAAATGAGATGGTCTGGGAATGAATATCTCTGAATGATATTCCTAGAACCCAGTGATAAACATTTCCTCAAATGTTTGCTTGAAGCAGGCTGGTAGATACTTGATACGAGCATGCCATGCATAGATGACATTGATAGATGGTGTGGTGCTCATATCATAAACAAGGTCTTGATTTCCTTCATTAAATCTGAGAGCCAAAAGATGAGGTTCTTTGACATTCTTAAAGATCTTGAATGTAACCAGCATTAGCTTAAAGATTTTGAGGCACATCTGTGCCATGACATCTGGTATATTCTTGAATCTGACTGCCCAATGTCGGATGGTTGAAATCATGTAGTTGACCATGGGTTGGCCATGAGGGGGTGCTAAGTACACATAGTTTAGCCACTTTTCACATCCTTTAACTATCAAAACTGTTTTGGTGTACTCTGGCCAAGACCTTCTTCGAAAGACAGGGTAGTAGCATGGGTTATACTTGATGTATAAAGGCATGTTATTCCAAGTGCATACCATCTCAGGGTATGTTTCAAGCAGACGGATCCTCCAGGTAGGTTGAAATATATTCCCATGCGTGGCACTTGCAGGGATGTCATCTGGTGCAAACTGTCTCGTGGAAGTTGGTTCTTTTGTTGTGCGCTGCTTGATTTCAGCATTATAATCTGCCATTAAGACACATAATGGAACATACAAATCATCGGACGTGCCAATCCACCTATGATGGGAGAGGTTTTTGAACTAATTGGATTTGATGATGACTTCTTCCAATGGGGACATCGACTGTATCTGTACTACCACCCGCTCATCGTGGGTTGTAGCCACCTTCTCTAACCTTTGCATCCATTCAAGAGCTTCGATCTCAATTGTGTCCATTCCTTCTTCTGTTTGCTTACCCACTGGTGCAGGCATCGGTACGTATGGGTCTTCAAAGATCTCCTCAACTTCAATTGGAACTAAGTCTTCAGGTTCCGGTTCCACGAGGGGAGAGGGTTGATACTCATATTGAAGAACTTTATTTTGTAATTCTGCCAGTTGTGCTCTGAGTTCTGCGACTTCTTCCGATGTGTCTGTTGCAGCTGTAACTTCTTTTGGTGAATCTTGCTGAGATGCAAGTTGCTTTAGTAGGTCATCCCCCTCTCTTTCTAAGGCAATGTGTGCTTCCAAGAGATCGGCGTGTGTTTCCAATACAATTTGCATATTTGCCGATGGGATGGCCTTGAAATTCTCTGGGTCGATTTCTCGCGGTGAACCCTCCACTTCTGCTTCCAGGTTCTCTTCGTTTTGTTTCTGTAGTCGTGTATTTTCTTTGAGTGATGCAGACATGTGCTTTCGTAGTAAGGCGAGGTTACGCCAAAGCTTGAGATTGTCCGTTATCTGAGCGTGTAACAGATCATCAAGTTGTTGTTTTTCTTCAGTATCTATCTGGGATGGATTGGCGATTAACTGATCATGTTGTGCTTGCAATGCACTATAATGCTATTGTAACTGCCTCTTCTCCTTCTCTAAATTAATGAATCTCTCCTGTAGCGTTTCATGATTTCTGAACAAGCTCGTATGCTGGGCATCTAGATGCTGGTAATGCTGTTGTAGTTGATACATACACCGGTACATATTATTAAATACATTATTGTTGAGCCCATAAAAGTCATGTTGGTCAAAGTCAACTATAGTCAAAGTCAAAAGGTCAAAGTCAATTGGTCAAAGTCAACAAGTGTTGACAGTATACGGGAAGAAGCAAGTACGGACACACATGCAGATCTAGCACTAAGGCAACCCTTCATTTTTTTCAAAACCCTTACATCATTTTAAAGTGATTCTCATCACTAAAAACCCTTGTAAATACCATTTTCACCTTTTTGTAGCTCCATTTTGTACAAGCCGAGGAGTCCTCGAGCTTGAGAAGCCTTAGAAGTAGTTGCCTGCCAATTTTCATATTTTTTAGATCTCGTTTGAGCCCTCAAATAAACCCTGGAACCTAATTTTTAACTAGGCCGGACACTAGGTCTGGACAGGGCCAAAGCTAGGCAAAAACTATAAATAGAGCTAGAGAGCTCATTTTTGGGTGGCTTCTTGTAGTTTTGAGCTTGTATGAGAACTTGGTTGCAATAGAAGTGATTCCATTGTCTTACTCTCTTTGTTGTTGCCGTGTGTGCGCGTGTGTGTGTATGTGTGTGCATGTTAGTGTGCTTCTCACTCACACATTTGTGCCTTCACTTGCTCGAGGTCTTCATACCATCCTCATGTCTTCCCGGATTGACATTAAAGGAGGTGCTACTCATCACTGAGCTACACCAAATTTTGGCGCCGTTGCCGGGGACTCGAGCTTTGAGGACGAGCGTGTGATGGTAAGACGTAGAGAGGACGCGTTGGAATGGTAAGTAGTCGGTAAATTTCTGATTTTTCTCCATCTCCATCTCCATCTCCATCTTCACCTCCTTCTCCATCTCCACCTCCACCTCCTTCTCCACTACATATTCCCTCTTCCTTGTCATTCCCCTCATTTGTTGTGTGCGAGTTTGAGAGAGAGCGAGTGTGTGTGCTTGTTTTTGTGTGTTTTTGCATGTTTCTTGGAGGCTTCAGCTTCATCATCATCTCCAGCAAGCTCAGTAGTACGGATTTCCTCTACACAGGTCCCGAGGCGTCAAGCTCGAGCTATCGCAACACCTCGAAAACTTCACCCAATCACAATTCTGAGTGCACCACGACACTGCGCAGGCTGAGAGCTCCTAGGATCACTAGACAAAACTGAAAAATTCACCATATCCCGAGCTATCGCGACACCTCGAGGTATCGCGACACCTCACGACCTATCGCGACACTTGGGAGTATCGTGACACCTCACGACCTATCGCGACACCTCACGAGCTATCGCGACACCTCACGAGCTATCGTGACACTTGGGAGTATCGCGACACCTCACGACCTATCGCGACACCTCACGAGCTATCGCGACACTTGGGAGTATCGCAACACCTCACGACCTATCGCGACACCTCACGACCTATCGCGACACTTGGGCGTATCGCGACACCTCACGACCTATTGCGACACCTCACGAGCTATCGTGACACTTGGGAGTATCGCGACACCTCACGACCTATCGCGACACCTCACGAGCTATTGCGACACTTGGGAGTATCGCGACACCTCACGAGCTATTGCGACACCTCACGACCTATCGCGACACTTGGGAGTATCGCGACACCTCACGAGCTATCGCGACACTTCGACCCGACCTATCGCGATACATGGGCTTAACGCATGAAAATTTAGAGTAATTTAATTGACTGAATTAAGGTATCTTTGGGCTTAATCTTGGACACATTGGGAGGATATAAGAGCCTTAGGAGTGGGCAAAAGACCTAGAAACCAGGGAGGAATTTCCTGAACCATGAGAGCCTGTTTGGACCCCTAAGTGCCTGAATGGTCAATAACTTCACCATACGAACTCCGATTGATGAGATTTTGGTCTCGTTGGAAAGCTTGTTGAAAATCCTACGTGGACCTCGACTGGTTTTTTGTAGAATCATACGTGGAGTTTTAGAACATGTATTTTCAAGTTGGCCTTTAGGTGAGACTAGGTGGTCCTAAGATTGAGGGGGTACAGTGAGTTACTCCAGGGGGGACTGAAAATATTGATGTGTGTCTTTCAATTACTTGTGGTAATAGAGCTATACTGACTGGTGAGCTTTTGCAGGAACATTGTGTGCACTCAAGGCAATCCAAAGCAAGCTAGCAAGGGTGAGTACCAAGCTTGGGAGAAGGCTTCCTGGGCTTGTGTAGCAGTCTGGTCAACCAGCTAATTGAGGTTGGAAGATCTCTCAACCCTCCTTTGTCAATTCCTAGCCTAGGCTAAGTACGACTTAGGTGTGGTTATTAATTAGGGCAACGTTAGGCACGAATCAAGTCCAAGAGAATTAATCAACCAAGTGCAAGAATTAAGTAGGTCTTAAGTGTGAAAACCCTAAGGGACAAAAGGTAAACTGGAGTCAATCACTTATCAAGTGCGAAATTCACTTAAGTACTCCTGACGACGCGATTTCAGACAAGATCATAAACATAATATTCAACTCAAAAGAACAAAGTGATTGGTGCAAATTAACCTGCAACGAGAGTGTGCTTGGGTCCAAGGGGGTAGATAAATCAGGCATATGAACCTTAGATCAGGCAGACACTTAGGCCGAGACAGACAAAGCCTCAGATCTTCTGAAGCTAGTGTCAATCACACTGCCAGGTCTTGGGCCCAGCAGTTGAGTGATTACCCATACACTCCCAGATCAGAAACAAGTGATTCTGAGATGTCCTATCACATGGAGAGACCAGTAGGTAGTTCAGGGGTGGCTTATCTAGAAAAGCCAGAAGGACCTTACAAGACTCAATTGGAATACATCCGGACAAATCGTCTAGGTGCTCGCATCTACGAAGACGGACTGAGAAGATCTGTGGTCCAGATTAAGAACCCCGATCAACCCCATGGACTAGAACACCCGGTAGTGAAGTTTGAGAATGGAGCATACCTAGATAAAGAAGGGACTGTACATGTAGTCACCACTCTTCCTGATAGAACTGATGAGTTTGGAAATGTGATTGCAGAAACCGATATGGGTGATATAGAGCAAGGAAATTTAGAGAAAGAGCCGAGAACTCCCCGCGGTAAAATCTGTCTTGACCAGAATCATGACTCCAGAATTGATTCCACAGGATAATAAAAGCATAGATTTGCTTTTAAACCGAGAAACTGATGAGGCCTTTTGGAGGTATAAGCCTACCTTGTCTCATGAAGTAGGTGCTCTCACAATCTATGAGTTTAAAGACCCTGATAGCCCAGGCAAAGTAACCTACTTAGACAATACATCAGAGAAGATCTTCGTGGTCACTGAGCATGGCAGACATGCCTATACATGGAAGGGTGAATTTGTTTTTCCCCAACCTCGGACTAATGTGTCATACAGTCACCAAGGAGCTGGGACCTCCCAAGCTCATGGAGCTCAAAGAGATAGAAGTAGAGACAAACCTGAGGTAAGTTTTTCCAACTCCCTGGGAAGAGAAAGAACGGGAACGGAAAGGAATAGAGTGGAGCTTGAGAGACATAGAACCCCATGGAATCAAAGGAATGCTGACGATTTTCCTTTGCCAAGGCCGAGAGAACACACTAGGACCCTGCGACCAACTCAATTGGTGAAGTCCATGAAGAATTACTTCGATGGCACTGGAGACCCTTATGACCATGTGGCAAAATTTTGGCAAGTATTGAAAGCTGAACAGGTAGAGGACCTATTCACACAAGATAATGCTTTTGGTCTAACCCTTAGGAACACTGCCCTTACGTGGTTTCAACCACTGAACGAGAGGCATTTCAGAAACATAGACCAGCTCTTAGAGGCATTTATCATTGAGTTTTCTAAGAGTGGAATCAGGCACAACACTTCATCACTAATTCATAGCTTCAAACAAACACCTCAAGAGACGGTCAGACTAGCTGGAAGAAGATTTAGGCAGTACCTGGAGAGATGCCCGATGCCGGAGTTACCCACACCAGCCAAACAAGTGGCCTTGTTCTTAGATGGATTGTTGAGCACCAAGCTCATGTCATATGTGTATCTGAAGGACCCCAGAACGATAGAAGAGTGCGTGCACATGTGCATAGACATTGAGGACAATCTAGGTGAGGAATTAGAACTATAAAAAATCTATAAGGATTTTGATAGCTCTAGTAGCCTCACATCTGGTCAATCCACATCCATTGAGGAACTTGCAGAGAAGGTAGCTCAAAAACTAGGTGTCTCTAGCAAACAAATTCCGAGATTTGCCCTAGTGAAGCGGTGTTACACTTGTGGCGGTGACCATATGGCAAATGTATGTCCCATTATGGCCCAACCCCAGGCGAATCCTAGTAGCCAGTACTGCACCATAGAGCGCAGGTACACCAACCACACTGCACAAGACTGCCCATATAACAAACAAACTGTTAGGCAAAATTACCCTCAGCCATATCCACAACAGGGTAGATACCAGAATCAGTACCCACCACAACAATACAACAGACCACAGCAAACTTATCAACCACCTTATCACGGGCAGCAGAGACCTCAACCAGTCCTAGTGCAGCAACCCCCTGCTCCAACCAATGTGATCCCAGTGAAATATGCATCTGCTGAAGAAAGTCCGAACAGAGCCATAGTCCCAGTCACCCCATTGCTATCAGAGAGTGATCCAAGTGACCATAGTTTTGACTCCACACATATTGATAGCCAACAGGCTTACTACATGCAGTCACCCGAGCATAACGAGTCATACTATTATGAGGACCCAAGTGAAAATTGTGGGGAGCCTCAGTATGCTAATGTCTTGTACACAAACCCCAACTCTAGACCTCAACCTAGGCAGGTACGACCCCCATTCCCTAGAGGACCATGCTTCAGATGTCAGGGAGATCACCTTATACGTGATTGTCCACTGCCTGCCTAACTCTACGGAGCCAGACACATCATCTTCTATGAATCGGTTCACACCAGAATTCCTACGAGAGATTCAAGAAGACAAATGGGCTAAAGAAAGTGAAGTCCCTCCTCCCATTGAACTCGTGGATGATGCACACGAGCAATTCCCACAGAACATCCCATCCATTTATGAGGAGCATGAGAGCATCCACTCTCAAGAGAGATTAGACTTTGAGTCTAATTCTCTACAAGAATTACCACATTTCACAGGCCCATGGGAAACCAAGTCTACTTGTCTGAGAGCGCCCACAGTCATGATAAGAAATGAAGATTCTATCATACTTAGGAATACAGAGGTAGTAAAGAACACTAAAGTGCAGTGCAATCTCACTTTAGAAGAGCTACTCAAAGTTAAGCCAGAAGTGTGGAAACATGTAGCCAAACAAGTGCCAGACATAGCAAAATCGTGCTCCCAAGTAGGATCTCATAGAACAGTGCCTGAAATACCATTGGATAAGATAGGAGACATGAGTGAAGGAGAAGAAGGAAATACCTATCTCCCAGTTACACATCAGGGTTACACAACCAAGGCGATTTTGGACTCAGGTGCAGGAGTTGCAATTGCTACAACTTCCCTTTGGAAGCGATGGGGCAAGCTGACACTCCGACCAACGAGAATGAAATTGCAGATGGCTGATGGTCATATTGAAAGGCCCTTAGGATTGCTAGAAGGAATAACTCTCACTACATGTGGGGTTGAGTTTGAACATACTTTTGCTATATGCGACTTTAGCAAAAACCAAGCCTACGAGATGATTTTGGGAAGGCCATTTATGCGGCAATTGCAAGTAGTCCAGGATTAGGGAACCAATTCCTTGTATTTGCAACATCTAGGTGTTACAACCAAAGTCAATCTTAAGGATTACTCTCATAGAGACGTACCACCTATTCAATGGAATCTCATCCATAGAGCCAAAGATGAGACTGAGTCTGTGCATTCCATAGGATCCGGATCCTCGTGGATGCATGAAGACACCCACTTATGGATGTGCAAAGTGGCAGTAGAAGAAGAGAAAAGAGAAAAAGCCAGAGAGATAGGTGCAAAAGAAACACGTAGATCAATTCAAGACCCAGCCTATGCACCTGTAGTCTTTTGTGATGAGGAATTTGAACCCCATGGCTGGGTAGAAATCCTAGCAACAATGGATGTAGCCATCAATGAAGAGCAGTGGACACCTCACTGTGATGAGGATGGCTATGACATTTCAGTCTTTTCAATAGAGCCAATCATGGGAGATGCAGTTTTAGAAGAATGCGAACCTATCCTTGATGCATTTGAGGATGCGAGTGACTCCGATCTAGAGTCAATCATCATGGACCCACCTTTTGCATCAGATGAAGAATACTTCTATGAAGTAGAATTTCAACCCCAGAGGCACAGAGAGCTTACAAATGAGGCGAGGTTAGCCACACAAGTAGCTACTAAAAGCGGAGGAAAGAAAAGAAAGAAGAAGGAAGTCACTCTGAAGGCAGAAGAATCCTTGTTTGAGGTCCCTGAAAACTTTAAAAAATATGAGATAGACGATAGGAGGGTCATGATAAGAATGCCTAAACGTGAGGCACAAGCAGGAGAAGCCTATGATAGCAAGGAAACTACCAAGAAAATAGTTGTCGCCATCGAGGAAGGAGAAGAAAGATGCACATACATAGGTCATGACCTGACAGAAGAGGAAGAACAAGAGCTGATAGCCTTGCTAAGAGAATACCGAGATGTATTTGCTTGGAGTTATAAGGACTTGAAAGGGGTAGACCTTGATATATGTTCACATACAATCCCCATGACCTCAGACGCCAGACCCTCGAAACAGAAGCCCTACACATACAACGATAACTATGCTGCTAAGATCAAAGAGGAGATAGATCGACTGGTTGAAGCCGGATTCATCTATGAAATTGAGCACACTGAGTGGGTATCCCCCATTGTAGTGGTGCCCAAGAAAAATGGAAAGCTGCGTGTGTGTATTAACCTTAAAAAAGTTAATGCCGCCACGATTAGAGACAGTTATCCGCTTCCTATCACTGAGCATCTATTAGAAAGGGTAGCAGGCAAGGAAGTGTACAGCTTCCTAGATGGGTTTTCGGGCTACAATCAAGTAGCCATTGCTCCAGAGGATCAACATAAGACGGCTTTTGCCACGGAGTGGGGCATATTTGCCTTTCGAGTAATGCCATTCGGGCTTACCAATGCACCGGCTACCTTTCAAAGATTAATGTGTCACGTGTTTAAAGAGTTCTTGAGGAAGAATTTGGAAGTCTATGTTGATGATCTTTGCGCTCATTCCAACATTAGACAGACCCATATACCCGAACTCAGATAGATCTTTGATAAATGCAGAGAATATCAAGTCTGCCTAAACCCAGAAAAGTGTGTTTTCATGGTCAGGCAAGGCAAAATTCTAGGGCACATAGTGTCTAAGAACGGCATATCCACTGACGAAGAGAAAGTGAGAGCCATCGCAGAACTACCTAGGCCAAAGAACGTCAAGGAAGTACAGGCTTTCATGGGACATTGTGGTTACTACCGTCGGTTCATCCACATGTATGCTGTCATCGCAAAGCCCATGTACAGACTTCTAACTAACTTTGAGTGGACTGAGGAATGTGAGAATTCCTTCCAGGAGCTTAAACGAAGATTATATTCAGCACCAATCTTGACCACACCAGATTGGAGCAAGCCATTCCATGTTCATGTGGATGCCTCCAATTATGCTATTGGATGTGTACTTGCACAACCTACGGGTGAAGGGAACATGGATCTCCCTATTGCCTATGCCAGTAGACAATTGAATGCTGCTGAACGGAACTATACAACCACCGAACGAGAAGGATTAGGCATGGTATATGCAGTTAAAAAGTTTAGACATTATTTGCTTGCAAATAAGTTCAAATTTTTTACTGATCACCAAGCTCTACTGTACCTGGTAAACAAGCCATGTAATACAGGCAGATTAGTAAGATGGTTTCTCTTACTAATGGAGTATGACTTTGAGGTAGTAGTGAGAAAAGGCAGAACTCACCTAAGAGCAGATCATCTCTCAAGGCTCACATCAAGAGAAGCCCCACAAGGAGTGTCAGATGACTTACCTGATGCTTACTTGTTTAACTTGGAAGTGGTACCGCAATGGGCTAAGCCATTAGTGCCAGTGTTAACCTACGGGCCTAACCACTCAGTAATGGCCACACAGGATAGAGAGGTAGTAAAAGCCCAAAAGTATCACATCATGGCAGGAAGTATGTACAAGCACACGGGTCAAGGGATCTTGGCTTGTTGTGTGGAAGAGGACGAGCACGCAAAGTGGTTGCAATTAGCACATGTAGGTGCATTAGAGCAACACTACTCAAAACAACGAACCCTGCAAACATTGAGGAGACTTGGAGTGTACTGGCCAACTATGGAAGCAGAAGTCCATAGAATGTGCAAGGAATGCCCAGTTTGTCGCACTAAGCCACCAGTGGAACATGCCACCCTTTATCGCGTGTCTCTAGTGCCAGATTGGAGCGAGCCACTAGTGGCGTTTCTGAGGACGAAAACATTCCCTCAAGATATGACCCTGACGAGACAAAGAAGTCTAGAACAAGAGGCCCTAGATTACGCACTCATTGGTGATAATCTATACAAGCGCGTAAAAGATGGTTACCTGAGACTATGTGTTCATGAGAATGAATATCTAAAGATCTTGGAAACTGCTCACCAGGGTGTAGCAGGAGGACACTTTGGTCCAGATAGGGTGATCAAAGCAATCCTATTTGCAGGATTTTGGTGGCCCACCCTTCACATGGACGCACATACCTATGTGAAGAGGTGTGAGATTTGTCAGCGAACCCAGTATCCTATACGCAAAGATGAGATGCCACTGAAGCCCATGATGGGCGGACGTGCATTCTCTAAGTGGGGAATAGACTTTGTAGGTCCTATCAATCCCAGCTAAGGGTTCGCATGCTGAGTATATCATTGTCGCCACGGACTATCTAACCAAGTGGGTAGAGGTAAAAGCCACAACGAAGAACGACGCTCAGACAACTGCTAAATTCTTGTTTGAGAATGTATTCACAAGATACGGGCTACCTATAGAGCTAGTTAGTGATAGAGGCACTCACTTCTTGAATGAAGTTATTGAAAATCTGCTCCAAGAATTCTTGGTAGTGCATAAGAAGTCTGCCCCCTATCACCCTCAAGCCAATGGGCAAGCCGAAAGCACCAATAAAATCCTATGCAATGTATTGACAAAATTAGTGAACAATAAACACTCTGATTGGGACAAACAGCTACACCATGCTGTTTGGGCATACCGAGTCGCCTACAAAATGGTACTCCAAGCCACCCCCTTTCAGATGGTATTTGGCCAAAACGCCGTGCTACCTTTGGACTTCTTAATACCTACATTGAAAGTAGCACAAGAGCACGAATGGACGGGTCATGAACTCTCCTCTAGACTTTTTGACCTTGAACGATTAGGAGAAACAAGACTGAGAGCAGCTACAGGGATATATGCAGCTAAGAAGAGACAGAAGGCATACTTTGATGCCCATGTGAAGGATAGGGGCCTAAAAGCAGGAGATCTAGTTTTAGTCTGCACATTGAAACAACACGCAAGGAAGCTAGAAAAGAGAGGCTACGGACCTATGATCATCAATAGGATCTCCACGAGTGGAGGAGTACAACTAGCCCTTTAGAGGGTGATGTTCTCCCAAACTATATTAGCGGATGCAGAGTCAAGTTGTATCAGGAACCCCTCACGGAGGAAATGCTAAGTCGACTCAATACTGCTAAGCAATGTAAAGAGGAGGAAAAACGAATTCGAGAAGAAGCACAGGCAGAGGCTTTAGAGCGCATCAGACGAATGAAGTTGAGGAGACAAGGGAGGGATCAGCCTATGATTGACACTCAAGAGTCTCCAGGCTATCACGTGGCCATGTGTGAGGCTTCAGGTGAACGTACCCATAAGATAGTGGATCGACGACCTTTTGTGACCCTAGAAATAGGACAAAGAGACAGCACAACAAGCGTGAGAGCTTTAATTGATTCAGGAGCAGCCACAAGTGCAGTTCGGCTTTCTTATTGCCAGCAGCTGCAATTGGAGGTAAAACCCCTAGAAGCATATCTGATAGGATTAGGAGGTGTTGAAACCCCTTGCATGGGAGAGGTGGATCTTCCCCTCTACATACAAGAGGTCCTCATGCCAGCAAAAGTGCTAGTGTGTGAAGACGAGGATCTGACTGAACCTCTGGTCCTGGGCCAAGACTGGATCTACGATCACGCAGTCAACCTCAACCTAAGAAGTGGACTTCTTCAGGCTTGGGTAGGCCAAAGCCGTCTCACGATTGAATTAGAAAATCAAGCACTCAAACCAATAGAACAGGCACCAACTCTTGGTCCCTCCAGGAATCCACATGAAGATAACAATGTTGTTCTTGTCCAAACTTCTATGGTGCAGAGGATTGTCAATCTTACTGAAGGTACAGGAGCCAATAAGGAGTTCCCAACTGATCCAAAGAAGATTCTAAACGGACAGACCGAACATCACTCGATACGAAGGAGGCCGCTGATCAAGAGGCAGGAGCGCCAACCCGTGCAACACGGAGCACCTCGTGGCGCGAAGCAGATCTGGATACGCAAGGATGGAAAACCCACAACTCTAATAGCAGATTCTCGAGGAGACAACAAACAAGCCACACCATCACGGACACAAGTGAAGGAGTACCCTAGGAAACCTCCTAGGCACACCACATCTATTTGGGTCCCTAAGCGGTCAAGGAAGGCTAGCGCCAATGCTAGACACATATGGGTGCCCAAGGCCTGTTTACGAGCCCAAATAGCTCCAACTCTAGTTACTGGCATAATTCAACACTCTCAAGTCCTCTCGACTAACAACGTAGGAACTCTACCTAAATACCACTCTGACCCACACTCAGTCACATCGAGGAATGTCTGGAAATGGGTACCTAAAAGGTCCCAAATACATCACACTCTCATCCAGAAATCTTCACCTGTCTTTAGTTCTAAGAGCTACGAATCCTCTATCAAAGTTTGGAGAATTAAACTGTGTATCAAACCCCCTGACCCAATTTTGTAAATCCGTCCACTCTAACACAGGAGCATTCTGAGCCCATTGCATAACCAAAGTATGCATCTAGGATGACACTGACCTCTAATCACCACTCACACCTATCACAAACACTTCACCACTAACCACTGACCTCTGGGATTGTCATGTTAGTATTGTGAAGGGAACACCATTACATCTTGTTTCCTATGCAACACTAATGTGCCTTTCTTCTTCCAGCAGATAAGCAACCTACTCTCATGGCAACAGCAGCAGGCACAAGCTCTCAGGCAGGCTCTGGTGCTCAAATCAATTGGGATGCCATGCCGGTGGAGGCCCCACCAACAGCTCGGCCTGAAGAGTTCATGAACGTGCGGAGAATTCCTATTCCAGATCCACCAAATGGCCTAACCGAAAGAGTAAAAGGGCACTCTCATTGGTTCAATGAAATGCCAGGAGACTTGGGAGACGCAGATCATATATGGGAGTCCAAGATGGAGTGTGGAGGAGTGTGGTGGACCTTCCAGTTCTTTTCAAGAGAATTCGAAACCTTACAGAATGCAGCTCCACTTCAAGATATCTGGCAAAAAGCAGGATTAAAAACTTATTTTAGTGCAGCTCTGCCTAAACCCGATTTCCTCAAGTGCTACTACCTAATTGCCACACTGAAGCACAGGTGATAAAGATCATTCAGGCACATTCTGGGTGCCCTCCCTATCAAACTAGGAGGAAATGAAGAAGTTTGAGTTAAATGTTACTTTAATAAGGGAAGCTCTTCAGATGTATGGCACCCATGTGCCTTCCGATCGCGATCCCTTGATACCAGAGTCAATGAAGAGCAACAGAATCAAGAAGTTGAAGGACATGTGTGCCCTCACCCCTAACATTGCCATACCCCTGTGAATGTGCCTTCAACACTTCGCATTTCCAGCTCAGGACCGCTTTACCCAACCTCACAAGAAAATATGGTATGGATTATATTTAGCAGAGAGTGGAAGCTTGCCAATTAAGATGCCTGTATGGATTCTGGATCAATTGTATGAAGCAGGCAAGCGGGGTGTGAGGAAGCCTACTCTACACGGCTGCTGTGCGCTTACAAGGATTATCTATCTATGTCTTGCATATGACGTGTCGGTTGCCAGAGCCCTAAAATATTCATAGCTGGAGTTTTTCAAAGGATGGAAGTCAGGGAGCCAGCCTGCGAAACGAATGCGTGGATCACTCTCCCAGGTAATGATCCCTCATGAGGCCACGACCGAAGCTTCCCCCAGAGAAGAAGCCCAGGTCGCACCTTTCACGATCCATCTTCAAGGAACTCAATCAGGGGGCGTAGTACAGCCCACTCCATCCGCCCCTCCACTACCGACCGATGCCGAGTTTGCATCTATGGCCACCTTAACTGAGGATCCCAATTTTGATTTTGAAAGATTCCTACAGACGGCCCACTTATCTGATAGTGAAGATTTTCCTGACAATGCCGATCCGGGATCATCATTCCAAAGAGAACAGCCACAAGGCGAGACAAGCAGGGTACATTGGGAAGAAGAGGCACAACATCCTCATGGTCCAAGCACACAAAATCAGGAAGAAGAACGGGGGAATGAACCAGAGGAGAGTGAAGAGGAGGCCCCTGCTTACACAGCACAACTCAAGCGGCTATACAAGACAATCAAGCAGGTACAGAGAAGACATAAGATAACAGAAGAGGCGAACAGAGCCCTAGTGAACCAAATGCTGCAAGCCGAGAATGTAGACCCACATTTTGTTGAATCATTGAATCTGTTGGCGGACACATGTGGGATCGGGGAAGCAATGAGGACAATGGTCTATCGGGAGAACCCTACCTATGATCAACGAAGGATTGATACACGACCGCGGCGAGGAAAAATGATTCAAATGGAAGTCTCTACTGCCTTGCCTACCACAATTTCAGAGGATGTTCACATGACTGGCCCAAGTCCCACTGATGAACAAGATGTAAATACACAGGTACCATCTCCACCGTCACCTTCCATTCAACCCTCAGCACCCTTCTCCACTAGTCTTTCTGAACAACCGATATCCACCCATCATGAAACCTTTGTACACACCTCTGTTTTTACATCCTCCCCCATACCCACATCCATCACTTCCGCCCAAATTTGTGAATCTCACACAGGACATCCTGCCACCGATCAAACCATACTAGGTTACCCTTCCTATCTCCCCGCCCTTGGACAACCACTTGCCACTAGCCAGACCTTATCCCATCCTTTTCCATTCACCCACACATTCCCCCTCTCCCAAACCCTATCCACCACTTCCCTTGTAACTGCCTCAGGCTCAACCCAAGTCACACAACCGTCATTCTGGACAAACCTTGTAAATATACTCCAACAGGTGGAGAATTATAATAAAAAGTCCCTTCCCCAACCCCACTCCCCCACATTCACTGCCACCACTAACACACCACCTACCGTTCCCGTATTCACAATTCACACTTCACACACTATCACATCGGACCCCATGGATATTTCACCATCCACAGGAGCACCCACCGCCACGTCTGTTCCACCATCATCACATCTCACTTCACTCATAGGCACATCATCCACTTTTCCCTTCCCCATTTCCCGACCCTTTGCATGTTCCACTTCTACCCATGCATCTACATCATTTAGTAATGCACTAGACACCATGGTTGAAGCGGCCACTCAACTTAAGCAAGAGTATAAGCTATTAGAAGAAAATAACACAGAGCTGTGCAATCTCTCGGCTCAACTCCAGGCACGAGTCGATGCCTTGGAACTAGGTAATACAACACTACAACACCAGGTGACTGATCTCCAACAATCGAAGACAGAACTCAAAGCTAAGTATGCAGAGACAGGCAAAGCTATGGAGGAACAACTCAGAGAACAAATGGGCCACAATGCGAGACTTCAACGCAACATGGCTCTACTACGTCGCCATCTAGCAGCAGCTCAAGAAGAGAACAGAAGGCTACAACAACAAAACCAGGAGAACCTAGAAGCGGCCATGGAAAACACCCCGGGAGCACCCATCGACCCTGCTAAATTCCAAGCCATCCCCTCAGAAAACATACAACAAATATTGGAAACCTATGCCAATCTCTTAGAAGCACATGATCAGCTTGCTGACCAAGTCAAAGACCTACAAAAGTCCCAAGTGCCTGCACCACACCAACGAGAACCTAAAGAGATGGCCAACACTGCAACCTCACCAGAGCCGGAATTATCAGTAACCAATGAAGTACTAGAGCTACGTTAGGAGGTGGCTGAGTTGAAAATTAGATTATTACAATATGAACGACCACCCTCCCCACCTGTTCAGCCAAGTGAAGAGGAGACCATTGCCATTCCGATGGAAGAAACATTCGAAGATAATTATGAGCTACAACCTCTTCCAGGTGGCAGGATCACTGAAGAGGGACAGGATACATATGAGGAACCCCCGTCAGCATGGATGAAGCAGGTAGAGGAGATGGGCCACACTCACGAAGAGCGGGTTGCAACCCAGATGCTAGCCATGAGAACCATAGAGGAGACAATACTCAAGTCTGAATATTTCTCGAACTTGGCTCCTAGGCGGTTGATAACTAGCTCAGAGTTACAATATAAACCTTATTTTGTATTGTTGGCGGACTACAATGCTGAGATCAAACGCATAACCAACCAGTACCCTACGTTCGCAACACAGTTCGAACCCGAGGACATTCCAGAGGCAGCCAGAAAGGGGGCCATATTCCAACCCATATGGAGGCAAAAGCTACTGGAGACCTATCCGGAGATGTTACGAACATGGGATCACGCTCCCATGCATTTGAAGTATAACCCTTGCTTTGGTCCAGTACAAAGAAGACGCTCCTGGAAAGCATTCGCCATCAAGGTTCAGAACAATGTGAATTGCAAACAGTGGATGAACTACCCCAAAATCGCACCACCGACAGGCCCACCTACAACAGCGTACATGATGGCTACCATCCGATATTGGCTTCCACGCCTCCACTCCATGCCAGATGTAGCTGCACAGATGCTACTCAAGATATTTGATATGATGCAGGTTGTGCTCAAAACCTTCCGCAACGTATGTAACATTCAACCTCCGATTCCCGGCTTCATCAATGGTAATTATGACCTCCTGTATGATATGAGCACAACCCCAAGCATACGAGTTGCTTATGCATGGCACGCACGCATCAGATATCTCCCTGCCTGCTATAAGCAAACTTTCGACGACATGTTCACCACGGGATTTTGGGAAGCACATTCAGAGGTATTTGCACCACGACCAACCCACCTGCTGCAACTATTTGCGTGCGAGCAAACAATGCATTCAGAGCTCTACACTACGCCACAACCTAACATGCTTGGAGCCGTGAATTGGGATGCCCTCCAGAGCGATTTGGTCCGGGGACTACGTATAAAAGAACAAGAATTGACAACCGACCTCCTGCAGAAGTACATCGATCAAACAATGGAGCAGAGGTCTGTCAGAGGCGACAGACCCTAGGGGGGGGAGAGTGTTGACAGTATATGGGAAGAAGCAAGTATGGACACACATGCAAATCTAGCACTAAGGCAACCCTTCATTTTTTTCAAAACCCTTACATAATTTTAAAGTGATTCTCATCACTAAAAACCCCTGTAAATACCATTTTCACCTTTTTGTAGCTCCATTTTGTACAAGCCGAGGAGTCCTCAAGCTTGAGGAGCCTTAGAAGTAGTTGCCTGCCAATTTTCATATTTTTTAGATCTCGTTTGAGCCCTCAAATAAACCCTGGAACCTAATTTTTAACTAGGCCAGACACTAGGTCTGGACAGGGCCAAAGCTAGGCAAAAACTATAAATAGAGCTAGAGAGCTCATTTTTGGGTGGCTTCTTGTAGTTTTGAGCTTGTATGAGAACTTGGTTGCAATAGAAGTGATTCCATTGTCTTACTCTCTTTGTTCTTGCCGTGTGTGCGCGTGTGTGTGTATGTGTGTGCATGTTAGTGTGCTTCTCACTCACACATTTGTGCCTTCACTTGCTCGAGGTCTTCATACCATCCTCATGTCTTCCCGGATTGACATTAAAGGAGGTGCTACTCATCACTGAGCTACACCAAGGTCAAGGTCAAAGTCAACATGTGCAAAGTCAAAGTGCTAAAGTGCAGGTGTCAAAGTGCACAGGTAGTGCACGATTAATGGTCCACAAAGGGTAAATTGGAGAAAGTGGGTTGCAGGTTGTAGAGGTATTTTCTCTAATTTCCCTAAGGTTCAAAGTGTGTTTTAAAGTGTTTTGAAAGGTTCAAGTGAACCCCCTCTTATGTGCAAAAGTGAAGACTTAAAAGGAAAATGTGAAGGTATGTGAAGCGACAACGTACGCACAGGTGAAAATATGCCCCCCCATTAATTTTTTTTTTGGTTTTAGACTAAAGTCACTACAAGACAAAACAGTGAGTCGTTGGCTGCCACTTGTGAAGACAATCTTGGTACATCAAAGTGAGCACCAAGATACTATTGCAGTTAGGAGCGTACGTGATTGACACACTCAAATCAAGGCAAGGACTATTCTTGGACCAATCTTAGAGCAAGCAAGAGAAGCATAGTCTAAGTGAAGCTAGAGAGAGAAGTGCAAGAGTCACCAGTGTGCGACGCAGAGAAGTGGAGTTGAAGGAGTGCATAGAGAGAGACTAAGGGATTGTGCAGAGAGTGCTAAGCTAGTCCCCCAAGGATCTCAAGGTCTCTTTGCAGTGTGCACGTGCCAATAGAAGGTATTCATTCCTCCCCCTTAGTGGAAGCTTGGTGCAAGGTGTGCACAAGGATAAGCTTGAAGCAGGTGGAGGTATGGTGCAGAGGACGCCGGCGGCAAGAAGACTTTGGGATATTTGGTATTTTGTAATTGAGCACTCTGTGTGATTGTGCACAGAAGTATTGGCTTGTATTGTGCTTCAAACATTGTAATTGTCTTACTGTAATCAATCGGCAGAAGCTTCCAAGGTGTATTTTCTCTTCTGGACTTTTCCTTTCTCCTACAAACCCTCAAACTCCTTCTTGTCTAAGAATCCCCCAACAAAACTTGGCACGCCCGGTGGGACTTCCAAGGAGATTTGAGCTTAGGAGAAACCAAGTGCAAAGTATAGCAGAGTTCACGTGTCTACGGTGCTACTACAGTGCTACTTCATCAAAAAAAGGTGAATACTCTTATCAAGTGTCTCATATTAAGTGGGCTATGAGCTGCTCATGACCGCAACCTGGTCCCAAACATTGAGGGTCACCTGCAAGAAAACAAGAAGGAAGGTTGTTAGAAGGTCCTCAAGTCCACTCTCTTCAACCTCATCAATAAAGATCATGGCGGGTCAGGTAGACTTGGAAACTTTACTCTCTAGATTAAATATAAAGTTTCCTTCTTTCAAAGGCCTAGCTCAGGAGGATCCGGATGAACACATTAGAAGGGTTTTGGCACTATGTAAGACTAGAGGCCTAATGGGTAGGGAGGATGCCTTTTTGATTCTCTTCCCTGCCACATTAGAGGGATTAGCTGATAAGTGGTTAAGCCAGTTTGCTGAAAACCATTTTACCACTTGGGATGTGATGAAAGATGCATTTAAAAATCAGTTCCAGCATGGCAACACTGCGGAAATTATCATAGAAGAACTAGAAAATTTGAGATTGGGTCAAGGAGAAAAGTTCCCAGAGTTTGTGACTAGGGCCAAAGCACTAATGGCTAAATTTCCAGATCCACCACACGATTTTTTTGTTAAGAAATGGTTAGCTAAGCCCCTACCAGTGGCCACCCAATGCAAAATAAAGGAATTAGTGTTACCTACAGCCTCCATAGAGGAGTTCATCAACGCAGCCACACGCTTGGAGCAGATAAGGCACCAGTATGGAGAAACTTCTTCCCAACCAACATATGGTACAAAAATGGAGGATCCAGTGATCCAGCTAAGGAAGGAGCTGGAGGGCTTAAAAAGAAATAAGCCCTACAAAGAGGAGGAGAATGCTGTTGCTCAGTTGAGAAGGGAGATTGAAGCACTAAAGCTCCACAAGGAGGAAAAGGCCCAAGTTGAGGAATTGGCTCAGCTGCAACAGGAGCTGCAGGAACTCAAAGGGAGTGGCATCAAGAGTGGACTTTTGTGTTCCATGTGCAGTGTTGGGAGTGATGATTGGATGCACTCAAGAAATGAGTTGATGCTACAAAACCTGCTTCACACCTGCCCTCCTTTGACTCCAGATATGCTTAGTAGACTTCTTGAGCTTCCAAATGATACCAAGAAATCATATATGTGCTTTGGAAATGTTATGAGTAATGATCAAATGAAGACAGACTACTTGTGACTTCAAAAATCCTGAAAACCTTGCTATTTTGGTATTGACACCTGCTCAGAGTTATGCTCAGTGTGACCAGCACACTTAAAATTGATCTCATTGCTTTTGGACATAATCAATTAGCTTAACAAGCTTTCATTTGCAAGTGGAATGAGAGGAAATGACAAACTACACTCTGAGAAATCAATTTAGCAAACTTAGGAACATCCCCGACATTTTAGGAACTGTACAGAGAAATACCAGAGATCACTTCGAGCGCAATTTCTCCCAGATGGTTGACTCAATGACCTTCAAATTTTGTAGGCATATAGTATGCTTCAAGCTTGTTCCAATGTGCTTGGAATCATCCAATTTGGTTCAGTAGATCTTGAGATATGCCTCTTGGAAGTTGACAGAGTTGAAGAGTACACTCGGAGAATAACAGAGATGATAAATATGAGTATATGTATTTGATCTATTGATTGTACATTCCCATTGGCATAGAATGTAATGCCCAATGGTACTCAGAGGTGTAGGCTGTAGTGTAGCACTCACACACTCAAATATTGATGCAAGATTGCCTCGGGATCTGAGCTAAGTGGACCAGCTTTTTTGCGACTTTTCTTCTTCACTTATATATGGTTTTAGTGAGAATTTGAATTTGAACTTTAATCCAAATCTCCTAGAATCTTGTACCTAAAAGTGAATGAGATATTCTCTCAATCATTCACCCACTCAATCAATCAAATTTTCCACGACTTAAACTAGTAGGTGTGATTACATGAGTGGTTAGAGTCATGTTGACTTTTACAAGAGATAAAAGGTAATAACCAATAAGCATTGGTTCCTATGATCATTATTCCATGTAAATATATCCTTCAAAGGTTCCAAGCTAAGCCTTCAAGGTCCAAGCTTTATGTGAAGTCTTCAAGGTTGATATCCAAGCCAAGTGTTAAGGCTTGAATTACACCAACAGCTCCCCCTCAAGCCAAACACTTTGGCTCAAGTCTTCATCTCTAGTCTTCAATTACTTCCTGCAATCCAATCATGGATTTAAATCTGCATAGCTTGCTTCCATCCAGAGCTTTAGTAAGCAAATCTGCACATTGCATATTAGTAGACACATATGACAATTGAATATCTTTGCTAAGTAATTTCTCCCTCACATAGTGGTAATGAACCTCTATGTGTTTTGTCCTAGCATGATAAATTGGATTAGCTGCAAGGTGAAGAGAACTTGTATTATCACCAAAAATGACTGGTGGCCTTGTGTATAGGCCCAATTCTGAATATAAAAGCTTCAACCAGATAGCTTCTTGAGTGGCATTTGCTAGCCCTCTATACTCTGCCTCAGTAGATGACAAAGCTACTGTAGGTTGTTTCTTGGATGACCAAGAAATTGGTTTATCACCTGCAAAACATATGTAACCAGATGTGCTTCTCCTGTCATCCTTGCAACCTGCCCAATCTGCATCTGAATATACCTTAATATCAATGTCTGATGAATATGGAAAGTACAAACCATGATTTTGTGTTCCCTTTAGGTACTTTACTATCTTCTTTGCTGCCTCTAAATGAGGTACTCTTGGTTTGTGCATAAATTGGCTAAGTACACTAACACCATATGATATATCAATCCTGGTTAAGGTAGCATAATTTAGACTACCTACCAAACTTTGGTAACCTGTAATATCTTGGAGTTCTTCTCCTTCATGAGCACTGAGTTTATGGTTGACCTCCATAGGAGTGCTTGAGACTTTAGCTTCCTGCAAATTAAACTTCTTGACCATGTCCTGAATGTACTTTTTCTGAGTAATAAAGATACCTGAATTTGTATAGACCAATTCAAGTCCTAGGAAGTACTTCAATAATCCAAGATCATTTATCTTGAATTCCTTCATCATTTGCCCTTTGATGTGTCTAATTCCCTGAACATCATTTCCTGTAATAATGATGTCATCATAGACACACAAGTATATTACCTCTGAATTGTTCCTTTTGATAAACAATGAAGTATTTGCTTTGCTCATTATGAATCCTTGGTCTAGAAGGTAGGTTGTCAACCTGTAATTCCATGCTCTAGGTGCTTGCTTCAATCCATACAGAGCCTTCTTCAATTTACAAACATGATTTACCTTCTTGGGATCTTCATAGCCAGGTGGTTGTGACATGTAGACTTCTTCAGATATCCATCCATTCAAGAATGCATTCTTCACATCCAATTGGTACATGTTCCAATTCTTGGATGCAGCTACACTCACCATAATTCTGATAGTTGGCATCTTGGCCACAGGAGAAAAAGTCTCCTCATAATCAATGCCTTGGGTTTGTGCAAAACCCTTGGCTACCAACCTAGCTTTATACCTGTTTATTGTACCATCTGAGTTCCTCTTGAGTTTGTAGATCCATCTAGATCCTATCACCTTCATGGAGTCCTTCTTGGGTACCAAGTCCCAAGTGTCACTCTCCTTGAGAGCCTCCATTTCTTCATTCATTGCTTCCTTCCATTCTGGTTTAGTGATTGCTTCTTCAAATGTACCTGGTTCTTCATTCAAGAGATCCTTTGCAAGATATAAAGAATGCTTGGTTACAAGGGAGGTATCATACCCATACCTAATAGGTTTTTTCTTTTCTCTCTGAGATCTCCTCATAGCTTGAGTTGAGGATTCTGGTTTATCTTCTAGTTGCTTCATCTTCGTCTTCCCTTTGGATTTCCAAGCCTTGAATTCTTCAATGTTGATGGTGTCTTCATCATCTGAGCTTGTGTCTTCTTTCTGAATTGGTTCTTGGCTGATAAGCTTGGGGAAGTCTTCTTCCATGTCATAAGGTAGACTAACCTTCCTGCATTCATTTTCATACCATGAATCATTCTCATCAAAGATGACATCTCTGCTTACCTTGAAGCCTTTGTTTGAGGGGTTGTAGAATCTGTATCCCTTCTGATTCAAATCATAACCAATAAAGATACATTTTTCAGCTTTAGGGTCTAGCTTTCCCCTTACCCGTGAGGGAATATGCACATATGCAACACAACCAAAGATTTTGCAATGATCCAGAGATGGTCTCTTACCATGCCAAGCCTCATAGGGTGTCATTCCATCAAGTGTCTTTGATGGTAACCTGTTAATTAAATATGTGGCAGTAGATACACTCTCTGCCCATAGGTAATTTGGCAATTTCTTTTCATTTAGCATAGACCTAGCTGTCTCTACAATGAGTCTATTCCTCCTTTCAGCTACCCCATTTTGTTCAGGTGAGTACCTTGTAGTAATCTCCCTCTTGATGCCTCTTTCCTGCAAGAAATCTTCAAAGTCATTGGAGAAGTATTCTCCTCCACCATCTGACCTTAGCTTCTTCAAATGTCTACCTGTTTGATTTTCAACTAGCGCAAGGTACCTCTTGAAATAATTAAATACTTCATCTTTATGTTTCATGAAATATAAGACAGTCCACCTGCTATAGTCATTAATAAAGGACACATAGTACCTTGATCCAGATATGGATGGCTCCTTGCTAGGTCCCCAAACATCTGTATGCACCAATTCCAGATAATCTTCATGCATAAAACCTTTCTTGGTATAGGGCAATCTGTGCGACTTACCAAATTGACAAGCCCCACACTTGTATATCATGTGTTGCTTGGATACATTAGGTATCCCAAGCACACATTGATCCCTACTCATTTGCTTTAAGGTCCTCTCTCCAATGTGACCTAATCTCTTGTGCCAAATCTCCAATTCTGATAGGGTTTGATCTTTATAGTTGTACAAAGCAATATTCTTAGTGTCTTCAAGTTCAAAGGTAAACAATCTACCTGATTTTTCTCCCTTGGCTATCCTTCTGAATCCATGTCTTGGATCCTCCACATATGCACCACGTTGAGTGAACCTGACCTGTAGACCTTTCCACAATCTGACCTACACTCATTAGATTCTTGGTGATTGTTGGAACATACAATACTTTGCTCAATAAATTCTGATTACCATCACTAGTTTTGACATTGCCTACTTTAACAACTGAATGTTTAGTGTCATCACCTGTCTGCACTTGGTGCTTGCCTTTGGGTTCTTCCAAATCAGAAAGTAATGCAACATTTCCAGCTACATGATTAGAGCAACCTGAATCAATATAGAATAAGTGATCATCATTGATACCTGACTTAGAAGTCATATTCATGATCAATAGGGAGTCATCTTGCTCCTCTGCATAATTGTTGTAATCCTTCCTATTCCTATATCCACCTTGATAGTTGCTATTGTAATTGTAATTACTGTTATAATTATTGTTGTAGCCATGGTAGCCTTGAGATTGGTTGAATCTGCCTCTGCCTTGAGAGTATCCTCCTCTTTGGTGACCTCTTCCTCTTTGGTTCTTGTAGTTTTTGTAGCATTCATTTGTGGTATGGTTAGACAAGCCACAAATGTTACATGGAGATTGGTTGTAGGGTATCCCCCTACCTGACTTACCTCCTCTGCCCCTACCTCTGGAAGATCTACCTCTCCCTGCATAGTTTGCTTGGGAGGTAGAGCCTTCTTCATCAACCTTCTTGCTTTTACCTTTATCTTTGACCTTCTTATCAGTATAAAGGGCAGAAGGATTGTTACCTTTTGATTGCTCTCCATGCTTTGTAAGCTTTGCTTCATGTGTGAAGAGTTGTCCAATCAGAGTTGTCAAATCAGGTGCTTGGATGTCCATGTATAAGTCCATTGCTGTGGTAAAGCTCTCCCACTTGTCATCTGCCTTTAGTCCATTGATTACTTGTCTGACTATTTGCTCTTCCTCAATCTCCTCTCCAACACTTGCAAGTTGGTCTGCAATGTCCTTGACTTTGGTAACAAAATCTGAGACAGATTGCTTTGATTGCTTCCTAAGAGTGGTAAACTCAATCCATAGCTGATTCTTTCTAGCTCTTGTGCTTGATGAAAAGTAAGTTGACAAGGTTTCCCAAGTCTCTTGGGAAGTTTTGCAATTCCTTATGTGTGGTAGAAGGAAATCAGAAATAGAGTTTAGAAGATATGACCTTGCCAAAGCATCTTTTGCACACCATTGATTGAGTCTCTCTTGCTCTTCCTTGGTGGGTAGGCCTCTAGCTTTGAATGAGGGCAATTCCTCATCTCCTGATATGAATCCAAACAAGCTCCTTCCTTATAGATAGGTCTTCATCCTTAGAGACCAAGCTTGGTAGTTGTTCCTGTCTAATTTGTCAATGAAGGAAGGGAAACCATCACCCATGATTACCTTATATGCTCTGATACCACTGTTGGGAGTGATGATTGGATGCACTCAAGAAATGAGTTGATGCTGCAAAACCTGCTTCACACCTGCCCTCCTTTGACTCCAGATATGCTTAGTAGACTTCTTGAGCTTCCAAATGATACCAAGAAATCATATATGTGCTTTGCAAATGTTATGAGTAATGATCAAATGAAGACAGACTACTTGTGACTTCAAAAATCCTGAAAAACTTGCTATTTTGGTATTGACACCTGCTCAGAGTTATGCTCAGTGTGACCAACACACTTGAAATTGATCTAATTGCTTTTGGACATAATCAATTAGCTTAACAAGCTTTCATTTGCAAGTGGAATGAGAGGAAATGACAAACTACACTATGAGAAATCAATTTAGCAAACTTAGGAACATCCCCAACATTTTAGGAACTGTACAGAGAAATACCAGAGATCACTTCGAGCGCAATTTCTCCCCGATGGTTGATTCAATGACCTTAAAATTTTGTAGGCATATAGTATGCTTCAAGCTTGTTCCAATGTGCTTGGAATCATCCAATTTGGTTCAGTAGATCTTGAGATATGCCTCTTGGAAGTTGACAGAGTTGAAGAGTACACTCAGAGAATAACAGAGATGATAAATATGAGTATATGTATTTGATCTATTGATTGTACATTCCCATTGGCATAGAATGTAATGCCCAATGGTACTCAGAGGTGTAGGCTGTAGTGTAGCACTCACACACTCAAATATTGATGCAAGATTGCCTCGGGATCTGAGCTAAGTGGACCAGCTTTTTTGCGACTTTTCTTCTTCACTTATATATGGTTTTAGTGAGAATTTGAATTTGAACTTTAATCCAAATCTCCTAGAATTTTGTACCTAAAAGTGAATGAGATATTCTCTCAATCATTCACCCACTCAATCAATCAAATTTTCCACGACTTAAACTAGTAGGTGTGATTACATGAGTGGTTAGAGTCATATTGACTTTTACAAGAGATAAAAGGTAATAACCAATAAGCATTGGTTGCTATGATCATTATTCCATGTAAATATATCCTTCAAAGGTTCCAAGCTAAGCCTTCAAGGTCCAAGCTTTATGTGAAGTCTTCAAGGTTGATATCCAAGCCAAGTGTTAAGGCTTGAATTACACCAACATGCAGCACGCAAGGTCACATAGTAAGTGAATGTCCTCTGTTAAGTGTGACTTGTCAATTATGCAGGAAAGTTGGCCATGAGGCCCATGAATGCCAATCAAGGGGAATGCCTGCAATGACATACTGGACACAAGGAGGACCCCCAACACTAGCAAATGTGATGGCTGCTGCACCAAATCAAGGTAACAACTATAATCCTAGACAGAGGAATAACTTTGGAAATGGGCCTAGGAGGCCAATCATCTGTTTCAGATGTGGAGAATGCGGGCACTATCAAAGTAGGTGCACCCTACCAGAAAATGCCCCTCCTTGCAGGAACTGCCCTGAGGCAAGAGACCATTATACAAATTGTTGTCCTAAGAATCAAGCCTCTTCATCTGGGCCTCATATTCAAATGATTTCTGTGCACAAAGAAGAAGTGTGTGATCTAGTCAATGAGCCATCACCATCTACCAGGGTGGTGCAATTAGAAGAAATAGAATCTTTGACTGTGCAGACAAGAAGCAAGGGGAAGGGTTAAGCAGACATAGGACAAGGATCAAAGATCAAGGGATGGAATCAAAATAGAGAACCATCTGAAGATAAAGTCACCACAGGTGCATATACAAGTCAAAAAGGAGATCTCATATGCACCAGTGGTGCCATTGGGCATGCCTTCAACAGGGCTCATGAGGAGTTTGATAAGTCAACTGGAGCCCATGCTCTCAAGGAATCAGAGGCTTCAAAACTACTCAAGTCCATGAAAAAGGATTAGTATTTTTGATTTAATAAAGATGGATGGGAAATTCAGGTCAGTGTTATTGGAGATAATTGATGAAGCTTCCACTACAAGTTTGGTGGCAAAAAATTGTAGGGGAAGCACCCCTTACAGATTATAAAAGTCCTCGGCTGACAGTATCTATCAAAGGTCATGAATTTCAAGGAGTTATTGTGGATGGTGGTTCTGGCATTAACTTGATGCCTGAACATACAATGGAAAAGATTGGACTCCACCCTTCAAGGCCTGCAAATTTCACTGTTACTTTGGCAGATCAGAGCAAAGTAAGGCCCTTGGGAGTGATCCCAAAAGTTCCACTTGAAGTACAAGGTAATCTATTCATTCTGGATTTTGTGGTTTTAAGATTGCCCGAGGTTGAAGGAGGATTTTTCCTCTTAACTGGACGACCATGGATGAGGCATGCAAGTGTCATTCATGATTGGGGCAAGGACACTATGTGGGTACAAAAGAAAGGGCAAGTGCTGACAGATTCATTTAGAAGAGGGCCCAGATAATCAAGGAAACACTAGCATGATGCAAACAGTTGGCATATGCATGGAACCAGAATCGGAGGATCAACCCCAAATAGATTTCGAGGAAGAAGAGGATATTCTAAATTGGCTCCAAGCAGACAACTCTTCCTCTTGTTTTGGAATTGCACAAATGAAGGTTATGATGAAGATAAGGAGAAAGTCCAGGTTGATGGATTGGGAGAGCCCATCACAGACCATAGAAGGGGCAAGAAGACACCCCTCAAATACAACTTGGAGGAGGATATGACAACCACAAATAAGGAGGTTACTAAAGCTAAAGGCAAGGTAAAAGATTCTAGTGAAGAGTGTTCTTTTCCGATTCAAGAAATCCCTGCAGGATGGATGCAAGACAAGGAGGAACACATTGAAATCCAAAATACACGTGCTTATGAAGCAATCCACAAAAAGCTAGTAGAAGAAGACAAGGAAGAAGATGAGCACGAAGATAATATGGTAGAGAGAAATCCTGTCAAAGAAATACAATTAGGCACTCAAGACGATAATCGGCCAGTTTTGGTGGCCACTTGGTTGTGGAGCCACCCAGGGCTCCTTGAAAAGGTAAAATCATTCTTGACCCATTATACGGATGTTTTTGCTTGGCATTATAAAGACTTAGAAGGAGTGCCTGCAACTTATGGAGAGCACAGAATCCCTCTGGTTGATGGAGCCAAACCCATAAGAGGGAAGAGTTATAGACTTAATCCAAAATATGCTGAAGCTGTCTATGTGGAAATACAGAAGATGGAGGATGCAGGAATCATCATTCCTGTGGAACACTCAGAGTGGCTCTCACCTATGGTTATAGTACCAAAGAAGAATGCTAATAAAATCTCTTAGGACATGTGGTGTCGGCTAAAGGTATGGCCCTGGATCCTGACAAAATCATTTCTATATTAAAGTTATCTAAACCTAAATCTCCTAAAGAGATTCAGAGTTTCTTGGGGCATACTGGATACCATAGAAGGTTTATAAAAATGTATGCAGAGATAGCCAGACCTCTGGCTAGACTTACAGGTAAGGAAGTACCTTTTAAATGGGAAGAAGAGGAGGAAAAATCATATCAAACATTACGGTCAAGGTTAGTGTCTGCTCCTATTTTGATCACACCTGAGTGGTAAAAAATCTTTCATATACATGTAGATGCCAGTGCCTATGCAGTGGGGGTAGTTTTGACCCAACCCAGTTTCAATATGCTAGTAGAATCTTGACCAAGGCTGAAAGGAATTACAGTACTACAGAAAGGGAAGCCCTAGCAATGGTTTTTGCTGTCCAAAAATTCCGTCATTACTTATTGGGAGTAAAATTTATTATTATAACAGATCACCAACCACTAAAATACTTGCTCAACAAACCACAAGCCACTGGTAGAATATGGAGGTGGTTATTGTTGTTCCAAGAGTTTGATTTTTCTGTAGTCCACAGACCAGGTAAAGAAAATGTTATGGCGGATCACCTATCACGAATCAATATGATGGATCAAGCTAGTGGAATCAATGATGATTTTCCAGATGCTCATCTGTTTGCTGTACAAGCTCAAGGTTGGTATTATGATATTAAGAATTTCATTAGAATTGGTTTGTATCCAGAAAAGGCTAGTGCTGTACAAAGGAAGAGACTGCTAATCAAGAGTAAACCATATACCTTCATTGAAGATAAATTATATAGACAGGGAAAGGATGACATGTTTAGGAAGTGTTTGGAAGAAGAAGAAGTGAGGGAAGTCCTTCACTTTGCACATGAAGGAACAGGTGGTGGGCACCTTCCAGGGCATATTATGAGTCAGAGGATACTGGATGCTGGTCTATGGTGGCCTACACTATTTAAGGATGCGGATGAATGGGGAAAGGCATGTGACGTTTGCTAGAGGTGTGGTCCTAAGCCAACAAAGCAGAGGCATAGCCCCTTGATTGTTTCCACTTCCTGGCAACCATTTGAGAAATGGGGGCTAGATTTTGTAGGGCCCATCTACCCTCCCGCAATTCCAAAAAGAGAGAAATATCTCTTGATAGCCACATATTATGCGACAAAGTGGGCTGAAGCTATTGCCTCCCCCAACTGCACTGCCCAAACTGTTGCTGATTTCATTTACAATAGCATCATTTGCAGGTTTGGATGTCCACTTGAAATTTGTATAGATCAGGGTACCCATTTTGTCAATAAGGTCCCGCAGGAAATTTTCAACAGGTATAGAATTCTACATAGGACCTCTTGTGCTTACTATCCAAGAGCCAATGGATAGGCTGAATCGACAAATAAGGTTTTAATCTCAATGTTAAGGAAGGAGTGTATGTTACAACCCACTTCTTGGGGCATTGCTTATCAAGGTACCCTATGGGCATATAGGTTAGCTTACAAAGAGACCACGGGATATTCTCCATTCCAACTGGTTTATGGAATATTGCCCATTGAGCCCTTTGAATTTTTACATGGATCACCTAAGATAGCACTCATGCAGGGCAAGAAAGATTGTGATGTCTCTCAGAGGCTCGGAGCACTACATAAAGTGGAGGAGATTCGTCTACTAGCAACAAAACAATTGATAGAGACTCAGATGAAGAGGAAGGAGGCACATGATCGACATCTGTGGAACAACAACATAGAACCAGGCATGTTAGTTCTTCTCCATAGACCTCATCTTCATACACAACTGAGAGGAAAATGGCTTCCACATTGGGAAGGACCTTATAGAGTCAAAACAATGCAATTGGGGTGCTGTGGAGTTAGAGACGCTGAAAGGAGAGGCCTTACCACTGGTCAACATATCAAGGCTCAAGGCCTATCATCAACACACTTGAAGAAGTATGGATCACCTGGAACTGCAAAATCTGTCCAGGTTGTACATAGCTTTCTCATCTCATTTTGCTCAGTTTTCGTAGTTGTCTGTGCTTCGGTTTGGGAAGTGGACTCTGAGGCTGTGACTGTGGCAGTGACAGTGGTGGTAGGAGGTGAAGGTGGTGGAGTTGGAGGGGGAGGTGGAAAATGTTGAGATATCAAGCTCAACATGTGATGATCCAGGATGACATGTACCAGTTTTTCGTTTCTCTGACATGTATAGTGGTCATGCCGGTATATGTCAGGGATACTTCATTGAGCTTTATTAGATTTATCTACCGAGAGTGATGGCACATTTATTTCTTGCCAGCTCACTCATTCGTGGACATTAGGTTTTTCCTTATGTACTGGTCTTTATATATTGCACTTGTTGTATTCTTGTTTTTAGGTCATTCTTGTACATTCCTTTTATGTAATAGAAGAAGAAGAAGAAGATCATTCTTCCTTGTCTCAATTTGTGTGTGTGCTTCTCCTTGAGAGTGAAAGTGTGTGTGTGAGCTCTCTTCCTTATCTCCTTCCTCGTGACATTGTATCAGAGCCAGCGTGGTTGTAGAGAGCTTGTGGAGAAGGTGACGGTGAAGACTACGCGACAAGGCGTGGACAAAATGTGATTTCACAAACGACCTCCATTTGCTACAAAAATCGCCGTGAAGGTAGAAGACCTCAAAATATTTTCGAGAGTTATCCCTTTAGGGTCACTTGTTTTTGTCAGATCGAAGTTTCGGAGCCATCTCGACCTCCGTTTTGATCCCGCAAGGTGGGGCCCATAGAAAAACTAGGTCAGTTTCAGAAACTGTAACTTGCGTTGTGTTCGGCGACACTCATATATTCTAGATCCAAAATTTCAAGCGATTCCGTGTACTGTTGATATACGAAAACTGTGTTTTTCTGAGATCGAACTGTCACGTCATAGTGCGACAGTGTTCAAGCAGAAGTGCTGCTTGTAGTGTGTTGCGGTGTTGTGAATTGTTGCAGAAATGGCAAACGTAGATGGAATGAGTCAGCTTATGAGCGATAAGCTGGACAAGACAACTTCCATGGAGATTCAGAATGACGAATTTCCTGATGGGAAAAGGCTATTGGAAGTACATCGAAGGAGAGAATGAAAATGCTCCACAGTTACCAGAAAGGAATCGGACTGCAGAACAGTTAAGAGCATATGAGGAATGGAATCAAGGAGCACGAAAGGTAATGTATTGGCTATCTGTTAGCATACAGGATAGCATGATTGGACACATACAGGATGCCAAGACTCCAAAAGAGACTTGGAACAGTTTGGTCACTTTGTACGAGACCAATGCAAAGGCACGGAAATTGCAACTCAAGAACGAGCTGCATACATTGGAGAAAAAGAGCATGTCGGTAAGTGACTACACTCTAAAAATCAAAAGCATATGTGAGTCACTTGCATCTATTGGCGTGAATGTAGATGATGATGATAAGGTGGAAGTGTGCCTTCGTGGTTTAGGAGATGCATATAAGCAGTTCATAAATTCTATACAGACCAGGGAAAATATTCCGTATTTTGCTGATTTGGTATCTATGCTGATTATTGAAGAAAAGAATCTTGGTGAGGATTCAGACTCCCAAGGAAAGCCCAATTCTGGCAAGAATTCTACTCTGGCAGAGGAAGAGGCAGAGGTAGAGGTTTTGGAAGTGGAAGAGGAAACAATAACCAAGACCAAGGTCAACAACAGAATCATGTAGGAGGAAGAGGAGAGTTTCGAGGCAGGGGGAGTCAAAGAGGTCGCAGAAATTTCCAAAGAAATGATTCAGGTAATGATAGTAAAGGATGCTGGAATTGTGGTAAACCTGGACACTTTGAACGTGATTGCATGTTGAAGAATCAAAATAACAGAAGGCAACAAAACAACTATGCATCCACAAGTGCAGATGATTCTGAGAAGTTGTTTATGGTTCAACATCACATGATGAATACGATGTCTGCCTAGTGTTTCAAAATCGAATGATAATGTCTGGTATGTTGATTCAGGTGCTTCAAATCACATGACCAGTCATGCAGAATGGTTTAGTAGTTTGCAGAAAATGCCAGTTCTTGGATATGTTGAAACAGGTGATGATACATCGCATCCTATTGAGCATACAGGAAACATAGCATTGTCTATGGAGGACGGAAAGGTAAAACATCTCGCTGATGTGCTGCATGTTCCAAATATAACAAAGAATCTGGTTTCTGTTGGACAAATGGTTGACTAGGGATTACAAGTCAGGTTCAATGCTGATGGATTATATGTAGAAGAGTACAAGAAGGATGGACGATTGGTTGCCAAAGGAAACAAAGTGGGTAGGATGTTCACCTTAAATGTGAAGATTCCTGAAATGAATGCAGCCATGTTTGCAAAAGGTGCAAGAGTTATTGCAGATATAGAGATATGGCACGAACGGATTGGACATGCAAACTTGGAAAGGCTGAAACTGATGCAGTCAAAGGAGATTGTCCATGGACTACCAAATTTCAAAGTTGCAGAAATGCAAAAGGTATGTGCAACATGTCGATTTGGTAAACAGTCAAGAGCATGATTTCCACATGACAAGCATGTTAGTGAGAATGTACTAGAAGTAGTACATACAGATGTTTGGGGTCCAACAAAGACCACATCTATGGGTGGTTGCAGGTTTTATGTTACTTTCATTGATGACCATACACGCAAAGTATGGGTATATTTCATGAAAGAGAAGAGCGAGGTGTTTACTCAATTCCAGAATTTTAAAGTTATGGTGGAAAATCAGACAGGGAAGTACATTCAGACATTAAGATCTGATGGAGGAGGTGAATACATGTCAAATGAGTTCAGTAGTTTTCTAAAAAATCATGAAATTCGGCATCAGTTTTCATGCAGGTACACACCACAACAGAATGGTGTTGCTGAACACAAAAACAGACATATTGCAGAAATAGCAAGAGCCTTAATGGCTGAGAAGAATATGCCTCATTGTTATTGGGTAGAAGCTGTGCATACTGCTGTATACATCATGAACAAAACTTCGACTGCTGCTCTACATCAAGTTACACCTGAAGAGAAGTTTACAGGTAAAGAGCCAAGCTTATCACATCTGAAAGTTTTTGGCTGTATTGCATATGTACATGTCCCAGATGAATTGAGGACGAAGCTTGATCCAAAAGCAGAAAAGTGTGTCTTCATTGGATACTCCCTTGAGCAAAAGGGATATAAATGTTATAACCCACTCACATGGCAGGTAAAGGTGAGCAGAGATGTGGTATTTGATGAAATGTCAAGCTTCTATGCAGATGCCAAAGAAGGACTGAGTCTTGAACCAAATGACAAAGAAAATGCTAAAAAATCAAGTTCAGAATCTCAGGTTTTGAGTGGATCGGATGCATCACCAAGCAATAGTTCCAACTCAAATCCATGGAGTGGAAGATTACGTGGGAATTTCAGTCCAGCAAATTCATCAAATACATCCAAGAAAGGTAAAGAAAAGCTTTCTGCTTGTCATAAAACATGTGCAGGTTTTGAAGATGTTGAAGGAGATTCAAACGGTTCAGAAAAGAGTCTTGATGAGGAACTTGGATTGCCCTCTGTGAAGACTCCAAGAGTAAGAAGGGCACATGCAGATGATACAAGGAGAAGTGACCTAGGATCAAGAAGATCTGGGAGGATGCGTAATTCAGTGCAATGATTGACATATGATAGTTACATGGCTCGCCATTGTGCCTACATGACAAAGGTAATACAAGATGCTGAACCTTCTTGTTTTGAAGATGCAATTGGTAATGCAGATTGGGAAAAAGCTATGCATGAGGAGATGGCTGCACTTTATGAAAATGATACATGGAAGCTGGTTCCATTGCCGCAAGGAAAGAAACCCATAGGCTGTAAATGGGTTTACAAGGTAAAGCATAATGCTGATGGTAGCATAAGCAGGTATAAAGCACGATTGGTAGCTAAAGGATATGCACAGACATATGGCATTGATTATGAGGAAACATTCAGCCCTGTAGCTAAAATGTCTACTGTTAGGACACTTGTTGCATTAGCTACAGCAAAAGGATGGACTTTGCATCAGATGGATGTGAAGAATGCTTTCCTACATGGTGAGTTACAGGAAGAAGTATATATGGACCAGCCACAAGGATATGAAGATTCAAAGCATCCAGAATATGTTTGCATGTTGCAAAAGGCTTTGTATGGGCTGAAACAGGCTCCGTATGCATGGCATGCAAGGATTGCTGATTACTTATCCAGCATTGGGTTTTCTATGTGTGATGCAGATCACTCGCTATATGCAAGGAAGGCTGAGGATGGCATCACTATTGTGGCTATTTATGTTGATGACCTGATTGTAGGTGGTGATAATGAAGAAAGCATCAAAGAGGTAAAGAAACTTCTTATGTAGGAATTCGACATGAAAGATCTTGGTGTGCTGCGCTATTTCTTGGGCATTGAGTTTATACATACAGAAACAGGTATATGGATGTTGCAAAGGCAATATGCCTTGAATATGCTACAAAAGTACGGTATGGCTGATTGTAAGCCATTTTCTATGCCTTTAGATCAGAATTTGAAATTGGATACTACATCAGGTGAAGCATTGGAAAATGTTACTATGTACAAGAAAATTGTGGGAAGTCTTATATATCTTACAATTACAAGGCCTGATTTAAGCTACACTGTTGGACTTGAAAGTCAGTTTATGCAGGTTCCCATGAAGCCACATTTGGATGCTCTGAGGCGCACTCTACGTTATGTGAGTGCTACTTTGGATTATGCATTGTTTTATGAAGCTGGTGTAGATTTGCAGGTTCATGGATACACCGATGCAGATTGGGCTGGTAGTACTCCAGATAGAAGATCTACTAGTGGCTTTCTTTTCTCACTTGGAGGTGTAGCTATTACATGGAGCAGTAAGAAACAACCCACTGTTGCTTTGTTGAGTACAGAGGCTGAGTATAGAGGTGCTGCAATGGTAGCATGTGAGGCATCATGGCTGGAGATGTTACTTGCAGATTTAGGTGTGGAAGTGCAAAAGCCTATCACTATCTATTGTGATAATCTTAGCAGCATACAGTTAGCACGGAACCCTGTTTTCCATGCTAGAACAAAGCATATCGAGGTACATTATCACTTCATCAGAGAGAAGGTATTAGCAGGTGACATTGATCTTGTTTATGTGAGAACAGATGAGCAGGTTGCTGATATTTTCACCAAAGCACTTGGAGCTGAGAAGTTGAAGAAGTTTTGGAAGATGCTTGGATTACAGGATATGGCATTGAGCTTGAGGGGGAGTGTTGAGATATCAAGCTCAACATTTGATGATCCAGGATGACACGTACCAGTTTTTCGTTTCTCTGACATGTATAGTGGTCATGCCGATATATGTCATGGATACTTCATTGAGCTTTATTAGATTTATCTACCGAGAGTGATGGCACATTTATTTCTTGCCAGCTCACTCATTCGTGGACATTAGGTTTTTCCTTATGTACTGGTCTTTATATATTGCACTTGTTGTATTCTTGTTTTTAGGTCATTCTTATACATTCCTTTTATGTAATAGAAGAAGAAGAAGAAGATCATTCTTCCTTGTCTCAATTTGTGTGTGTTTCTCCTTGAGAGTGAAAGTGTGTGTGTGAGCTCTCTTCCTTATCTCCTTCCTCGTGACAGCAAAGGGGGTGACGGGGGTGCACTTGAGGTATGGGCCTCCTCAATGTCATGAATGGTATGAGCTGTGCCCGTGGTCGTGGATGTGGTGCCCTGTGGTTCTGATACCAACACATCATTTGTTTCCCTGGTCTAGGGGGACTTCTGTCGTATCTTTGCTCCAATCTTCGCGAGTGTGCGAGAGCAGTATGCATTGTCTCAGGTACCCCCAATGCATCAACAATCATGTCGAGGGTTGCCCTGTAATGCTCGTCCACACCTTCCTCCTCCAATATCTAGTTCATGAGAGCCTTTCCTGTTGCCAAGGATACTTTGTGTTGTTCTTGAACTCGGTTGATGGTATCATACAGTCTTTTCAATTGCTTCATATAAGCAGGGGCACCTTCAAGTTATGGTACAACTTCTTGCTCATATTCATGCTCCTCTTCGTCGGATAGTCCTTCTTGTTCATCCTCTTGCTCCTCTTCTGCAATCTCCTCTTCCTCTTCATCCACTTCTACGACTTCTGGTTGCCTTGGATGGGGTTGGTCAGTAACTGTTGGTTGCCCGCCTGCTAGCTCTGCTTCAACTTCTAAATTAGTAGCATTGATTATTCTTGCTACCTCCTCGTCCGTTAAATCCTCTAGTGTGAAGCCATGAGGGAACTCTAAGTCGGTGGGTATGGGTGGGAACACTAGATTTGGTCCTTCCGTGCTATGCCTTGGTAATCTGATAGTGAAAGGTTGCACTCGCCGTGGAAGTCATGGAGTTGTCGTGGAAGTCATGGTGTCAATGTAGCACCGCAGGCTTGTGCACAGGGCATCTGAACCGCTCCCCTCATTTTCTTGGATGGAGGCCCAACGGTTGATAGTTGTTGGCAGCAGTCAGGGAACCGAAGGAGCCACAAGATGAAGAGAGTCAGAGCGAAGGGACAACACAAGCAGACATGGCAATCAAAGAAGATCTGGCAAGTAGGCCATCTAAATTTTTTAGACATCAAGGAGTTGAGCACACAAGAAGAAAGAGCAAGTAGGGAGCTCAAAGGTATGTATGACAAATCAATAGAGAAAATCCCTACACAAATAGTGATTTTCATCACTAAAAACCATTGTAAATATCATTTCGTATTTTTGTAGCTCCATTTTGTGCAAGCCAAGGAGTCCTTGAGCTTGAGGAGCTTTAGAAGTATCTACCTGCCAATTTTCATATTTTTTAGATCTCGTTTGAGCCCTCTAATAAGCCCTGGAACCTAATTTTTAACTAGGCCGGACACTAGGTCTGAACAGGGCCAAAGCTAGTCAAAAACTATAAAAGGAGCTAGAGAGCTCATTTTTGAGGGTGGATTGTAATTGAAATGAACTTGTAAGAGCTTTTTGGAAGTAATCTAAGAACTCCATTGCTTCTCACTCTTTGTCTTGCAGTATGTGCGCGTGTGTGTGTACGTGTGTGCATGCTTGTGTGCTTCTCACTCACGCACTTGTGCCTCCACTTGCTCGAGGTCTTCATACCATCCTCATGTCTTCCTGGATTGACATTAAAGGAGGTGCTACTCATCACTGAGCTACACCAAATTTTGGCGCCGTTGCCGGGGATCGAGCTTTGAGGACGAGCGTGTGATGGTAAGATGTAGATTGGAGACGTTGGCGTTGTAGGTAAGTTCTTTACTTTTCCTATTTTTCTCTTTCTTACCTTACCACCATCATCACCATCATCATCATCACCATCTTCCACCTCCATTTCCATCATCACGAAAATTTCAGTTTTTTGATCATATCACCTTCTCCACCTCATTTCCCTCATTTCACTTGTGAGAGAGAGCGAGAGAGCGAAATTGTGTGTGCTGTTTTTGCATGTTTCTTGAGCTGTCTTGCAGGTACAGGCCGCATCATCGTCCCTAGCACTCTGCGCAGGTACGGAATTCTCGGTAACTGTCTGTGTGTTGCCGACCTCTGTCAATCGTGACCGATAGAAAAAATGCTCAAATTGCCAAACAAAGTGCAAAACCATGATCTACAGGCCTAGAGCTTCCCAAAAATGTGCTTAGATTTTTGAAACTCCTCAGATTTTTGTCAATCACGATCGCTCTGTCAATCGCGATCGACAAACCACGACGGACAGACCTGTCAATCGCGATCGACCAATGAATTGCGACTGACAGCCCACGACGGCTCTGTCAATCGCGACCGACAGAGTCAACGACCGATTGACCACGACTGACGGATCATACGCGTGACACATGTCAATCGCGATCGAGTCATCAATCACGATTGACTCATCAATCGCGACTGATAGCCCACGACGGCTCTATCAATCGCGACCGACACAATCAACGATTGTTTGACCACGACGGACAGACCCTCGCGACCGACCTGTCAATCGCGATCGACTCATCAATCGCGACTGACAGAGTCAACGACCCTTTGATCACGACTGATTGACTTTTCGAGCCACGTGTCAATCGCGATCGACCCATCAATCGCGATTGACAGCCATGACGGACCTGTCAATCGCGATCGACACATCAATCGCGACTGACAGCCACGACGGACCTGTCAATCGCGATCGACACATCAATCGCGACTAACCTGTCAATCGCGACTGACAGAACTTGCGAACGCGTTAGAAGGGCAAATTTGGCCAATTTTCTAGGGTAAAGAATAGGGGGATAATTTGGTCAATTGGTGGGACAAACACTCGGGGTTAGCATTACATGTTGAGGCAGAAACCCAAGTAATTCAAGAATTTCTGCCTGCTTGATTAAACTGTTTTGAACCCTGTTTTAATCCCTGAAGCCTGAACTGACATAACTTCCTCATACGAAATCCAATTGCTGTGATTCTTGTTTTGTCGGAAAGCTGAGGAGTACAACCAAAACTTCCACTGGTTATGTGAAAATTAAGATCAGGATTATTAGATAGGGTTTCTAGAAGTTAACCATACCCGAGGTAGGAAAACTGAGGGATTCATGGGACTGTTTTTTTATAAAGGCAAGAGATAATTTGGTCGGTGAGTCACATGCATGAAAGTGGTCTAGTCTGTCATTTGAATTTAAGTCTGGAGCTAATCTTGGGACTGATGCAGGTCTATTGAGAAGCAATTGAGCGCATCCAAGCAAGGGCTTTGTGCAAGCTTGAGAATCAACTTCTCGAGCTCTAAAGAGCAAGGATCAGCAAGAAATGTCGGAATATTCTCAACTCCCCTTCGTCAATTCCTAGCTTAGGCTAAGAACGACTAGAGGTAGGAGTAAGTCAGGGCGACGAGAGGCAATTATCAAGTTGAAGAATACCTAAACTTTCAAGTTCAAGCTAAGAACATAATCTTTGTACTGTCGAGAACTTTAAAGGAAAAGAACTTAACATGGAACGATCAACTTTAAGTGCGGAACTACACTCAAGTATACCTTACGACGTGATATCAGACAAGAATTTTAACACGGTAAGCAACTAAAAAGAATCAAGTAACTGATACAAAAGAACTCAGCAACGAGGTTGTACTTGGGCAAAATTGGGCTATTCAGTTAGGCTTATGAACCTTAGATCAGGGCGACATCTAGTAAGGGATAGACAAAGCCTTAGGTCTTCAGAGGCTAGTGTCAACCACACTGCTAGGTCTTGGGCCCAGCAGTTGAGCCACCACTCATACTACCCTAGCTCTGAGACTAGTGAATCCGAGATGTCTCAAGGTATGGAGAGACCTACAGGAAGTTCATGAGTGCCATACTTGCACAGGGTAGAAGGCCCTTACAAAACGCAGTTGGAATACCTTAGGTCCAACCGATTAGGTGCTAGCATCTATGAGGACGGCCTAGGAAGATCTGTGGTACAGATTAAGAATCCTGATCAATCCATTGGACTAGAGCACCCAGCTGTCAAGTTTGAAAACGGAGCATACTTGGACAAAGAAGGAACCATATACGTAGTCACCAGTCACCCAGATAGGACGGACGAATTCGGAAATGTGATCCCAGAAGCGGACTTAGGCGACCTAGAGCAAGGAAATATAGGTACAGAACCTAGAACCCCTCGAGGCAAATCGGTTCTCACTAGGATTATCACACCAGAGTGGATTCCCCAAGACAACAAGAGCATAGATCTGCTTCTGAGCCGAGAAACTGACGAAGCCTTTTGGAGGTATAAATCTGATCGGCCAATCGATATAGGAACAATCATGATCTATGAGTTTAAGGATCCTGATAGCCCAGGCAGAGTGACCTACTTAGATCACGCTTCGGAAAGGATCTTTGTGGTGACAGAAAATGATAGGCATGCTTACACTTGGAAAGGTGAAATTATTTTCCCCCAACCAAGATCAAATGTGTCCTATGGTCACCCTGGAGCGGGAACATCCCAAGCTCATGGAACTCAACGAGACAGAAGTAGAGATAGGCCAGAAGTAAGCTTTGCCAACACAGGGGGCAGAGAAAGAACGAGGACGGAAACAAAGAGAGTCGAACCTGAGGTACTTAGAGCTCCCAGGAATCAAAGAAATGCGGATGAGTTCCCCCTACCACGACCTAGAGAGCACACAAGGACTCTGAGACCGACTTAGTTAGTCAAGTCCATGAAAAATTACTTCGATGGCACAGGAGACCCATACGATCATGTGGCAGAGTTTAGGCAAGTCTTGAGAGCAGAACAAGTGGAGGACCTATTCACACAATATAATGCCTTTGGTCTAACCCTTAGGAACACTGCCCTGACATGGTTTCAGCCACTAAATGAGAGGCAGTTCAGGAGCATAGACCAACTTCTAGAGGCTATCATTATCGAATTCTCTAAAAGTGGCATAAGACATAACACTTCCTCGCTGATTCACAGCTTCAAGCAAACCCCTCAAGAGACCGTGAGACTTGCTGGAAGAAGATTTAGGCAATACTTGGAGAGATGCCCTGTCCCTGAGCTACCCACACCAGCTAAGCAAGTGGCTTTATTCTTGGATGGATTGCTAAGTACCAAATTAAGATCATATGTGTACTTGAAGGACCCTAGGACCATAGAAGAGTGTGTACGCATGTGCATTGACATCGAGGATAACCTAGGGGAGGAGTTAGAGCTTTCCAAGATATACAAAGATTCAGATAGTGCCTCTAACCTCTCTTCCACGCAATCCACATCAATTGAGGAACTTGCAGAGAAAGTAGCTCAGAAATTAGGTATCACTAGCAAACAAATTCCGAGATTTGCCCCAGTTAAGAGGTGCTACACTTGTGGAGGCGACCATATGGCGAACGTCTGTCCCATTATGGCTCAACCCCAAGCTAATCCTAGTAGCCAATACTGCACCATAGAACGAAGGTACACCAATCACACCGCGCAAGATTGTCCCTACAATAAGCAAACCGTTAGACAGACGTACCCACAACCATACCCTCAGCAAGGAAGATACCAGAACCAGTACCCACCTCAGCAGTATGTGAGACCTCAACAAACCTACCAACCCTACCAAAACCAACTGAGACGCCAGCCAGTGCTATCACAGCAACCACCTGCTCCTACCAACGTGATCCTTGTAAAGTATGCCGCTGCAGAAGAAAACCTGAATAGAGCTATAGTCCCTGTAACACCATTGCTTTCTGAAAGTGATCCGAGTGACCATAGCTTTGATTCTACACATGTTGATAGCCCCCAAGCCTACTACATGCAGTCTCCTGAGCATGGTGAGTCTTACTATAGTGAAGAGCCAAATGAACCTAGTTGGGAGTCAGATTACACAAACGTCATGTATGCAAACCCCAACCCTAGGCCTCAACCTAGGCAAGTAAGACCCCCATTCCCTAAAGGACCATGCTACAGATGTCAGGGGGATCATCTCATTCGTGATTGTCCCTTACCTCCACCTATGCAACCCCAGTCAGTAACAATTCAAGGCTTTTGCCAAGAGTGTGGAAAGGGGCATCTCTTACGAGACTGCCCTAAGAATCCTAATAATATGCCAAAAATCACTCCTATTAATGTTATTGGGTTAGTGGTAGATTCCACAGGAAGTGTCACTTCCACTGCACCCATACAGGTAGTCACTAGAGCTCAAGCATTGCAGCAAAACCAAGGGGTAGGCCAGGAAAAGAGCCTAGATGTTAGTGAAACAGAGAGCACGACAAAGAAAAGGACTAGAGCTTGGAGAGATAGTCGTGAAAGAATGAAAAGGCAATGGGCAAAGAAGATGAGTGAACTTGAGGAAAGTCTACGAGAAACCAAGGCCAAAATCATAGAGATCACATCTCAACTGCACTCTCGCACATTCCCACCGCTACCATCCCCATCACCCTCCATCCCTCCACCCTCTAATACACCCCACGTAACCCACCCACCACCCCAAGCAGGATCAGTATTAGCTGATCCCACTCCTGAAGACATAGACATGATGCTTAAAGCATATCAGGCCAGAATCCAAGAAGGGCCAAATGTCACGGATCATGACAAGTGCTACCCTAGAGCTGACCTAGAGATAGAAAGAACCAAGCTTTGCGCGAAAATGGTCGCATTGGCTCAGACTATGTTTGAAGCTAGTCGCCTTTTCAATTACTCGGGCTCAGCCAAGACGCAATTACACTTGGATGGACTTCTAGAGAAGTTAGAGGGCATAATTGCAAGATCTTCCAAGGAAGAAAAAAATCAAGAAAGAGATAAAGCAAGCAAAAACATGACCCATCCCCCACCGAAAGCTTATGTGCCCAATTCCACTGAACCAGACAACCCCCCTTCCCTAGAAAGAATAGAGAATCTAATTGCACAATCACAAAAGGAAGCCGCCCCTCAACACCATGACAAGGCTAGTGAAAGAGCAAGTCTTCTTACCCAGAAAGCCTATGTTCCTAACTCTACGGAGCCAGACACATCTTCTTCTATGAATCGATTCACACCAGAATTCCTACGAGAGATTCAAGAAGACAAATGGGCTAAAGAAAGTGAAGTACCTCCTCCCATTGAACTGGTGGATGATGCACACGACCAATTCCCACAAGACATCCCATCCATTTATGAGGGGCAGGAGAGCACCCACTCTCAGGAAAGACTAGACTTTGAGTCTAACTCTCTACAAGAATTACCACACTTCACAGGCCCATGGGAAGCTAAGTCTACTTGTATGAGAGCACCCACAGTCATGGTACGGAATGAGGACTCACTCATACCTAGGAATACAGAGGTAGTGAAAAACACTAAAGTACAATGCAACCTCACCTTAGAAGAGCTACTCAAAGTAAGACCAGAGCTATGGAAACATGTAGCCAAACAAGTACCAGAGATATCAAAACCTCGTTCCCAGGTAGGATCACATAGGATAGTGCCAGAGATACCCTTGGATAAGATAGGAGATATGTGTGAAGGTGAAGAAGGGAACACCTATCTTCCCATTACCTACCAGGAGTACACCACCAAGGCAATTTTGGACTCAAGTGCAGGAGTTGCAATTGCCACCACTTCCCTATGGAAGCGTTGGGGCAAGCTAGCACTCAAGCCAACGAGAATGAAATTGCAGATGGCCGATGGTCATATTGAGAGACCCTTAGGATTGCTAGAAGGAATAACTCTCACCACCTGTGGTGTCGAGTTTGAGCATACATTTGCTATATGTGACTTCAGCAAAAATCATGCCTATGAAATGATTTTGGGACGACCCTTTATGCAACAGTTGCAAGTGGTACAGGATTGGGGAACCAATTCTTTGTACCTGCAACACTTAGGTGTTACGACCAAAGTCAATCTCAAGGATTACTCTCATAGAGATGTCCCTCCCATCCAATGGAACCCCATCCATAGAGCCAAAGATGATACGGAATCGGTGCATTCCCTAGGATCAGGATCCTCATGGATGCATGAAGACACTCACTTATGGATGTGTAAGGTAGCAGTAGAAGAAGAGAAGAGAGAAAAAGCCAGGAAGATAGGTGCAAATGAAACCCATAGATCAATCCAAGACCCAGCCTATGCACCTGTAGTCTTTCCGGACGAAGAATTTGAACCCCATGGCTAGGCAGAAATCCTAGCAACAATGGATGTAGCCATCAATGAAGAACAATGGACACCTTAGTGTGATGAGGATGGCTATGACATTTCAGTGTTCTCCATAGAGCCAATCATGGGAGAGGCAGTTCTAGAAGAATGCGAACCTAGCCCTGATGCATTTGAGGATGCAAGTGACTCCGATCTAGAGTCAATCATTATGGACCCACCTTTCGCATCAGATGAAGAATACTTCCATGAAAATTTTCAACCCCAGAGGCATGGAGAGCTTACAAATGATGTACGATTAGCCACACATGTGACCCCGAAGGAAGAAGGAAAGAAACGAAAGAAGAGAGAAGTCTCACCAGAAGAGGAAGAATCTTTGTTTGAGGTCCCAGAAAATTTTAAGAAGTATGAGAGGAGAGTCATGATCAGAATGCTTAAACGAGAAACACAATCAGGGGAGGCCTATGATAACAAGGAGATAGATGACAGGAGAGTCATGATCAGAATGCCTAAACGAGAAACACAATCAGGGGAGGCCTATGATAACAAAGAGACCACCAAGAGAATAGTGGTAGCCATGGAAGAGGGAGAAGAGAGATGCACTTACATAGGCCATGACCTAACCGAGGAAGAAGAGCATGCGTTAATAGCCTTGCTAAGAGAATACAGAGATGTGTTCGCTTGGAGTTACAAGGATTTGAAGGGTGTTGATCCAGACATATGCTCACACACCATCCCCATGACCTCAGATGCCAAACCCTCTAAGCAAAAGCCATATACGTACAATGATAATTACGCTGCTGTAGCTCAGTGATGAGTAGCACCTCCTTTAATGTCAATCCGGGAAGACATGAGGATGGTATGAAGACCTCGAGCAAGTGACGGCACAAGTGAGTGAGTGAGAAGCACACCAACATGCACACACATACACACACACGCGCACACACAGCAAGACAAAGAGTGAGAATCAATGGAGTTCTTAGATTACTTTTCAAGAAGCTCTTACAAGTTTGTTTCAATTACAATCTAACCCCAAAAATGAGCTCTCTAGCTCCTTTTATAGTTTTTGACTAGCTTTGGCCCTGTTCAGACCTAGTGTCCGGCCTAGTTAAAAATTAGGTTCCAGGGCTTATTTGAGGGCTCAAACGAGATCTAAAAATTACGAAAATTGGCAGGTAAATACTTCTAAAGCTCCTCAAGCTCAAGGACTCCTTGGCTTGCACAAAATGGAGCTACAAAAATATGAAATGGTATTTACAATGGTGTTTAGTGATGAGAATCACTTTTAATTGGTGTAAGGGTTTTTGAAAAGTTAAAGGGTTGCCTAAGTGCTAGATTTGCGTGAATGCTCATACTTGCTTCTTCATGAGGAAAATTATTGGCCTATTTGCCAGATCTTCTTTGACTGCCATGTCTGCTTGTGCTGTCCCTTCGCTCTGACTCTCTTTGTCTTGTGGCTCCTTCGGTTCCCTGACTGCTGCCAACACCCCCCCCCCCACTCTCGCGTCTGTCGCCCCTGACAGACCCTTGTCTAGAGGATTTTTGAACATAGTATTGGACGACATTGGAGGCTAGGTGGTGTTCTTCGAGGCGCAAGCCGCGTGCTAGATCTGTGAGCAAATCATCCCAATTCACAGGTCCGGGAACATCTGGATGAGGCACCCTCAATTGTTCTGAGTAAATAGTTCTCTCCACAGCAAATAATTGGAGGAGATGTGATGGTCTGGGTATAAAGATTTCGGAGTGATATTCCCAGAATCCTGTGATGAACATCTCCTCAAATGTCTGTTTAAAGCAAGCTGGGAGGTACTTGATTCTGGCGTGCCAAGCATATATTACTTCAATTGACGGGGTGGTACTCATATCGTACACTAGATCCTGGTTACCTGTCACAAAGCCTGCACCTGAGAAGTGAGGGTCCTTAATGTTCTTAAACGTCCTGAAGGTGATCAGCATTAATTCAAATATTTTCATACACATCTGGGCCATCACATCAGGATTATTGCGTAGCCGAGTACTCCAGTGATGGATTGTAGAAATCATGTAGTTGACCGTGGGGGGTCCTCGTGGAGGTGCTAGATAAACATAATTCAACCATTTTGCACAGGCTTTGATGTCTGTGATGGCAATAGTGAATTCAGGCCAGGTGCGTCGTCGAAGAACTGGAATGTAACAAGGATTATATTTAATAAACAACGGCGTATTATTCCAGGTTTGGACCATTTCAGGATACGTTTCCAAAAGCCTGATTGTCCAGGTGGGTTGATGGATGGACCCATGCTGAGCACTTTCCGGTATATCATCTGGACCAAATTGTGTAGCAAATGTGGGAGGCTTGCCACATTGCCGTTGAATCTCCGCGTTGTAATCGGCCAGAAGTATGCAGAATGGCACATATTGGTCATCATTGGTGCCAATCCATCTATGATGAGACATGCTTCTGAAGTATTCAGACTTTATGACAGTTTCTTCTAAGTTCGCTAGTGATTGGATCTGAATGGCCACCCGTTCTTCGTGAGTGTTCGTTGTCCTTTCCAGTGTCTGAAGCCACTCGGGTGCTTCCACTTCCAATGTGTCTAGTCCCTCTGAGGTTCGTCGCCCACCTGGCATTGACATAGGAACATACGGTTCCTCGTACGAATCATCTACCTCAATAGGGACCAGCTCTTCTTTCTCTGGTTCTACCACTGGAGATGGCTGCCTCTCGTATGTCAGTAACCTCTTTTGTAATTCTGCTACCTGCTCAGTTAAGGCCTTTACTTCGTCTGAGGTGGAGGTTGATGGGACACTCTTCGGTTGTTCTTCCTGTTCCTTAAGTCTGCTCTGAAGTGTGTCACGCTCTCGTTCCAAGTCATCATGGGCTTCCAGGAGATCTGCATAGCTTTCCAGAATGGTTTTCATCGTCTCCGTGGGAACTGCTTTGAACTGCTCTGGATCTATCTCGTGAGGGGAGCCTTCCATTGCCGCTTCCAGATTCTCTTCATTTTGTTTTTGCAGTCTCTTGTTCTCCTCCAGTGCTGTGGCCATATGTTTTCGTAGTAACGCCAAGTTGCGTCTGACTCGTAGGTTATCGGCCTGGTATACTTCGAGCAAAGCTTCTAGTTGTTTGACACCTGATTCTGTTGATGGTTGGGGTGCCTCCAATTTGGTGAGCCTGCTCAAGCGTTGTATAGCGTTGATTCACTTCTGCATTTTCCTCTTGTAGAATGTGAAATTGCCTTTGTAAGTTCTGATGGTGTGTTGTTAGTTGCTGATACCGGCCGTCCAGAGCTCTGTACTCATTCTGGAGCTGATATACACATTGATTTAATGCTAAAAATATGCTATTTACATTAAATAATGCTGGGAGGGGTGAAGATGCAGGGGGAATGGGGGCGGGAAGGGGAGTTGTGAATGATGTGGATGCAAGTGGAGATGTGGGTGGCGGGGGTATGGGAGATGAAGGTGGCATGGGGGGAGGGAGCGGTGCTGTGGCAGGAGATGTTTCCATAGTGTCAATTGTTTGAGTGACAGTGTAGATGGGGATAGTGGGTGGAGTGGATGTGACGTCAGTGAAAAGAGTGGTGAAAGTGGGCATGGTGACTCCCCCGAATTGGATTCCCGGAGAGAGTGGGATGCCCATGACAATGGTGGTGGTAGTGGACGTGGTAGTGCTAGTATCATGTGGTGGAGTGAATTGTGTAGTGCGAGGTGGGGATGGTGGTGACAGTGGTGCTTCCTGATGTTCTTCTGCTTGCGTTGTCTCTCCTGGTGCTGATACATTGATGTGAATTTGTTTCCCGGACCTCCTGGGACGAACGGGAACCCTCTTCTCAAATCTGTGAATGTAGGCCATTGCCTCATGGATGGCCTCATCCACTCCTACTGCATCGGCATGAAGGTTTATGGACTCAATGAACATATCGTCCACACCTTCCTCAGCTAGCAACTGGTTCATGAGTTTCTTGCCCGATTCCAGTGACATCTTATGCTGTTCTTGAACTAGTTGCATGGTTCGATATAGTCTTTTGATTTGTGCCGAATACGCAGGGGCACTTGCCAGCTCTGAAAGTTCGTCATATTCTTGTTCCTCGTAGGCATCTTCTTCTTGTTCAGTCTCTTGTTCCTCGACGTCGACTTCTACCACTTCTGGTCGGGTGGGGGCTGCTGTTGTTGTCTGGGGTTGTGGATCCTGAGTTCGTTCTGTTTCCGTCTCGAGATTAGAGTCATAGATCAGTCTAGCCACTTCTTCATCCGTGAGATCGTTGAGAGTAAAACCCTGTGGAAATTCCAGATCTGATGGGACGGGTGGAAATACTAGATTAGGTCCATCTGTGCTTGGTCTTGGTAGCCGGATTGTGAATGGCCTAACGCGTCGTGTCTGGGGAGGGGTAATTTCTGGTGTAGTGGTGGCTCCCCTTGGTTGAGCACAGGGTAATTGTACTCCCCCCCTCATCTTCTTTGATGGGGGACCTGCTGCTGATAGTCTTCTTTGGAATTCCTGGGCGCGGGGCCATATGAGTGCCCTCTGAATAGGCACGTCATAGGCCAGACATCGGTAGATTATCTTGGTTAGAGCGCAACATCCATGAAGCACATTTTTCTGCTTCTTGTTCCACCTCTGATGGGCTAGGTGGATCTGATCTATGATCCAGTGTGGCACATTGATGGGAAGGCTTTCTGTCTCTGCCAGATACAAACTGAACCATATTTTCTTTGGGGGCATGGTGAATCTTTCCTGGGCGGGGAAAGCAAAATGTTGCATGACGGTCCGTAGGTGCAGGGCAATGGTCGATGTCATCGCTACCATATCTTTCAGCTTATTAAGATCTTTGTGTTTCATTCTACCTGGAACCATGGTTTTCTTTTCAGTGGGGATGTGCATGCCATACATGCGTAACGCTTCTCGTACAAGATTAAGGGTCAGCTTGAATCTTTTAAGCTCATGACCCGGCAGCAGTGAGGGTAACACAAAGGTGCTGTCGCCTCCCTTGGCCCTGCTTGGCGTGATGGTACTGATAAGATATGAACAACGTAAGAAATCCGGCTTTGGTAAGTGGGCCTTGAAATAACTGTCCACACCGGCTTTGGTCCATACTGATCGCATGACTTCGGCGTTCTGATAGCTTTCAAACTCGCGCGTGAAAAAGTGGTATCGTCCCCATTTACCATTAAATTCCAATTCTTCTTCCCAGAAATAGGTTCCATCGCCCAATGGTCCAGCGACATCACTGAACCAGTGAGCGTGTTTACCTACTTGAGAGGTGTGCCCTTGAGGAGGATCCTGAATGGGGAGCACATGCACGGCTTGAAGTTCTTGCGGCCTTGCGGTGAGATGTGGCTCGAGGAGGAGTGTTTCTATGTCCACAATCTGTGCACCGGATCCGGCTTGAGAACTGGCACCGCCTGCTTCTGCCATGGCCCTATTTGCTGGTTGGTTCTGTGAGAATATAGAACCACGTGTTAACATCGTAATGGACAGAATAAATCCGTTGTTGTCCCCGTTACAACATTAACATGAGGTATATGGTGAGTTAGTGGTTAGTAAGTGCACGAAGACAGTGTGTGTAGTTAATGCTTGGGTAGTCCTAGGAGACTAATGCAATTAGTAAGTGGGGATGAATTTACACATTGGGGTCAGGGGGTTTATTACAGGTCTTAGGCTGCCAAATGCAGTGGATGGATTTTGTTCTTGGTGTCGTAGAGACTCTAGAGAGCTTTATAGGTGTATCGGCTTGAAAATGAGGCCTTTTAGGGACCCATTTGCAAGCGATTATGTTCGTGCTCATGGGCCTTGGTGGGTTCTTGAGTGTTGAAAACGAGTGAAAGCTGGCTGTGTGAGTGAACGGGTTACGCTGTATAGGTTGTGGCCTCGGCGTTGCTATTTGCGCCCGCAAACAAGCCTTAGGCACCCAAATTTGTCTTGATTGTGGGCTAGCCTTCATCGACTTCTTGGGCACCCAAATAGATTTCACGTTAGCAGAAGAATTTCTGAAAGACTTCTTATTAGTGTCGTGTTGTTGGTTACTAATAAGAGGCCTTGCCCGTGTGGTTGGCTTGAGTGCAACCGGGTGTTCGCCTGTCCGCACCCACACTTGGTTTACTTGCTGAGACATTTTGCTGTGCAGGTACTTTTGATTTCTGGCATAGGTAGTACTCTGCTTCTTCTACCTTTGATCCACCTTTGGTTGCTGCCTCCTTCTGGCCTTTGGAAAAGAAGGGAGTTCCGTTGCATCCCTGACTCCTTTTTTGAGAATATCATTCCTCTGCAACACATAATTTTGGACAAGAACAGCATGGTCAACTTCATGTGCACCCCTGGAGGGACCAGGAGTCTGTGCCTTTCCTAGTTCCTTGAGTGCTCCATTATCTAACTCTACTGTAATTCGACTATGATTGACCCATACCTGAAGAAGTCCACTTCTTAGGTTTAAGTTAATTGCTTGGTCATAGATCCAGTCTTGACCCAAGACAAGGGGTTCCGTGAGGTCCTCATCTTGACACACTAGTACTTTAACTGTCATTGCCTCGTTATGAATGTAGAGGGGAAGTCCCACCTCGCCCATGCAAGGGGTTTCCACGCCTCCCACTCCTATGAGATATGCTTCCACAGGATTGACAGTTAACTACAACTCTTGACAGTAAGACACTCTAACAGCACTAGTGGCTGCACCTGAGTCAATCAAGGCTCTTACGGTCCTTGCACTCTTTCCTTGTCCTATATCTAGGGTTATGAAAGGACGTCGATCAATTATCCTATGCGAGCTTGTTCCTGCGACTTCACACATTGCCATATGATATCCTTGATCTGCATAGTCATTTGTTCTAGGCTGATCTCTACCTTGCCTTCGTAACCTCATCCTTCTGATGCGTTCTAAAGCTTCTGCTTGAGCTTCTTCTCGAATTCGCTTTTCTTCCTCTTTGCGTTTCTTAGCAGTGTTGAGTCGGCTGAGCATTTCCTCCGTGAGGGGTTCCTGATACAACTTTACTCTGCAACCGCTAATGTAATTTGGGAGAACATCACCCTCTAATGTGGCCAGCTGTACTGCTCCACTCGTGGAGATCCTATTGATGATCATAGGTCCGTAGCCTCTCTTTTCTAGCTTCCTTGCGTGTTGTTTCAGTGTATTGGTTGGCAAAGCTTACTTCCGGCCTTTCTCTATGTCTGTCTCTTTGAGTTCCATGAGCTTGGGATGTTCCAGCTCCAGGGTGACCATAGGATACGTTTGATCTTGGTTGGGGAAAAACAAATTCACCCTTCCAAGTGTAAGCATGCCTATCATTTTCTGTAACCACAAAGATCCGTTCTGAAGCGTGGTCTAAGTAGGTAACTCTGCCTGGGCTATCAGGATCCTTAAACTCATAGATCATGATATTTCCTATATCAGTTGGCTGATTAGATTTATACCTCCAAAAGGCTTCGTCGGTTTCTCGATTGAGGAGCAGCTCTATGCTCTTATTATCCTGGGGAATCCATTCCGGTGTGATAATCCTAGTGAGAACCGATTTACCTCGAGGGGTTCTAGGTTCTGCACCCATGTTTCCTTGCTCTAGGTCACCTAACTCTGCTTCTGAGACCACATTTCCGAATTCGTCCGTCCTATCTGGGTAACTAGTGACTACGTATATGGTTCCTTCTTTGTCCAAGTATGCGCCGTTTTCAAACTTGACAGCAGGGTGCTCTAGTCCAATGGATTGATCAGGATTCTTAATCTGTACTACAGACCTTCCTAGGCCGTCCTCATAGATGCTAGCACCTAATCGGTTGGTCCTAAGGTATTCCAACTGTGTTTTGTAAGGGCCTTCCACCCTGTGCAAGTATGGCACACCTGAACTTCCCGTAGGTCTGTCCATGCCTTGAGACATCTCTGATTCACTGGTATCCGAGCTAGGGTAATGCGAGTGGTGACTCAACTGCTGGGCCCAAGACCTTGCAGTATGATTGACACTAGCCTCAGAAGACCTAAGGCTTTGTCTCTCTCTTACTAGGTGTCGTCCTGATCTAAGGTTCATATGCTTAACTGATTAACCCAATTTTTCTAGGTACAACCACGTTTCTGAGTCCTTTTGTATCGGTTACTTGGTTCTTTTTATGTTGATTATCGTGTTTATACTCTTGTCTGATATCACGTCGTTAGGAATATTTGAGTTTAATTTCGCATTTGAGTTTGGTCGTTTCACGTTAGGTTCTTTTCCTTTAAAGTTGTCGTTCACACACACACAGGTTATCTCTTAACTTGCACTTGATTTTCTTAGATAATCTTTGATTTATCTCGTGCCTATCGTTGCCTGGAATTACTTCTAACACTACCCGCACTTAGCCTAAGCTAAGAATTGACAGAGGGTGTTGCGGGTGTTCCAACCTGGAGTTCCTTTCCTTGTATTGTTGCCCTGGTGTGCCCAGGACGCGTATTCCCAAGCTTGCACTTACTCTTGCCCTGCGTACCCTTTGCTGCTCTCAAAGGACCTGTAAAAGGCCCACTGTTAGCTCAAGACTTAAATTCAAAAGACTGAACCAATCACTTTTATTCATGTAACACTTCACCAATTTGCACTGACTTTTTGGGCACAACTCTAGAGATCCCTGAACTTTGTTCCCCCTGGGTATGGTCAACTTCAAAATACCCTATCTAATATTCCTGATCTTAATTCAACCGTAACCAGTCGATGTTTTTGTTGTACTCCCCACGAGCTTTCCAACAAAACAAGAATCACGGCAAACAGATTCCGTATGAGAAAGTTATGCCAGTTTAGGGTTTTGGGGCTAAAACAGGATTAAACTAGGTTAACAGGCAAACAGGAATTCGCGAGTTACTTGGGTCATGCCCTCGTAATGCAATACTACACCCTTGTGTTTGTCCCACACTTGGCCAAAACTTAGACCACTATTTTTACCTTAAAAATTTGACCTAATTTGCCCTTCTAACGTGTTCGCAAGGTCTGTCGGTCGCGATTGACAGGTCAGTCGCGATCGACGTGTCGATCACGATTGACAGGTCCGTCGTGGCTGTCAGTCGCGATTGACTGGTCAGTCGCGATTGACAGGTGGTCCGAAAAGTCAATCAGTCGTGGTCAATCAGTCGTGGACTCTGTCGGTCGCGATTGACTGGTCGATCGCGATTGACACGTGGCCCGAATTTTCAGTCGATCGTGGTCAAACCATCGTTGACTCTGTCGGTCGCGATTGATGGGTCGATCGCGATTGACAGGTCGGTCGCGAGGTCTGTCAATCGTGGTCAAACTGTCGTTGACTGTGTCGGTCGCGATTGATGAGTCGATCGCGATTGATGAATCGATCGCGATTGACATGTGTCACGTGTATGGTCCGTCGGTCGTGGTCAATCGGTCGTTGACTCTGTCGGTCGCGATTGACAGAGCCGTCGTGGGCTGTCGGTCGCGATTGACGTGTCGATCGCGATTGGCAGATCTGTCCGTCGTGGTTTGTCGGTCGCGATTGACAGAAATCTGAGGAATTTCAAGAAACTAAACACATTTTTGGGAAGCTCTAGGCCTGTAGATCATGGTTTGGCACTCTGTTTGGTGATTTGAGCGTTTTTTCTGTCGGTCGCGATTGACAGAAGTCGGCGACACACAGACAGTTACTTCGAAATCCGTACCTACGCAGAGTGCTGGGGACGATGATGTGACCTGTACCTGCAAGACAGCTCAAGAAACATGCAAAAACAGCACACGCAATTTCACTCTCTCGCTCTCTCTCACAAGTGAAATGAGGGAAATGAGGTGGAGATGGTGATATACTCAAAAAACTGAAATTTTTGCGATGATGGAGATGGAGGTGGAAGATGGTGATGATGATGATGGTGATGAGGATGGTGAAGAAAAAAACAAGAAAATAGATGAAAGTGAAGATAATACCTACAACTCCAACGCGTCAACTCTACGTCTTACCATCACACGCTCGTCCTCAAAGCTCGATCCCCGGCAACGGCGCCAAAATTTGGTGTAGCTCAGTGATGAGTAGCACCTCCTTTAATGTCAATCCGGGAAGACATGAGGATGGTATGAAGACCTCGAGCAAGTGACGGCACAAGTGAGTGAGTGAGAAGCACACCAACATGCACACACATACACACACACGCGCACACACAGCAAGACAAAGAGTGAAAATCAATGGAGTTCTTAGATTACTTTTCAAGAAGCTCTTACAAGTTTGTTTCAATTACAATCTAACCCCAAAAATGAGCTCTCTAGCTCCTTTTATAGTTTTTGACTAGCTTTGGCCCTGTTCAGACCTAGTGTCTGGCCTAGTTAAAAATTAGGTTCCAGGGCTTATTTGAGGGCTCAAACGAGATCTAAAAATTAAGAAAATTGGCAGGTAAATACTTCTAAAGCTCCTCAAGCTCAAGGACTCCTTGGCTTGCACAAAATGGAGCTACAAAAATATGAAATGGTATTTACAATGGTGTTTAGTGATGAGAATCACTTTTAATTGGTGTAAGGGTTTTTGAAAAGTTAAAGGGTTGCCTAAGTGCTAGATTTGCGTGAATGCTCATACTTGCTTCTTCATGAGGAAAATTATTGGCCTATTTGCCAGACCTTCTTTGAATGCCATGTCTGCTTGTGCTGTCCCTTCGCTCTGACTCTCTTCGTCTTATGGCTCCTTCGGTTCCCTGACTGCTGCCAACAGCTGCCAAGATCAAAGAGGAGATAGATAGACTGGTTGAAGTTGGATTTATCTATGAAATTGAGCACACTGAATGGGTATCCCCCATTGTAGTGGTGCCCAAAAAGAATGGTAAATTACGTGTATGCATTAACTTAAAGAAGGTCAATGCCGCCACAATTCGAGATAACTATTCGCTTCCTATCACAGCACATCTCTTAGAAAGAGTAGCAGGCAAGGAAGTGTACAGCTTCCTTGATGGATTTTTGGGCTACAATCAAGTGGCCATTGCACCAGAAGATCAGCATAAAACGGCTTTTGCCACAGAGTGGGGTATATTCGCTTTTAGGGTAATGCCATTCGGGCTGACCAATGCTCCCGCAACCTTCCAAAGGCTGATGTGCCATGTATTTAAGGAGTTCCTGAGGAAGAACTTAGAAGTCTATGTTGATGATCTTTGTGCTCATTCCAACATTAGACAAACCCATATTCCTGAACTCAGACAAATCTTTGACAAATGTAGAGAATATCAAGTCTGCCTAAACCCAGAAAAGTGCGTTTTTATGGTCAGGCAAGGCAAGATTCTAGGACACATAGTGTCAAAGAATGGCATATCCACCGATGAAGAGAAAGTAAGAGCCATAGCCGAGTTACCTAGGCCAAAGAACGTCAAGGAAGTACAGGCCTTCATGGGGCATTGTGGTTCCTACCGCCGGTTCATTCACATGTATGCTGTCATTGCAAAGCCCATGTACGGACTTCTGACTAACTTTGAGTGGACTGATGAATGTGAGAATTCCTTCCAGGAGCTTAAACGAAGATTATGTTCAGCACCAATCTTGACCACACCAGATTGGAACAAGCCATTCCATGTTCATGTGGATGCATCCAATTATGCTATTGGGTGTGTACTCGCGCAACCTACTGGTGAAGGTAATATGGATCTTCCAATTGCCTACGCTAGTAGACAATTGAATGCAGCAAAACGAAATTACACCACTACCCGAACGAGAAGGACTAGGCATGGTGTATGCGGTTAAAAAGTTTAGACATTATCTGCTTGCAAATAAGTTTAAATTTTTTACTGATCATCAGGCATTGCTATACCTCGTAAACAAGCCTTGCAATACAGGAAGATTAGTAAGATGGTTTCTCGTGCTAATGGAATATGATTTTGAGGTTGTGGTAAGGAAAGGGAAGACTCATTTGAGAGCAGATCACCTTTCTAGGCTCACCTCGGGAGAAGCCCCACAAGGAGTGTCAGATGACCTTCCTGATGCTTACTTGTTTAATTTGGAAGTAGTGCCGCAGTGGGCTAAGCCATTGGTACCAGTGTTGACATACGGACCTAACCACCCAGTAATAAACACACAGGATAGAGAGGTAGTAAAAGCCCAAAAGTATCACATCATGGCAGGAAGTATGTACAAGCACACAGATCAAGGGATCTTGGCTTGTTGTGTGGAAGAGGATGAGTACGCTAAATGGTTGCAATTAGCACATGTAGGTGCATTAGAGCAACACTACTCAAAACAACGAACCTTACAGACACTAAGGAGACTCGGAGTGCATTGGCCAACTATGGAAGCTGACATCCAAAAGTTGTGCAAGGAATGCCCAATCTATTGCACTAAACCACGTGTGGAACATGCCACTCTTTATCAAGTGTCCATAGTGCCGGATTGGAGTGAACCATTAGTATCCTTTCTGAGGACAAAAACATTCCCTCCAGACATGACTCTGGCTAGGAAAAGGAGTTTAGAACAAGAAGCCCAGGATTACTCACTCATTGGTGATAATCTATACAAACGTAATAAAGACGGTTACCTGAGACTATGTGTCCATGAGAGTGAGTATCTCAAGATCTTGGACACTGCTCACCAAGGTGTAGCAGGAGGACACTTTGGACCAGATCGGGTGATCAAGGCAATACTATTTGCGGGCTTCTGGTGGCCGACCCTTCACATTGATGCACATACCTATGTGAAACGCTGTGATGTCTGTCAGAGAACTCAATATCCTATACGTAAAGATGAGATGCCACTGAAACCTATGATGGGTGGACGTGCATTCTCTAAGTGGGGGATAGACTTCGTAGGTCCTATTAATCCCCCAGCTAAGGGTTCCCATGCAGAATATATCATTGTTGCGACAGACTATCTAACAAAGTGGGTAGAGGTAAAAGCCACAACGAAGAACGATGCTCAAACAACAGCTAAGTTTTTATTTGAGAATGTGTTCACTAGATACGGGCTACCTATAGAGCTAGTTAGTGATAGAGGCACTCACTTCTTGAATGAAGTTATTGAAAATCTACTCCAAGAATTCTTGGTAGTGCATAAGAAGTCTGCCCCCTATCACCCTCAAGCAAATGGCCAGGCTGAGAGCACCAATAAGATCTTATGCAATGTATTGACGAAATTAGTAAACAATAAACGCTCTGATTGGGACAAACAGCTACACCATGCTGTTTGGGCATACCGAGTTGCATACAAAACGGTACTCCAAGCCACCCCCTTTCAGATGGTATTTGGCCAAAACGCCGTGCTACCTTTGGACTTCTTAATACCTACATTGAAAGTAGTGCAAGAGCATGAATGGACGGGTCATGAACTATCCTCTAGACTTTTTGACCTTGAACGATTAGGAGAAACAAGACTGAGGGCAGCTGCAGGGATATATGCAGCTAAGAAACGACAGAAGGCATACTTTGATGCCCACGTTAAGGATAAAGGTTTAAAGGCAGGCGACTTAGTTTTAGTCTACACATTGAAGCAACATGCGAGAAAACTAGAGAAGAGAGGCTACGGACCCATGATCATTAATAGAATTTCAACAAGTGGAGCAGTACAACTAGCCACATTAGAAGGTGATGTTCTCCCAAGTTATATCAGCGGATGCAAAGTCAAGTTGTATCAGGAACCTCTCACAGAGGAAATGCTAAGTCGACTCAATACTGCTAAGAAATGCAAAGAGGAAGAAAGCGAATTCGAGAAGAAGCTCAAGCAGAAGCCCTAGAGCGCATACGGAGAATGAAACTAAGAAGACAAGGTAGAGAGCACCCTAGGCAAGATGCATATGCAGATCAAGGATATGACGTGGCGATGTGTGAAGTTTCAGGTGTTAGCTCACATAGGATAACTGATCGACGTCCTTTCATAACCTTAGATATAGGACAAGGAAAGAGTGCAAGGACTGTAAGAGCCTTGATTGACTCAGGTGCAGCCACTAGTGCTGTTAAATTGTCTTACTGTCAAGAGTTGCAATTAATTGTCAATCCTGTGGAAGCATATCTCATAGGATTGGGAGGCGTGGAAACCCCTTGCATGGGCAAGGTGGAACTTCCCCTCTATATTCATGATGAGGCAATGACAGTTAAAGTACTAGTATGTCAAGATGAGGACCTCACTGAACCCCTTGTCTTGGGTCAAGACTGGATCTATGACCAAGCAGTCAACTTAAACCTAAGAAGTGGACTTCTTCAGGTATGGGTGAATCAAACTAGAATTACAATTGAGTTAAATAATGGAGCACTCAAGGAACTAGAAAAGGCACGGACTCCTGGTCCCTCCAGGGGTACACATGAAGTTGAGCATGCTGTTCTTGTCCAAGGCTATGTGATGCAGAAGAATGAAGATCTCAAAAAAGGAGTCAAAACCACAATGGAACTCCCTTCTTTTCCAAAGGCCAGAAGGAGGCAGCAACTAAGGGCAGATCAATCACTGAAGACTCTCCAGGCGAGAGACCAAAAGAATGCACAAAGCAGAACAACTTAGCCGATGAAACAAATGTGGGTACGAAAGGGTGAGCTGCCGACTGTAACCAAGTCGCAACAGCGGTCTCAACTTCCTATTAGTAATCCACGACTTGATACTAATAAGAAGACTCCTAAAACCTCTGTTGAGAAAGTCAAATCTATTTGGGTACCCAAGAAGTTGATGAAGGCTAGGCCACAATCAAGACAAATTTGGGTGCCTAAGGCTTACTTGCGGGCTCAAATATCTATCCAGACACCACCCCTTGTACAACATGGTCCATTTCCTCTCACATCTGATACTCATTCTTATACCTCACACACAAACACACATTCACCTGTAAGCACGAGAAGAATCATGTGGAAATGGATCCCTAAAAAGCCTCATTTCCAAGCCGATACCCTCACAGTGCTTTCAGGCCCTTCCACCAAACCACGACACAAAACCATATGTTGTGTCTGGCGCCCTAAGATGTGTGACAAACCCCCTGAGCCTTCCTTGTATATTCACGTCCAACTACTAACTACATCACTCAGACACCATAGCTTTCCATTTAAGCTCTTCTCTTCACTAACTGCACACACACTCATCGAGCACTCACTGACCCACTGACTCATCATCTACCTCATGTTAATGTTGTAACGGGGACAACAACGGTTTTATTCTGTCCATTGTAATGTTAACACATGGTTCTATATTCTCACAGAACCAACAAGCAAGCAGTGCCATGGCAGAAGCTGGAGGTTCGAGTTCTCATGCTGGATCCAGCGCACAGATTGTGTGTTGATGTATAAAACATCACAAGAAATGAATTAATGTGACACTAGAACACCTCTATGGTCACCATTAACTCATTGCCACTCCAAACTTTGAGAAATGATAGCCTAAAGTGAGAACTTTGCTTCTACAGAAATTCCTAGTCACCGAAATGACATACCTTCAGTATTTTGCTAATTTCTCCTAGCTCAAGTATTATTTCTCCATGAAACTTTATAGGCTGAAACTAGAAGAGTAGAGCTTTCCAACAAGCTATCATATGCATCAAACGGATCTCTAGAACTCAAGTTATGGCCTTCACAAGATGACCCTGTATGACCTTCCAAAACTGGAAATTTTTGCCTGTTTTAGTATTCTTGATGTCCAAAAATAAAAAATTCGATGCCTGGCATCGAATTTCAGTCAAGGTCGATGCCGGGCATCGACTTTGAGCTTTTTTAGGCCCTTTTTCTGCACCAGAAATACTCTCTTTTACACACACATGAAGAAGACCACTTGTATGCTAGAAGTCGATGCCAGGCATCGACTTTATGCTCAAACTCGATGCCAGGCATCGAGTTGCTCCACAAACTTCATATTTTTAAAAGATTCAACAATAGTTAACACACAGAGAATGAAAAAATGACTTATCAGCCAAGATTCGATGCCAGGCATTGAATTGCTCAGAAAACTTGAATTTTTGAATTCATCACACAGTAGGCAAACATGGAGATGATGAAGAGAGACTCATACACAAAACTTTACTCAGTTCTTCTCATAACTATAAAAAACTCAGAAGTTTTTACAGTTGCTTTCTCACTCAGAGAAGCACGACTATACACAGTCGTATAAAATGAACTTCTTCTTCTACTTCTTCTCTCTATTCTCTCTCTCTCTTCCTCCTTCTTCTTCTCTCGCGTCAGTTAATACTAACTAACTTATATAGATTTTCTCATTCCCGTGATTTTTAAAAAACTTCTAGAACTAAAGTGAACTAACTTTACAAATATGATACATTTGTGAATTTGTCCCTTCACATAGGCATGGGGTTTTCTTCCTAAGGTTTGACCTTCAAATATATGTCTAATTAGTGAGTGTTTCTCCAACAGCTCCCCCTCAATCACTAATTGACATTCCCTGTTTCTTCATATCATCTTCTTTTCTTTTACTCCTGCCATGCTTTTGAATCTGCTGGTCTTCACACCATCCAAGCTCTTTGTCATTATGTCTGCTAATTGATCTTTAGTAGAAATGTATTCCACTTCAATCTCCTTCTCCATTACCTTTTCTCTGAGAAAATGATATTGTATCTCTATGTGCTTTGTTCTTGCATGAAATACTGGATTTGCTGCAAGATAAAGTGAACTCATATTATCTCCATGTATTGTAGGTGTACCTTGATCAATGCCTAAGCTCTTGAACAATGTCTGCATCCATATGACTTCCTTAGCTGCTTCCACAAGTCCTTTGTACTCTGCTTCAGTTGATGATAATGCTACTGTATGTTGTTTCTTGGAACACCAACTTACAAGCTTATCACCAATGTATATCATGTAACCATGAGTTGATCTCCTGTCATCTTGATTACCTGCCCAGTCTGAGTCACTGTAGGCTCTCAACTTCAAATCTGATGTAAAAGGATAATATAATCCTTCCTTTATAGTTCCTTTGATATATCTGAGAACTCTTTGACCTGCAATCCAATGTGGGTCCTTTGGACAATGCATGAATTGTGACAAAACTCCCACTGCATAACTAAGATCAGGTCTTGTTAGTGTAGCATAAATCAAACTACCCACAAGAGATTGATACTTCCTCATATCTTTGTAGTCTGCACCATCATATTTACTGAGCTTGTGATTAACTTCAAGTGGAGTTGAAGCTTCTCTGCAATTTTCCATATCAAACTTCTTCAACAAGTTCAGAAGATACCTTTCTTGTGACACATATATGCCATGATCTGTATAAGTAACTTCCATTCCAAGAAAGTATGATAACTTTCCTAGGTCACTGATCTTAAACTCTTTCTCAAGTAATCTCTTTACCTCCTTGATACCTTCATCTGAAGTACCTGTGATTATAATGTCATCTACATAAATACAAATGTAGATTGTACCTTCCTCTGTTCTTTTGATAAGTAGACTTGAATCTGCTTTTGAACTTTGATATCCAAGATCATTGAGATACTTCACCAGTCTATAGTTCCAAGCTCTTGGAGCTTGCTTCAATCCATACAATGCTCTTCTCAACCTGCAAACAAAATTTGGATACCTGGAATCTATAAACCCTTGAGGTTGTTCCATGTATACCTCATCTGATATGTATCCATTCAAGAATGCATTTTTTATATCCAATTGACTTAGGGTCCATCCTTTTGAAGCTGCAATAGCAATGATTGTCCTTATAGTTGACATCTTAGCTACAGGACTGAATGTCTCATCATAATCTATGCCATAGGTCTGGGCATAGCCTTTCACCACCAATCTAGCTTTGTATCTGGCTATACTTCCATCTGCAAGCTTCTTCACTTTATAAACCCATTTATTTCCAATTACTTTCTTACCATTTGGTTTAGGAACAAGTTCCCATGTCTCGTTCTCCTCCAATGCATTGAACTCTTCCTTCATTGCTTCTTCCCATTGCTTTTTACCTTTAGCTTCATCATAGTTCTGAGGTTCTTCATCATCTTTGACCATATATGCATAGTTCTTCTGAGTTATGTAAGAAGTATCATAAGAATACCTTTCTGGTTGTCTCCTTGTCCTGCTTGACCTTCTTGGTTCACATTCTTCATAAGTTTCTGGATACACCTCTTCATCAAATATAGGAGCTTCTTCATTCATTCTTGTTAATCCACTTCTGGATGTACTTGCTTGCATATAGTCTTCATCTCTATTCACCTGCACAATTGATTTTCCTTTCTCACATCTTCTTACCTCTTCTTCAAATTCTTCAGCTGTATGACTTTGATCTGCATACCAACTTTTCTGTTCATCAAATGTAACATCTCTAGAAACAATAAATTGTTTGGTTAGAGGATTCCACAATCTGTAACCCATCTGCTTTTCATCATAACCAATGAACACATATTTTTCTGCCTTTGGTTCAAGTTTATGCCTAAGTTGTGATGGCACATAAGCATATGCAATTGATCCAAACACTCTACAATGATCTAGTGTTGGTTTCTTACCCCACCAAGCTTCATATGGAGTCATTCCATTCAGAGCTGCACATGGTAATCTATTCACAAGATATGTAGCTGTATTTACATCCTCAGCCCAAAGATAATTTGGACAGTTCTTCTCCTTTAGCATAGCTCTAGCAAACTCAACCAAAGTCCTGTTCCTTCTTTCTGCTACACCATTTTGTTGTGGTGTATACCTGCAAGTTATTTCTCTCTTAATACCTGCATTCCAAAGATAATCACTGAACTCTTGGGAGAAATATTCTCCCCCTCCATCAGACCTCAATCTCTTAAGCTTTTGACCTGTGACTCTCTCTGCATATGCATGAAAATGCTTGAAAGCTCCAAACACTTCTGATCTTTCCTTCAAAACATATAATGTTATCCATCTTGTAGCATCATCAATGAAAAGAACATAATACCTTGAGCCACTGATAGATCCTTCTTTTGTTGGTCCCCATACATCTGTATGAATGAGCTCAAGTACTCCATCATGTTTGAATCCTTTCTTTTGAAATGGTAACGTGTGTGCTTTACCCATTTGACATGCTTCACATTTATAAACCATATGTTGACTTTGCACATTTGGTAATCCTAGTACAGACTGATTAGCAACCATAGCTTTAATTCCTCTTTCATTAAAATGACCTAATCTCTTATGCCAGAGATCAAGTTCTGTAATCACTCCTTCACCATGTGTGAGCAAAGCTTGACCAATGTTCCCTTGCACTCTTAAAGTAAAGAGTCTACCTTCTTTCTTACCAGAGACAATTTGATTATATCCATTCTCTGGATCTTCCACAAAAACTCCTTCATTTGTAAACCTGACTTGAAAACCTTTTTCAACTATCTGTCCCACACTAATCAAGTTTTTAGGTATTGTAGGAACATACAAAACATTGGTTAGCAAATCTGCTCCACTCTTGCATTTCACTTTTCCAATTGAATGTACACTATGTCTTGTATTATCACCAGTTTGAACTGTGTGACTAGAAATGCCTTTTTCCAAATCTGACATCAATTCTATGTTTCCTGACAAATGATTAGAACATCCAGAGTCAATGTAAAATACCTTTAGATCTTCTTTGTCTGATGTGCTGATTGAATTCATCATCAATGATGTATGACTTTCATTCTGTGTGTCATTTGCATAGTTGTAGTAGGTGGTGTTGTAGGATTGATTCTGTCCCCAACTTCTTCCTCCACCTCTACCATAGCCTCCTCTTTGACTTTGTCTACCTCTTTGGAAATTACTTTGATATCTTCCACCTCGACCTCTGCTATTGTTGTTTTGATTCTGGTTTGATCCTTGTTGGTTGTGCCAACAGTCATGAGCCAAATGATTACTCAATCCACAGATCCAGCAAGCCTTTTTGTTGTTATTTTGATTACCTCTTCCTCTTCCAAAACCTCTTGCTCTTCCTCTACCAGTGCCTTTACCTCTTGCATAATAAGCTTGAGAACTAGACTCCTCTTCATCCTTTGCTTTACCTTTATCTCCTTTCTTCTTATTCTTCATGTACATTGCGGAACTTTGACCTTTATCTCCATCTCCCTTCAAGTCTTGCTCATATGTGAGCATCAAACCAAGCAACTGGTTCAAATCTGGAACATAATGATTTAATGAAAGTTCTGTTGATAAGACAAAAGGTTTCCACCTTTCATCCCCTCTCAAGCCTGCAAGTAGTTGAGCAATCAATCTGTGATCTTCAACATCTTCATCTATGGATCCAAGACTATCTGCTAGATCCTTCATCTTAGTGACATAATCACTAATGCTTTGACTTGGCTTCTTCTTGAATGTTGTAAACTCTGACCATAGACTTGCTTTTCGTGCTTTAGTAGTGCTTTGGAAATGATATTCCAATGCATTCCATATATCTTCTGATGATTCCAATCCTCTAATGTGTGGTAGCAAATGATCTGAGATTGTATTGTAGATGTAGGCTTTTGCACTTGCATCCTTCTTCTGCCAATGCTTTAAAGCATCAAGTTCTTCTTTCTTTGGTCGGCTTTCATCTTCAAATACTGGCTTCTCTTCTTCACCTGTTACATATACCATGAGATCCTTACTCATAAGTAAGGCTTCCATTCTCATTACCCATGCGGGGTAATTATCTCTGTCCAGTTTGTCAATGGAGATATGATCTGCCATAGTTCTTTCCTTCTGCTGCAACCTGTGAGCTTAAAGGATAAAGGATAATACCTTTTGAAGTTCTTTGTGTATGAGGATACTTCGAAAGTAATCTTTTGATGCCTTGTGTCTTCAAATGCTTCACCTTTCAAACTTTAATGGAAAACTTTACAAAACTTCTCGTACCTTTGTCGTCTTCTGCTCTCGAGAATCTTTCTGCTCTGATACCACTTGTTGATGTATAAAACATCACAAGAAATGAATTAATGTGACACTAGAACACCTCTATGGTCACCATTAACTCATTGCCACTCCAAACTTTGAGAAATGATAGCCTAAAGTGAGAACTTTGCTTCTACAGAAATTCCTAGTCACCGAAATGACATACCTTCAGTATTTTGCTAATTTCTCCTAGCTCAAGTATTATTTCTCCATGAAACTTTATAGGCTGAAACTAGAAGAGTAGAGCTTTCCAACAAGCTATTATATGCATCAAACGGATCTCTAGAACTCAAGTTATGGCCTTCACAAGATGACCCTGTATGACCTTCCAAAACTGGAAATTTTTGACTGTTTTAGTATTCCTGATGTCCAAAATTAAAAAATTCGATGCCTGGCATCGAATTTCAGTCAAGGTCGATGCCGGGCATCGACTTTGAGCTTTTTTTAGGCCCTTTTTCTGCACCAGAAATACTCTCTTTTACACACACATGAAGAAGACCACTTGTATGCTAGAAGTCGATGCCAGGCATCGACTTTATGCTCAAACTCGATGCCAGGCATCGAGTTGCTCCACAAACTTCATATTTTTAAAAGATTCAACAATAGTTAACACACAGAGAATGAAAAAATGACTTATCAGCCAAGATTCGATGCCAGGCATCGAATTGCTCAGAAAACTTGAATTTTTGAATTCATCACACAGTAGGCAAACATGGAGATGATGAAGAGAGACTCATACACAAAACTTTACTCAGTTCTTCTCATAACTATAAAAAACTCAGAAGTTTTTACAGTTGCTTTCTCACTCAGAGAAGCACGACTATACACAGTCGTATAAAATGAACTTCTTCTTCTACTTCTTCTCTCTATTCTCTCTCTCTCTTCCTCCTTCTTCTTCTCTCGCGTCAGTTAATACTAACTAACTTATATAGATTTTCTCATTCCCGTGATTTTTAAAAAACTTCTAGAACTAAAGTGAACTAACTTTACAAATATGATACATTTGTGAATTTGTCCCTTCACATAGGCATGGGGTTTTCTTCCTAAGGTTTGACCTTCAAATATATGTCTAATTAGTGAGTGTTTCTCCAACATTGTGGATATAGAAACACTCCTCCTCGAACCACATCTCACCGAAAGACCGCAAGAACTTCAAGATGTGCATGTGCTCCCAGTTCAGGATCCTCCTCAGGGGCACACCTCTCAAGTGGGCAAACACGCTCATTGGTTCAGTGATGTTGCAGGACCATTGGGTGACGGCACTTACTTCTCGGAAGCTGAATTGGAGTTTAATGGTAAATGGGGACGCTACCATTTTTTCACACGCGAATTTGAGAGCTATCAGAATGCCGAAGTAATGCGTTCGGTATGGACCAAAGCGGGCCTGGACAGTTATTTCAGGGCCCACTTACCGAAGCCAAATTTCTTACGTTGTTCTTATCTTATCAGTACCATCACTCCTAGCAGGGCCAAGGGAGGCGACAACACTTTTGTGTTACCCTCACTGTTGCCGGGCCACGAACTTAAAAGATTCAAACTGACCCTCAATTTGGTACGAGAAGCATTGGACATGCACGGTATGCACATTCCTACTGAAAAGGAAACAATGGTTCCAGGCAGAATGAAACATAAAGATCTCAATAAGCTGAAGGATATGGTAGCAATGACACCGACCATCGCTCTTCACCTACGGACCGTCATGCAGCATTTTTCTTTTCCAGCCCAGGAAAGTTTCACCATGCCACCAAAGAAGATATGGTTTAGCTTGTATTTGGCAGAGACAGAAAACCTCCCTATCAACGTACCACATTGGATCATAGATCAGATCCACCTAGCCCATCAACGTGGAACAAGAAGCAGAAAAATGTGCTCCACGGGTGTTGTGCTCTGACCAAAATAATCTATAGATGTCTAGCCTATGACGTGCCTATTCAGCGGGCACTCGTATGGTCCCGGGCCCAGGAGTTCCAGAGAAGGCTATCAGCGGCAGGTCCTCCATCAAAGAAGATGAGAGGGGGAGTCCAATTACCCTCCGCTCAACCAAGGGGAGCCACCACTACACCAGAAATTACCCCTCCCCAGACACGACGCATTAGACCATTCACCATTCGGCTACCAAGACCAAGTATAGAGGGACCCAATCTGGTGTTTCCACCCGTCCCATCAGACTTGGAATTTCCATAGGGCTTTACTCTCAATGATCTCACTGATGAAGAAGTGGCTAGACTGATCTACGACTCTAATCTCGAAACGGAAACAGAGCGAGCTCAGGAACCACAAACCCATACAACAACGTCAGCCCCCACCCGACCGCAAGTTGTAGAAGTCGACGTAGATGAACAAGAGACCGAACAAGAGGAAGAAGCCTACGAAGAACAAGAGTATGATGAACTTTCAGAGTTAGCAAGTGCCCCAGCGTATTCGGCACAAATAAAAAGACTATATCGAACCATGCAGCTAATTCAAGAACATCATAAAATGTCACTTGAAGCAGGCAAGAAACTCATGAACCAGTTGCTGGCAAAGGAAGGTGTGGATGATATGTTCATCGAGTCCATCAACCTACATGCCGATGCAGTAGGATTGGATGAGGCCATTCATGAGGCAATGGCCTACATTCACCGATTTGAGAAAGGAGTTTCCACCCGTCCCATGAGGTCCGGGAAACAAATTCATATCAACGTATCAGCACCAGGAAATACAACGCAAACAGACGAACATTAGGAAGCACCACTGTCACCACCCTCCCCACCTCTCACTACACAACTCACTCCACCACGTGACACTATTGCCACCACGTCCACTATCACCACAATCGTCATGGGAATTCCACTCTCTCCGGGAATCCAATTCGGGGGAGTCACGATGCCCACCTTCACCACTCTCTTCACTAACGTCACATCCACCCCACCCACGGTCCCCATCTACACGGTCACTCAAACATTTGACACTATGGAAACATCTCCTGCCACAGCACCACTCCCTTCCCCCATGCAACCTCCATCCCCCATACCCCTCCACCCACATCTCCACTTGACTCCACATCATTCACAACTCCCCTTCCCGTCCCCATTTCCCCTGCATCTTCATCTCTCCCTGCATCATTTAATGTAAATAGTATATTCCTAGCTTTAAATCAATGTGTCTATCAACTTCAGAATGAGTGTCGAGCTCTCGACGATCGTTATCATCAAGTGATCACTACCAATCAGAAACTTCAGAGCCGCCTCACAGCGATCGAGGAAGAAAATGCAGAACTCAACCAACGTTACACCACGCTCGAACATGCCCACCAAACACTCCTAGAAACTCCCCAACCATCACAACAGCCGGGCACCAAACAACTCGAGGCCTTACTGGACGTATACCAAGCTGATAATCTCAGAGTCCGGCGTAACTTGGCACTCCTTAGAAAACACATGGCAACTGCCCTTGAAGAGAACAAGAGACTGCAGCAGCAAAATGAAGCAAATCTAGAAGCAGCAATGGAAGGCTCTCCCCACGAAATTGATCCAGAGCAGTTTAAAGCCGTACCCTCAGAGACAATGAAGACCATCTTGGAAAGCTATGCACATCTATTAGATGCTCATGATGAGTTGGAAAGGGAACGTGATGAGCTACGTGGCCAGCTCAAGGAATAGGAGGCTCCAACCAAGGTAATAGAACCGGCCTCGACTTCAGAGGAAGTGAAGGCATTGACAGAGCAGGTGGTTGAGCTCCAGAAAAAGTTACTAGAGTATGAAAGGCAACCCTCTCCAGTTAAAGAACCTGAGCCAGAAGAATTGGTTCCCATTGAGGTAGATGATTCGTACGAGGAACCATACGTTCCTATGCCAATGCCAGGAGGGCAACAAACCTCAGAGGGAATGGATACCTTAGAAGTGGAAGCACCTGAATGGCTTCAGTCGTTAGAGAAGACAACGAACACCCACGATGAACGAGTAGCAATACAAATCCAATCATTAGCCAAATTAGAAGACACTGTCATCAAGTCCGAGTATTTCAGACATATGTCCCATCACAGGTGGATACGGACCAATGATGATCAGTATGTGCCATATTGCATATTATTGGCTGATAACAACGCAGAGATCCAACGACAATGTGGGAAGGCCCCCACCTTTGCCACCCAGTTTGGCCCCGACGATATACCAGAGAGTGCAAAAAAAGGTTCTATTCATCAACCCACTTGGAGGATCCGTCTCTTGGAGACTTATCCTGAAATGGTACAAACCTGGAATAACATGCCCCTCTTTATTAAGTACAATCCTTGTTATGCCCCAGTCCTACGAAGACGCACATGGCCTGAATTCACCATTGCTTGGCAAGAACATCAAGGGCTGTGCCAAGTGGCTAAATTATGTTTATTTAGCACCTCCACGAGGACCTCCCACTGTAAATTACATGATTTCTACTATCAGACACTGGAGCACTCGACTACGCAATACACCCGATGTGATGGCACAAATGTGTATGAAAATATTTGAATTAATGCTGATCACATTCAGGACATTTAAAAACATTAAGGATCCCCACTTCTCAGGAGCAGGCTTCGTTACAGGCAACCAAGAACTAGTTTATGACATGAGCACCACCCCATCAATAGAAGTAATATATGCTTGGCACGCCAGAATAAAGTACCTCCCCGCTTGTTTTAAACAGACATTCGAGGAGATGTTCATAACGGGATTCTGGGAATATCACTCAGAAATTTTTGGACCCAGGCCTTCACATCTCCTCCACTTATTCGCTGTGGAGAGAACCATACATTCAGAACAACTGCGGGTGCCACACCCGGACGTACCAGGACCAGTGAATTGGGACGCATTATTAACAGATCTAGCACGGGGGCTCAGATTAGAAGAACATCACCTCGCTTCCGACGTCGTCCAATACTACGTTCAACGAACATCTAGACAAGGGTCTGTCAGGGGCGACAGACGCGAGAGTGGGGGGGGTGTTGGCAGCAGTCAGGGAACCGAAGGAGCCACAAGAAGAAGAGAGTCAGAGCGAAGCGACAGCACAAGCAGACATGGCAGTCAAAGAAGATCTGGCAAGTAGGCCATCTAAATTTTTCAGACATCAAGGAGTTGAGCACACAAGAAGAAAGAGCAAGTAGGGAGCTCAAAGGTATGTATGACAAATCAATAGAGAAAATCCCTACACAAATAGTGATTTTCATCACTAAAAACCATTGTAAATATCATTTCGTATTTTTGTAGCTCCATTTTGTGCAAGCCAAGGAGTCCTTGAGCTTGAGGAGCTTTAGAAGTATCTACCTGCCAATTTTCATTATTTTTAGATCTCGTTTGAGCCCTCTAATAAGCCCTGGAACCTAATTTTTAACTAGGCCGGACACTAGGTCTGAACAGGGCCAAAGCTAGTCAAAAACTATAAAAGGAGCTAGAGAGCTCATTTTTGAGGGTGGATTGTAATTGAAATGAACTTGTAAGAGCTTTTTGGAAGTAATCTAAGAACTCCATTGCTTCTCACTCTTTGTCTTGCCGTATGTGCGCGTGTGTGTGTACGTGTGTGCATGCTTGTGTGCTTCTCACTCACGCACTTGTGCCTCCACTTGCTCGAGGTCTTCATACCATCCTCACGTCTTCCCGGATTGACATTAAAGGAGGTGCTACTCATCACTGAGCTACACCAATAGTCTACGTTGGAATTCTTGCACCCTGGTCCAAACAAGTGCCCTTTGAATTGGCACATCATATGCCAAACATATGTAAACAATCCTTGTGAGAGCACAACATCCATAAAGTACTAACTTTTGCTTCTTATACCACCGTTGATGTGCCAAGTGTATTTGGTCAATAATCCAATGAGGCATGTTGATTGTCAAATTGAAGGCGTCTGCCAAATATAGACTGAACCATATCTTCTTGGGTGGCATCGTGAATCTCTCCTAAGCAGGGAACGCAAAATGTTGCATGCATATTCGAAGGTGAATAGCAATAGTTGGTGTCATTGCCACCATGTCCTTCAGTTTAGTCAGGTTCCTATTCTTCATGTTGTCTGGGACCATGGTCTCTTTCTCTATGGGGATATGCATACCCTTCATATCGAGAGCTTCCCTTACCAAATTGTTCGTCAATTTGAAACGCTTCAGTTCATTACCTCTTGTAAGGGATGGTAGGACAAAGGTGCTATATCCCTTTTTCTCTTTATTGGGAGTGAGGGTGCTAATCAAGTATGAACATCGTAGAAAGTCTGGCTTGGGTAACTGCGCTTTGAAGTAATCATATAGGCAACCCTTCTTTCATATTGGTTTCAACCCTTCATTGTTTCGAAGCCTCTCAAACTCCCTCGTAAAGAAATGATACCTTCCCCAGCTTTCGTTAAACTCTATTTCTGCCTCCCACAAGTAAGTACATTCTCCAAGAGGTCTTGCCACATCACTGAACCAATGTGAGTTTTTGCTTACTGGTGATGTGTGCCCCTGGGGAGGATTTTGAACAGGTATGGCATGTAATGCTCTCAATGTCAAGGGTCTTTCCTTCAATTCCTCTTCAATGGGGAGACTTTCAATGTCCACGATCTGAGGGCTGGTGCCTGCTTGGGAGCTAGTTCCTGCAACCTCGGCCATATTGAAGGGACTGGTCACCGGTTCTGTGAGAATATACAAATGAATGTTAACATTGCAAATGGACACCAAGTGGTCATGTGTCCCCGTTACAGCATTAACATGAGTTTTAAGTGATAAGTTAGTGAGTCAGTGAGTGCTCGGTGATTGTGGGTGTAGTTAGTGGATGAATTGTCCTAAAAGCTAAATGGAAAGATGCAGTGTGCAAATGATGCAGTTAGTAGGTGGGGGTGAATTTACAAGTGGGGGTCGGGGGGTTTATTACAAGCTTTGGGCAGCCAAACACACTGAATGGCTTTCGGTTTTGGTTCTGTGGAGACTCTGGAGGGCTTCATGATAGTGCCTGCTTGGAAATGAGGCTTTTTAGGGACCCATTTACAAGTGAGTCTGCTCGTGCACATGGGAAAATGTGTGTTCGTGTGTGTTAAATAAGAGTGAGTATCAGCTGTTCGAGTGAGTGAGCCATGTTGTACTTGGTGTGATTTGTGTGTAGCTATTTGAGCCTGCAAGCAAGCCTTAGGCACCCAAATGTTTCTTGATTATGGGTCAGCCTTCATCGACTTCTTGGGTACCCAGATAGACTTCACTTTCACCGAAGAATTTTGGAAAAACGTCTTATTATTGTCGCATCGTCGGTCACTAATACGAGCATTGAGCCAGTTGTTGTGGCTTGACTGCAATAGGATGCTCACATTTCCGCACCCACATTTGTTTTGGTGGCTGGGACACCTTGCTTCGTACTTTCTTTTGGCTTTGAGTGTAGGCAGTCTGTTTCTGCTGCATTTTTTCTGCCTTTGGTTGCTGCATCTCGATGTTCTTTGGAAAAGAAGGGAGTTCCATCGTATCCTCGACTTCTTTGTTGAGATAATCTTCTCTCTGCATCACATAATTTTGGACAAGAATAGCATGGTCATCCTCATGTGTACTCCTGGAAGGACCAGGAGTGTGTGCCTTTCCTAGTTCCTTGAGTGATCCATTGGCTGACTCAACTGTAATTCGACTCTGATTTACCCATACCTGAAGAAGTCCACTTCTTAGGTTTAGGTTGACTGCGTGATCATAGATCCAGTCTTGACCCAAGACAAGAGGCTCAATGAGATCCTCATCTTGACACACTAGCACTTTAACTGTCATTAAAACATCTTGAATGTTGAGGGGAAGTTCCACCTCGCCCATGCAAGGGGTTTCCACTCCTCCCAATCCTATGAGATATGCTTCCACAGGATTGACATTTAAGTTCAATTCTCGACAGTACGAAAGTTTAACAGCACTAGTGGCTGCACCTGAGTCAATCAAGGCTCTTACAGTCCTTACACTCGTTCCTTGTCCTATCTCTAAGGTCACAAAAGGATGTCGATCCATTATTCGATGAGAGCTAATGCCTGAGACTTCACACATAGCCATTTGATATCCTGGGTGTACATAGTCATCTGTCCTAGGCTGATCTCTACCCTGTCTTCTCAATTTCATTCTTCAGATGCGTTCTAAAGCTTCTGCCTGTGCCTCTTCTCGAATTCGTTTTTCTTCTTCCTTGCGTTTCTTGGCAGTGTTGAGTCTATTTAGCATCTCTTCAGTCAGGGGTTCTTGATATAACTTGACTCTGCATCCACTTATGTAATTAGGGAGAATATCGCCTTCTAAAGTGGCTAGTTGTACTGCTCCACTAGTTGAAATCCTATTGATGATCATAGGTCCATAACCATGCTTCTCTAATTTCCTCGCATGTTGCTTCAACGTGTAGACTAAAACTAGGTCTCCTACTTTCAAGCCCTTATCCTTCACATGTGCATCGAAATATGCTTTTTTCCCGTCTTGGCTACATAAATTCCTGCTGCAGCCCTCAATCTTGTTTCTCCTAATCGCTCAAGATCAAAGATTCTTGAAGAGAGCTCATGACTTGTCCAATCAGGCTCTTGTGCTACTTTCAATGTAGGTATCAAGAAGTCCAATGGTAGCAATGCATTTTGGCCAAATACCATCTGAAAGGGTGTGGCTTGGAGTACCGTTTTATAGGCAACTCGGTATGCCCAAACATCATGGTGTAGCTGTTTGTCCAATCAGAGCGTTTATTATTCACTAGTTTCGTCAATACATTGCATAGAATCTTATTTGTGCTTTCGACTTGCCCATTAGCTTGTGGGTGATAAGGGGCAGACTTCTTATGTACTACCAAGAATTCTTGGAGAAGATTTTCAATAACTTCATTCAAGAAGTGAGTGCCTCTATCACTTACTAGCTCAATAGGTAGCCCGTATCTAGTGAACACATTCTCAAATAAGAACTTAGCTGTCGTTTGAGCATCGTTCTTCGTGGTGGCTTTTACCTCCACCCACTTGGTTAGATAGTTAGTGGCAACAATGATATATTCAGCATGGGAACCCTTAGTTGGGGGATTAATAGGACCTACAAAGTCTATTCCCCACTTAGAGAATGCACGTCCACCCATCATAGGCTTCAATGGCATCTCCTCCTTGCGTATAGGATACTGAGTTTGCTGACAAACATCACATCTCTTCACATAGGTATGTGCGTCCATGTGAAGGGTTGGCCACCACAAGCCTGCAAATAGGATTGCTTTAATCACTTGGTCTGGTCCAAAATGCCCTCCTGCTACACCTTGGTGAGCAGTTTCCAAGATCTTAAGATACTCGCTCTCATGGAAACATAGCCTCAAGTAACCATCTTTACCACGTTTGTATAAATTATCACCAATAAGTGAGTAGTCTAGGGCTTCTTGTTCTAAACTTCTTTGCCTCGTTAGGGTCATATCTTGAGGGAATGTTTTCGTCCTCAAGAAGGCTACTAGTGGTTCACTCCAATCTGGCACCAGAGACACTTGATAAAGAGTAGCGTGCTCCATAGGTGGTCTAACACTACAGACTAGGCATTCCTTACACATCTTATGGACGTCTGCTTCCATAGTCGGCCAATGCACTCCGAGTCTCCTTAGTGTCTGTAGGGTTCGTTGCTTTGAGTAGTGTTTAATGCACCTACATGTGCTAATTGCAACCATTTTGCGTACTCATCCTCTTCCACACAACAAGCTAGGATCCCTTGATCTGTATGCTTGTACATACTTCTTGCCATGATCTGGTATTTTTGGGCTTTTACTATCTCCCTATCTTGAGTGTTTACTACTAGATGTTTAGGCCCGTATGTCAATACTAGCACTAATGTCTTAGCCCACTGAGGTACAACTTCCAAATTAAAGAAGTATGCATCAAGAAGATCATTTGACACTCCTTGTGGGGCCTCTCCGGATGTGAGCCTCGAGAGATGGTGCTCTCAAGTGAGTCTTTCCTTTCCTGACCACAACCTCAAAGTCATATTCCATTAGCAAGAGAAACCATCTTACCAATCTGCTTGTATTGCATGGCTTGTTCACTAAGTACAACAATGCTTGATGATCAATAAAAAATTCAAACTTATTTGCAAGCAAATAGTGTCTAAACTTTTTAATTGCATATACCATGCCTAATCCTTCTCGTTCTGTGGTAGTATAATTTCGTTCAGCTGCATTCAATTGTCTACTAGCATAGGCAATTGGAAGATCCATATTACCTTCGCCTGTAGGTTGTGCTAGTACACATCCAATAGCATAATTGGATGCATCCACATGAACATGAAAAGGCTTATTCCAATCTGGAGTTGTCAAGATTGGTGCTGAACACAATCGTTGTTTAAGCTCATTGAAGGAGTTCTCACACTCATCCGTCCACTCAAAGTTAGTCAAAAGTCCGTACAGAGGCGTTGCAATGATGACGTACATGTGTATAAAACGTCGGTAATAACCACAATGCCCCATGAAAGCTTGCACTTCCTTGACATTCTTTGGCCTAGGTAGCTCTGCTATGGCTCTCACTTTCTCCTCATCCGTGGATATGCCATTCTTTGACACTATCTGTCCTAGAATCTTGCCTTGCCTGACCATGAAAACACACTTTTCTGGGTTCAAGTAGACTTGATATTCTCTACATTTGTCAAAGATTTGTTTGAGTTCAGGAATATGTGTTTGTCTAATGTTGAAATGAGCACAAAGATCATCAACATAGACTTCCAAATTCTTTCTCAGGAATTCTTTAAACACATGGCACATCAGTCTTTGAAAGGTTGCAGGAGCATTGGTAAGCCCAAATGGCATTACCCGAAAAGCAAATATGCCCCACTCTGTGGCAAAAGCCGTCTTATGTTGATCTTCTGGAGCTATGGCCACTTGATTGTAGCCAGAAAATCCATCAAGGAAGCTGTACACTTCCTTGCATGCAACTCTTTCTAATAGATGCTCAATGATAGGCATAGTTATCGTTATATGTGTATGGTTTCTGCTTGGAGGGTTTTGCATCTGAGGTCATGGGAATTGTGTGTGAGCATATGTTAGGGTCTACACCTTTTAAGTACTTGTAACTCCAAGCGAATACATCTCTGTACTCCCTTAGCAAGGCTATCAACTCCTGCTCTTCTTCTTCTGTCAGGTCGTGGCCTATGTACGTGCATCTTTCTTCTCCTTCTTCTATGGCTACAACAACTTTCTTGGTGGTTTCTTTGTTATCATAGGCCTCTCCTGATTGTGCCTCATGTTTAGGCATTCTCATCACGACTTGCCTATCATCTATCTCATACTTTTTGAAGTTTTCAAGGACCTCAAACAAAGATTCTTCTTCCTCCGGTGTGGCTTCTTTCTTCTTCCTCTTCTTGCTCTCATTTTTAGCAGTTACTTGTGTGGTTAGTCTTACATCGTTTGTACGCTCTTCATGTCTCTAAGGATGAACTTCTACCTCATAGAAACATTCTTCATCTGATGCAAAAGGTGGGTCCATAATGATTGATTCTAGGTCGGAGTCACTTGCATCCTCAAATGCATCAGTGCTAGGTTCGCATTCTTCAAGAACCGAATCACCCATGATTGGCTGTATGGAGAAGACTAAAATGTCATAGCCATCCTCATCATAGTGGGGTGTCCATTGTTCTTCATTGATGGCTACATCCATTGTTGCTAAAATTTCTGCCCAACCGTGAGGTTCAAAATCTTCATCAGGAAATACTACAGGTGCATAGGCTGGGTCTTGAATTGATCTATGGGTTTCCTTCGCACCTGTCTCTCTCACTTTTTCTCTCTTCTCTTCTTCTACTACCACTTTGCACATCCATAAGTGGGTGTCTTCATGCATCCATGAGGATCCTGATCCTATGGAATGCACTGACTCTGTATCATCTTTGGCTCTATGGATGGGATTCCATTGGATGGGAGGGACATCTCTATGAGAGTAATCTTTGAGATTAACCTTGGTCGTGACATCTAAGTGTTGCAAATACAAGGAATTGGTTCCCCAATCCTGTACCACTTGCAACTGTCGCATGAATGGTCGTCCCAAAATCATCTCATAGGCATGATTTTTGCTAAAGTCACATATAGCAAATGTATGCTCAAACTCTACACCACACGTGGTGAGAGTTATTCCTTCTTGCAGTCCTAAGGGTCTTTCTATGTGACCATCAACCATCTGCAATTTCATTCTCGTTGGCCTAAGTGCTGGCTTGCCCCAACACTTCCATAGGGAAGTGGTAGCAATTACAACTCCTGCGCCTGAGTCCAAAATTGCCTTGGTTGTGTATCCTTGATGGGTAATGGGAAGATAGTTGTTTCCTTCTTCTCCTTCACTCATATCTTCTATCTTGTATAGAGGAATTTTTGGCACTGCTCTATGAGAACGTACCTGGGAACGCGGTTTGGCTACCTCTGGTACTTGTTTGGCTACATGTTTCCACAGTTCTGGCCTAACCTTGAGTAACTCTTCTAAAGTGAGATTGCACTGCACTTTAGTGTTCTTTACAACCTCTTTGTTCCTAGGTATGACCGAGTCTTCGTTTCGTACCATGATCGTGGGTGCTCTCATACAAGTAGACTTAGCTTCCCATGGGCCTGTGAAATGGGGTAGCTCCTGTAAGGAATTAGACTCAAAGTCTAATCTCTCTTGAGATTGTGCACTCTCCTGCTCCTCATAAATGGAAGGACTTTCTTGTGGGAATTGATCATGCACGTCATCCACAAGTTCAATGGGAGGAGGGACTTCACTTTCTTTAGCCCATTTCTCTTCTTGAATCTCTCGTAAGAACTCTGGTGTGTACCGATTCATAGAAGAAGATGTGTCTGGTTCTGTGGAGTTAGGCACATAGGCTTCCTGGGCGGGAAGGCTCAGCCTTTCACTTGGCTTGTCCTTATTTTGAGAGGCGGGTTCCTTTGTGCAATTAGCCTCTCCAATCTTTCTAGCAGTCCATCAAAATGCAACTCTGTCTTCGCTGAACTAGAGAAGTTAAAGAGGCTACTGGCTTCAAACATGGTTTGAGCCAATTCCACCATCTTAGCACAAATTTTAGTTCGTTCAAGCTCTAGTTCGGCTCTAGGGTAACACTTTTCATGATTGGTTATGTTTGGCCCTTCTTGGATTCTGGCCTGATATGGAAGGTAGTGGATCAGATGGAGATGGGATTGGTGGTAGTGGGGTAGTGTGAGAGGGAGTTTGAGATGTAAGTTCAATTATCCTGGATTTTGTTTCTCTTAGGCTTTCCTCGAGTTCACTCATCTTCTTTGCCCATTGCCTTTTCATTCTTTCTCGACTATCTTTCCAAGCTCTCGTCCGTTTCTTGGCTATGTTCTCAGTTTCACTAACCTCAACACTTTTTTCCTGGCCTAAACTTTGGTTCTACTGCAAGGCTTGAGCTCTAGTGACCACTTGCACGGGGGCAGTGGAGGTTACACTTCCTGCAGAGTCTACAACTAACCCAATCACATTGATGGGAGTGATTTTTGTTACATTCTGTGGGTTCTTTGGGCAGTCTCGTAAGAGGTGCTCCTTCCCGCAATCTTGACAAAAGCCTTGAATGGTCACATATTGGGGTTGTGTGGGGGCAGGCATTGGGCAATCACGAATGAGGTGATCTCCCTGACATCAATAGCATGGCCCTCTAGGGAATGGGGGTCTTACGTAGCTTCCTAGGTTGGGGCCGCGAGTTGGGATTGGCATACATGACATTCACATACTCTGGCTCCCCACTTGGTTCACTCGGTTCTTCGTAATAATAGGCCTCATTATGCTCATGTGACTGCATGTAGTATGCCTGGGGACTATCAATATGAGTGGAGTCAAAACTATGGTCACTAGGGTCACTCTCAGAAAGTAATAGAGTTATTGGGACTATGGCTCTATTCAGATTCTCTTCTACAGCTACGTACTTTATTGGAATCACGTTGGTTGGGGTAGGAGGTTGCTGAGCTAACACAGGCTGAGGCCTTTGTTGGTTTTGGTAGGGTTGTTGATAAGGTTGCTGTGGCCTACCATATTGCTGTGGAGGGTACTAGTTCTGGTATCTTCCCTGTTGTGGATAGGGCTGAGGGTAGGTTTGCCTAACCGCTTGCTTATTGTATGGGCAATCTTGTGCAGTGTGATTAGTGTATTTCCTTTCTATGGTGCAGTACTGGCTATTAGGATTCACTTGGGGTTGAGCCATAATGGGACATACGTTCTCCATATGGTCACTACCACATGTATAACACCGCTTAACTGGGGCAAATCTTGGGATTTGTTTGCTAGAGACACCTAGTTTTTGAGCTACTTTCTCAGTGAGTTCCTCAATAGATGTGGACTGCGTGGAAGAGAGGCTATTAGAACTATCTGAATCTTTGTAGATTTTGGAAAGCTCTAATTCCTCTCCTACGTTATCCTCAATGTCAATGCACATGAGTACACACTCTTCTATGGTTCTAGGGTCTTTTAAGTACACATATGATCTCAACTTTGTACTGAGCAGTCCATCTAGGAATAAAGCCACTTGTTTGGCTGGTGTGGGTAACTCAGAAATAGGACATCTCTCTAGATATTGCCTAAACCTTCTTCGTGCAAGTCTAACAGTCTCTTGAGGTGTCTGTTTGAAGCTGTGAATCAATGAGGAAGTGTTATGTCATATGCCACTCTTAAAGAATTCAATAATGAAAGCCTCTAGAAGTTGGTATATGTTCCTCAAGTGTCTCTCATTTAGTGGTTGAAACCACGTAAGAGTGGTGTTCCTAAGGGTTAGACCAAAGGCATTGTATTGCGTGAATAATCATCCACTTGTTCAGCTCTCAAGACTTGCCTAAATTCGGCCACATGATCATATGGATCTCCAGTGCCATCGAAGTAATTCTTCATGGACTTAACCAACTGGGTGGGCCTCAAGGTTCTAGTGTGTTCTCTAGGCCTTGGCAGAGGGAATTCATCTACATTTCTTGGATTTCTTGGAGCTCTAGGTCTCTCAGGTTCCACTCTGTTTGTTTCCGTTCTCGCTCTTTCTCTTCCCAACGGGTTGGCGAAACTCACTTTTGGTCTATCTCTACTTCTGTCCCTTTGAGCTCCATGAGCTTGAGATGTACCCGCTCCTGGGTGGCCATAAGAGATATTAGATCTAGATTGGGGGAAAAAAAATTCAACCTTCCAAGTGTAGGCATGCCTACCATGCTCTGAGACTAAAAAGATCATCTCTGAAGTATCATCTAGATAGGTCACTTTGCCTGGGCTATCAGGATCTTTGAACTCATAGATGGTGATTGTTCCTACCTCATTTGGTTGATCAGGCTTATACCTCCAGAAGGCTTCATCGGTCTCTCGGTTTAAGAGTAGATATATGCTCTTATTGTCCTGGGGAACCCACTATGGTGTGAGAATTCTAATGAGAACTGATTTGCCTCGAGGGGTTTTGGGCTCTACACCCATGTTCCCTTGCTCTAGGTCACCTACGTCCGTTTCCGAGATCATATTTCCGAATTCATCTGTCCTATCTGGGTGATAGGTGACTACATATATGGTTCCTTCTTTGTCCAAGTATGCTCCATTTTCAAACTTGACTGCTAGACGTTCTAGTCCAATGGGTTGATCTGGGTTTTTCATCTGGACCACAAATCTTCCTAGGCCGTCCTCATAGATGCTAGCACCTAATCAGTTGGTCTTAAGGTATTCCAGCTGCGTATTGTAGGGGCCTTCTACCCTATGTAAATATGGCACACCTGAACTTCCTGTAGGTCTCTCCATACCATGGGACACCTCTGACTCACTAGTCTCAGAGCTAGGGTAGTAGGAATGATGGCTCAACTGCTGGGCCCAAGACCTAGCAGTATGATTGACACTAGCCTCTGAAGACCTAAGACTCTCTCTATCTCTCCCTAGGTGTCGTCTTGATCTAAGGTTCATATGCTTAGCTGAGAAATCCCAATTTTTACCCAAGGTACAACCTCGTTGCCGATCAATTTGTATCAGTCACTTGGTACTTTTTAGTTGATTATCGTGTTACACAAAAAATCACTTTCATTCATGTAATTCACATGTCAATCTGCACCAGGTCTCTATGGAACACAATTCTAGAGATCCCTGAGTTTTCCTCCCCCTGGATATGGTCCACTTAAAAATACTATGTCTAATAATATTGGTATTAATTTTACTCTAACCAGTGGAAGTTTTTGTTGTACTCCCCACGAGCTTTCCAACAAGCGCAAGATCACTCCGAACGGATTTTGTATGAGGAAGTTATGACTGTTTAGGGATCTAGGGTTAAAACAGGGTAAAACAGGTTATTAGGAAAACAAGGTTTTCTCTCAAATTACTAGTGTCGGGACCTCACAAATCACTATTTGCTTGATAAGTATGCCTAGAATTTACCCCAAAAACTTGGAATTAAAAAAACCCTAGAAATTTGGCCAAAAATGCATATCAATCGCGATCGACAGGTCTGTCAATCGCGATTGACAAAGGTGCCCGTCGTGGCTGTTGGTCGCGATCGACACGTTAGTCGCGATTGATAGTGTCAATCGCGATCGACAGAGTGGGTCGTGAGTCTTGTCAATCGCGATCGATGGTTTCAATCACAATCGACACTTTTTGCGAGAATTTTGGCAAAATTTCAGTCAATCGTGGGCCTATCCATCGCGATGGACACGTGTACACGTGAATTCTAGTGTCAATTGTCAAATTTCAGTCGGTCGCGATCGACGGTGTCGATCGCGATTGACTGAGTCCTACGTGGTAGTCGGTCGGTCGTGGGGTCTGTCGGTCGCAATTGATAGAGGTTGCTGGTCGCGATTGATAGAGGTTGTCGATCGTGGCTATCGATCGCGGTCGATAGTGTCAGTCGCGATTGACAGAGAAACACGGAATTTTTAAAATTTATGTCGTGATTTGGAATGTGCTCCTCATGTGTGTCATTGTGGTGTGCTTTGTTTTACCAAATGAGGAATTTTTCTGTTGATCGCGATCGACGGAGGTCTGCGACACAGAGACAGGGCCGAGCTTTTCCATACTTGCGCAGCGTGCTGGAGAGGATGGTACAGCAAAAACCTGCAAGGAAGCTAAAAAAGAATGCAAAAGCAGCGCACACAAATCGCTCTCTCGCTCTCTCTCACAAGTGAAATGAGGGAAATGGAAGGGAGAAGGTGATATGATAAAAAAATTGAATTTTCACGATGATGGAGATGGAGATCGGATATGGTGAGGATGATGATGGTGAATTAAATAAGAGAAAAGTAAGAAAAAATAAAGAGATTACCTACAACGCCAATGTCACAACTCTACATCTTACCATCACACGCTCGTCCTCAAAGCTCGATCCCCGGCAACGGCGCCAAAATTTGGTGTAGCTCAGTGATGAGTAGCACCTCCTTTAATGTCAATCCGGGAAGACTAGAGGATGGTATGAAGACCTCGAACAAGTGATGGTACAAGTGTGTGAGTGAGAAGCACACAAACATGCACACACATACACACACACGCGCACACACGGCAAGAACAAAGAGGGAGACAATGGAGTTCTTTAGATTACTTCAAAAGTGCTCATACAAGTTCAAATCTATTACAAGCTAACCTCAAAAATGAGCCCTCTAGCTCTTTTTATAGTTTTTGACTAGCTTTGGCCCTGTCCAGACCTAGTGTCCGGCCTAGTTAAAAATTAGGTTCTAGGGCCTATTTGGGGGCTCAAACGGAGTCTAAAAAATATGAAAATTGATAGGTAAGTACTTCTAATGCTCCTCAAGCTCAAGGACTCCTTGGCTTGCACAAAATTGAGCTATAAAAATATGAAATGGTATTTACAATGGCTTTTAGTGATGAAAATCACTATTTTTGTAGGGATTTCTTCTAACAATTTGACATACACTTCCTGGAGCTTCCTACTTGCTCCTTCTTCTTGTGTGTCCACCTCTTGATGTGTTCCTTCAGCTTCATGAAAAATGATGGCCTACTTGGCGGATCTTCTTTGACTGCTTTGTCTGCTTGGCCCTTCACGTTGGCTCCCTTGTCTTGTAAGTCCTTGACCGCCCTGACCACTGCCAACACTACTCAAGAAGCCATATGGATTAGATTACTCTACTCAGATTTGGGACTTCACACTCACTCACTTATGATCTTTGGTGACAAGACAAGTTCTTTACATCTTGCAACAAATCCTATCTATCGTGCAAGAACCAAGCATATATAAGTTCACTACCACTATGTGAGAAAGAAGCTATTGAGCAAGGAGATTCAACTTGCATATGTATCCACTAATATACAATGTGCAGACTTATTGACCACAGCACTTGATGGTACTAAACTTTGCATGTTTAAACATATGATTGGATTGCAAGACACTCAAGAGGATTAATGAAGAAGTTCAAGCCAAGATGTTTGGCTTGAGGGGGAGCTATTGGTGCAAATGCCAAGACTTCACACTTGGCTAGGCATTGAAGAAGTTATGTGCAACTCTTTGAAGAACCACATGAACCATTGCTTATGTTTTTTTACCATTTACTTTTGTAGAAGTCATTTGACTTGGAGGAATCTTGTAAATCTACTAAACTCGTGGAGTTAGATAGACTGAAAAGTCACAACTTTACTTAGAGAGAATATCTACTCATTTAGAAGAAGAACTTTTAGGTGGAAGATCATTTGAATTTCAATATTCAAATTTGAAGAATCTCTCTATAAAAGTACTTGGAAAAATGCATGGCCAGACACAGTCCCTTTGAGAGCCATTCATTGATCATTAGTACAGGTTGAGTAGCACATTTCATTGCTCATTCAACTCACTATCATTTGGCATTTTTCTTGCCAATGACTTTGTAAAATCATGTTCCATAATACATATACATCATTAAGTATCTCTGTTGATTTATCTATTATGTCCACTCAGAACAATGTATTTGTATTGCTCATATCTCAGTGATCTCTCGATCATTTTCAATGATGTATAGCTTGTTGGAACAAGCGCATAGTCTACTTCAATCTGAATTTTTTTTAAGACATTTGATTCAGCGATTTGGGAGAAAATCGCCTTGAAGTGGTCACTGGTCATTCTCTGCACATCTCCTAAAAAGTCGGGGGTAAGCTTCTACTTGCTAAAGATATTGCTTTGTGTATAGTCAATCATTTTAAGTGATTCCACTTGGAAACATTAGCTATCTAAGCTAATTAGATAGCCTCAAAATGAAGTTTTCTAATTGTTACTGTACTATGAGTACTGAGCAAACCATCTAGCAGGTGTCAAGACCAAAATAGTAAGTTTTTTGTATCTAGCTAGTTGCAAACTTATCTGTTTTGATCAAATAGTTTGAAGCATCATCTCCAAAGTACATAGGCACTTTTTTAGTGTCATTGGAAAGATAAAGGGCCTACAACACAACTCTAAAGTGAAAGAGGGAAGGTACAAAGCAAGGATTAGCAGTACCAACTCATTTCTTGAGGTGTCTATCCATCTTTCCCAACAATTTCCACATGTCCTTGATGCTTTGGGACTTGAAAATTACTAAAAAGATCTTTCTAACATGGCACATGATTGCTACATCCACTGTCTAATACCATACATCTTCATTAGCTTGAGTTGCATCTTCACCATAGCTCATGGCAAGTAAATAATCATTCCTTGGGTTGGATGATGTGTTTGCATAGTTACCTTGCCCTCTATAATTGTTGTTGTTGCTTTGATTCCATGGTCTTTGAGCTCTATGATAACATTGATTTGCAAAATGACCTAACTTACCACATAAAAAGAATCCATCTAAAGTGGGTTTTCCTCTTCCACCAAATCTTCCACCTCTTCCTCTATTTTTTTCTCTTGCACCTCTTCGATCTGCATTTTCTTGTTGTTGTTGACCTCCTTAATTGCTTTGATATCTTCCTCTTCCTCTTGTAGCACCTTGGTTGTGTATTCCTCATCCTCTACCCGCATACAACCATAGAAATACATGCCCAAGCTACCCCCTTGCTTAATCACACCTCCTAGTAGCTGTTCTTTGCATATTTTACAGAAATTTCACTTTTACATACTCTATCTCTCTAGATGATTGTGGTAGAACCCCTGATCTTGTAATTGTTGTTTCACCTTCATCCCAAATCCATTTCAATGCTTTTTGTCTTTTTAGAAAGAATCTAAGTTACACTTTGAGTGGTATAAGTCTCGAGATGAGTTCCTACACAAAAGCAGAGTAATGGTGAGAACAATTTCTATGTAATTAGCTAATACTCTGTGAGGAGATCAAGTTATCTATTTTGGTGCAGCTACTTGAGGCATCATCTACTATCCAATTAAAGTGATTCTACTCTGATTTGAAAGCTCTCTAAGTCTAGTTTTATTTTTCAAATTTTCATATTCATTCTCTGCATGTACTTAGAGAAACTCAAAAAATATAGAGCCTATGTATGAAAAAATTCAGGATCCTAGGAGGGTTCATTTGCTTTCATTGTGCACATAGGAGTGTTTATCCTCCAATAGTGGTATCAGAGCTATAAGTGGAGTATCAAAGAGAGACAAAGGAGCTACCAAAGTGAAGTAAGGACCTCATCAAAGCTTGAAGGAAAGAAGCAAAGAACAGGCACATCAACAACAAGGGGAAGCAAACAAGTCATCATATCAAAGATGAAACTTCATCAAGAGGAGTAGCTCTATTTTTTGAGGTAAAATCCATCTTTTTCAACTTCACTGCATCAAGGGGGAGGTTCAAAAGAGCTAGAAGGCACCATGGATGATCTCAATGCTTAGATTGAGAAGCTCAAAAAGGGAAACTACCAACCATGGCAATTTAGAATAAACAATTTTTTGATGGGGAAAGGTTTGTGGGGAATAGTGAGTTGAATCCAACCAATTACTAGAGAAGAGCAGTACGAGAGTGGTATGAAAGGGACAAAAGAGTCATTTTATTTTATCTTAATATATTAGCAACTCCATGATAGGAAATATTCAAGATTTGGATACATCAAAGAAGGTTTGGGAGTGCTTGGAGAGACGTACTTAACTTCCACAAAAGATAGAAAAATTTAGCTCAAGAATGAGCAAAATATACTTAGGAAAGGCCCCTCTCAAGGTGCTAATGATTACATATTAAATCTTAAATAGCTTGTAGATGCACTAAGGTCAATCAGTTGTGTCCTAGATGATGAAGATCTTGTAGTCCACACCCTAAGTGGACTTAAGGATGATGAAAAATGGAGGGCCTTCACATCTTCATTGTATGTAAGGGGCTCTCTTCCTGATTTTCATAAACTAATCACTCTCATGGTGACAAAGGAGATGAACCTTGGTGGTCAAAATGCCAAGAATAGCCAAGGAATTAGAGGCTTTAAAGGTCACATACCAACCTCTTTAACCAACAAAAAACATATACATATCAAAAGGTGAGGTCCAGTCACATCAAGAGGTGACCTAAATCTTCTCTAATCAACTTCTTTCCATTATAGACATGATTTGATGCCTCCAACTCATGTAAATCATCCTCCTTTGATCGTGAATGATGTGAAGGGTTCAATTTGGGGCATGTCCCCACACTCTTGATCTTGAAATACAAAAATTCAATAGGGAGTTACTGAGGTGTCCTAGTGAAAGATAGATGTGGCTAGTTCTCAAAGTCCAGCCATAGTTTGCTTATTTCAACACTTAAGTCATGTAATACCTCCACCTAAGTGTCTACCACAAGTTCAAATGTATTAGGAAGGTTTCATGTTAGTTTTTCATGCTATAAAGAGAGAGGAGAAGTCGTAGACTTCTTTGAAGTCCAAAAGAGTCATATCTCTATCTCTCTAATGTTGTAATTTTGTAGATAGAGATTGCAGAGCTTATGTCTCCCTTATTATATATCCAAATTACATGTTTGATGGTTTATTGGAAGGGTCTTACTATCCATGTTGATCCTATAAATTTTGATATTCATTGGAGTTGTGACCTAAGAGCAATGGTCTCTACAAGTAGTATGTGTTCTCAGGTTTATCTATGTTCAAGGTCTCCATTAAACCTCAAATTTGTATAGGTCATATTTCCTTGTGTATTTATTCAATTTGAGTGTTCTTTAACTCATTAGAAAGATCTTAGTATCTAGTAAATGTATGTAAAATACCTCTGAAAAAGTCTTATTTACTAGAGAGCAACAAGCTATGTAAGAATGACTAGTTTTGTGCACATAACTTTGTGAGAAGGTCAACTAGTTCCTAGGGGGTCCCACCTACTTCTAGCTATACTTTGGAGGTCAATAAAATCCAATAGTTTGGATTGTCCCACTGAGTGATGTTGAGGTTTGCACCCCCATAACCAAAGTCAGTCAATGCTTTTGCCTCCCTATTGATGGCATCACCCATTTCGAGCCGCTATCTAGCGCTGCTATGGAGTAGCTCTTTCCTTGGCACAACTTGAATTTGTTTGCCATTAGTTGCTGACCCAGACTATGGTGTTCCATCCCCTAGTTCTTGATCATGGCCATGAATTATCAACATCCTACCTATGGTATATCTAGGTAGTTTTATTCTTCAACCGCCTTCACAAGAAATGCTAGCTAACTATGGAACAGTTATAGCAAACTAGCATCACCCATCCCTATCTCCCCTATCTCTTATCCATTCTTTACCCCGGAGACTTCCCCATCCAAGTTCATGTATTGTTGATCCCTTGTATCTTCACCCCTCTTGTATGACTATCGATGATGACAAGAGCATCATACTTATATTCCAACAAGCCAAGTGCCCCGATAAGTGCAAAGCTCTAGTTCCTCTGATGTTGAGCACACAACTGACAATATGACTCCCAACCTATCTTCTCTTTTCCTTTTGATTTCTGAATCAAGTTTGACTCCAACAAAGGTGGTCCCGATCCCATCATCCTCTGAGGAGTCCTTCCACTCTCCATCTGATTCAATCTAGCAGCCTCTTGATTCCCCCGTTTCGATAGTCCCTCTCCTTCCCCAAAATCATCCAATGTTGGACATCACGCTGTCTACTCTACCACCCTCTTCTCCACAACATACTAGTGTTTCTCCTAGTGGAGATAATCCTCCCTCATCATCCCCTGAACCACCTTCTTTGTCCTCACCAAATTAATCCCCCAATGTCACTCCTCCTCTTCAAAGCCCCAGCTGGTCCCCCAGCATCCCTCCCTACTAGCCCTAGCATGCCCTAGATTCTTCTAAAGTTCTCAAACTTTCTCCTCTTCCTGAACTATAGGAAGAGTACTAGTTGTTTGGTGTTAATGCAAATTGTGGTCTTAATTAGTTTTCTCACCTTAGCACATATTTAGTCCATATGCAAGAATTGGTAAGTAGGGATATGAATAATTATCACCAAACTTACAACCATCTTCCATGAGATCACTAATGCCTTCAACATCAACTCCATGAATTCCAAGAAGATCTTTCCACCCCTATCAAAGAGTCCTACACTCTTGCTAAGCAATGCTATCGAGAAGCTAAACAAACATAGTAATTTAAAGGTTTTATGTGGAGGCTATGAAGGAATGCAACCTGCTATGAAGAAGGCCTGCAATTTTGAATAAGATAACATCCACCACCTCCAAAGGATGATTGAGCTAGAACATGAGAAAATGGTGTAGAAGGTGTCACTACATGAGGATGACTTTAGATTGCACCAATCAGTGCAGGAGTAGGATCTTCTCTAATAGATCATCGAGGCTCTGCATGAGACCAACATTCGGCTTTCTGCAAAAGTCTCTTGATTGACGGCCACTACATCCACTCACCAAGAATAAATCTTACACCTTTAGACTAAGCTAGAACAAGCTAAAGCTGACAAAGCTCAGCCCATTCAACAAGCATAAGTAGAGCAAAGAAGGCAGATGCATATCCTAAAGCAAGATTTTTACTTGCAAGAGGAGTTTGATCTATAGCTAGCAAAAGCACATGGCCAATCTATATTATCTACTAATGCTTCTAGTAATCAATCATTGGCCGCCATAGTCCTTTGAGACCCCCACAAAGCCTTGAAGCTGTTGAAAACAATGATCAAGAAAATCCACTAGACTTTCCATGAAGTAGAGTCTTTCAAGTTAGACCTTCATTCACTGTTAGATGAGGAACTTGAGGACAAATAGGAGTAACATTTTTGAGTTCAGGTCCTCTGGGAATGCCTATGTTTGGCCATGAGATAAATATTACAAGTTTGGTCTTTATTTTTATGTTGATGTAAATTTCAATGAATAGCCTTGATTGAGGCATTACTATACTTTGTAACCAATTGCCAAAATTAATGAAAAGGTGTATAGGCCTATTGAGCAGAGATGACCCGGTGTGTGATAGTGTATCTAGCCAATGGTGCTTCGGGCATGGTGTTCTACATAGTTACTAAGTTTGATATATTTTTTGTAGTATTGTCTCCATGTGTCTATCTATCTAGTTTTCTCTACATCTCGAAGACAATAGAGGGTAATTTGGTATCGAAGTTACATGTTGGAGTCATTGAGTGTCTATGTCATTGCACATGTGAACTAGTGTGATAAATTTCGATGAGGTAACTTGGCAATAATTATTCAACAAAAGTATATGCAGTCTTGTATTTCAAAAATGGGTGGCATGAAATAGTTTTTGCCAAATTTCGGTGATAGTTATGTATTTCCTAAAGTTCAATAATGAAGTCTACAAAATCATTGCCTATTATAGTACTATTGTTTAGTTGGTCATAATTAATTTGACCTACTCCTATCCTTAACTAGTAGGGAGTAGAGAGATTAAAAATTACCTTGTAGGATTAAGTGAAGAAACCCCTTGCATAGGCGAGGTGAAACTTCCCATCTCAATTCAAGATGTCCCTATGACAGTCAAAGTATTAGTATGTCATGATCTCACTGAGTCTCTCATCTTGGGTCAAGATTGGATCTATGATCATGCAATCACCTTAAACCTAAGAATTCAATTTCTTCAAGTTTGGGAATGCAAACAATGTCTCACAGTAGAATTAGAGAATTGCATGGTCATTGATCTAGGTTGCACACATGTTCTTAGTTCTTCTAAGAATAATCATAGGGAAAAGATGTTGTATGTGTCCAAAGCTCTCTGATGTAGAGGAATTCAATCCTTGAAGGACAAGCTTGAGAGCATATGGACCTCCCTTCTATTCCAAAGACAAATGTGGTAACAACAACTCCACCAAAGAAGCAACCCAAGTAGCACAAGCAAACTAGTATATCAAGTAGATCAACCAAATCTTGGGGAAAAGTAGTTCCTAGCATGAATTAGAGTTGGGTATGAAAGGGTGAGCAACTAATTCCCCTCTTGCGTTCACAACTCATACTTGAGAAGCAAATGCAAAAGCCAAAGACTCGAGCAATAGACCAATGAGGAACTTCCTCTTGAGAATACTTCATATCTGCATACCAAAGTGATTGATGAAGGTTGACCACAATAAAGCACAAATTTGGGGGCCTAACACATGCTTATAAGCTAAGGTCTCTACACATGAGTGCTTAGGTTCTAGTTAGTCACAATTCATTCCTGATTCCCAAAAAAACACATAAAACGCTATTGTAACTGAGTCAAGTAACAATTTCCCTAGAACAACTTGGAAATGGGTACAAAAAACTCCTATAACCAAGTTGATTCATCATCAAGAACCATGTATAAAACTAAAGACAATCTTGTTATCCCATAAGGGAGTTATAGAAAGTCAATCACTCCAAATTACCACCTAAACCCACCATGTAATATACTTGTACACTATTAGGAACATGGTGAGCTATTGCAATTTTTTCATGCCCAAGTATGCATCTAGGCTTTACATTAACTCACATTCTCACTATAACACACACTCATCACTCACACAATCTCACACATAGGGATTAAGGGAGACATGTTGGTATTGTAAAGAAAAGAAGGCCTCATCAAGTTTCTTAGACAATACTAATATGTTCTTCTTATCCTAGTAGATCAACAACAAGCATCACTTATATTGGTAAGCCATGGCCGAAGCAGGATCCAATTCTCAACCCATTAACATAAAAAATTTACCCATGTCAAAACCTCCTATGGAAAGGCCAATAGAATTCAGATATTTAATATTCATTCCAATTCAGGATCCCCTGGTGGTCAAACGAAAAGGGTTAACACCCATTCACATTGATTCAACAAATTAGATAGACCCCTTGGAGATGCCATCCACATTTGGGAGTCAAAGTGTAAATTCAACAATGTTTGAGGAAGATTCAAGTTCTTCACCTATGAATTCAAGTAGTTTCAAAGCACAAAGGAGCAACAACCCATTTGGTAGAGAGCTAGGCTAGGAGACTATTTTAGTCAACCTTTGTCAAAGCCAGATTTCATGAGATGCTACTACTTGATTTACACCTTATACCTTAGTATAGTTAAAGACGTACCAAACACCTTTGTGATCTCTTTCATGTTATGTAACAATGAGATGAAGAAGTTCAAGCTCACCTCAAGCTTAGTACTAGAAGCCATCAATATGCAAGGTATGCATATTCCCTCAAATAAGGAGGCTCTAGTTCCAGACAATATGAAGAATTGAAATATAGTGAAGCTTAAAGACATGGCTGCCATGTTCCTTGGACAAGATCATTTTACTCATCCGCACAAGCGACAAATTTCAATTTGTACTTGGCTGAGACTACATGTTTAACCATCAACCTCTGTATGTGGATAATTGAGTCGCTTCATGCAGTGAATAGCTGATGGTTCATGCAAGCCTATATTGAATGGGTGTTATGTCATAACACACATTTTCTACAAGTGTCTATCTTATGATATCCCAATAGATCTAGAGAGCTTTGGCTTGATCTTTTGCACCCCAACTAATGGTTGCCAAAAAGTGAGTTGGCAAGACACCAATGTTCCACACAACAAGCCAAGATTCCTTGATCTGTGTGCTTGTACATGCTTCCTGCCATGATGTGGTACTTTTGGGCTTTCACAACCTCTCTGTTCCGTGTGTTTACTACTGGATGGTTAGGCCCGTATGTCAATACTGGTACCAATGGCTTAGCCCACTGCGGCACCACTTCCAAATTAAACAAGTAAGCATCAGGAAGATCATCTGATACTCCTTGTGGGGCTTCTCCAGATGTGAGCCTAGAGAGATGATCTGCTCTTAAACGAGTCCTCCCTTTTCTCACCACTACCTCAAAGTCATATTCCATGAGCAAGAGAAACCATCTCACTAATCTTCCTGTATTGCATGGCTTGTTTACGAGGTATAGCAATGCCTGATGATCAGTAAAAAATTTAAACTTATTTGCAAGCAAATAGTGTCTAAATTTCTTAACTGCATATACCATGCCTAAGCCTTCTCGCTCTGTAGTGGTGTAATTCCGTTCAGCTGCATTCAATTGTCTACTGGCATAGGCAATTGGAAGATCCATATTACCTTCACCAGTAGGTTGAGCAAGCACACATCCAATGGCATAATTGGATGCATCCACGTGAACATGAAATGGCTTATTCCAATCTAGTGTGGTCAAGATTGGTGCTGAACATAATCTTCGTTTAAGCTCCTGGAAGGAATTCTCACATTCATCCGTCCACTCAAAGTTAGTCAGAAGTCCATACATGGGCTTTGCAATGACAGCGTACATATGAATGAACCGGCGATAATAACCACAATGCCCCATGAAAGCTTGTACTTCCTTGACATTCTTTGGCCTAGGTAGCTCTGCTATGGCTCTCACTTTCTCTTCATCGGTAGATATGCCATTCTTTGACACTATGTGTCCTAGAATCTTGCCTTGCCTTACCATAAAAACGCACTTTTCTGGGTTCAGGCAGACTTGATATTCTCTACATTTGTCAAAGATTTGCCTGAGTTCAGGGATATGGGTTTGTCTAATGTTGGAATGAGCACAAAGATCATCAACATAGACCTCTAAATTCTTCCTCAAGAACTCCTTAAACACATGGCACATTAGTCTCTGGAAGGTGGCTGGTGCGTTGGTAAGCCCAAATGGCATTACTCTAAAAGCAAAAATGCCCCATTCTGTGGCAAAAGCCGTCTTATGCTGATCTTCTGGAGCTATGGCTACTTGATTGTAGCCCGAAAATCCATCAAGGAAGCTATACACTTCCTTGCCTTCTACTCTTTCTAAGAGATGCTCTATGATAGGAAGCGGATAGTTATCCCGAATTGTGGCCGCATTAACCTTTTTCAAGTTAATGCACACACGCAGCTTTCCATTCTTCTTGGGCACCATTACGATGGGGGATACCCATTCAGTGTGCTCAATTTCATAGATAAATCCAGCTTCAACCAATCTATCTATCTCTTCTTTGATCTTAGCAGCGTAATTATCGTTATATGTGTAGGGTTTTTGCTTAGAGGGTTTAGCATCTGAGGTCATGGGGATGGTGTGTGAGCATATGTCAGGGTCAACACCTTTCAAATCCTTGTAACTCCAAGCGAACACATCTCTGTATTCTCTTAGCAAGGCAATTAACGCATGCTCTTCTTCCTCTATTAGGTCATGGCCTATGTACGTGCATTTCTCCTCTCCTTCTTCTAGGGCCACTACTATTTTCTTGGTGGTTTCTTTGTTATCATAGGCCTCTCCTGATTGTGCCTCTCGTTTAGGCATTCTTATCATGACTCTCCTGTCGTCTATCTCATACTTCTTAAAATTTTCTGGGACCTCAAACAAAGATTCTTCCTCTTCTGGTGAGACTTCTCTCTTCTTTCGTTTCTTCCCTTCTTCCTTCGGAGTCACGTGTGTTGTTAATCTTACATCGTTTGTAAGCTCTCCATGCCTCTGGGGTTGAAATTCTACTTCATGGAAGTATTCTTCATCTGATGCAAATGGTGGGTCCATAATGATTGACTCTAGATTGGAGTCACTTGCATCCTCAAATGCATCAGGGCTAGGTTCGCATTCTTCTAGAACTGCCTCTCCCATTATTGGCTCTATGGAGAAGACTGAAATGTCATAGCCATCCTCATCACAGTGAGGTGTCCATTGTTCTTCATTGATGGCTACGTCCATTGTTGCTAAAATTTCTGCCCAGCCATGGGGTTCAAATTCCTCATCAGGAAAAACTACAGGTGCATAGGCTGGGTCTTGAATGGGTCTATGTGTTTCTTTTGCACCTACCTCTCTGGCTTTCTCTCTCTTCTCTTCTTCTACTGCTACTTTGCACATCCATAAGTGAGTGTCTTCATGCATCCATGAGGATCCAGACCCTATGGAATGCACCGATTCTGTATCATCTTTGGCTCTATGGATGGGATTCCATTGGATAGGAGGGACATCTCTATGAGAGTAATCCTTGAGATTCACTTTGGTCGTAACACCTAAGTGCTGCAGGTACAAAGAATTGGTTCCCCAATCCTGTACCACTTGCAACTGTCGCATAAATGGTCTTCCCAAAATCATCTCATAGGCATGATTCTTGCTAAAATCACATATAGCAAATGTATGCTCAAACTCGACACCACAAGTGGTGAGAGTTATTCCTTCTAGCAATCCTAAGGGTCTCTCTATGTGACCATCGGCCATTTGCAATTTCATCCTCGTGGGCCTGAGTGCCGGCTTGCCCCAACGCTTCCATAGGGAAGTGGTGGCAATTGCAACTCCTGCACCTGAGTCCAAGATTGCCTTGGTGGTGTACTCCTGGTAGGTGATGGGAAGATAGGTGTTCCCTTCTTCGCCTTCACACATATCTCCTATCTTATCCAAGGGAATTTTTGGCACCGTCCTATGGGATCCTACCTGGGAACGAGGTTTGGCTATTTCTGGTACTTGTTTGGCGACATGTTTCCATAATTCAGGTCTAACCTTGAGTAGCTCTTCTAACTTGAGATTGCACTGCACGTTAGTGTTCTTCACTACCTCTGTGTTCCTAGGTATGACTGAATCTTCGTTTCTTACCATGATTGTAGGTGTTCTCATACACGTGGACTTTGCTTCCCATGGGCCTGTGAAGTGGGGTAGCTCTTGTATGGAATTAGACTCAAAGTCCAATCTCTCGTGAGACTGAGTACTCTCATGTTCCCCGTAAATAGATGGGATGTCTTGTGGGAATTGGTCGTGTGCATCATCCACAAGTTCAAAGGGAGGGGCGACTTCACTTTCGTTATCCCATTTGTCTTCTTGAATCTCTCGTAGGAAATCTGGTGCAAACCGATTCATAGAAGAAGTGTCTCGCTCCGTAGAATTAGGCACATAAGCAACCTGGGAAGGAGGGCTTATTCTATCGTTGGCTCTCTCCTCGTTCTCATAGATGGCGGGAGCACAAGCTTCCTGGGGAGGATTACTTATTCTATTACTTTTCCGAACAGGCTCATACGCTCCGTGAGAAGGAATGTAGGCAACCTGTGGAGGTACGTAAGCTTTCGAGGGGGGCTCATCTGCCTTTTGGGGAGGAAGATAAGCTTCTTGAGGAGGCACATGGGCTTCCTGAAGAGGCTGGCTTATCCGTTCTCTTGCCCTTTCCTTTCTTTGAGGGGCAGGTTCCTTTTCTGATTGTGCAATTAACCTCTCTATTATTTCTAGCAGTCCATCAAAGTGTAACTGCGTCTTAGCTGAGCTAGAGATGTTAAAGAGGTGGCTAGCTTCGAACATGGCTTGAGCCAATTCCACCATCTTAGCACAAATTTTAGTTCGTTCAAGCTCTAGCTCGGCTCTAGGGTAGCACTTTTCATGATCGGTTATGGTTGGCCCTTCTTGGATTCTGGCCTGATATGCTTTAAGCATCATATTAAGGTCTTCGGGAGTGGGATCTGCTAGGACTGATCCTACTCTAGGGGGTGGTGGGTTTAGGTGAGGCGGGTTGGAAGGTGGCTGGTCGGATGGTGATGGGAATGGTGGTGGTGGGGTAGTGTGAGAGGGAGTTTGAGTTGTGAGTTCGGTTATTCTGGCTCTTGTTTCTCTTACGCTTTCCTCAAGTTCACTCATCTTTTTAGCCCATTGTCTTTTCATTCTCTCCTGACTATCTTTCCACGCTCTAGTCCTTTTCTTTGTTATGCTCTCGGTTTCACTAGCCTCTGGGTTCTTATCCTCGTTTACTCCTTGGTTCTGCTGCAATGCCTGAGCTCTAGTCACTACCTGTACTGGTGCTGTGGACGTCACACTTCCTGTGGAGTCTACCACCAACCCAATAACGTTGATAGGCGTGATTTTTGGCATATTATTGGGGTTCTTTGGGCAATCTCGGAAGAGATGCTCCTTCCCACATTCTTGGCAAAAGCCTTGTATCGTCACTGACTGGGGTTGTGTAGGTGGTGGCAAGGGACAATCACGAATGAGGTGATCACCCTGACATCTGTAACACGGTCCTCTAGGGAATGGGGGTCTTACCTGCCTTGGTTGAGGTCTAGGGTTGAGGTTTGCATACATGACGTTTGTATAATCTGACTCCCAACTAGGTTCATTTGGCTCTTCGCTGTAATAGGACTCACCATGTTCTGGAGACTGCATGTAGTACGCCTGGGGACTATCAACATGTGTAGAATCAAAGCTATGGTCACTGGGGTCATTTTCAGAAAGCAAGGGTGTTACAGGGACTAAGGCTCTATTCAGGTTCTCTTCTGCAGCAGTGTACTTTACCGGAATCACATTGGCTGGGGCAGGGGGTTGTTGTGCTAACACAGGTTGAGGCCTTTGTTGAGCTTGATATGGTTGCTGATAAGGTTGCTGTGGCCTGCCATATGGCTGTGGAGGGTACTGGTTTTGGTATCTTCCCTGCGGTGGATAGGGTTGAGGGTAAGTTTGCCTAACTGTTTGCTTATTGTAGGGGCAATCTTGAGCGGTGTGATTGGTGTACCTTCGTTCTATAGTGCAGTACTGGCTACTAGGATTAACTTGGGGTTGAGCCATAATGGGACATACATTCGCCATGTGGTCGCCGCCACAAGTATAGCACCTTTTCACAGGGGCAAACCTTGGGATTTGTTTGCTAGTTACACCTAATTTCTGAGCTACTTTCTCTTCAAGTTCCTCAATTGATGTGGATTGCATGGAAGAGAGACTAGAGGCACTATCTGAATCTTTGTATATCTTGGAAAGCTCTAACTCCTCCCCTAGGTTATCCTCAATGTCAATACACATGCGTACACACTCTTCTATGGTCCTAGGGTCCTTCAAGTACACATATGATCTTAATTTGGTACTTAGCAATCCATCCAAGAATAAAGCCACTTGCTTGGCTGGTGTGGGTAACTCCGAAACAGGGCATCTTTCAAGATATTGCCTAAATCTCCTTCTTGCAAGTCTCACGGTCTCTTGCGGGGTTTGCTTGAAGCTGTGAATCAGCGAGGAGGTATTATGCCTTATGCCACTCTTAGAGAATTCAATAATGAAAGCTTCTAGGAGTTGGTCTATGCTCCTGAGCTGCCTCTCATTTAGTGGCTGAAACCATGTTAGGGCAGTGTTCCTAAGGGTCAGACCAAAGGCATTGTACTGCATGAATAGATCCTCCACTTGTTCCGCTCTCAAGACTTGCCTAAACTCAGCCACATGATCGTATGGATCTCCAGTGCCATCGAAGTAGTTCTTCATGGACTTCACTAGCTGAGTCGGTCTCAAAGTCCTTGTGTGCTCTCTAGGTCGTGGTAGAGGGAACTCCTCCACATTTCTTTGATTCCTGTGAGCTCTGAGTATCTCAGGTTCTACTCTATTCGTTTCCGTCCTCGTTCTTTCTCTGCCCACTGGGTTAGCAAAGCTGACTTCTGGTCTATCTCTACTTCTGTCTCTTTGCATTCCATGAGCTTGGGATTTTCCAGCTCCAGGATGACCATAGGATACATTTGATCTCGGTTGGGGGAAAATGAATTCACCCTTCCAAGTGTAAGCATGCCTATCATTTTCCGTAACCACAAAGATCCGTTCTGAAGCGTGATCTAAATAGGTCACTCTGTCTGGGCTATCAAGATCCTTAAACTCATAGATCATGATAGTTCCTATATCAGTTGGCTGATTAGATTTATACCTCCAAAAGGCTTCGTCAGTTTCTCGATTGAGGAGCAACTCTATGCTCTTATTATCTTGGGGAATCCACTCTGGTGTTATAATCCTAGTGAGAACCGATTTGCCTCGGGGGGTTCTAGGTTCTACACCCATGTTTCCTTGTTCCAAGTCACCTAAGTCCGCCTCTGAGATTACATTCCCGAATTCATCTGTCCTGTCTGGGTGATTGGTGACTACGTATATGGTTCCTTCCTTGTCCAGGTATGCACCGTTTTCAAACTTGACTGCTGGGTGCTCTAGTCCAATGGATTGATCAGGATTCTTAATCTGTACCACAGATCTTCCTAGGCCGTCCTCATAGATGCTGGCACCTAATCGGTTGGTCCTAAGGTATTCCAACTGTGTTTTGTAAGGGCCTTCTACCCTGTACAAGTAAGGCACTCCTGAACTTCCCGTAGGTCTGTCCATGCCTTGAGACATCTCTGACTCACTGGTCTCAGAGCTAGGGTAGTACGAGTGGTGGCTCAACTGCTGGGCCCAAGACCTAGCAGTGTGGTTAACACTAGCCTCTGAAGACCTAAGGCTTTGTCTCTCCCTTACTAGATGTCGTCCTGATCTAAGGTTCATATGCCTATCTAAGTAGCCCAATTCTTTGCCCAGAGTACAACCTCGTTGCTGGTTACTTTATATTAGTCGCTTGGTTCTTTTTAGTTATTTCTCGTGTTTAAGGTCTTGTCTGATTTTACGTCGTCAGGAATACTTGAATGTTCTTCGTGCTTTCAGGTTGATCGTTCCACGTTAGGTTCTTTTCCTTTATGTTATCGACAGTACAGAGACTAGGTTTTTAGCTTGAACTTGAGTTTTTAGGTAGTCTTCAACTTGATACTTGCCTATCATCGCCCTGACTTACTCCTACCTCTAGTCGTTCTCAGCCTAAACTATGAATTGACAGAGGGGTTAAAAGTTTCCAACCTTTTGTTTCCTGCTTGGTTGCCCTTGAGTGCCCAGGAAGTGTGTTCCCAAGCTTGCACTTACACTTGCTTAGAACGCCTTTTGATGCTCTCAATAGATCTGTAAGAGTTCCAAAGCTAGCTTTAAGATTTAAATTCTAAAGACAGAGCCAATGATTTTCATTCCTGTAGCACAAACACTAACTTGCATAGTGATTTTTTAAGAAAATAATTCTAGAGACCCCTGACTTTGATCCCCCTGGGTATGGTCAACTTCAAAATACCATATCTGAAAATCAACACATTATCTTTATAAAAAACAGTTGAGGGCGTGTAGTGTATGCTACGAGCTTTCCAACAAGCCCAAGAGCTCAAAAAATGGATTTCGTATGAAAAAGTTATGACTGTTCAGGGTTTAGGGGGTTAAGACAGGATTCAATCTGGCTGACAGATCTTAGGATTTTCTCCCAAATCTCAAGTGTAGGAACCTCCAGAAATGCTAATGGATTGACTATTTTGCCCCAAAATTATCCCCAATTTTGAACAAAAACAAACCCTAATTTTTGGCCGAAAAGCCTGTCAATCGCGATCGACAGGTCTGTCAATCGCGATTGACAGAGGTGTCCGTCGGGCCTGTCAGTCGCGATCGACAGTATCAATCGCGATCGACAGAGTCGATCGTGGCTGTCAATCGCGATCGACGGTATCAATCGCGATCGACAGAGTCGATCGTGGCTGTCAATCGCGATGGACAGTATCAATCGCGATCGACACGTTTTCCGGATTTTTCGCCAAAATTTCAGTCAATCGGGGGCCTATCAGTCGCGATGGACACGTGGCTACGCGTAAAAGTCAATCAGTCGTTGAATTTCAGTCGGTCGCGATCGACGGTGTCAATCGCGACTGACAGAAGTGTCAATCGTGGCTGTCGATCGTGATCGACGGTATCAATCGCGATTGACAGGGTCCTACGTGGCAGTCTGTCGGTCGTGAAGTCTGTCGGTCGCGATTGACAGGGTCTGTCGGTCGCGATTGACAGGGTCTGTCGGTCGCGATTGACAGAGGTTGTCGGTCGCGATTGACAGAAAAACACGGAATTTTTCTACTGTTTTAGGTGATTTGGGATGTGCTCATCATGCTTGTGCTAGTGGTGAACTTTGTTTTACCAAATGATCAAATTTTCTGTCGATCGCGATCGACAGAGGCTGGCGACTGCGAGACAGATTCAACGAGTTTTCGTACCTGCGCAGGGAGCTGGGGATGGTGATTCAGCAAGATCCTGCAAAAAGCTCAAGCAACATGCAAGAAAACACACACGCAATATCGCTCTCTCGCTCTCTCTCACAAGTGAAATGAGGGAAATTAGGTGGGAAAGGTGATATGATAAAAAAAACTGAAATTTTCGCGATGATGGAGATGGAGGTGGGAGATGGTGATGATGATGATGGAGATGAAGATGGTGAAGGAAAAACAAGAAAATAGGTGAAAGTGAAGAAAATACCTACAACTCCAACGCGTCAACTCTACGTCTTACCATCACACGCTCGTCCTCAAAATTCGATCCCCGGCAACGGCGCCAAAATTTGGTGTAGCTCAGTGATGAGTAGCACCTCCTTTAATGTCAATCCGGGAAGACGTGAGGATGGTATGAAGACCTCGAGCAAGTGGCGGCACAAGTGCGTGAGTGAGAAGCACACAAACATGCACACACATACACACACACGTGCACACACGGCAAGACAAAGAGTCAGAATCAATGGAGTTCTTAGATTACTTTTCAAGAAGCTCTTACAAGTTTGTTTCAATTACAATGTAACCCCAAAAATGAGCTCTCTAGCTCTTTTTATAGTTTTTGACTAGCTTTGGCCCTGTTCAGACCTAGTGTCTGGCCTAGTTAAAAATTAGGTTCCAGGGCTTATTTGAGGGCTCAAACGAGATCTAAAAAATACGAAAATTGGCAGGTAGATACTTCTAAAGCTCCTCAAGCTCAAGGACTCCTTGGCTTGCACAAAATGGAGCTACAAAAATAAGAAATGGTATTTACAATGGTGTTTAGTGATGAGAATCACTTTTAATTGGTGTAAGGGTTTTGAAAAACTAAAGGGTTGCCTTAGTGCTAGATCTGCGTGAATGCTCATATGTGCTTCTTCCTGAAGAAAATTATTGGCCTATTTGCCAGATCTTCGTTGACTCCCTTGTCTGCTTGTGCCTTCTCTCCCTTCTGACTCTCTTCTCTGACTGCCATGCCTCGTTAATCCTTCAGTTCCTTGTCTGCTGCTAACAGACACGAACTATCACAACTCCTTCTTTGGATCAAAATGAAAGTAAAATGTAAAAAATCATGAAGAAGATGATGCAAGCACGAAGCTTTAATGGAGAACTTAGAAATCGGGATAAAAAACCTAATTCAAAACATGAAAATTGACTATGTATCTCTATCTAATCAGAATCTAATGGAGATTCGCTAAAAAAAATGGAAATGAACTCCAAAACAAGAGATTGAGTTCCCAAGCTCACTTATCCCACCAAATGTGAAGCTCCAAGTGTGATGATTGAGATGATTCATTCCCGACAACAACATCATAGTTTTCAATGTAGATCTGCTCACAAGACACAGATACCAAATGTCATCAAGAAATAGATCCTCTCCCACAAAATATTCAATCCAAGAGATGTGTTAGTGATATGAGGATGTTCATCATGCTAACAGTAATCCACAAATGCACACAAAGATTCTCTCTCTCTCACACACACATACACACACTGATGTATACACACGCACATGGAAGCATGCTTCACTCATGGATAAGATACAAGAACTCCCAAGAAATTCACACTTTCTAAGAGTAGATAATTTATAAGAGAGGTACACATGAGTTTCTATTCATTTTCATAGGGAGCTTTTTTTTAAAATTTACCTTCTTCACACTCTAGTGTCTATCTTAGTTAAAAAATAGGACTTAAATCCTCATTTGAGGTCCATGTTGAGTGTAGGAAAAGCTTATAAGATATAGGAGGGTTAGGGAATCAATCAAGTTTGAGGAATCCTCAACTTGCACAAAAATGCAGTTAATTACAAGAAAGGCCAATTCGGGGATTGTTTTGGAAATTTTGGGGCCTCCATTAGCCCGTTCCATCACTTAAGTGCATCCATCATGCTCTTTGTTTTGGTTCTTCACAAGCTTGACCATCTTCTCTCTTTCACTTGTATAGTGCTAAGGATCTGATACTAGAAAATCGTCTGCCATTTCCATCATACTGTAAGTGAAGTTTAACATTGCTCTTTTATCACTTTCAATTTTTTTTGTATCACAAGATATATGTTTTTGTATTGCATAATTGATTCCTTCCAATATTCTACAGTGGCAACCTGTTGAATGTTTAATATGAACATTCACAATTCTTCATATGGATTATGCACAACTTACATATGCAAACAAATCTGTTTAATTTTTTGATAGCATTCAATTATTTGTCTATTTTGCAGATTATCAAGTGTGTAAATGTTTCACATTATATTAATATGTTTTAATGGATTATTCTATGCAACAACATATAGCACAATAAACTTGATTTAGAGCATGATTAAATGCTATATACCCAACACTCTGACATTTTGTGCAAAAAAACCTACTTCATCAATTCGTCATGATTTGTTTTAGGGGGTTTTGAAGGCAAACATTCCAAATCTTTGGCAAATCATCCAAGTTTTGCTCTAGTTGTAAAGCCATGTCCAACACTACAGCCAAAGTCATGTCTCCAATGCATTTGATGATCAAGATCTATCATAACTAAGGGGTTGACCTATTAATGAACCATTGTGTAATTACATCCATCAAAAGAGCATCATGGGCCAGAATCTTGCGTTGATGGGTTTGAAAGGTTGTGGCATATTATTGAATTATTTATTGTCATTTCTGTTTATTATTTTGTAGGATGTTGAAAATTTGAGCACTGGTTTTTGTCTTCCTAAATCTTTGCAAGAATGCATGTCTGATTGCACCATAAGTATGGAAATGCATTAGCTTAAACTATTCAGATATCAAGCTCAACATGTGATGATCTAGGATGACACGTATCACTTTTTTTCATTTCTCTGACATGTATAGTGGTCACGCCAGTATATTTCAGGGAAACTTATTAGATTTATTCACCGAGAGTGATGGCACATTTGTTTCTTGCTAGCTCACTCATTCGAGGACATTAGGTTTTCCTTATGTACTAGTCTTTATATATTGCAATAGTTGTATTCTTCTTTTTAGGTCATTCTTGTACATTCCTTTTTATGTAATAGAAGAAGAAGAAGAAGAAAATTCTTCTTCCTTGCCTCAATCTGAGTGTGTGATTCTCTTTGATTGTGAGAGTGCGTGTGAGCTCTCTTCCTTATCTCCTTCCTCGTGACAAGGTATCAGAGCCAACTGGCTGTAGAGAGCTCGTGGAGAAGGCGACAATGAAGAGTATGCCGCAAGGCGTGGAGAAAAAATGATTCACAAACAACCGCCGTTTGCTACAAAAATTGGAGCCATCTCGACCTTTGTTTCGAGCCCATAAGGTGGGGCCCACAGAAAAACCAGGTCTGTTTTAGAAATTGTAACTTGCATCATGTTTGAGAACACACTTATATTCCAAATCTAGAATTTCAAGCGATTTTGTGTACTGTTGATACACGAAAACTGTGTTTTTCTGAGATCGAATTGTTGGAGCAAGTCTATGACAAGCCTAAGTATTGGCTTGAGTCCCGAAAGTAATAGAAGAAGCCTTAAAATGAAGACAATGTAAAGTTCACTTGTGAACTACCTCTTGTAACTTTTGAAGACTTTACTTAATGTAAAAGTGAAAGAATCTTAAGTGGTTGAGTCCACTTGATCAAAAAGGGAAAGAGGAGCCACGAATTTGTGATTTGTGGTAGGTAGAGAATCAAATCAATCACTAATTGATTGGAGAGTGATTGAGGGAAGTTAGCCTCCCAAACTCAACTATAAATAGATGGCTGCTTTAGTCGTGGTTAGAGAGACCTATGTGAAGACCTCCAAGAGCTGAGCTTTATGCCATATCAAGGTGCGATTACAAGGCACACATATGTATCAGTAAGTCCATTATTGTACAAGCAATATACTTTCATTTTCATGATCATTGGAGTTCATATTTCCATGTTCTTGTGAAGTGTACTACTCACTGCCATATCTCGCAGTTTTCTCAGTCAGATTGCAGAGATGGTTTCTCTAAGCTTGGTGCATCATTTTCAATGATTTAACTTGATACAGTTATCTCTATAAGTCTACTATATGCTCAACAATTTTCATTTCATTTGGGTATTGCAATCTTTAGTTATGTTTAGTTGAAGTCAACACTGTCTATTCATTTTCACTTCTCTGTCAGGTACCTGACTTTTTTACTCATCTTGTCAGAGGTGTTTCTCAGTGTGTACTTACCTACATTCAATGATTTAAAGCTTTTTTTGATTCAGAATATTGTCTAGTATAAGCATACAAATTTTCATAATCATTGGATTCTTAAAGCTTGAGTTATGTTCATTTTTCTGCTCATTGGTCTCATTACTATAGCAGCCCATGAAAATCGGGATGATGTCATCACTTGCTAAACATCATTCTCAGTGTGTGGTTCATTATTTTTTATGAGATTACTCTTGAAAGTTATCTCTTTAAGTTAACTAGAGTTCCCCAAGAGGAATTAAGCTAATTACTGCTGTGCTCAGAGAATTATGCAAAACACTGGACAGGTGTATGAACCAAAATAGCAAGTTCTTCACCTCTGAGCTAACTCCAACTTATCTGTTTTGATCTATCTTTTTGAGAGTGATCTTCCATAGGGTGTCTAATACATCCATTGGCAAGCTAAAAGGGCCCACCATATACTCCTGGAGTTCATTTGGCTGGTGTAGATCAAGGAGTTTGCAACACCTCTTCATCTTCAAGCACATACCTATCCATCTCTTCACACTGGTATCAGAGCAAGGTTGGACAACACGGCAGATGGATTTCCTTCATCAATTGACAAATTGGATAGAGGTAATTACTCAGCTTGGTCATTAAGGATGGAAGCTTATCTCCAAGGTAGAAGTTTATATGGTTATGTGGTCGGAGATGAAGTTATGCCAAGTTTCAGGAACAAAAGTCAACCAACACAAGAAGAGCTAGAAAGATTGAGCACATGGTGCTCCAAGGATGCACTTGCAAGGTCTTATCTCCTCAACTCTATCTCAGATTTTTTGTTGCCTCACTTTAGTTGTAATACATCTCAGGAAGTGTGGGATGCACTTGAAGCTTTCTTTTCTTCAAGTACTAAAGCTAGGAAGCATCAACTATGGCTGGATTTCACAACTCTCAACAAGGCTCCCAAACAAAATGTGACTGATTTTGTCACAAAGCTCAAGGACATAGCAGATCAGTTGGGAAGCATTGGAGAGGTTATAAATGATGCATGTACCTGATTCCAATACACTCATTGGACAACTACTTACTCAAGAGGCAAAGCTTATCAAAAATGGAGAAAGCTCTAAAGGTAATCAATCTTCAGCTTTATACATTGATAAAAGCAAGTCCAAAGATAACAAAGGAAAGGCAAAGAAAGTGGATGATGACACAGGAACATATCAAGCTAACTATGCAGGTAGAGGAAGACATGGCAGAGGTAGAGGAAGAGGCGGTAGACAAGGCAGGGGGAGATCCCAAGACTCCAACTCATGTGAATCTATTTGTGGATTAACTAATCATACAACTGAAAATTGCTTTAGGAATTCCAGGAATCAAAGAGGAAGAGGATACAATAGAGGAAGTTATGGCTACTCAAGAGGAAGGTTCAACAATTATCATGGCAACCACAACAACTACAATCATTCAAACTATCAAGGAGGCTCCAAAGGAAGGAGAGACTTCAATAACTACATAGAAGACTCAAACAAAGAGGATTCATTATTGATCATGAACATGGCTATGCCACAAGGTAAATTTGATGAGCATGTTTTCTACATTGATTTAGGTTGTTCAAATTATGTGGCAGGAAATGTGGCACTCCTATCAAATTTAGAAGATCCAAGGAATAAGCACGAGGTACAAAGAAGAGATGATACAAGACACCTTGTGGAGAAAATAGGCAATGTCAAAGCACCTGATGGAAACATCAACCTACTCACTAAGGTACTCTATGTCCCTACCATTACAAAGAATTTGATAAGTGTTGGGCAGATAGTAGAGAAAGGGTTGCAAGTCAGGTTCACAAAAGCAGGAGCATTTGTTGAAGATCCAAGTCAAGGATTCATAAGAATTGCAAAAGGTGAAAAGACAGGTAGATTGTTCACATTTGAATTACAAGACACTAGAAACATTGCTCTCTTTAATTATGGTAGTCAGACACTCACAGAATTGGAAGTATGGCACAAAAGGTTAGCACATATTGGTGAAAGGTCATTAAAGCAAATTTGCAAGGACCAAAGTGTACTTGGAATCCCCAATTTGTCAAAACAACATATGATAAGTGTAGTGCATATCAATTTGGAAAGTCTCAGAGGTTACCATTCATGAAGAAAAGTTATATGCATGGAGATCTCTTGGAGTTGGTTCATACATATGTATGGGGACCTAGCAAGGAAGCTTCAATATCTGGATCAAGGTATTATGTCTCCTTTATTGATGATTGCAGCAGATGGACTATCCTATTCTTTATGAAACACAAAGATGAAGTTTTTTCATGTTTCAAAAGATATTTGGCTCTTATGGAGAATCAAATAGGTAAATCACTAAAAAGGCTAAGGTTAGATGGAGGGGGAGAATACTTCTTCCATGAGTTTGATTCTTTTCTTCAAGAAAGAGGAATCAAAAGAGAGGTAACTACAAGGTACACAAAAGGACAATTGTTGAAGCTGCAAGGTCCATGTTAAATGAAAAGCATTTACCTAATTATCTATGGGCTAAGGCTGTATCTATAGCCACTTACTTGATTAACAGGTTTCCTTCAAAATCCCTTGATGGGATGACTCCATATGAGGCTTGGAATGGAAGAAGACCAAGCTTAGATCATTGTAAAATTTTTGAATGTATTGCTTTTGCTCATGTTCCTTCATAGGTTAGATGCAAGATGGATCCAAAGGCAGAAAGGTGTGTATTTATTGGATATGACAACAATCAAAAGGGCAGGTTATACAACCCTACCAACAAAGGATTCTTGGTAAGGAGAGATGTAGTTTTTGATGAAAACAATTCATGGTATGAAGATTCATGCAGGAAGGTCAATTTACCATATGATCTTGAAGAAGATTTTCCAAAGCTTGGTAGAGAACAACCGAAGATTGAAGAACAAGACACCTCAGAGGATGATGAAGAATCTGAGATGGAAAAGATCAAAGCATGGAAGTCTAAAGGTAAAGCAAAATTGCAGGAACTTGGACATGAGGCAGAATCATCACATCATGGCCTAAGAAGATCTATGAGGGAAAAGAAAAAACCAGAAAGGTATGGGTTTGACACCTCATTAGTAACTAAACATTCTATCTACATAGCACAAGACATAAAACAAGAGGAGCCATCATCATTTGAAGAGGCCAAAGAAAAAACAGAATGGAAGCATGCAATGAAGGAAGAGATTGAAGCACTTGAGGAAAACAACACTTGGGATTTGGTGCCCAAGACTTCATCCATGAAGGTAATAGGCTCAAGATGGGTCTACAAACTCAAGAAGAATTCTAATGGTTCCATTAATAGGTATAAGGCAAGGCTTGTAGCAAAAGTCTTTGCACAAACTCAGGGAATTGATTATGAGGAGACCTTCTCTCCTGTGGCAAAGATGCCTACTATTAGGGTTTTGCTTAGTATTGCCTCTTCCAAGAATTGGAAGATACTTCAACTAGATGTAAAGAATGCATTCTTGAATGGTTGGATAACAGAAGAGGTATATATGGCACAACCACCTGGTTTTGAGAATCAAGTTTATCTTGATTATGTGTGTAGACTTAACAAAGCATTGTATGGTCTCAAGCAAGCTCCAAGAGCTTGGAATTTCAGGCTTGTTTCATTCTTGCAGGACAAAGGATTTCAACCAAGCAAGGCAGATCCTTCACTCTTTATTAAAAAGAGTAATTCTGAGATCATCTACCTATGTTTATATGTAGATGATATTATAGTGACAGGAAATGATGCGGATGGTATGAAGAAAATCAAAGATCAGATGAGAGAAGAGTTCAAGATAAGTGATTTGGGTTCACTTACCTACTTCCTAGGTTTGGAAGTTGTCTACAAAGATCATGGTTTGTTTCTCACTCAAAGAAAGTACATTAAGGACATGTTGGCAAAATTCAAGATGCAAGATTGTAAGATTGTAGGTACTCCAATGGAGGTCAATCACAAATTGAGCTCACATGAAGGTGAACTCATAGAGGATATCACATCATATCAAAGTCTAGTGGGTAGTCTCAACTATGCCACATTGACAAGAGTAGATATATGTTACAGTGTGAGTGTGCTAAGTCAATTTATGCACACACCAAGGAAACCACATATGAATGCTGCCAAAAGGATTCTCAAGTATCTCAAAGGAACCATAAATGAAGGACTTTATTATCCTTATGTATCTGATTTAGGTTTGAAACTATTTTTTGATGCAGATTGGGCTGGCTCCAAGGAAGATAGAAGGAGCACTTTAGGTTATCTTACCTTTGCAAGTTCAAAGCTTATTTCATGGTCATCCAAGAAGCAACCCACAGTTGGTCTCTCTTCTACTGAAGCTGAATATAGAGGTCTTGCCATAGCTACTCAGGAAGCTATGTGGATGAAGAAATTATTCAAAGATCTTGGATTGGAGTTTGGAACTCCAACTATTTTGGTGACAATATGAGTTCTATTCATTTGGCTGCTAATCCTATTTTTCATGCAAGGACTAAACATATTGAAGTTCATTATCACTATGTACGAGAGAAGGTTCTAAGCAAAGAGATTCAAATATCATATGTGTCCACTCATCAACAATGTGCAGATATTCTAACCAAAGCATTGGATGGTACAAAGCTTTGCAAATTCAAGGCTATGATTGGTTTGCAGGTAATCTTGGAAGATTGAAGACCTCAAGCATACTTGGCTTGAGGGGGAGCTATTGGAGCAAGTCTATGACAAGCCTAAGTATTGGCTTGAGTCCCACAAAGTCATAGAAGAAGCCTTAAAATGAAGACAATGTAAAGTTCACTTGTGAACTACCTCTTGTAACTTTTGAAGACTTTACTTAATGTAAAAGTGAAAGAATCTTAAGTGGTTGAGTCCACTTGATCAAAAAGGGAAAGAGGAGCCACGAATTCATGATTTGTGGTAGGTAGAGAATCAAATCAATCACTAATTGATTGGAGAGTGATTGAGGGAACTTAGCCTCCCAAACTCAACTATAAATAGATGGCTGCTTTAGTCGTGGTTAGAGAGACCTATGTGAAGACCTCCAAGAGCTGAGCTTTATGCCACAAGGTGTGATTACAAGGCACACATATGTATCAGTAAGTCCATTGTATTGTATACTTTCATTTTCATGATCATTTGAGTTCATATTTCCATGTTCTTGTGAAGTGTACTACTCACTGCCATATCTCTCAGTTTTCTCAGTCAGATTGCAGAGATGGTTTCTCTGAGCTTGGTGCATCATTTTCAGTGATTTAACTTGGTAAAGTTAGCTGTGTAAGTCTACTATGTGCTCACCAATTTTCATTTCATTTGGGTATTGCAATCTGGAGTTATGTTTGGTTGAAGTCAACACTGTCTATTCATTTTCACTTCTCTATCAGGTACCCGACTTTTTTTACTCATCGTGTTAGAGGTGTTTCTCAGTGTGTACTTACCTAAATTCAATGATTTAAAGCTTTTTTTGATTCAAAATACTGTCTAGTATAACCACAAAAATTTTCATAATCATTGGATTCTTAAAGCTTGAGTTATATTCATTTTTCTGCTCACTGGTCTCATTACTGTAGCAGCCCGTGAAAATCGGGATGATGTCATCACTTTCTAAACATCATTCTCAGTGTGTGGTTCATTATTTTTATGAAATTACTCTTGAAAGTTAGCTCTTTAAGTTATCTAGAGTTCCCCAAGAGGAATTAAGCTAATTACTGCTGTGCTTAGAGAATTATGCAAAAGACTGGAGAAGTGTATGAACCAAAATAGCAAGTTCTTCACCTCTGAGCTAACTCCAACTTATCTGTTTTGATCTATCTTTTTGAGAGTGATCTTCCAAGGTACATAGGGTGTCTAATACATCCATTGACAAGCTAAAAGGGCCCACCATATACTCTTGGATTTCATTTGGCTGGTGTAGATCAAGGATTTTGCAACACCTCTTCATCTTCAAGCACATACCTATCCATCTCTTCACACGAACTATCACATCATAGTGTGATAGTGTTCAAATAGAAGTGCTGCTTGTAGTGTTTTCCAGTGTTGTGTATTGCTACAAAAATGGAAAAGGCAGATGGGATGAGTGAGCTTATGAGCAATAAGCTGGACAAGAACAACTTCCACGCTTGGAGATTCAGAATGACGAATTTCTTGATGGGAAAAGAATACTAGAAGTACATCGAAGGAGAGAACTAAAATGCTCCACAGTTACCAGAGAGGAATCGGACTGCCAAATAGTTAAGGGCATATGAGGAATGGAATCAAGGAGCACAAAAGGTAATGTATTGGCTATCTATTAGCATACATGATAACATGATTGGGCACATACAGGATGCCAAGACTCCGAAAGAGGCTTGGAAGAGTTTGGTCACATTGTATGAGACCAATACAAAGGCATGGAAATTGCAACTCAAGAACAAGCTGCATACCTTGGAGAAAAAGAGCATGTCAGTAAGTGATTATAACCTAAAAATCAAAATCATATGTGAGTCACTTGCATCTATTGGAGTGAATGTAGATGATGATGATAAGGTGGACGTATGCCTTCGTGGTTTAGGAGCTGCATATAAGTAGTTCATAACTTCTATATTCCAAATTTTTCTGATCTCGTATCTATGCTGATTATTGAAGAAAAAAATCTTGGTGAGGATTCAAAATCCCAAGGAAAGCCAAATTCTGAGCAGGTATTCTAATGTGGTAGAGGAAGAGGGGGAGCTAGAGGTTTTGGAAGTGGAAGAGGAAACAGTAACCAAGACCAAGGTCGACAACAGAATCATGCAAGAGGAAGAGGACAATTTTGAGGCAGGGGGAGCCAAAGAGGTCGCAAGAATTTCCAAAGAAATGATTTAGGTAATGATAGTAAAGGATTCTAGAGTTGTGGTAAACGTGGACACTTTGAATGTGATTGCATGTTGAAGAATCAAAATAATAGAAGGCAGCAAAACAACTATGCATCCACAAGTGCAGATGATTCTGAGAAGCTGTTCATGGTTCAACATCACATGATGAATACAATGTCTGCTGGTGTTTCAAAATCGAATGATAATGTCTGGTACATCGATTTAGGTGCTTCAAATCACATGACCAGTCATGTGGAATGGTTTAGTACTTTGCAAAAATTGCCAGTTCCTGGATATATTGAAACAGGTGATGGCACATCACACCCTATCAAGCATATAGGAAACATAGCATTTTCTATGGAAGACGGGAAGGTAAAACACCTTGCTGATGTGCTTCATGTTCCAAATATAACAAAGAATCTAGTTTTTGTTGGACAAATGCTTGACCAGGGATTACAAGTCAGGTTCAATGCTGATGGGTTGTATGTAGAAGAATACAAACGGGATGGAAGATTGATTGCCAAAGGAAACAAAGTGGGTAGGATGTTCACCTTAAATGTGAAAATTCCTGAAATGAATGCAGCCGTGTTTGCAAAAGGTGTAGGAGTTATTGCTGATATAGAGATATGGCACAAATGGATTGGACATGCAAACTTGCAAAGGCTGAAAATTGATGTAGTCAAAGGAGATTGTCCATGGACTACCAAATTTCAAGGTTGCAGAGATGCAAAAGATATGTGTAGTGTGTCAATTTGGTAAATAGTCAAGATCATTGTTTCCGCATGAAAAGCATGTTCGTGAGAATGTTCTAGAAATAGTACATGCAGATGTTTGGGGTTCTGGAAAGACCACATCTATGGGCCGTTGCAGGTTTTATGTCACTTTCATTGATGAGCATACACGAAAAGTATGGGTATATTTCATGAAAAAGAAGAGTGAGGTGGTCACTCACTTCCACAATTTTAAGGCTATGGTGGAAAAGCAGGTGGGAAAGTATATTAACACATTAAGGTCTAATGGAGGAGGTGAATACATGTCAAATGAGTTCAACAATTTTCTAAAAAGTCATGGAATTCGACGTCAGTTTTCATGCAGGTACACACCACAACAGAATGGTGTTGCTGAACACAAAAATAGACATATTGCAAAAATAGAAAGAGCCTTGATGGCTAAGAAGAATATGCCTCATTGTTATTGGGTAGAAGCTGTTCATACTGTTGTATACATCATGAATATAATTCCGATTGCTTCTATACATCAAGTTACACTTGAAGAGAAGTTTACAGGTAAAAAGCCAAACTTATGACATCTGAATGTTCTTGGTTGTATTGCATATGTACATGTTCTAGATGAATTGAGGACGAAGCTTTATCCAAAAGCAGAAAAGTGTGTCTTCATTGGATACTCCCTTGAGCGAAAGGGATATAAATGTTACATCCCACTCACACGACAAGTGAAGGTGAGTAGAGATGTGGTATTTGATGAAATGTCAAGCTTCTATGCAAATGCCAAAGGAGGGCTGAATCTTGAATCAAATGACAAAGAAAATGCTGAAAAATCAAGTGCAGAATCTCAAACTTTGAGTGGACCGGATGCATCACCAAGCAATAGTTCCAACTCAAATCCATGGAGTGGAAGATTGCGTGGAAATTTCAGTCCAACAACTTCATCAAATACATCCAAGAAAGGTAAAGAAAAGCTCTCTATTGGTCATAAAACACGTGTAGGTTTTGAAGATGTTGATGGAGATTCAAGCGGTTTAGAAAAGAGTCTTGATGAGGAACTTGGATTGCCCTCTGCGAAGACTCCAGGAGTAAGAAAGGCACATGCAGATGATACAAAGAGAAGTGACCCAGGACCAAGAAGATCTGGGAGGGTACGAAATTAAGTGCAATGATTGACATATGATAGCTACATGGCTCCGCATTGTGCCTAAATGACAAAGGTAATACATGATGCTAAACCTTCTTGTTTTGAAGGTGCAATTGGAAATGCAGATTGGGAAAAAGCTATGGATGAAGAGATGGCTGCACTTTATGGAAACGATACATGGAAGCTAGTTCCATTGCCACAAGGAAAGAAAACCATAGGCTGTAAGTGGGTTTACAAGGTAAAGCACAATGTTGATGGTAACATAAGCAGGTATAAAGCATGTTTGGTAGCAAAAGGATATGCACAAACTTATGGCATTGATTATGAGGAAACATTCAGCCGTGTAGCTAAAATGTCTACTGTCAGAATACTTGTTGCATTAGCTATAGCAAAAGGATGGACTTTGCATCAAATGGATGTGAAGAATGCTTTCTTACATGGTGAGTTATAGGAAGAAGTATATATGGACCAGCCACAAGGATATGAAGATTCAAAGCATCTAGATATATGTCTGCAGGTTGCAAAAGGCTTTGTATGGGCTGAAGCAAGCTCCTCGTGCATGGCATGCAAGGATTGGTGATTACTTAATCACCATTGGGTTTTCTATGTGTGATGCAAACCATTCACTATATGCAAGGAATGGTGATGATGGCATCACGATTGTGGCTATTTATGTTGATGTCTTGATTATAGCTGGTGATAATGAAGAAAGCATCAAAGAGGTAAAGCAACTTTTTATGCAGGAATTCGACATGAAAGATCTTGATGTGCTGTGCTGTTTCTTGGGCATTGAGTTTATACATACAGAAATAGGTATATGGATGTCACAAAGTCAATATGCCTTGAATATGCTGCAAAAGTATGGTATGGCTGATTATAAGCCAATTTCTATGCTATTAGATCAAAATTTGAAGTTGCATACTACATTAGGTGAAGCATTGGAAAATGCTACTATGTACAGGAAAATTGTGGGAAGTCTTATATATCTCACAATTACAAGGCCTGATTTAAGCTATACTATTGGACTTGAAAGTTAGTTTATGCAAGTTCCCAGGAAGCCACATTTGGATGCTCTAAGATGCACTCTACGTTAGTGCTACTTTGGATTATGCATTGTTTTATGAAGCTGGTGTAGATTTGCAGGTTCATGGATACACCAATGCAGATTGGGCTGGTAGTACTCTAGATAGAAGATCTACTAGTGGCTTTCTATTCTCGCTTGGAGGTGAAGCTATTACATGGAGCAGTAAGAAGCAACCCATTGTTGCTTTGTAGAGTACAGAGGTGTTGCAATTGCAGCATGTGAGGCATCATGGCTGGAGATGATACTTGTAGATTGAGGTGTGGAAGTGCAAAAGCCTATCACTACCAATTGTGATAATCTTAGCAGCATACAGTTAGCAAGGAACCCTATTTTTCATGCCAGAACAAAGCATATTGAGGTACATTATCACTTCATCAGAGAGAATGTATTAGCAGGTGATATTGATCTTGTTTATGTGACAACAGATGAGCAGGTTTTTGATATTTTCACCAAAGCACTTGGAGCTGAGAAGTTGAAGAAGTTTCGGGAGATGCTTGGATTATAGGATATGACATTGATCTTGAGGGGGAGTGTTGAGATATCAAGCTCAACATGTGATGATCCAGGATGACACGTATCAATTTTTTCATTTCTCTGACATGTATAGTGGTCACACCGGTATATGTCAGGGACACTTCATTGAGCTTTATTAGATTTATCTATCGAGAGTGATGTCACATTTTTCTCTTGCCAGCTCACACATTTGAGTACATTAGGTTTTCCTTATGTACTGGTCTTTATATATTGCAGTAGTTGTATTCTTCTTTTTAGGTCATTCTTGTACATTCCTTTTTATGTAATAGAAGAAGAAGAAGAAGAAGTTTCTTCTTCCTTGCCTCAATCTGAGTGCGTGCTTCTCTTTGATTGTGAAAGTGTGTGTGTGAGCTCTCTTCCTTATCTCCTTCCTTGTGACATAAACTTAGTAAGCCATTCAACAATGTCATTTCCTAATGTTGAATGAAACACCCAAGCTTTATGTTGGTCTTTGCATGGAAGATTGTTAGAATTTTCCATCACACCATAATTAATTTAGAAGGACCGAACATGTGCATCATGTCATCACCCCAAAAACGTCCAACTTTGGCATATGAAATTCCTTCTAGAAACATTCTTGTAGCATCAAGTCCTCTCCTATCATAATTTTGGGTCTAAACTGATCTAAAGCGTCTTCTACTTTGTTTGAATTTTAACATGTGGCAATTAAGTCGGCTTGATAGTGAGGTAAGGGTACATTTACTTCTAACGTTGTTGGGTATATGTCAGAATGTTAACTCGAGGCTCTAGATACTAAGGGTTGATTTCTTTGGGACTATTTCTTGGTGCCCAAATTTCCAAAAATTACAAATTATTAGCGATTGTACAAATTCACAATTACACCACGTCAACATAAGATTTGTACTTATTACAATACTCATATACACATTAGACAAGAATTATGAAGTTGATTTTACCTTGTGTTCATAGTGCCACCGATGGACTTTGCCTCATTCACTCTCCTTGTCTCGGGTCTATTTGTCATGTTCATTATTGAAAGCTGCTTTGAAGGGGTAGCATACCTTTACAATTTAGGTGAAATAATTAATTACATGATACATGATGGGTGCCCTAACAATATCCTTACGCTGCATCTACTCAGAAGTCTTGAAGGTCATAAGCTTGGGCTTTGTAATGGCAGTTTTTAACATCTGGCACTAGAAGCTTCAAAGCACAAGCTATACCATCCCTATCGAGTTTGATTATTTTCCTCTCTCCTAAGAAGTTTGTGATAGTGACTAATTGTAATAACTTCTCCTAAGCTTTGAATGTGGATAAGAATTATATGCATTTGTTTGCATCAAGATGAACTAATGGAAGGCTCAAGGACTCACTTATCTCTAAATCATTCCAGGTTTCTACTATTGTTGGATGTGCATGAATAGTATGAAATTTTGCAATGAGGTACACGACTTTAACAAAAATATTGTGACCTTCCATGGTAGTAGGCATAAATGTGTTCTTTGGCCTCATGTAGTGATACTTCTTGTAGATTTTTCAACTAATAAGCAAGAATAGTTGCGACATCTTCCTACTCCTTGCATCTCTTCATTAGATTGGGATCATCTTGATCATGCAAAAGTTTCAAGTTTTCTATGCAAAATGAAAGATGAAATCCAAAGGGAAATGTCAGTAAGCTAAATTTCTTGAAGGATAAAGATTCAATGATTTTTTCCTCTTCATGTTTTTGTAGCATGTTTTAAAAACATGTTATTACATAAAACAAAAACAATGTGGTTGAATAGGAGAGTTTCAATTCTAGAGATTGATGATGTTTTAGGTAGGGAATGTGATAGAAAAGAAGTTCAAAAGCTAGGAGACATCATTTTATGTAAAGTTAGTCCAAATTCTATTTCAATTTCATATCACATATCTCGACAATCACTTATTTTAGGATATGAATATAGAAGGTGGACAAAAAAGCTAGGACTCTAGATATCCTTGGATTGACAAGTGACAGCTATCCACAATTTGAGTTAGAATTTTTTATTCATCCTGATTTTCAACCTAGGAAAATAATTGTCACTACAAATTGGAAACTCAAAAATGTAAGGGAGCTTCTAGAGTACTTGATGAGGTTTCACCATAGTTCAGATTCTCAATTGATGGTGCAATGGTAAAAATTAGATCGAAGAAAAAATTATCTTGCATTAATTGCTTGCCACCCAAGGTGATCAAGTTCCAACCCTTAAGAATGTAACCATTCTTGACCTTTTTCTTCTACCAAAATTGTTGGAATCGAAACAAAGACATTGATGCTAAATACATACCTCTTTTTTTATGAAGACTCATCATATTCATATTGGCATTGCTTGCAAACACTTTTATCATTGGTGGATTAGGATAAAGAATACCCCCATGTTAGTGATTAGCTAATGTGCTAATCACTAATTACATTAGTTTCAATTCTAGATATTGATGATGTTTTAGGTAGGGAATGGGATAGAAAAGAAGTTCAAAAGCTAGGAGACATCATTTTACATATGATTTCTATGCAATGTTTCTATTGTCCAAAGAAATTCTATTGGTCAAGATAAGGATAAGAAGTTCTCCATCTTAGTGATTAGCTATATAGAGCACTAAGGTAGGAATATTACAAAGAGGGAGAAGCTTGGAGGACATGACCAATTCAAGTGATAAGAGGCATTGAATGTTCTCTAAAGGCCCTTATGGCTTAAATTGGTTGTATTTCTTTTTCTATGTTAACGGGCCATGTATGAAAAGGCACAACCGATTCAAGTGATTAGGAGCATTTGAAGTTCCTGCACTGCTCTCTTTGCTTGAATATGTTGCGCCTTTTGTGTCAATGATTAACTAAGTACAAGAGCATCATGGGTAAGAATATTGCAAAATGGAGAAGATTAGAGGACACAGACAATTCAAGTTATTAGGGCCATAAGAGGTTCTCTGACTGCCCTAATCATTTGAATTGGTCATGTCCTCCAATCTTCTCCATTTTGCTTCACAAGCCCAAGCTTCAATTTGAATATCACCAAATATGATATGACATAAAAATGTAGAAGTTAATGATAAACCACTTATTATCTTAGTTGATCTCATAAATAGGAGGCACACCACAAATTATATTTTAGACAAAACTACTACTGACATTAATAAGTTGAAACACATTTCTTTGTAAAGAAGGTTATTTTGTGTACAAAATTGTAGTTACAACAAAGAGCATATAAATATCTTCCAACATATGTTGGAAGTACATGGGCTTACTATCAAGATGTAATCCTAGATACAAAACACTATAAATTTTTGGAGCCTTATCTTTTGTGTTTATTCTTTACCTTTCTAGAGCCTTCACATTTATGCTTATTCTTAGGGACATCCTTCAATGGAGAGTGACCAAGAGGTCCTTTCTTCTTATCTTTAGTCGTCTTATGTCTTGGTGGTGTAGGAGAGTCTAGATCATATGGACATATAACATATTTCAAGAAGGCATGAATTGCTTTTTCCTTACCAAAAGGACCCCCCATCCACATTGTCACTCTAGCACAATGGTGAGTACCAATGTGAGGAGATCCACCTCATAATTGTCAATCCGTGGAGACGTGAGGACTAGTATGAAGACTATGAGCAAGTGATGGCACAAGTGTGTGAGTGAGAAGCACACAAACATGCACACACATACACACACATGCACACAAGGCAAGAGCAAGGAGAGGAACAATGGAGTCCTTTGCATTAGTACAAAAGTCTCTTACCCTAAGCTCAATTCACAAACAATCTTACCTCGAAAATGAGCTCTCTAGCTCTTTTTATAGTTTTTTGACTAGCTTTGGCCTTGTCCAGACCTAGTGTCCGGCCTAGTTAAAAATTAGTTTCTAGAGCCTATTTGAGGGCTCAAACGGAGTCTAAAAATTATGAAAATTGGTATATGCTAATTCTAATACTCCTCAAGCTCAAGGACTCCTCAGATTGAACAAAATGGAGTCTATTCTACCAAAAACAGGATTTACATTGTGTGTGTAGTGATGAAAATCACTTGAGTTTGAAATTGTTTATGAAAAAAATGATTGGGCCTTGTTGCCGTATTATGCATGACTATTCCTTTGTGCTTGTATGCTCTGCTTATGACTTGTATGCCAACACTCCCCCCTTCCTAGTGTCTGTCACCCCTGACATACCTCTATTCTATAGGATGGTCAATATAGTATTGGATGACGTTGGTGGCTAGCTCGTGTTCTCCTATCCTTAATCCTCTTGCTAGATCAACTTCCAATGCATCCCAATTTATTGCACCTGGGACATCTGGTTGTGGTGTAGTGTAGTACTCGGAGTACATAGCTTGTTCACATGCAAAAAGATGAAGTAGGTGTGTAGGTTTTGGTGCGAAGACCTCCGAGTGATACTCCCTGAAACCTGATCTGAACATGTCTTCGAATGTCTGTTTATAGCATGCAAGGAGGTATTTGATGCCTGCATGCCAGGCGTAAGCCACACAAATGTTGGGGGTGGTGCTCATGTCATACACCAAATCGTAATTTCCATTGGTAAACCCTGGTAGACGTACCTGTGGTGCTGCTGCATTTCTAAAGGTTTTCAATACTACCTGCATCATATCCAAAATCTTAAGCATCATCTAGGTTGCCACATCTGGCATGGGCTTCAGTCGAGGCATCCAATGTCGAATTGTAGCCATCATGTATGCTATCAATGTTGGTCCCTGTGGTGGCGTTATGTACTGATAATTGAGCCACTCCTTACATTGAGCATTATTTTGTACCTTTATGTTGAATGCTTTCCATGATCTGCGTCGTGGAACAAGGCCGTAGCACGGATTGTAAAGTAAATGTAAAGGTGCATTGTTCCATGTGTGCAACATTTCAGGATATGTCTCAAGAATTTTCTGCCGCCATGTGGGTTGATGGATTTTTCCTTTTTGCACCTCTGGAGGAAGGTCTTCGGGTTGAAACTGGGTAGCAAAGGAAGGGATCTTGCCTGTGACCCTATGTATTTCTGCATTGTAATCGGCTAGAATAACATAGTAAGGCCTATATTGGAGTTCTGAGGAGAGGATAAGATGTCTAGATGACAAGTTCTTGAAGTAATTAGATTGTAATACAATTTCTTCTATGACTCTCATGGCGTGATTTTGCACTACTATGCACTCTTCATGAGAACTCCCCATTTCTTCCACTTGTTGTAGCCATGGGGGTCATGGCGCTTCGGAAATATCCTGTCCTTCTTCTGTTTGTCGTCCCCCTGGGAAGGGTTGTGGATCATATTCCTCTTCAAATGTTTGTTCCACCGGAATGGAGACTGTCTCCTCATCTATGGGTGCCTCAAGGGGGGATGGTGGTCTTTCGTACTGGAGTAGATGTGCTTGCAATTCTACGACTTGTTTTTGGAGATCTTGAAGGGCCTCCGAGTCCGTGATAAGAGAAGCAGTTGAGTTAGTAGCTTGGGGACCCGTTGTCATTTCTTTCTGTCTTGTCTCCTTCAATTGACCTAGTTCTTTTGATAATTGGTCATGTGCATTGAGTAAATTAGCATAGTCTTCAAGAATGATTTTGATGCTCTCTGGGGTCACTGCTTGAAATTTGGAAGGACTAATGGGAGCCCCGGGTGTGCTTTCGATGGCTGCTTCTAAGTTTTCCTAGTTCTATTGTTGAAGCCATCTATTTTCCTCGTGAGCTGTTGCAAGGTGCCGTTTGAGCAGGACCATGTTGCGCTGGAGTTTGGAATTTCTTTCCAATTGTATCTGCAAATGGCTTTCTAACCCTTGGATTGATTCTCGATCCACATTTTGAAATTGTCTCCAAAATGCCATGAGCCTCTTGTAAGGTTTGAAATTGGGTTTGGAGATTGGCTTTGTCCTCTTCCAGTGTATCGAGACGTTGTTGTAGTGCTTCGGAGTGTTCTTGTAACCTTTGATTATGTGCCTGCAACTGATAGTATTATGTCCTTAACTGTGACATACATGCAACCATGGTGTCAAATGCATTGCCTATGGATGAAGGTGTGGTTTGTACAATGGAAGATGCAAGGGGAGGGAATGGGAAGAGTGAATGTTGTGCCTACAGATGATGTGTGTGCCGGTGAGATTGGTGGAGGGGGCATAGGGGAAGGTGGGAGTGTGGGGGGTGGTGGAGGTGTTGGGGGTGGTGAAATGTCCATGCCCTCAGGGGTGGACGTGAGTGTAGTTTCTACCAAGTATATCGGAATGGTAGGTGGTGTGTGTGTGATAGTGGTGAATAAGTGTTGTGTGGATGGTGGGGATGGGATTGATGAGGAGGGAGGGGTGGTGGCTTGATACATTCTACAAAAGTAGTCATGGGCGGGTTGAAAGAATGGTGGGATGGGAGGTCGACCGTGAGAACTTGGAGGCGGAAAAGCCATGAAAGAGGATGTGGTGGCAGGGAATCCATAGGATATGGATCTAGTGTCAAGATGACCTATGGCCGAGGGTGTGGAGCCTCGTTGTCCTATGGCTGTCTCCATGAGCGATTCGGTTGATTCGGTTGTGATGGTGGTGGCTTGATAGATAGGGTTTTCAAAGGTGGAGAACAAAGTTGAACCAGAGGTGGGAGTGCACAAGATGAAGGTTTGCTCTGTGGGTTGGGTAGTCGAGGTGGTGTCGCCAGCTTGAGTTCGAGGAGGTGACGGTGGGGGTGTGGCTGGTAGTGGCTCGCTATACTCTTCAATGTGACTATGTGTTCTTGGCCAAGAGTTACAGCTGCTTGGGAGGTTGTCTCAATGGGTTCAGATGTAATAATAGGTCCTTCCCCTATAGTAATGGGAATCTGGATATTTTTGCCAGACCCTGGTCGTGTATGGAATCTTCGCGGGTCATATTGAAAAGGAGGCCTCTGGATCGCTGATCGGATTGCTTCTACTACCTCATATGTTTCTGCCACCAATAGTAGGCCTTCACTATATTCAGAGTCAAATCCAGTCTCTTCCAATAGCTGAGCCATGAGCACCCTACTGCTCTGTTTGGTGAGCAATTGTTGTGACTGCACTCGTTCCATGATTTGGTATAGCCTTCGGAGTTCTGTCATATATGTCGAGGTTCTAGTGGTTTCTTCTACTTCTGCTTCTTCTCCTTCTGAGTGTGTTCTAGTTGTTGATCTTCATCCCAATGTACATGGCAGACTTCTATGGATTTCCTATGTCTTTGGGAAGATGTGTGAGTGCCGCCATATCTTTCAACTTTTGTAGCTTCCGACTTTTCATATTAGTGGGAATAAGAGGATCCTTCTCAGAGGGTACATGCGTGCCGTGCATGCTCAATGTAGAGCTCACCAATTCCTAAGTGAGTTTGAACCTTTTCAACTCATTGTTGCCCAATGAGGAAGGAAGGACAAATGATCGTGGTTTATCGTTTTCTTCATGCGCCTGTAATGTTGAGACCAAGTAGTAACATCGTAGGAGATCTAGTTTGGGTAAAGGTGCTGCAAAGTATTCGGCTAGCCCTGCACACTGCCATATGGTCTACAGATCTTGTGTGTTCTGGAGAGTTTCAAACTCCTTGGAAAAGAACTGGAATCTAACCCAAGACTTGTCATACTCACACTTGGACTCCCACATATACTTGCCCTCTCCTAAGGGTCCATGCATGCCATTGAACCAATGAGAATTTGCATGGACTCTCTCTGTGATTCCTGTGGGAGGATCCGGTATAGGTATTTGCTGGAGGTGTTGCAGCTCTAGAGGTCGTTTAGTTGGTGGCACATCAATAGGTAGATTGTCCACATCAATCCCTGCAGTACTTACTCCTACCTATGAGCTTGAGCATCCTGCTTCTGCCATGAGATTACGTGTAGATGTTGATGCTTATTTGCTATAGGAAGAGAGGCACATTAGCATTGCATAGGAAACAGAAGGTTCTGGTGTTCCCTCCACAATACTAACATGAAAATTCAAGTGGTTAGGGGTTAGTGGGTGGAGTGTTTGTGATGTGTGAGAATGTTAGTTAGTAGGTTAGTGTGCATCCTAAATGCATACTTTGGATGTGCAATGTACTCAAAATGCACCTACATATGAGGGGATTGATTTACAAAATTGGGTCAGGGGGTTTGACATGAGGTTTAAGTCTCCAGACATTGATGGTGGAATCGTAGCTTTTAGTGGTAATGACATGTAAAGGTTTGTGTAATGGATTGTGTTGAATTTGGGACCTTTTGGGTACCCATCTCCCGGCATTCCTAGGTGTGACCGAAGATGTAGTGGAGTGGAGTGTCAATGTTTGCACTAGGATTTGTGTCATGGGTGCTGGTGAGTGCTGATTCAACATTGTGAATGGAGGTGGCACTATTTGAGATCGAAAGCAGGCCTTGGGTACCCACATCGGTCTAGCATTTGGGATAGCCTTCATTGACCGCTTCGGGACCCAAATAGAAATGGTAGGTCTAGAGTGTTGCCTAAGGTACTCTTCCATTGTAAGCATTGACGGTGTAGCTCGTTTGGTGCATTTTTGAGAACCTATCTCTGGCACCGAGGGTTGTTCACCCTTGCATACCCAAATCTGCTTCATGCCATGAGGTACTTTATATTGTACTGGTTGTTGCTTATGCTTCTTGATCATTGGTCTCCTTTGTGATGTATGTTGTCTTGCTTGCTTTCTTGGGAATCTCTTTGGAAAAGAAGGGAACTCCTTTTTGACTTTTGCACCTTCATCAAGAGTGACAATCTTCTGCACCCTAGAACTCTGGACAAGAATAGCATCATTATCTTCATATGGGCTCCTGGAGGGACCATGATTTGGTGTCTTTTATAGTGACCTAAGTGCTTGGTTTTGTAATTCAATCGTGATGCGGTTTCGGCCTACCCAAGCCTGAAGAAGTCCACTTCTTAGGTTGAGGTTGACTGCATGATCATAGATCCAGTCTTGGCCCAAGACAAAAGGTTCGGTAAGATCCTCGTCTTCACATACTAGCACTTTGACTGCCATTAGAACATCTTGAACGTAGAGGGGAAGTTCCACCTCTCCCATGCAAGGGGTTTCCACACCGCCCAATCCTATGAGATATGCCTCAATATGATTGACCTTCAATTGTAATTCTCGGCAGTAAGAAAGTTGAATTGCACTAGTGGCTGCTCTTGAGTCAATTAAAGCTCTCACGGTCCTAGCACTCTCTCCTTGTCCTACCTCTATGGTCATAAAAGGTCGCCGATCGACTATCCTATGGGAATGTTCACCTGAAGCCTCACATACGGCCATGTGATAACCTAGGGATTCTTGAGTGTCAGGCCTAGGTTGATCTCTATCCTGTCTTCTGACTTTCATTTGTCGGATGCATTCTAAAGCTTTTGCCTGTGCTTCTTCTCTAATTCACTTTTCCTCTTCTTTACGTTTCTTTGCAGTATTGAGTCGATTTAACAGCTCCTCTATGAGGGGTTCCTGATATAACTTGATTCTGCATCCACTAATGTAACTTGGTAGGATGTCGCCTTCTAGAGTGGCTAGTTGAACTGTGCCACTTGTGGAGATCCTATTGATAATCATTGGTCCATAGCCTCTCGTCTCTAACTTCCATGCATGTTGCTTCAAGGTGTAGACTAGGACTAGGTCTCCTGCTTTCAAGCCCTTATCCTTCACATGTGCATCGAAATATGCTTTTTGCCTTTTCTTGGCTGCATAAATTCTTGCTGCAGCTCTCAATCGTGTTTCACCTAATCGTTCAAGATAAAAGATTCTAGAGGAGAGCTCATGGCCTGTCCAATCATGCTCTTGTGCTACTTTTAATGTAGGTATCAAAAAGTCCAATGGTAGCACTGCATTTTGGCCGAATACCATCTGAAAGGGTGTGGCTTGGAGTACCGTTTTATAGGCAACTCTGTATGCCCAAACAACATGGTGTAGCTGTTTGTCCCAATCAGAACATTTATTATTAACCAATTTAGTCAATACATTGCATAGAATCTTATTTGTGCTCTCGGCCTGTCCATTAGCTTGTGGATGATAGGGGGCAGACTTCTTATGTATCACCAAGAATTCTTGGATAAGGTTTTCTATGACTTCATTCAAGAAGTGTGTGCCTCTATCACTCACTAATTCTATTGGCAATCCGTATCTAGTGAGCACATTCTCAAATAAGAACTTTGTTGTCGTTTGAGCATTGTTCTTAGTTGTGGCTTTTACTTCTACCCACTTGGTTAGATAGTATGTGGCCACAATGATGTATTCAACATGTGAACCCTTGGCTGGGGGATTAATAGGACCAACAAAGTCTATTCCCCATTTAGAGAATGCGCATCCATCCATCATAGGTTTCAATGGCATCTCATCTTTGCGTATAGGATACTGAGTTCACTGACAAACATCACATCTCTTCATGTAGGTCTGTGCATCCATGTGAAGGGTTGGCCACCAAAGACTTGCAAATAGTATTGCCTTGATCACCTGATCTGGTCCAAAGTATCCTCCTGCTACACCTTGGTGAGCAGTCTCCAAGATCTTCAGATATTCGCTCTCGTGGACACACACACTCTAAGATACCCATCTTTTCCTTGTCTATATAGATTATCTCCAATGAGAGTATAATCTAAAGCTTCTTGTTCTAAGCTCCTTTGTTTGGCCACTGTCATCTCCTGAGGGAATGTTTTCGTTCTAAGGAAGGCTACTAATGGTTCGCTCCAATCTGGCACTAGAGACACTTGATAAAGAGTAGCATGTTCCACAGGCGGCCTAGTGCTGTAGATTGGTCACTCCTTGCACATCCTATGGACATTTGCTTCCATAGTTGGCCAGTGCACTTCAAGTCTCTTTAATGTTTGTAAAGTTCTTTGTCTTGAGTAGTGTTACTCTAATGCACCAACATGTGCCAATTGCAACCATTTCGCGTACTCATCCTCTTCCACACAACAAGATAATATTCCTTGATCCGTGTACTTGTACATGCTCCCTGCCATGATATGGTACTTTTGGTCCCTTACTACCTCCCTATCTTGAGTGTTGACTACTGGATGTTTAGGCCCATATGTTAGTACTGGCACTAAGGTCTTGGCCCACTGTGGTACAACTTCCAAATTAAATAAGTAAGCATCTGGAAGGTAAAAATCATATTCCATTAGTAAGAGGAACCATCTTACTAATCTACCTATATTGCATGGCTTGTTTACCAAGTAAAGTAGAGCTTGATGATCAGTAAAAAGTTTAAACTTATTTGCAAGCAAATAGTTTCTAAATTTTTTAACCGCATATACCATGCCTAATCCTTCTCTCTCAGTAGTGGTATAATTTCGTTCAGTTGCAGTTAACTGTCAATTAGCATAGGCAATTGGAAGATCCATATTACCTTCACTCGTAGGTTGTGCAAGTACACACCCAATAGCATAATTGGATGCATCCACATGTATATGGAATGGCTTGTTCCAATCTAGTGTAGTCAAGATTGGTGCTGAGCATAATCGCCGCTTAAGTTCATTGAAGGATTTCTCACACTCATCAGTCCACTTGAAATTGGTCAAAAGTCCATACAGAGGCTTTGCAATGATGGCATACATGTGTATGAAATGTTGATACTAGCCACAATGCCCCATAAAGGCTTGCACTTCCTTGACATTCTTTGGCCTAGGTAGTTCTGGGATAGCTCTCACTTTCTCTTCGTTAGTGGATATGCCATTCTTTGACACTATGTGTCCTAGAATCTTGCCTTGCCTGACCATGAAAACACACTTTTCAGGGTTCAAGCAGACTTGATATTCTCTACATTTGTCAAAGATTTGCCTGAGTTCCAGTATATGGGTCTGTCTAATGCTGGAATGAGCACAAAGATCATCAACATAGACTTCCAAGTTCTTCCTCAAGAACTCTTTAAATACATGGCACATCAGTCTTTGGAAGGTTGTAGACGCATTGGTTAGACCAAACGGCATTACTCGAAAAGCAAATATGCCCCACTCTATGGCAAAAGCCATCTTATGCTGATGTTCTGGTGCAATGGCTACTTGATTGTACCCAGAGAACCCATCTAAGAAGCTGTACACTTCCTTGTCTGCTACCCGTTCTAATAGATGCTCAGTGATAGGAAGCGGATAACTATCTCTGATAGTGGTTGCGTTAACCTTCTTCAAGTTATGCATACATGCAATTTTCCATTCTTTTTGGGCACCACTACAATGGGGGATACCCATTCAGTGTGCTCAATTTCATAGATAAATCCAGCTTCAACCAAGCGGTCTATCTCTTCCTTGATCTTGGCAGCATAGTTGTCATTGTATGTGTATGGGTTTTGTTTATAGGGTCTGGCCTATGAGGTCATGGGGATTGTATGTGAGCATATGTTTGGGTCTACACCTTTCAGGTCCTTGTAGCTCCATGCAAAAACATCTCTATATTCTCTCAGCAAGGCTACCAACTCTTGCTCCTCCTCTTCACTTAGGTCATGTCCAATGTAGGTACATCGTTCTTCACCTTCTTCTATTGTCACTATGATTTTCTTTGTAGTTTTTGTGTTATCATAGGCCTCTCCTACGACGGCTTCACGTTTAGGCATTCTTATCATGACTCTCCTATCTTCAAATTCATACTTCTTGAAATTTTCAGGGACCTCAAACAAAGATTCTTCTCCCTCTGGTGTGACTTCTCTCTTCTTTCTCTTCTTGCCTTTGTTCTTAGTGGTCACTTGTGTGGTTAATCTCACCTCATTTGTAATTTCTTCGTGTCTCTGAGGGTGAACTTCCACTTCGTAGAAATATTCCTCATCTGATGCAAAAGGTGAGTCCATAATGATTGACTCTAGATCAGAGTCACTTGTATCCTCGAATGCATCAGTACTAGGTTCACATTCTTCAAGAATTGGATCACACATGATCGACTCTATTGTGAAGACTGAAATGTCATAGCCATCCTCATTACAGTGGGGGGTCCATTGCTCTTCATTAATGGCTACATCCATTGTTGCTAAAATTTTTGCCCAACCGTGAGGTTCAAATTCTTCGTCAGGAAAAACTATAGGTGCATAGGCAAGGACTTGAATTGATCTATGGGTTTCCTTCACACCTATGTCTCTTGCTTTTTCTCTCTTCTCTTCTTCTACTGCTACTTTACACATCCACAAGTGAGTGTCTTCATGCATCCATGAGGATCCTGATCTTATGGAATGCACTGACTCAATATCATCTTTAGCTCTATGGATGGGATTCCATTGAATAGGGGGCACGTCTCTATGAGACAAATCTTTGAGATTTACTTTGGTAGTGTCACCCAGGTGTTGCAAATACAAAGAGTTTGTACCCCAATCCTGTACTACTTGCAATTGCCTCAAGAAGGGTCTTCCCATAATCATCTCATAGGCCTGATTTTTTCTAAAGTCACATATAACAAAAGTATGCTCAAACTCTAGACCAAAAGTGGTGAGAGTTATTCCTTCTAGTAGCCCTAGGGGTCTTTCAATGTGACCATCAACCATTTGTAGCTTCATTCTGGTGGGCTTGAGTGCTAGCTTGCCCCAATGCTTCCATAGGGAAGTGGTAGCAATTGCAACTCCTGTGCCTGAGTCTAGAATCGCCTTGGTTGTGTAACCCTGATGAGTGATAAAGAGATAGGTGTTTCCTTCTTTTCCTTCACTCATGCCTCCTACCTTGTCCAAGGGTATTTCTGGCATCGTTCTATGAGATCCTACCTGAGAATGAGGTTTTGCTATGTCTGGCACTTGCTTGGCTACATGTTTCCACAATTCAGGCTTAACCTTGAGTAGCTCTTCTAAGGTGAGATTGCACTGCACTTTAGTATTCTTCACTACCTCTGTGTTCCGAGGTATGATTGAGTCTTGGTTTCTTATCATGACCGTGGGTGCTCTCATAAAAGTAGACTTTGCTTCCCATGGGCCGGTGAAATGGATTAGTTCCTGTAAAGAATTAGACTCGAAGTCTAACCTCTCTTGAGATTGGGCACTCTCCTGCTCTCCATAAATGGAAGGAAGGTCTCGTGGGAATTGATCGTGTGTATCATCCACAAGTTCAATGGGAGGAGGAACTTCACTCTCTTTAGCTCATTTCTCTTCTTGAATCTCTCGCAAGAATTATGGTGAATACCGATTCATAGAAGAAGAGGTGTTTGGTTCAGTGGAGTTAGGCACACAAGCTTCCTTGGGAGGAATGCTTATTCTATCACGTGCCCTCTCCTTAGCCTGGGAGTTGGCTCCTTTTCTAGACTTTGCAATTATCATCTCCAATCTGTCTAACAGACCATCAAAATGCAATGGTGTTCTAGTGGAGCTAGAGCAATTGAAAAGGCAACTGGCCTCAAACATGGCTTGAGCCAATTCCACCATCTTGGCACACAACTTGGTTCGTTGAAGCTCTAGGTCAGCTCTAGGGTAACATCTTTCATGATCTGTTACATTTGGTCCTTCCTGGATTCTAGCATGATATGCCCTAAGCATCATGTCTATGTCCTCAGAAGTGGGATCTGCTAAGACTGATCCTACTCGGGGTGGTGGGTGGGTTACGTGTGGTGAATTAGAAGGTTGAGGGATGGAAGGTGATGGGGATGGTAGTGGGGGTGATGTGTGAGAGTGCATTTGAGATGTGATTTCTATGATCTTGGCTTTGGTCTCTCGCAGACTTTCTTTGAGTTCGCTCATCTTTCTTGCCCATTGCCTTTTCATACGTTCACGGCTATCTCTCCAAGCTCTTGTTCTCTTCTTATTCTGGCTCTCAGTCTCCCTAACCTCCGCATTCTTTTCCTGTCCTAAGTCTTGGTCTTGCTTAAGTGCCTGAGCTCTCGTGATGACTTGCACTGGGGCTGTGGAAGCCACACTTCCCATGGAGTCTACCACTAAGCCAATAACCTTGATTGGATCAATTTTTGGCATATTGCTGGGGTTCTTGGGACACTCTCGTATCAAGTGCTCCTTCCCATAATACGGACAAAAGCCTTGATATGTCACAGATTGGGTTTGTGTCAGTGTCGATAAAGGGCAATCACGAATGAGGTGATCTCCCTGATAGCGATAGCATGGCCCTCTAGGAAATGGAGGTCTCATCGGCCTAGGCTGGGGTCTCGAGTTGGGGTTTGCATACATGACATTTGCATATTCTGGCTCCCAACTAGATTCACTCGATTCTTCATAATAGTATGACTCACTATGCTTCGGTGATTGCATGTAGTAAGCTTGTGGGCTCTCAATATGGGTAGAGTCAAAACTATGATCACTTGGATCACTTTTTGAAAGCAACGGGGTCACTGGCACTATAGCTCTATTTGGATTTTCCTCTGTAGCTACATACTTTACTAGAATCACATTGGCTGGGGGAGGGGGTTGCTGCATTAGTACTGGTTGAGGTCTTTGCTACCCTTGATAGGGTGGTTGATAGGGTTGTTGCAGCCTACCATACTACTGTTGTGGGTACTAACTCTGGTATTTTCCTTGTTGTGGATAATTTTGTCTAACCGCTTGTTTGTTATAGGGGCAGTCTTGTGCAGTGTGATTGGTGTATCTCCTTTCTTTGGTGCAATATTGGCTGTTAGGATTAACTTGGGGTTGAGCCATGATAGGGCACACACTAGCCATATGATCTCCTCTACATGTGTAGCATCGTTTTCCTGGGGCGAATCTAAGAATCTGCTTGCTAGAGACTCCTAATTTCTTAGCCACCTTCTTTGCTAGATCCTCAATCGACGTGGATTGTGAGGAGGCGAGGCTAGTAGAACTATCTGAATCTTTATAGATCTTTGAGAGCTCTAATTCCTCCCCTAGATTATCCTCAATGTCTATGCACATGCGTACACATTCTTCTATGGATCTAGGGTCCTTTAAGTACACATATGATCTCAACTTGGTACTTAACAATCCATCTAGAAACAAGGCCACTTGCTTGGCTTGAGCCGGGCATCTCTCTAGGTAACTTTGGAGCCGAGCATCTCTCAAGGTATTGCCTAAACCTTCTTCCTGCCAGCCTCACTGTCTCTTTAGGTGTTTGCTTAAAGCTGTATATCAGGGAGGATGTGTTATGCCTAATACCACTCTTGGAAAACTCAGTGATGAATGCTTCAAGCAGTTGATCTATACTCTTGTACTGATCTTGGTGAAGTGGTTGAAACCAAGTCAATGCAGTGTTCTTGAGCGTTAGGCCAAAAGCATTGTATTGAGTGAGCAAGTCTTCCACTTGTTCAACTCTCAAAACTTGCCTAAACTCTACTACATGGTCATACGGATCTCCTATGCCATCGAAGCAATTCTTCATGGACTTAACCAATTGTGTAGGCCTTAAGGTTCTAGCATGTTCTCTAGGCCTTGGGAGAGGGAATTCATCTGTATTTTTTGGATTCCGTGGGTCCCTATGTCTCTCCTTGTCCATGACCATAAGTCACAGTGGATCGAGGTTGGGGAAAAACAAATTCACCCTTCCAAGTGTATGCGTGTCTTCCATGCTCTGAGACCACAAAGATCCTCTTCAAAGCCTCATCTAAATAGGTCACTTTGCCTGGGCTATCAGGATCTTTGAACTCATAGATGGTGAGGGCTCCCACTTCATTAGGCTTCTCAAGCTTATATCTCCAAAAAGCCTCATCCATCTCTCGATTCATGAGCAGATCTATGCTCCTATTGTCCTAGGGAACCCACTCTGGTGTGATTATTCTCGTCAGAATTGACTTGCCTCGAGGGGTTTTTGGCTCCTTTCCTAAGTTCCCTTGCTCTATGTCTCCTATTTTGACCTCTGGGATTATGTTACCAAATTCATCTGTTCTTTCTGGTTGGCTAGTGACCACATATATTATTCCTTCTTTGTCTATGTAGGAGCCATTTTCGAACTTGACTACAGGGTGTTCTAGTCCAATGGGCTGATCCGGGTTTTTAATTAGGACAACAGATCTTCTGAGATCATCCTCATAGATGCATGCACCTAAGAGGTTGGTCCTGATATACTCCAATTGAGTTTTGTAGGGACCCTCGAGTCTTTCTAGGTAAGCCACTCCTGAGCTACCTACAGGTCTTTCCATGTTATAAGACATCTCAGAGTCACTAGTTTCTGAGTTTAGAGCGTAGGGGTAATCACTCAACTGCTGGGCCCAAGATCTGGTTGTATGGTTGACACTAGCCTCGGATGATCTAATACTTTGACGGTCTCTCCCTAGGTGTCTTCCTGATCTAAGGTTCATATGCCCTTCCAACTAACCCAATGATCCTTGTACAACCACGTTGCGGATTCTTTGATACCAATCACTTGTTCTTTTTGAGTTCCTTTGTATGTGTTTTCTTGTCTTTAATTAAGCGTCGTCAAGAGCACTTAAGTGTGTCGTACTTGATGTTCTTTGTCCACTTAGTTTAATTTCTTTTTGTTTAAGTTGTCCCTTGACTGCAATTTAGCCTATTCTTGGACTTGAGAAATTAAAGGCTCTTTGAACTTGAGTATTCCTATCGTATTCCTAGTCAATTTGGACAACTACTCACACTTAGCCTATGCTAAGAATGGACTGAGGGGGTTAAGAGATGTTTCAACCTCAAGAAGCTCCTCCTTGCTATGCTTGTCTACCCAGGAAACGCGTTCCCAAGCCTACACACAATGACACTTGCTTTGATTTCTCCAAAAGCTCTCTATGATCCTGTAAACATTCCAAGTTTAGCACAAGATTTTAACTTTAATTGACAAACAATTTGATACAGAAACTTTTAATGACCCTTGTTCCCCTTTTTGTATTGCCAAAAAATTTCCTCTAGAGCTCCCTTGGTGTACCCAACCCACAGATGGTCAACTTCAAAATACCCTGTCTGAAAATCAATGCATTCTTCTTATAAAAAACAATTAAGGTCGTGTAGTATTCACCACGAGCTTTCTGGCAAGCCCTAGAGCTCAAAAAATGGATTTCATATGAAAAAGTTATGACAGTTCAGGGTTTAGGGGGTTAAATTAGAAAATCAGGACCTTTCAAGAGTTTAGTGCATTTTCTAAGGCCTTTGTAATGGTATAGGTGATTGAATATGCAAATATGCACAATTTTTAGCCCAAATTTTCAAAAAATTACCCCTCTATTTTTTGATGAAAATGTCTGTCTATCGCGATAGACGATGTCTGTCGCGATAGACACGAGCTGTCGTGTGGGGCTATCTGTCGCGATAGACAGTGTCTATCGTGATAGATGGGGTCTATCATGGGGTCCTGTTTGTCGCGATAGAAGGGTGTCTGTCGCGATAGACGGGTGTCTGTCGCGATAGACGAGGTCTATCGTCTGTCGTGGTCCTGTCTGTTGTGATAGGCTGAGTCTGTCGTCTGTCGTGGTTTTGGTCTATCGCGATAGACAGTGTCTGTCGCGATAGACGGTCTCTATCCTGGGCTCCTGTCTGTCGCGATATACTGGTGTCTGTCATCTATCGTGGGCCTGTCTGGCGCGATAGACGATGTCTGTCACGATAGACAACCTCTATCGTGGGGTGTTGTCTCTCGCGATAGACGGTGTCTATCGCGATAGACTAAAAAAACACAAATTTTTTTAGAATTTTTTAGTGATTTGGAGTGCTCTCATGGTGTAGGTTATCGTGCCAAACATGCATTCAAAAAATATTAAGTTTTTCTGTCTATCGCGATAGATAGAGGTCATCTTCCTGAGACCTGTGCAGAGTTCTGTCGTACCTGTGCAAGCTGTTGGAGATGGTGGTACAACTAGATCCTGCAATAAAAGCTCAAAAAATGCACAAAAACTGATAGCATGCAAGCTCTCTCTCGCTCTCTCTCACAAGTGAAATGAGGGAAATGAGTTGGGGAGTCGAATATGACCAAAAATTGAAATATTTGTGAAGATGGAGATGGAGGTGGGAGATGGTGATGAAAAAAGAAGCAAAAATGAAGAAAAATAAGGAAAAGGAAGGATATTACCTATGACTCCAATTCTCAACTCTACGTCTTACCATCACATGCTCGTCCTCGAAGCTCTCTCCTCGGCAACGATGCCAAATTTGGTGTCACTCTATCACAATGGTGAGTACCAACATGAGGAGATCCACCTCATAATTTTGAATCCGTGGAGACGTGAGGACTAGTATGAAGACTATGAGCAAGTGATGGCACAAGTGTGTGAGTGAGAAGCACACAAACATGCACACACATACACACACACGCACACAGAAGGAAAGAGCAAGGAGAGGAACAATGGAGTCCTTTGTATTAGTCAAAAATTCTCTTACATAAGCTCAATTCACAAACAATCTAACCTCAAAAATGAGCTCTCTAGCTCTGTTTATAGTTTTCTGACTAGCTTTGGCCTTGTCCAAACCTAGTGTCCGGCCTAGTTAAAAATTAGGTTCTAGAGCCTATTTGAGGGCTCAAATGGAGTCTAAAAATTATGAAAATTGGTATGTAGCTAATTCTAATACTCCTCAAGCTTGAGGACTCCTCCGATTGAACAAAATGGAGTCTATTCTACCAAAAATGGGATTTACAATGTGTGTAGTGATGAAAATCACTTGAGTTGGAAATTGTTTATGAAAAAAATGATTGGGCTTTGTTGCCGTATTATGCATGAATGTTCCTTTGTGCTTGTATGCTCTGCTTATGACTTGTATGCCAACACACATGATGTACTATCTTTCTGTAGTGGCACATGAATTTGCATATAACCAAATTTTTTTTCTTCATTCAGTTTGCTTGGATATATTTGGTCAATGTGCATTTTCAAAACTTTTTCAATATCATAACGCATGGCAAGGGTGACACATAAGAGCAATGGAAGTGTACAAGAACTTATAGTTTGCAATGCTGATGCTGTGATTGGAGAGAGTTCATGAATAAGGCTTGTTATTCAACAAAATCAATAATTATAAGACTCCAATGACCCCTAGAAATGTAACACATACTTGTAAATAATACCACCATTCAGAAAGGAATGACTTTATATGAAATATGTCAATGAAAACTTACTTTGAAATATATGGATAAACTATATAATTTATCTCCTCACTAAAATTCTTGAGAAAATGACCAATTTCTCCATGCTTATATGATATACATTGAGTCATAAGGGGATCCAAAATAAAGACCTTCCTTGAGATTGACTCCTCATATTACTGGAGTAGGACCTTACAATATAAAACCAACAACAGATGCATCAAGGAGATTAACTACTGATAAAATGATGAGCATATTATGGCCTAAAAATACCTGAGACCTATATTGACTATGCTGTCAGAGATCTCAACATTGAAGTCTCTCAGCATATTATCATCTTCAAGCCTTATGTCAAGCATGAAGTCTTCCTCCCATGGCATTGAAGAATTTACAATTATCTGGCCATCGGCTTCCTTTAAAAGCTCTAAGTTAGCCTTCTTTAGCCTCTAAATGTCCTCAAGGATAACAAATTCTTCTGAGAAAAGATTCTTTCTTCTCTTCTCCTCCTCAGACTCTACTGCATTTCTTGTTCTATGTTCATGAGAAGGGACCTCTTCAATTTTGACTGTAGATGGCTTAGGCTTTCTTGATAGAGGTATATTAAGAATATAAAAAAAATTCTGATCATGCTTGTCAAGAGGGACAATGGCTTTATCAAACTTGTATCTTTGTCTAGGCACAACAAAATAAACCTTGGCCATAAGTGTCACCCTCTGACAATGAGTTGCACATAAACAAGCATCATTCATAAAATAGATTGTGAAATATTCTGTTACCTCTTGCAAGCACAAAAGAGCCTAGGTCTACCATTTGACATTCACAAATGAAGCATTCTTCATCATAGATCAAAGATTGGTAGAGATCTCCTTAACTACTCTCATGAAAGGAAGTCTTGGGATGAGGAGTCCCATAGACTTTTGAGCTCTTCTGATTTCCCTCAGTGATTGAAATGATATTTTACTCTCTTTTTAGAGTATAAGGATAATTTAGATGTTACGAATTATCCATAGTGGGATTTTATGATGCAACATGTATTGGTTGCAAAAGGACTGTGGAATATTGTGTAGGGTGTTGAAAACTTCCTATTACATCTGCTAATACAGGTACTAAAGCTGATGTAGATGGAATCAAAGATGGTGATGCTCTACATATTCATGTTCATGCTCAAGCACATGCATTGATAGCTTTGTCTTTGAAACATGCCATTATTCCTCACATTCGCTCTTGTAGAACAATTAAGTATGCTTGGGATACACTTACCACATTGTACCAGGCAAAGAATGAGGCTCTTGTTGCTTATCTTTGAAAATAGCTAGAGAGTGAGCACATGAATGAAGGTGATTCTATGGACAATATTTTGACAAAGATCAAAGAGTTGAAGGAACAATTGATTTTTCCTGATGAAGTTATACTAGATAGCTCATTTGTGCAGACCACTCTGAATGGTCTTCCTGATTCATATCAGAGTTTTGCTTCCACTCTTCATTTGATGATGAAAAGTAATCCAAATGCCTTGTCATTTGAGGGGTTAGTCTCTGTTTTGTTGCAGGAAGATTAGTCTAGGCAGACAAGTCCATTATGCATGCTGCAGATCAAGCTTTCCTGGCTAGTCTTGAGGGCAAAGGTAAATGGATCTCATCTACGAGTAAGCATAAATATGCAAATGCTGCACATTTGAAGAAGGAAGACAAAGATGAGAAGAAATCAGAAAAGCAAAAATTCCTTTGTAAGTACTATAAAGGAAACGATAATCTACAAAAGAAGCAAAGAAAAAGGGGTTGGAATGGTTGTTGTAGAGGCCTCTCCACCGAAAATAGAGTATGCAAATCTTGTGCAGTATGAAGAATGGGCATTTACTACTATTTGAAAATTTGACCCATCTTCTCATGAGCAGTGTATGTCTGCAATAGACTCAGACATTTGGTATTTTGATAGTGGGGCAACCAAACATATTACCTTGCAATGCAATTTCTTCACTTCACTTGAGCTTGCCCCTATAGGAAATACTATCACATGTGCCAACAATGCCTCTTATCCTGTTATGGGAGTTGGTAAGATGACTCTGACTACTACTGATGGTAGTTCTTTCACTTTGTTGGATGCTTTATTTGTGCCAGGGATAAAAAAATATGTTATCAATTTTTGCATTAGCCAAGATTGGCTTGGTTGTGAAATTTGTTGATGATAGATATACAATTCATGATTTGTCAAATGGTGACATGATTATTGCTTCTAGCATTTTATAATGCAAAGCTTTGGCATGCATGCTTTGGTCATCTGAACTTTGCTAGTTTGCTATGCTTGCAAAAATCTGAAATGGTGTCCTCTTTGCCCAAACTTGAGGCACCGAGAAAACATGTCTGTGAAGACTATATTTTGTGCAAAATGCAGCATTCCTCCTTTCCAAAAGATGGTTTAGTTTGAGCTACTCAGAAATTGCAGCTTTTTGTTCACAGTGATGGCTATGGTCTTATGCAGACACCCTCTTTTGGAAAATACCTTTACTTCGTGACTTTCATTGATGATTTTTCCAGGCATGCATGGGTAGATCCATTGAAAGCAAAGTCCAAAGTGTTCATGTGCTTCAAACAATTTTTGGTTTTGGCTGAAAATCTGTCAGCATGTAAAATGAGCACCCTCCATTCTAATCGAGGGGGGGAAAATATGTCTTCTGACTTTAATGCATTTTTGGCTGAACGTGGGATAAAGCATCAGTGTACAAGGTCGTATACACCTCAACAAAATGTTGTTGAATGAAAGAACAAGTCACTCATGGAGATGGCGAGGTGTATGGTCAAGAGTCAAGCTTTACCACATAGTTTCTGGCTTGAGGCTATCATGTGTGCAACATATGTACTTAACAAGTGTCCACTAAAGCACTACAATCTATCACTCCATATGAGGCTTGGCATGGTCGCAAGCCATCTGTTTTTCATTTGTGTGTTTTTGGTTGCTGGCATATGCATTAGTGCTTGAACAACATCGCAAGAAATTAGATGATAAAGCAGTAAAATGTATTTTTGCTGGGTACAGATTTGGTTAGCCGTGATGTTTTTGTGGAAGATGCTATTCAATATTTACTTTCATGTATGAAGGAGATATTTTTTAGCTTCAAAGACATGTATGATACTTTGTTGCCTCTTTTTACAAGTAGAAAGTCTAGTGCTAGTCCTATTGAGGTGACTTCTTAGCCTTTAAAGGTTTCATGTGATGATGCAAATCATTCGATTTCTCATGCAAATTTTCATGATGCACTTGTTGATGAGAGAGTTGATATAGAGGAGACAAAAACTATGCCAAAATGTCTAGTGTAGACTTTGCGTGACAAAAAATTAGATGCACCTCTATCATCTTGTACTCGTTCAGGCTCTCATAGTGCATCTTTTGCATCAAATTGCTATGCTATGGCTACCTCTAGTCTTTGTGATGAGAAAGAGCTTATTTCGTTTGATGAAGCACAAAGTTATGAACATTGGATGGCTACAATGCAATCTAAATATGATGTTATCATGAAAACTAGTTTAAAACAAGCACACATGCTTGGTATGAAAAGATACATGCCTATCTAATTGCACATGGTTTTGAGAACAATCCAACTGAAAGCACCTTATATGTTAAGCATGCTAATGATGTGTTTCTGATCATTGTTGTGTATGTTGATGACACGCTGCTCATTGGTCCTCATGAGAAGCATATTGCTGATTTCAAGGCTGATATGCATGCCTCATTTGAGATGTGTGATTTGGGGCATTTGCATCATTATTTGGGAATTCATTTTACGCAAGTTGATGGACGAATAACTTTGTGTCAAATGAATTATATTGACACATTATTGCTCCGTTTTGGACTTGAAGACTATAAACCTATTGCCACTCCTATGGAGACAGGTTTAGCATTGAGTTGATGCTGGAGATGCATTTGATGTTGTTCTCTATTAGCAGGCTATTGGATGCTTGATTTACCTATGCATTACTCGACCAGATATTCAATTTGCTGTCTCACAAATGAGCAAGTTTATGCTTGACATCTGGCAAGCGGTTAAGCACATCTTATGCTACTTGGGTGGTACCTAGATACTTGGGTTGTTTTATCCCAAGAGGGGATCACTGTTGGAACATCAAGCTTACACTATGCTTGAGGTGGATTTGATCTACATCAAAGGCTATCGCGTCGAAAGAATATCCGTTGGAGAGTTCTTTTTCATATGCTCATTTATTGTATTTTTTTGAGAGATTTTTGATAGTTCATTTACCATTGTAAAAGCCTTGAGCTTTACACATGTAAAGGTAGAAAGATAGAGCCAAAATCCCACGAATTTATGGTGGTTGAAGTTGCATTCAATCAAGCAATCAATCACCTAAAAGTAGATCAAATTAGATCTTCACTTTTCCTAGATTGTAGGAAAGTGAATTGATTCCCTCCAACAACCATTCCAACCTTCATTTGAATTCAAATTCAACTTGTAAAAGTCATGGAACACTCCTAGAGGCTATATAAGGACTTGAAATCACTTGTACATAACATGGAAGCAATATACATACACTTGTGACCATCATTGTCTTCCTCCTTCAATTTTCTGCATCATCTTCTTCGCCAACAATAATCTTGCAGAGGCTCATGCTCTCTCTCCAGAGCTCCAAATTGAGTGCAAAATGACTCATTGGAAAGGTATAAGTGTCAATCTCTCCCTCGGGGTCAATCTATACGTATTTATGAAAAATAGGAAGTACCACCGGTGAATGTTTTACATTCATTCCTATAGCATATTTTGCTTATTCCTTATACTTTTGTGCATTCCATACACTCAACCATATGTTTATCACTCCCCTAAAAGGATTTTTTTTAATTGTAATCATGCTGGTCGCTATGGGCATTTGAAGTTCATTGTCTCTTCCATAGATAGTAAGTTTTTTGAGCTAGTCGACCCGTGAACCTATCTATTTTGTATGGACTCATTCTCCTTGATGCTCCAAAGTACATAGTGTGTTTCTTTGCACTTATTACATGCCTATAATGTATATTTGAGTCTCCATAAGCTCAAGGGCTGGTCTTGTTCCGGTTGGCTTGACCAAACTTCATCGCTTCGAAACGCACTTTTCTACCTTCGACAAGCTTCTCCAAGTTCTTTTAGTGGTATCAGAGCTAGATCAAGATGGGTGACAGCTTTCCCTCAATGATCGAGAAGCTTGATTGACACAACTACGCAGCTTGGCAAATAAGAATGGAGGCCTACTTGCAAGGTAGAAATCTTTATGGAATTGTAGCAGGTGATGAAGCTATGCCTATTCCAAGATCCAAAGGAGGACCTACACAAGAGGAGACAGATAAGCTCACACTTTGGTGCGCAAGGGATGCTCAAGCAAGGTCGTACATACTGAACTCTATCTCTGACTTTCTATTACCACATATTAGAGGATGCAAGACATCTCAGATGCCCTCGAGACATTCTTTTCTGCTAGTACCAAAGCAAGAAAGAATCATCTTTGGAACGAGTTCAACCAAATGAAGAAGACACCTAAACAAACCATCACAGAGTTTGTTACCAAGGTCAAGGAGGTCGCGGATCAGTTAGCATCCATTGGAGAGCTGATTGAAGAAGAGTTCATCATGAGGCAAATTCTCAATGGCATTCGAAGTGATAAGCAATGGCAATCCTTCACGACGGCTTACGATCTCATCATGGATGTGCATACTCCTGACTTCAACATCTTTCTTGGACAACTCTTCAATCAAGAAGCCAACAATAGCATAAAGGAAGGTAACTCCTCTCATGGTAATTCAACTAGTGCTCTATATCCAGATAAGAAGGATAAGAAGCAGAAAGGCAAGAAGAAGGAAGAAGATGAAGAAGAGACTTCTCAAGCCAACTTTGCAAGCAAGAGCAAGTGGAAAGGGAAGAAGAAAGGACCAAAGCAAGACAAAGCCAAAGGTCAGAATGTTCAACCTTGTGCCATATGCGATAAGACCAACCACACCACTCAGAATTGCTGGTTCAATGGGAAGACCCAAAAAGGAAGTGGAAGAGGTGGATATGGCAGCAATAGAGGCAGAGGTGGACACAACTTCAACAATATCAATAGAAGCTATAATAGAAGGGACTACAATAATTATTCAGAAGATCAACCACATGAAGACTCATTGCTTCTTATGAATTTAAGCCACAAAGAAGGTAAAGAAGATGATCATTTTTTCTACATAGATTCAGGATGTTCAAATCATGTTGCAGGCAACATTGCTCTTCTATCTGATTTGGAAAGTCCAAAGCATAGACATGAAGTGCAAATAGGGGATGACACGAAGCACAATGTGGAGAAGATTGGTAATGTCAAAGCTTCCAATGGCAGGACAAACATTCTAAGTAAGGTTCTCTATGTACCCACTATCACTAAAAACCTAATAAGTGTAGGCCAAATAGTTGAAAAAGGCTTGCAAGTTAGGTTCACCCAACATAGAGCTTTTGTGGAAGATCCATGTCAAGGCTTCAAGAAGATAGCTCGAGGTGAGAAGCATGGTAGGCTCTTTACTTTTGAGGTAGGAGAAACCAGGAACATAGCTCTATTCAACTTTGGGTCTCAAACCCTAAGTGAGCTTGAAGTGTGGCATAAGAGACTTGCTCATGTGAATGAAAGAACCTTGAAGGATATATGCAGGGATCAAAGTGTTCTAGGACTGCCGAACATATCAAAGCAACACATGATCAACAGGTGTGATGCATGTCAGATTGGGAAGGCACAAAGACAAGCATTCAACCACAAAGGCTACATCCACAACAACTTATTGGACTTAGTACATACAGATGTATGGGGACCAAGTCAAGAACCTTCATTGGCAGGATCAAGGTATTATGTCTCATTTATTGATGACCATAGTAGTTAGACTGTTCTATACTTTATCAAGAGTAAGAATGAAGTGTTTGATTGCTTCAAGAAGTATCTTGCACATGTGGAGAATCATACAGGTAGATCACTAAAGAAGCTCAGATCTGATGGAGGGGGAGAATACTTCTCCAAAGAGTTTGATGAGTTCTTGTAGGACAAAGGTATCAAAAGGGAAGTGACTACGAGGTACTCTCCTCAACTAAATGGAATTGCAGAGAGGAGAAACAAGACATTGGTTGGATCAGCCCGAACAATGCTTGAAGAGAAGAAGTTGCCACATTATCTATGGGCAGAAGCTATTTCAACTGCACTGTACCTTCTCAATCGACTACCATCCAAATCACTTCAAGGTATGACTCCTTATGAAGCATGGCATGGAAGAAAACCTAGTCTTGGACATTGCAAGGTTTTTGGTTGTTTAGCTTATGTTCATGTACCATCACAAATAAGAGGTAAGCTAGATGAAAGGGCAATAAAGTTAGCGTTTATTGGATATGATTCCACTCAGATGGGTTATAGGTTCTTCAATCCTTCAACCAAGCAATTCACTACAAGTAGAGATGTTGTGTTTGAAGAACACAGGTCTTGGTATGATGAAGACAAACAAAAGGTAACACTACCATATGATCTTGATTCTGACTCTCATCAATTAGGAAGCAAGCATGATACACAGGTCCAGGATCCAAGAAGTGATACAGGCGATGACCAAAATGAAAGAGAAAGGGATTACAAGCTATGGAAGTCAAGAGGCAAAGCAAAGATGCAAGAGGTTTGAGAATGCTCCAAACAAGCACCTAGAAGATCAACAAGAGAGAAGAAACAACCAGAAAGGTATGGATATGATTCCACATTTGTTACGAAGCATTCAATATACTTGGAAAAAGACTCTATTTTAGAGGAACCCTCAACCTATGAAGAGGCAAAAGGAAACCCTAATTGGGAAAAGGCCATGAACGAGGAGATAGATGCATTGAAGGAGATGGACACTTGGGATTTGGTTCCAATGTCACCGAATCAAAAGGTAATTAGTTGCAGATGGGTATATAAAGTTAAAAGAAATTCAGATGGATCAGTTTGCAGGTACAAGGCAAGATTAGTTGCCAAAGGATGCTCACAAACTCATGGTATAGACTATGAGGAAACATTCTCACCAGTTGCAAAGATGACTACAATTAGGACATTGATAAGTGTAGCTGCTGCAAGGAATTGGAGACTCCTCCAACTTGATGTGAAAAATGCATTCTTAAATGGTTGGATAAGTGAAGAGGTATACATGTCATAGCCACCAGGTTTTTGGAAACCCTAATCATCCATCTTATTTTTGCAGACTTAAGAAAGCATTGTATGGATTGAAACAAGCTCCTAGAGCTTGGAATTACAGGTTGGTTACATATCTTCAAGATCAAGGATTCAAAGCTAGCAGCTCAGATCCTTCTCTATTCATCAAAAGGGATCACAATGAGGTTATCTATCTATGTGTATATGTAGATGATATTATTGTGACAGGTGATGATCTAAATGGCATTCAAAGGATCAAGAGACACATGCAAGAGGAGTTCAAAATCAGTGACCTAGGTGAGCTCACATATTTCCTAGGTATGCAGGTGATATATACAGATGAAGGAATGTATTTGACTCAGAGAAGATACATTCAAGATCTTCTTCTCAAGTTCAAAATGGAGAACACTAAACCTGCAGGTACACCTTTGGAGATGAATCATAAACTAAGTGTTTATGAAGGTGAGAAAATTGAAGACATTAAAGAGTATCAAAGCTTGGTAGCTAGCTTGATATATGCTACTCATACAAGGCGAGACATCTCATATAGTGTGGGAGTGCTTAGTCAGTTCATGCACTCACCAAGAAGACCACACATGGATGCCGCTAAGAGAGTACTTAAGTATCTCAAAGACACAATTAACGAAGGTATATTCTATCCTTACTCTTCAGATTTAGATATCAAAATCTACTCAGATGCAGATTAGGCAAGAGCTAAGGATGATAGAAAAAGTACATCTAGTTACTTAGCATTTGCAGGTTCGAAGCTAGTGTCATGGAGTTCCAAGAAGCAACCAACAGTTGCTTTATCTTCAATTGAAGCAGAGTACAAAGGCTTGACCATAGCAACTCAAGAGGCAATATGGTTAAAAGCATTGTATACATATTTGGGACTTGTGAGTTCCAAACCTCACATATTTGGAGATAATGTAAGTTCCATGCATCTAGCAGAAAATCCTATTTTCCATGCGAGAACCAAGCACATAGAAGTCCATTACCACTTCATCAGGGAGAAGCTCATGGCAAAGGAGATTGACATTTCTTTTGTTCGTACTGAAAAGCAAGTAGCAGATATGATGACGAAGGCACTTGATGGAATAAAGCTTTGTAGATTCAAAGCTATGGCAGGTATTCAACCTATCAAAGAATGAAGACTCAAGCATACTTTAGCTTGAGGGGGAGCTATTGGAACATCAACCTTACACTATGCTTGAGGTGGATCTGATCTACATCAAAGGCTATCGCGTTGAAAGAATATCCGTTGGAGAGTTCTTTTTCATATGCTCATTTATTGTATTTTTTTGAGAGATTTTTGATATTTCATTTACTATTGTAAAAGCCTTGAGCTTTACACATGTAAAGATAGAAAGATAGAGCCAAAATCCCACGAATTTGTGGTGGTTGAATTTGCATTCAATCAAGCAATCAATCACCTAAAATTAGATCAAACTAGATCTTCACTTTTCCTAGATTGTAGGAAAGTGAATTGATTCCCTCCAACAACCATTCCCACCTTCATTTGAATTCAAATTCAACTTGTAAAAGTCGTGGAACACTCCTAGAGGCTATGTAACGACTTGAAATCAGTTGTACATGACATGGAAGCAATATACATACACTTGTGACCATCATTGTCTTGCTCCTTCAATTTTCTGCATCATCTTCTTCGCCAACAGTAATCTTGCAGAGCCTGCTGCTCTCTCTCCAGAGCTCCAAATTGAGTGCAAGATGACTCATTGGAAAGATATAAGTGTCTAGTTTATGCCTGTAAATCTTCAAAGCATTTGGTTCAGCAGGGTTGGAGAAATTGGAGTTTTTCTGCCTCAGGGTCAATCTTTGCGTATTCCTGAAAAATAGGAAGTACCACCGGTGAATGTCGCATTCATTCCTATATCATGTTTTGCTTATTCCTTATAATTTTGTGCATTCCATACACTCAACCCTATTTTTATCACTCCCGTAAAAGGATTTTTTCTAATTGTAATCATGCTGGTCGCTATGGGCATTTGAAGTTCATTGTCTCTTCCAGAGATAGTAAGTTTTTTGAGCTAGTCGACCCGCGAACCTATCTGTTTTGTATGGACTCATTCTCCTTGATGCTCCAAAGTACATAGTGTGTTTCTTTGCACTTAGTACATGCCTATAAGGTCTATTTGAGTCTCCATAAGCTCAAGGGCTAGTCTTGTGCCGGTTGGCTTGACCAAACTTCATCGCTTCGAAACACACTTTTCTAGCTTTGACAAGCTTCTCCAAGTTCTTTCAATCACTACCACCAGATTTGCATGCTTTTTTTGACTCTATCTAGGCTGGTTGCTATGACACTCGTGTATCCACTAGTGGTTTTTGCTTCATGCTTGGTAGCTCATGCATATCTTGGCTGAGTAAGAAGGAGCCTATTGTGGCCACTTCGAGTTGTGAGGCTGAGTATAGGGTAGCTTTCATAGTGACTCACTGAGTGTGTGTGTGGATCAGATGCCTTATGGCTGATTTGGGTGTTGGTTAGTCTTCTACCACCACCATCTTCATTGACAGTCAGAGCACATTGGTAGTTGCGAGGAACCTGTGTTCCATGCTCACACTAAGCAGATTGAGGTGCATTATCATTATGTCAGGGAGAGGTTCTATGTTGGAGAGATCAGCTTGGCATATGTGCCCAGGGAGGAGAACATTGGAGAACTTTTCATGAAGGCTCTATCCAGGGAGAAGTTTGAAGCTTTTCACAAAGCTTTGGGCTTACTTCCTTTTGTGGATTGATTCCACATAGCTTGGAACTTCCTTATACATGAGTGCTAGCTCCTTGTTCACCGCATCACTCCTAGGGGGGATTTGTTGTTATCGTTAGTGTCCATGTGAAAGGCCAAATGGCCACCGGACACTTCTTTGTATATGTTCTTTAATAAAAAATATAGTGGCCTGGTCAGTCACATACTATAAGTTGGACCGTGTTTGTAAGACCTAAGAAGTCTGTCTTCATGCTTCCTGTGTACTGTGTTTTTCTATGCATTTTGTAGCCTTTGTGCGGAGTATTGTGTGTTACCTTAGGAGCTCGGTTTTCTACTCCGAGCATATGGTCCTGGAGCTCTCGAGAAGGAGAGTGCACTGTGGTGCATCACCATCGAATTACTTTATTGGTATTAGAGCAGTTTGACACAAAAAGCTTTGTTCCTTTTGTGTGAGGGAAGCGAGCACCCCCCCAAGGCTTTCTCCAAGGCTTACGACTAAGGTGGCGACCAAGGCATAAACCTTGGCATACCTTGTCATCCGAGTCACCAAAGTCACCATTGGTGTCGTTGGCTACACGTGAGGGAGGACCTCAACAATCAAGGAAGATAGAGGTCCCCGATACTTCCCAAGAGGTCACCCATCCTAGTACTGTTCCCCACAGAGCTCGCTTAACCATGGCAATCTCTTGCCACTAAGCTACACTCTTGTGGTGTCCAAAGAAGGGGAAAGACTAAGGTTGACATTATCTTGAACATGTTTTGGTCCCTCAAAGCGTCATTCTTTGCTTTCAAAGCCTATTTTTGAAGCATTTTTGGGTGTCGTTTGGAGCCATTTTGGAGTACTGTTGCACATAGTTCTCTTCACAAGGGTCCAAGAACATCAAAAAGAGTGGTTTTTGTACTTCTCGGACAATAAATATCAACTTTTGGGGCTGTGTTTTCAGCCACACTCATAAAACTATAGGCTTCTCGAAAGGTTTTCAATTTTGGTGGGAGTAGCTGCTGCAGATTTATGCAGGTTTTTTGAGCCTAAAACATCAGATTTGACAGACACTTGCAGGTGTTGTTGGCTAGTTCTCAGGCTGTGCATTCAGCGTTTTAGTGTCACTTTACTTCATATATTGAGCACATGCACACCATGTACGCTTATGTGGACACCGCTTGTGTACGTCCATGTGGTCATTGATATAGCAGTTAAGTTTTTTCATAAAGCGTTTTACATTTGAAAAAGATGGTTGTGGTAAGGTTTTCTTAACTAAGAGACACCCAGATGTCGGGATCTCTTCGATGATGTAGGTGGAAGACTTACCCAACCTTGCCATAGGAGATGTATGATAGTTGTTCGTAGGCGCTCGATAAGCCTAGTTGGCTTCTATTGGGTAAATGATTATATGTAGTGGAGTGAATGATTCATTATGCAGGTAAACATGTTAGTACTTGCAGTTTTATGATATTTTGACACTAATCATATGCTCATTTTGTAGAGGATACTTTGGTAAATTTTTTCCAGATTTTTGATTTAGTCAACTATATAGTGGTTGATTTACTCTTTGATACACTTATTCATTGGTGTTTGGAATCTTCTAGCTCCATTATCATTCTATTCAGTTCTCTACCATCATGGCATCAGAGGTCTCAGGCACATCTGGTGGATCAGGGCCTAGTGGAGTGTTCCGAGGAGAACCTATAACTTGCCGGGCAAAGACCATTTTGAGATCTAAAAATTTGATGGCACAAATTTTGCTCTATGGAAGAATCAGATTAAAGATGTGCTGACTCAAAGGAGGCAATGGAAGCCAATAAATGAGATCTCAAAGAAGCCTGCTGATATGGATGAAGATGATTGGGATGAGTTAGATGAAATGGCCAAGTCTAGCATTCGCTTGCACCTGGCAGATAATGTTTAATTTACAGTATTAGACTGTGAAAGTGCATAGGAGATTTGGAAGAAGTTATGCAACACATATGAAAAAGAGACTACATCAAATAAAGTGTATTTGATGACAAAATTATATGACCTTCGCATGAAGGACACAGATAGTGTTGCTACTCATGTAAATGAGTTTGATGCTATATTCTCCCAGTTATGGGCTCAAAAAATGGATATGGATAATGAAATGAGAGAAGTATTGCTGTTATGCACCTTGCCATCATCATGGGATACATTTTGCATAGCTATTAGCAATAGTGCACCTGGTGGTAAACTCGTCTATGATGACATATGTGGAGCACTCTTGAGTGAGGAGATTCGTAGAAAATCTATGGTTGGCACTCAGAGTGGAGATGCATATAATGTTCGTGAATCTTACCGAGGAAAGAATCAACAATGTGGTAGGAGCAAGAACAAGGAAAAGAATGGTCAATGAAATAAGAGTAGAAGTAAACCAAGGAAGAGGGATATTGAATGCCATTATTGTCGTAAGAAAGGACATATGAAGAAAGATTGTTATGCATTAAAGAATTCAAAAGTTAAAGGGTAGAATGTTGATGGGCATGCTAAACAGTTACCTGCACCATCTACTTCGACTATGAAGATTGAAGAAATTAATGCTATTTCTGATGATGCTGATGTGTTGACACTTGATAGTACTGTGGTAACTGAGGCATTTATGGCGGATTCTCTTTCCCACACATGGTTGCTAGATTCTGGTGCTTCTTTCCATGTGACACCACATAGAGAATGGTTGTCTAATTATGCAACAAAGTCTCTTGGTACCGTGAGACTTGGTGACTCTTACTAGTGTGATGTTGTGGGGATTGGAGACATGGTTGTGCAGTTCATCGATGGTTCAAAATTTACTATGCATAATGTATGCCATGTACCTCAGTTGCCACATAGTTTGATGTCAGTTGGTCAACTTGGTGACCTTGGTTACAAGGTGGTCTTCTATGCTGAGTCCTTTTGCATATCAAAGGGCAATATGGTTATTGCAAAAGGAAGCAAAGTTGGCGCACTTTATCCTTTATTTGTATCACAAAAATGGGCCATAATCTCATAGTGGAATGGAAAATCTTTCTTGTTCTGGCTACTTACCTATGCTATCTTTCTCCGATTGTTCATTTTGTGAGCATTGTCAATATGGAAAGCAAACTAGAAATGTGCATAGAATGCACATTGACTCGTCAATTCAACCTTTAAATCTCATTCATATAAATGCGTGCGGTCCCATGCCCACTAGGTCCTTAGGTGGCTCTCTTTACTTTGTCACTTTCATAGATGATGCTACTAGAAAAGTTTGGGTATATCCTATCAAATCGAAGGATGCGGTATTCCCTACTTTCAAAAAATGGCTTGCTTCAGTTGAGACTGAAAAAGGAACTAAGCTTAAGGCTTTACATTTAGATAATGTAGGTGAGTATACCTCACATGAGTTCAGCCTTTTCTATCAGTCTAGAGTGATTCATAGAGAGTTTACATCTCCTTATACCCCAGTACAGAATGGTGTAGCTGAGAGGATGAATAGAACTACTCAAGATAGAGTAGTCTCTATGTTGCATCATGCAAACCTCTCACAAGGGTTTTGGGTAGAAGCAATATTGACTGCAGTTCATGTGATTAACCTTTCACCTAGTACTACCAAAGGTCTGAAAGTGGCACAAGAGTTGTGGACAATGAAGCCACCATATTATGATCATCTTCGAGTTTTTGGGTGTGAAGCATATGTTCATATACCCAAGAATCTTAGACAAAAGTTGAACCATAAGTCAAAGAAATGCATTTTTCTTGGATATGGTGGAGAAGGACAATTTGGATATCGCTTATGGGATCTTGAAACATGAGATGCTCATATGGCATCTTGATATGCTTGATACTTTATGTCGATAAAATGTTGATTGCTAGGAAGTCCTCTTATGATTTGTCGATTCTCAAAAAGAAGTTGAGTCATACCTTTGATATGAAGGATTTGGGGGATGCCAAACATATTGTTGGCATGCGCATTACCCATGATCGGAGTAAAAGATGCATATACTTGTCTCAAAGTGAGTACATATCGAAAGTTCACAAGTTCAATATGCAAGGTGGAAAGGCATTGAGTACACCTTTACCCACATATGTGAAACTAAGCAAGGATGATTGCCCCAAATTAGATGAGGAAAAAGAATTCATGACCAAAATTCCCTATCAGTTTGCTATTGGTAGTCTCATATACACTATGGTAACTATGAGACCAAACATTGCATTTGCAGTGGGAGTTGTGAGCAAATATACGTCTAATCCTGGCACTAATGAAAAGTGTCTATGCTTAGGTAGAGGAAAGCATCCATTATTGGTTACATAGATTCTAACTATGCTGGTTGTTTAGACAATCGTAAGTCTACATCAGGGTACATTTTTCATTTTGCTGGAGGTGCTATCTCTTGGAGATCTCATCTTCAAGAATGTATAGATGTTTCCACCACAGAAGTAGAGTATGTTGCAACAAGTGAGGCATGTAAGGAAGCATTGTGGCTTTCTCGTCTTGCTTGTGATATGGGTTTACCTCAACATGTACCTCGCTTGCTCAGTGATAGTCAGAGTGCCATTGCTTTGGCTAAAAATACGGTCTATCATGCAAAGACCAAGCACATCGAGGTGAGGTATCACTTCATTAGAGATTGCTTAGCCACTGAGCACATTATTCTTCAGATGGTTCACACTCGAGATAATGCTACGGATGCTTTGACTAAAGCTCTACCACATGATAGCTTTCGACACAGTTGTCACTTGATGGGGGTTACTTGATTCTTGATCTTACACAGTCACTTGTATACTGTATACTATGCCCATTAGGTGGGAGGTATAGTTTGTATACTTACACTCAGGTATTCTTTATCATTCTTTATTTTTTCTCCCGTAGCTACTCTGGCCATATTGGCCTTTAGTGGGAGATTGTTATTGTTAGTGTCCATGTTGGCCACCAGACACTTCTTTGTGTATGTTCTTTATAAAACATATAGTGGCCTAGTCAGTCACAGACTATAAGTTGGACTGCATTTGTAAGACCCAAGAAGTCTGCCTTCATGCTCCCTGTGTACTGTGTTTTTCTACGCATTCAGCAGCCTCTGTGCGGAGTACTGTGTGCGACCTTAGGAGCTCGATTTTCTACTCTGAGCATATGGTCATGGAGCTCTCAAGAAGGAGAGCGCACTGTGGTGCATCCCCATCAAATTACTTCATTTTTTGATATATTTAGGTAGTGATGTGTGTGAACACACTAGGACTACGGGGGCACTTTTTTCCCTCTTTAAGAGGTTTTTTCCCCCGACTTGTATATATGCCTATAGCCCTAATAGGTTACTTATGCTTGTACATTCTAGTGGTAATACATTCAATATTGTGTGTTGTGCTCCAAGCTTCTTCTTCTTCCTTGTGCTATTCGCATGCTTCTGTAGACATCTAACTCCAACGATAACTACTCCTAGGGAGGTACAAATGGTATGTGATCAAGCAGGTGCTAGTACTAGAGCATACACTACATTGTATAATCTTTTGAAGAAGGCACTACAGAACAAAGGTATTTTGCAAAGTAGTTTTGCATGCCCTTACAAGGTATCTCTAAAGAAGAAGATGAGCAATGAGGATGTAGCTAATACTCTTGGAAATTTCTTGCATATAGAAGATGTTATGCCTGCATTCATTTATTATTCTCATACATCAAAGAGAGAGTTGAAAAATGCATATAGGAAGGCATTTATGTACACAAAGTACAAAAGCATATTTGTCAATTTGGAGAGGCTTCAAAAGGAAATGGTTAAATTTTACAAATCTATGATTCAAGGTATATCTATTGCTATGATAATGACATTCATAGTATTCTTATTAATATAACATTTGTTATTTTATGTAGATTGTGGTTCTAGACTCAAGTTTATATTGAAGCTAGATGAATGTCAAGTCATAAAGGGATGAAATATGGAGAGATTAGTGTGACACTCATGAATGAAGCTATGGCCCATGCCATTATTGATGAAATTAAAAATCTACCCATCACTTTACATATAGTGTTCAATCTGAGAAAGATATATGGTGATTAGGTGCTATTCAGGTACCTAAAGAATCCGATGATGTTCTTTCAAGGATCTTTAGTAGCACCCCATGCATCACAGAGGTGATAACTTCTCAGATTCATGGATCAATGTTGAAGGGCTAGGTGATTTTGAGGTAGGGTTTAGGAGACTTAAAGACTATCAAATGCATGTTAGGGTGCAAAAAAGGTGCATCTACTCTCTATCCTTGTCGATATTGCACAAAAGGTTATAAACGAACAAAGAGAAAACAAAAAAACATAGAGAATTTAACTAATGACATAGATGGATCTCCATCTAGTGAATGGGATATACCTTTAATGAGGTGTCCCATGTTTTAGCTACACCTAATCGTGACATATTGGATAAGGATTGGAATCCCATTATTCCATTTCCTTTACTTAATGTTCACTTTTGCACATTGTATGCCTTCATGAGAATTTTTGATAGGCTATTGAAGATCCATATAGAATATGCATTTTCCATGACGCCAGCTGAAAAATCTATACAAGCTATTAAAAAATTAGAGGAACTTCTTAATTCAATTGGTTTTCATGGTGGAAACATAACCCTAGTTGTTAAAAAAGTTGGGGAATCTCAAGACAATTAACAACAAGTGTCAATTACAGGGAATAAGGCAATACATTTTTTTAGAAGAGGTACTAGCACTCAAAATAATAAACATTATGGGTTGTGGAAAGACCTATGCATGATCACAATAGACAATGATTCTCAAGTTGATCTTTGTAATAAGAGAAAGAAGGTTTGGTCATGCTTAGATAAGTTGGTAGACTTAATGGGTCTTACTAGCTCTAGTGATATTTGATATCAATTGTTGTGGAGTTCACGAAATGTTTCATTCAATCTTGGGGAGAGAGCAATATAACACACTACATTGTAAGTCTATTTGATCTTTAAAATTGTTCATTGCACTTACTTTTTTCTAATGTACTTAACAATTTTTAGCATATTGTATTTGCACATGGAGCATTTTTCATGCATCGATATGGATCATTGGAGATTTTAAGTACACAAGGAATGGAGAAGTCACACTACAAAGCGAGAGGTGTGTAGTTCAAAAATACGCGACATGGTGGTGGTCCAATGCAATCAAACTATATGGAGGAGATGTTTAATTGGTTTTACCGCACTACATTTCTCAGAAAAGTTTTTTGTGGAATGAGTTATGGAGTCACATTTGGCAAAAGTTACAAGACAGATGCAACACAACTTTGCTAGTGAGAAATGGAAGTCATGATCAAGACCTCTCCATCATGCTCAACGGCATGCGAAAAGACAACGAGAAGGCTCACCTTGGAAGTAAAGTGAATTCATTATATCCCATTATGTGGTAAATCAATATACGATTAATATAATCTAGTACCAACATGTTATTATTTGTATTATTATACTATGTATGTTTCTAAATTGGTTTTGTCCATTCTAGTGTGAATAAACAGTTTTAAAACAAACTCTATAAATAGAGACAACTCACTCCATTTCACACTTTTGCAACTCAAGAGAATGACATGCACCAAGCAAACTACAAGGAAAGACAACGTGGTCTATCCTAGCCATGTTCAAGGAACTCAATGTCCACCATGGCTGCAACAACCTCAGAGACCTCGAAGTGGTTCCCACACCACTTCTAGCCCTCTCTCACACAGTGGAACACCATTTGGGAGCAATCCATCATGAGAATACGAAGTGTCAAATAAACAAAAGGATTGGTCTCAAGGATAGTAAGATTTAGACCTTGATGATGAGCCACCAAAGAGGACACCCATCAAGGCAAGATCCGAACAAATGGCAAGGAGAAGGGTTATATCAGAGAGTGATTCCAATGGAGAACCATTGACAAATGAAGAAAGCAACATTCAATCACCATGGAATCAGATGCACATTCCAACGAGCCATAGAGTAACACATGGAGGCAAAACACTTCCATAAGGACAAGGACAAATACTGATAGAGGAGGAATGGGAGCAAAGTCAACATGCATGTCAACAAGAGAATGTGGTCGATGAAGCTAGACCCTCATATCGAGTACATTGAAGGAACAAGAATTATCAACCACGACGTAGACCTCAACGACAACTTAACATACCTCCCAATGCAAGATTTCCACAAAGATGATGGAGACATTGCAGAGCATGTGCAAAGATACGACACTATCGAAAATCATTTGAGATTCTTATACCACAAAGAGCATTTGCAAGAGTGGTAAAGGAAGAATTGCAAAGCTATTGTGAAGGTTTACGAATACAAGGGATAGCACTTTGAGGCACTTTAAGAGGCAGTAGAGGCCTACCTCATCTCCATGCTTGAAGATTCTAGCCTATGTGCTATCCATGCCAAGAGAGTAACCATTCAACCCAAAGATATTAAGCTAACAAGAAGAATTAGAAGAAATAACCCATGACCTCTGTATCTTGTAGCTTTTGCAAAGCATATTTTGCAATGTACTTCAATGAATAATGAAATTTTTTGTCTTCACTTATTGTCTATTTTTTGTCTCTTTCTCTCTCTAGCTCTCTACCATAAGTGTTCAAGGATTATTGTTAAGGGGAGAAGATTCTGCAGGAAGAGTAGTTTAGACACATAGTTATTGTCTGCTAATTGGATATTTGGTCAATCAAATTTTTGCAGAACTGGACCTTTGATGAATCGGAATTTTAAGAGTTAGTTATAATCTAGTTGTAACGATGATGTTGTATGAAGTAGGTCATTGTGTTTTGGTTATGCACATATATATTTTTTCTATTTTTGTAGTATAGGGAGAGAGAAGTGGCAAAAAAGAAGAGAGAAGGACAAGAGGAGAGTCAAGAAGTCTAGCGCATGCTGAAACCAAGTAGTATTATTATGTACTGTCAGTATTAATGATTGTCGATCATGAAATTCTTGTGATTCTTGATATTCTGAACAATATTGGTGAAGTCCTTGCTTAATCAGATTTGCATCTTGTGGGTTTACATATGCCTGAGTGATTGTCTTGAGTATGTGTTGACACAACAAGAAAACAATGTATCTGGTGTGTTAATTCTTGAGTATTTTCTATTTAAGTGTGTGATTTAGTTTTGAGAATTGATCTTTCAAGAGTTTGTAGTGTGAGGAAGTAGTTATGTGTTGTTGAACCCCAACACATTTGATGATCCTACTACGCTTGCTCAAAGAAGTAAGAAATGAATGTCAGAAAGAAGGCAAAGAGTTGGTAAAGTATATTACACATTAGTGCAAGCACAAGCTGGTAACGTGGATCCATTTCCTGATTCATATGATTGGTATGATGTGCAAGAAGATTCAATTTCAGAATTTGAAGAAGAGGGAGGAGGATTAGGTGCAGTAGATACAAGGCTGGTGGGCAAAATTTTAGGAGCATTGATCCTGATAGAAGAAGCTACAAGAATAAGAAGGGACTCCAATTAGACCTGCTTGTAGGAACCACGAGGCAGACCTAGGGGTACACCTCAGCCATTTCCCATGGTGCAAACACCTCCTAATCCTAAAGTTAAAGCAGCAAATTTTAGAGGAGGATTAAAAGAAGGTGCAGATTGTCATGTTGCTCAATTTGAAATCAAATGAACTGCCAATGGTTATCCTGCATTGTATGATGATGCAATTAAATTACAATAGTTTGTAGCTACATTAGAAGGAAAAGTCATGAATTGGTTCAGCCAATATGGTATGGCTCATTTTTCTACTTATAATGCCTTAAAAACAACATTCTTGCAGAGATTTAGAAGAGAAAAGACTCCCTCTGATGTTTTGAGAAAACTCAGAGCAATTAGACAAAAGAATATGTTGCTGGAAGATTATGCTAAAAAATTTAGAATTTTAATGGAAAGATTACAAGGTAATGAGAGACCTATTGATGAGATGTTAGCAAGTTATTTTCTCAAAGGATTAAGGAGCACTATTAAGCATGCCATGGCTAGTATTGATATAGCCAATGGTTTTGATGTGTTGGTAGTAGCAGCTGCTAGAGTAGAAAAGAGATTTGGAAGAACAAAGAAGAAGTATAACAGTTCTAGGTCTAATGAAGAATCTAATACAGAATCAAATTCTAGAAAAGCTACGACAGATTCAGATTCAAGAAGTTAAGAAGAAGTTCCTCTACAAAGGCATCATAAATTAAAAAGGAGACAGGATAAGGAGGAAGCTTTGATTACTCATTTAAAGAAGCATGGGTATTCAATAATTGCACCTAAGGAAAAAAGGTTTTGTGAAATATGTGAGAAAGATGGCCATACTATAAGTCAATGCTGGTATAACCCAAAGCATAGAGGTCAACATTCAAGGTAGGATAATAGAGGTAATAATGATGTTGCAGCAAATGAGGCCACTCCAATTCAAGGACCTCGTGGTTTTCAGAGGTAGCAACAAGGGAGACCTCCATAGAGAGATCAAGGAAATTAGCAAGGGAATCAACAAGGTCATCAACAAGGAAATCAATAAGAACGACTAGCTAGAGTGATGCCATGTGGGTATTGCTCTACTCCAGATCATTAGATTGGTCCAAATTGCCGATTATGGGTTAAGCATAGACACGAAAGAGGTATACCGGTTATTCGATATGATCAGAATAATTAGCAAGGGTAGCAACAGCTAGAGGCCTAGCAATCTACGCACACAAATGTTATAGTAATTGATTTATCAGATCAAGAACTTCAGAGGGATTCGAGTGCGAGTACATCAAAAATCAGAAGTAAGGATCATGAGGATCAATGGAATTGCGATTCTAGACAATGTGTGATGACAAAGGATGTTGAAGTCTTCTCAATTACAAGATAAAAAAATAAGGGTCCTATTGATTGGCATGAACAAAGGCAGATTTGGGACCAAGTACAGAAATGGATCCACGAAGGTCAACAAAAGCACGATGAAATTCAGGTTTTATCGCACGATGAGGATAACTTAATGTCCATTTATAAACAAAAGAAAGATGATAGGGTGAATACTAAGCAAGAGTTGGAAAATGATTGGTTTGAGGTAATTATTAATTCTCCATTATAGTTATCCTTGGATGAGTTATTATCTTTGGTGTCAGCTTTTAAAGAAAAATTGTTCAAGAGGCTAGTTGGGCAACAATCAGAGCCAAGAGACAAGTGTGCAATTTCAACGTCAGCCAATAATATTGATCCAGCTGATGTAGATTTTGTAGTACCCATAATTCAGGCACAATATAAGTAGAGATTGATGAAGTTTTGTCGGACGATGGTTCAAGGGTCAACATATTACCTGAATATATCTTTAAAGAAATGGGGAATGGGGATTTAGCTCCAACACCTTTTCAGGTTAAGATGGCAGATCAGACAAGAGTCAACCTTTGGGAATTCTGAAGTAGTAGTGAATAGTCATTGTAGGAATGTCGTTTATAGTTAATTTTATGGTAATTCGAATGTTTGAATCTACCTATCCCTATGAGATAATGCTAGGTAGACCATGGTTCAAGTTGGCCAAGGTAAAGCAAGATTGGGGTTTAAACATAGTGATGATCACGAAGGGTAAAAAGCAAGTCATAATACCAATGAAAGGAAGAATGAATATGTCAGTAATAGATAAACCTTTAATGGCCTAGACCATTAGCCTAGTTGAGGAGATAGAGAATGATGAAGAGGAGGAATTTTCGAAGGAAAATCCAACTGTGCTTCCGATATTGGAAGTGGATGTAGAAGGAGTACTATGTAAAGACGAGGAACTATTGAAAAATAGGTGTGAGCCAGCTATAGGTGACAAAGTTGAAGGAACAAAGTTAAGGCAGTTATTCAAACAAAATTTCAAAATTCTGACTCAGTAGAAATTGGATCAAAAGGAAAGGAGGTAATCAATTTGGCTGGGAAAATATATGAACAAAAGTATGCAAGGTCTGGTAGAGTGAAGGAAGATGAACTTTAGGAAATTAATTTAGGGACTAATGCTAAACCAAAAATGGTGAGGGTAAGTAAAGAATTGGAAGGTCAATTTTTAGAAGACCCGATTTGTTTGTTGAAGGAGTATAATGATGTCTTTGCTTGGGATTATTTGCAAATAAAATGTATAGACCCAAAACTACATCAACATCGAATTAATTTGAAAACAGATGTTATTCTGATGGTGCAACAAAGGTATCATATGAATCCAAATTTTGGAAAATATGTTAAGGAGGAACTTGACATGTTATTGGCTATTGGATTCATTAAACCAATAAATCAAGTAATGTGGTTATCTCCTATTACTGTTGTTCCAAAAAAGAATGGGAAATTGTGGATTTGTGTGGAATATAGAAAATTGAATCCAACCACAATTATAGATCCTTTTCCAATGCCATTTTGTGGTGCAGTTTTAGATGCGATAGTTGGACATGAAATCTATAGCCTTCTAGATGGATTTTTGTCTATAATCCGATTCTTCTTGCTGAAGAGGATCAACATAAAACAACATTGATTACAAAGTTTGGGGTATATGTGTTTACAGTTATGTGTTTTGGACTATAAAATGGACCACCTTCATTCAATTATGTGGCACATAAAGCTTTTGAGCCCTATTTCCATGAATTTATGCAAGTTTTGGTGGATGATTTTATAGTATTTGGAAAGAAGTTGCAACACTTACTGCATTTGAGGTCTTGTTTTGACATATGTGAAAATATTCAAAATGGTGCTGAATCTATTTAAAAGTGTTATTGTAGTAAGGAGTGGTACCTTGTTGGGTCATGTCATTTCAAGCGAGGGAACGGCTACTGATATCAAGAAAATTGAGGCTATTCGAATAGCAAAAGCTCCAACTAATGTAAAGGAAGTAATTAGGTTTGTAGGTCCGATTAAATGGCATGTTAGATATTTGAGGTACTTGGCAAATATCTAATTACATTTGACTCATTTAACTAAGAAAGATGTCCCTTTTGTATGAGTTGAAGCTCAGGAGAAGGTTTTCTAGTTACTAAGGAAGATGGTTTTAGTAGCACAGATCTTGGAGCCTCCAGATTGGACTTTACCTTTTCACATATTTGTAGATGCATCAGTGTAGCACTAGGAGCAGTGTTGGTGCAACAGAAAGAAAAGGGATGGTACAAACCATTTTATTATGCTATCAGAGTGTTGTGTTCAACTGAGAGAAACTATGCAGTTACTGAACAAGAGGCATTGGCTATGGTTTATGCTTTGAATAAGTTCAGGCATTATTTGTTGGGTAATAAAGTGGTTTTTCATGTAAACCACCAATCTTTTGTATATCTTATTACAAACCCTCTGTTGACAGGATGATTGGCAAGATGGATGCTTTTACTTCAAGAATTTAATTTTGTGGTTATTCATACTCAAGGAAAAGAGCATGTCATGGCTGATTATTGTAGCAGACTAGAATCTAGAGAAGCACCAATTGGAGTATATGATGAGTTACCAAATGCAGAATTGTTTAATGCTCATATTGATGACTCTGATTCTTCATAGGATCAGTTGTTAGCATTCCTAATGGATGGAGTATTGCCTCATAAATTTACACCTGCTCAGAGAAAGAAATTTGCTTTAAAAATTAGGCCATATTTGGTGAAAGAAGGTGAATTATATAAAAAAGGTGTGGATCAAGTGATTAGATGATGTGTGATAGATTTTGAGAAACCAATTGTTTTGCAGGAAGCCTATTTAGGAGTAACAGGAGGACATTTGTCGGGAGACATTACAGGTACGAAGATTTTACAGGCTAGATTATAGTGGCCTACAATACTAGAAGATGCTCATGAATTCGCCAAAAGGTGTGCCATTTGTCAAAAAATAGGTCAACCAAATAATTGAGATAGAATGATGGGTCACCCAGTTTTACCATTAGACCCATTTCAAAAATGGGGGATGGATTTTGTTGGACCAATTAAGCTAATTACTCAACGTGGGAATCAATATAGTTTAGTAGCAAATGATTATGTCATGTTTAATTGTGATAATTGGATCAGTAGCAGTAATGATCACTGAAGCAATGAGGACTACTTATCTGCATTTTCTTCGTGGTGACATGTCTTCTCGATAGTGGCTAATCGAAGGTTACATTAGGTGGTTCATCAATAGGTCAATGGATGTTAGGTCAAGATCCAAGAGTTAGGGTATTCTCAATGGGATCTCATATACTCTGATTTTCGACTACCTTTGGAGAAATAGTCGGATTATGGTTGGCCAGACATTGCTCGCTCGAAAGTAATGAAATTAGATTTTAGTCAATAACAAAAGATCAATGAAAAAGTATTTTAAATTACCACATTGGAGTGTGAACTAAAGTTCAATTATTAAGGAGATTTGATCTCTGACTATCTAAATCATGGATGAGTTGGGTGAGGTACATTAATGGTCTTGTCGTACATACAATCCATGTAGCACAAGTGCGTTTGTGGTCGACTTGTGTAGTTGAGAGGTACATTGCTATGCATAGAAGCAAGAAAGCCAATTTGGTGGCAGTGCTCTAGCCTATTTCCGCTACAGACATGAGGAGGTCAACTTAGAAGGAATGAAATCATGGTATGAAAGAAGGAGTCATCGTCAGAAGAAAGTGACAATTTTTTGCAAGAAGAGGAGGAAGGAATTCAGACACCGTCATCTACAAGCAAGCTAATGTAGTCACTGATGGATCCATATACATACTTTAAACTGGAGATTGATGTGAGTGCTCTAGTGAATTTTGCATGGCTATAGAAAGTATCGTTATTTGCTTTTGCGACACTACTGTGGGATAACTTGAAGTTGAATTATTATGCAAAGAGTCAAATTGAGATAGTGTAGAAGAACAAAGGGCAACATTTAGAGCCAATAGATAGGTCTGTTATTTCAACATCATCCAATAATATTGATCCAGCGGATGTAGATTTTGTAGTACGAGTAATTCAAGCAGAGTATAAGCAGAGGAGGTTTGATGTAGTTTTGTTGGATGGTGGTTCTGGGGTGAGCATATTACCCAAATATATCTTTAAAGAAATGGAGAATGGGGCTTTAGCTCCAACACCTTTTTAGGTTAAGATGGTAGATGAGACAAGAGTTCAACCTTTGGGAATTCTGAAGTAGTAGTAAATAGTCATTGCAGGAATGTCATTTATGGTTAATTTTATGGTAAATCAAATGTCTGAATCTACCTACCCATATGAGATGCTTCTAGATAGAACATGGTTCAAGTTGGCCAAGATAAATCCAGATTGACGTTTAAACATAGTGGTGATCACAAAGGGAAAAAAGCAAGTCACAATACCAATGAAAGGAAGAAGGAATATGTCATTAAGAGAGAAACCTTTAATGGGCCAGACCATTAGCTTAGTTGAGGAGGATGATGAAGAGGAGGAATTTTCAAAGGCAAATCCAACTCTCGTTTTGATATTTGAAGTGGATGAGGAAGGAGTACTATGTAAAATAGAGGAAATATTGAAAAATAGGTGTGAGCCAGTTGTAGGTGACAAAATTGAAGGAACAAAGCTAAGATAGTTATTCGAACAAAATTTGGAAATTCAAACTTAGTAGAAATTGGATCATGAAGAAAAGGAGGTAATCAATTTGGATGAGAAAATATATGATAAAAGTATGCAAGGTCTGGTAGAGTGAAGGAAGATAAACTTCAGGAAATTAATTTAGGGACTAATGCTGAACCAAAAATGGTGAGGGTAAGCAAGGAATTGGAAGATCAGTTTTTAAAAGACCCGATTTGTTTGTTGAAGGAATATATTGATGTATTTGCTTGGGAGTATTTGCAAGTAAAAGGTATAGACCTAGAACTACATCAACATCGCATTAATTTGAAAACAGATGCTGTTCTGATGGTGCAGCAAAGGTATCATATGAATCCAAATTTTGCAAAATAGCTTAAGGAGGAAATCGACAAGTTATTGTCCATTGGATTCATTAAACCGATAAATCAAGTAACGTGGTTATCTCCTATTATTGTTGTTCCAAAAAAGAATGGAAATTGTCGAGTTGTGTGGATTATAGAAAATTGAATGCAGCCACAATTACGGATCCTTTTACGATGCCAGTTTGTGATGCGGTTTTAGATGTGGTAGCTGGACATGAAATGTATAGCTTTCTAGATGGATTTTTTTGTCTATAATGAGATTCATCTTGCTGAAGGGGATCAACATAAAACATCATTGATTACAAAGTTTGGGGCGTATGTGTTTATAGTTATGAATTTTGGATTGAAAAATGGACCACCTTCATTCAACTATGTGGCACATAAAGTTTTTGAGCCTTATTTGTAGGACTTTATGCAAGTTTTTGTGGAGGGTTTTTAGTATTTGGAAAGAAGGTGCAACACTTGCTGGATTTGAGGTCTTGTTTTGATAGATGGAAAAAATTCAGAATGGTGCTGAATCTGTTTAAAAGTGTTATTGCAGTAAGGAGTTGTATCTTGTTGGGTCATGTCATTTCAAGCGAGGGAATGGCTGTTTATATCAAGAAAATTGAGTCTATTCGGATAGCGAAAGATCCAACTAATGTAAAGGAAGTAATGAGGTTTATAGGTCAGAATGGCATGCTAGATACTTGAGGTACTTGGAAAATATCTCATTACCTTTGACACATTTAACTAAGAAAGATGTTCCTTTTGTATGGGTTGAAGCTCAGGAAAAGGCTTTCAAGTTACTAAAAAAGATGGTTTTAGTAGTGCCGATCTTGCAGCCTCTAGATTGGTCTTTACCTTTTCACGTATTTGTAGATGCATCGGATGTAGCAGTAGGGGCAGTGTTGATGCAATAGAAAGAGAAGGGATGGTACAAACCAATTTATTATGCTAGCAGAGCATTGTGTTTAGTTGAAAGGAACTATGCAATCACTGAACAAGAGGAGTTGGCTATGGTATATGCTTTGAATAAGTTTAGGCATTATTTGTTAGGTAATAAAGTGGTTTTTCATGTAGACCACTAGGCTTTGTTATATCTTATTATGAAGCCTTTGTTAACATGATGATTCACAAGATGGATGCTTTTACTTTAGGAATTTGATTTTGTGATTGTTCATACTCTAGGCAAAGAGCATGCCATGGTGGATTATTCTAGTAGAATAGAATCCGGAGAAGCACCAGTTGGAGTGAATGATGAGTTACGAGATGTAGAATTGTTTATTGCTCAGATTGATGACTTTGGTTCTTGGTACGATCAGTTGTTAGCATTCCTAACGGATGGAGTATTGCCTCATAAATTTACACCTAATCAAATAAAGAAATTTGCTTTAAAAAGTAGGTCGTATTTGGTGATAGTAGGTGCATTATATAAAAAAGATGTGGATTAGGTGATTAGACGATGTGTGCCGGATTTTGAGAAACCAACTTTTTTGCACAAAGCCCATTCAAGAGCAATAGGAGGATATTTATCAACGGACATTACAGGTAAGAAGATTTTACAGGCTAGATTATGGTGGCCTACAATACTAAAGGATGCTCATGAATTTGCCAAAAGGTGTGTCATTTGTCACAAAATAGATCAACCAAATAATTTAGATAGAATGACGGATCACCCAGTTTTACCTTTAGACCCATTTCAAAATGGGGATGGATTTTGTTGGCCCAATTAAGCCAATTACTCAGTGTGGGAATCATTATATTTTAGTAGCAACTGATTACAAAGTGGGTGGAAGCTATTGCCCTTAAAGATAATACGATGGCTAGTGTAGCAAAGTTTCTCTACCATAATATTGTTGGAGATAGATGTCTACGGAAGCACGTGAACAACACAAGGAAGAAGAAGAATCTTGGAGCACAAACACACAATACTGAATGTATTACTAGATCAGTAGCCCATTAGGGCAATAGGCGTATATACAAGCCGGGGGAAAAAAAACCTCCTAAAGAGGGAAAATAGTGCCCCGGCGGTCCTAGTGTGTTCACACACATCACTACCTAAATATATCAACAAATCCCCCCTGGGAGTGATGCGGTGAACAAGGAGCTAGCACTCATGTATAAGGAAGTGCCAAGCTATGTGGAAATCACTCCACAAAAGGAAGTAAGCCCAAAGCTTTGCGGAAAGCTTCAAACTTCTCCCTAGGCAGAGCCTTCGTGAAAAGGTCTGCAATGTTCTCCTGCGTGGGCACATATGCCAAGCTGATCTCCCCAGCAGAGAACCTCTCCCTGACATAGTGATAATGCACCTCAATGTGCTTAGTGCGAGCATGGAACACAGGGTTCCTCGCAATTGCCAATGCGCTCTGACTGTCAGTGAAGATGGTGGTGGCAGAAGACTGGCCAACACCCAAATCAGCCATAAGGCGTCTGAGCCACACACACTCAACAGTCACTGTGAAAGCTGCCCTATACTCAGCCTCACAACTGGAAGTGGCCACAGTAAGCTGCTTCTTGCTCAACCAAGATATACATGAGCTACCAAGCATGAAGCAAAAACCACTGGTGGACACACGAGTGTCATAGCAACCAGCCCAATCTGAGTCAGAAAAAGCATGCAAATCTGGCGGTAGTGATCCCCCCTTGGGATAAAACAACCCAAGTAGCCGAGTACCACTCAAGTAGCGAAAGATGCGCTTAACCGCCTTCCAATGCATGACTCCTGGGCAATGCATAAACCTGCTCATCTGTGAGACAGCAAACTGGATATCTGGTCAAGTAATGCATAAGTAAATCAAGCATCCAACAGCCTGCTGATAGAGAACAACATCAAATGCATCTCCAGCATCATGAAGACTCAATCGTAAACCTGTCTCCATAGGAGTGGCAATAGGCTTACACTCTTCAAGGCCAAAAGGGCAGCTCTCTCATCAACAAGTGCATCATGTAAATCTGCATCAGAAATAGAATGATGTGCATCATCATATGAAACCTGCAAAGGCTGAGAAGTTGCCTCATTAGGACCAGCACTAGATTGTCCACCTCTAAAAAGAGGCATCAAAGTATCATACATGTCTTTGGAGCTAACAGATGTCTCCTTAGTACATGAAAGCAATGGCTAAATAGCATCTTCCACAAAGACAACATCACGGCTAACGAGAATGCGTTTAGTCTGTGGATGATACAGACGATAGCCTTTACTTTCAGAACTGTACCCAACAAAAATACATTTTACTGCCTTATCATCCAATTTTCTACGATGTTGTTCAAGCACTAGTGCATATGCCAAACAACCAAAAACACGCAGATGAGCAACAGATGGCTTACGGTCATGCCAAGCCTCATATGGAGTGATAGACTGCAGCGCTTTAGTGGGACACCTGTTAAGTACATATGCTGCACACATGATAGCCTCAAGCCAGAAACTGTGAGGTAAAGCCTGACTCTTGACCATGCACCTCGCCATCTCCATGAGTGACCTGTTCTTTCGTTCAGCAACTCCATTCTGTTAAGGTGTATACGGCACTATACACTGGTGTTTTATCCCACGTTCAGCCAGAAATGCATTAAAATCAAAAGACATATATTCCCCCCCTCGATCAGAACGGAGGGTGCCCATTTTACATGCTGACAGATTTTTAGCCAAAACCAAAAATTGTTTGAAGCACATAAACACTTCGGACTTTGCTTTGAGTGGATATACCCATGCATGCCTGGAAAAATCATCAATGAAAGTCACGAAGTAAAGGTAATTTCCAAAAGAGGGTGTCTGCATAGGACCATAGACATCACTATGTACAAGCTGCAATTTTTGTGTAGCCCGAACTGAACCATCTTTTGGAAAGGATGAACACTGCATTTTGCCCAAAATACAGCCCTCACAAACATGTTTTCCAGGTGCCTCAAGTTTGGGCAAAGAGGACACCATTTCAGATTTCTGCAGGCGTAGCAAACTAGCAAAATTTAGATGACCAAAGCGTGCATGCCAAAGCTTTGCATCTCACATAGCCTGAGAATCATGAACTGCACATGCCAAATTATTCACAGATCTTTCATAGTCTATGAGCTTATACAGCCCACGACATAAAATGCCAGAAGCAATAATCACATCGCCATTTGATAGATCATGAACTATACACCTGTCATCAACAAATTTCACAACCAAGCCAATCTTGGCTAATGCAAAAACTGATAACAGGTTCTTTTTGATCCCTAGCACAAATAAAGCATCTGACAAAGTGAAAGAGCTACCATCAGCAGTAGTCAAAATGATCTTACCAACTCCCATAACAAGATAAGAGGAGTTGTTGGCGCATGTAATAGTATTCCCTGTAGGGGCAGGCTCGAGTGAAGAGAAGAAACTGCGCTGCGAGGTAATATGTTTGGTCGCCCCACTGTCAAAATACCAAACATCTGAGTCTACTACAGACATGCACTACTCATGAGAAGATGGGTCAAAACTATAGACAATAGTAAACGCCCATTCTTCTTCCTGCACAAGATTTGCAGACTCTGTTTTTGGTGTAGAGGCCTCTGCAACAACCATTCCAGCCTCTTTCTTCTTTGCCTCTTTAGCAGCCAGTTTTGGACAGTTCTTTACGATATGATCATTCCCTTTACAGTACTTACAAAACAATTTCTGCTTTTCTAATTTCTTCTCATCTTTATCTTCCTTCTTCGAATATGCAGAATTAGTAGATTTCTGCTTACTAGTTGAAGAGCTCCATTTTCCTTTGCCCTTCTGACTAGCCAGGAAAGCTTGATCTGCAACTCGCATAATGGACCTGTTCTGCCTGGACTGATCTTCCTGCAACAGAACAGAGACTAACTCCTCAAATGATAAGGCATTCGGATTACCTTTCATCATCAACTGAAGAGTAGAAGCAAAACTCTGATATGAATCAGGAAGACCATTCAGAACGGTCTGCACAAGTGAGCTATCTGGTATAACCTCATCAGCAGAAATCAACTGTTCCTTCAAATCTTTGATCTTCGTTAGGAAACTGTCCATAGAATCACCTTCATTCATGTGCTCACTCTCCAACTGTTTTTGGAGGTAAGCAACACGAGCCTCATTCCTAGCTTGGTACAATGTGGTAAGTGTATCCCAAGCATCCCTAGTTGTTCTGCAAGAGCGAATATGAGGAATAATGGCACGTTTGACAGACAAAGCTATCAATGCATGTGCCTGGGCATCTCTGCCATCCCAACGAATCTGCTCTGCAGTAGGTGCAATAGAAATAACAACACGAATAGGAATCTGCGGAATATCATCTTCGACACCATCTTCATCAGCTCCAACACCTGTATTTGCAGTACCTGTTGTTACAGGTGTAACAGGACGTCTTTCAACACCCTACACAATATTCCACAGTCCTTTTGCAACCAGTACATGTCGCATCATATAAGCCCATAATGGGTAGTTGGTACCATCCAACTTATCCTCAACAGCCAACATACGAAATACATCACTGCTTTCAGCCATGGCCGGTGACTAAAATACCTTGATGCAAAAAATCGACTGTATCTCAAAAAGTTGAACGGAACTGCCCAGATGAGTTCTGCTAGACCTGTAGCAGACTTCGAGATGCTTAAACTGGCGAACAGAAACTGGTATATACCTTTGGCACAAAAAGACGAAATAGCCTGCACAAGCGTTGCGATAGTGCGTTCGGAGGCCGAAACGAGCTTAGATCGCAATTTCGACACCACAGAGCGAAGCGGTTTTGATCTCGGAAACACCCTGACTATGCTCAGCAAAATTCATACGATTTTGAGACTACAAACGGAGGAGTGTCGATGGCGCCTTAGATGAAGCGACGACCTGCTCTAATACCAATTGTTGGAGATAGATGTCTGCGGAAGCACGCGAACAGCACAAGGAAGAAGAAGAAGCTTGGAGCACAAACACAAAATACTAAATGTATTACTAGAGAATGTACAAAAGATCAGTAGCCCATTAGGGCAATAGGCATATATACAAGCCGGGGGAAAAAAACCTCCTAAAGAGGGAAAAAAGTGCCCCGGCGGTCCTAGTGTGTTCACACACATCACTACCCAAATATATCAACAAATATCATGACTAGATTTGGATGTCTAGTAGAATTGGTGAGTGATAGAGGAGCTCATTTCCTTAATGAAGCCATTTCGGAGTTAACAAAGACACATCTGATTATGCAAAAAAAATCCACAGCATATCATCCACAAGAAAATTGTCAAGCAGAAAGCACTAATAAAACTTTATTAAGGATTTTCAAAAAAAAAAAAAAAAGGGATTTGCTCATGGTTTTGGCGTTATGGTCATTCAAAATCGCATTTAGCGTATGTGTTCGAAGTTGCGGTTCTAATGGACTTTGTGTTCCCAAGTTTGCATGTAATAGTAGAAAAGATGTCTTCAAAAATATATGTCAAGCATAGAAGTAAGTTCCTTTTACAATTGGAGGAAGACCTTTTACTTAGTGCATATATAACTGAAATTATCCAAACACGGAGACAAGATTGGGTGAACATGAATGTTAAATTTAAAACATTTTAGGTTGGAGCATTAGGGGAAAAAATCAACCTTGCATGGGCCTTGTAAGGATTCCTAATTTTAAAGGATTAAGCCTAATCTTGTTCTTGCTTGGGGGAACAAAGTGCATTTAATAGAGAACTTTTTAGTAGGCAGGACTAGGCTTTCTTTTAGGTCCAAGTAGGGTCATCTCTCTCTTCTGTAAAAGAAAGAAAGAGAGAGATTCCACTTTACACATCATCAAATCCGTCCATCCTTGTGAATAAAAAATGAGTTTTTTTTGAAAAGTCACATATTTAGTTATTGCGTACTAAAAAGGGCCCATTTCTTAGTATAAATGTCAGAAGTTACTTTTTTATATGGATTTTTTAATAAAATCACTCAAAATAGTTCTTTTTTCAAACTCCCTCCAAAAGTAAAGTACCACATCATCAAACTCGTAACTTTCCTTACCTCAAAAAATGAGTTATTTGTACTTTTATAATTTTTACTCACATAGAATGGAAAGACTCACCCTAACCCATGCACATATCAAAAAAGTACTTTTCTCTATGTAGAGATACTTCTTAGTCCATTATACATGTTATTTTGATTCTCTTCTCTCTATCTCTCTCTTACCATCTGAATTCTTGCAGCCATGGGGTACTCGAACAATTTTCTCGAAGGAGAAGATGTAATAGTGATGGAATCACTCACAAGGAATATTTTTTTCAATGAGATGAACATATTCATGTCCACGTAGGTGCTTCATTCTTTCTTTGTAATCTAAGATCTACTATTCATTTTACTTTCCAGTATTCATCTACTACTTTTTAGGAGGAAAAACACACAATACCATCATTGGAAGCTCTTTCATGTGGAGTAGGACGACACATACATCATATTCCTCCAAGGAGGTATATATTTTTCTTGATTCTCATATTTGCAAAAGAATTAAACCAATATTGCCCTTGCATAGGTAATTCATATGAGAAATAAGTGCTTCGTCAACACCAAAGAAGCACTCTAAATTGTTAAATAATTTCTCTTACTTCTCCTTCTTTTCAAAAGAATGACACCAATATTACACATCATGGATAGGCAAATGTGTGTGAAAGCATTTCTCCATGCTTATAGGAGCTATTCATTAGGAGAATGAATTATAAAGAGCACATGATTGATATTGCTACATAATACTTATACATAAAAGAAAATATGCCTAGGTATGTTTAGCATGCAACCATGACTAAGGAGTCAATGAAGAAATCATATCCTTAGTTTATGAAGAACTCATATACATATGCTTCTATTTGTACAAAACAAAAAAAAATCCATAGAGGCTTCAAAAATCAATGTTTTTCCTCTACTAATTTTCTTTTCACATCCCTTCTTAATTTGATTTTATTTATGTTTATCTTTTTCGTACATGTTGCAGTGATATACTCAAATTCATATTAAAGATACTAATCATCAATGACTTGGAATAGTGAAGGTAAAGTACATTCTACATTCGGATGTTGTTTGCTTCTTTAGGTTGTGCTCATTGTATTCATTGAAATATTACATGTTGTAATGTCATATGGAGAATTTTGATTTATCAATTTTTATCAGTCAAGATTCTAGTACAATAGTAATGGAAAAGTCACACTATAGATCTAGTAGTAATTTCTTAAAAAGTACATGTCATATTAGTGGTTCTATGCATGTTGACTAGTTGGAATAATACTCACTTGCTTTTCTTCAAACAACTTTTGCAAGAATTTGACAATAAAAAATGTTTTCGTGAAATTACAACACAACATTGTAAGTGAAAATTGGAGGTTATCAACAAGTCCTTGGCATCATGATCAATGTCATGCACAAAAGTTTTTTGAGGGTTCACCTTGGAAATGAAGTTACATACGAGACATCATTTGATTATTTTATACTAACAAGTTTTTGTGATATATCCTATCCATGTTCAAGGTACATAATGACCACCTTGGATGAAGCCCCATCAGAGAGGATGAAGTGGTCTACATGCAACAAAGGTACAATCATAAAGTGGTTACATATGACAGAGTGAAGAAAAACGATTCTAAGCACACACACAAAGGGGAAGAATAGATCCACTACTTATTGGTGATGAACCATTTGAACTCAATATACCTCCAAATAGAACATGGCTGATGAAACATGAAGTAGTGATTCCAACTCATCCAAAAAGAAGAGGTTCAAGGAACCATCATGAAACATAAGCATATTCCAACATCACATCAAGTAGAGGCTATAAAGTCACTACTATAAGGTCAAAGCACACTACTCACATATGAGAAAAGAAACATATGCTATAAATTGTGTCACAATGTCAATCAAGGCATACATGTAAAATGAATAACAACTACCAACCACATCATAGATCATATGTAGTACAACCTAAAGTTTCTCCTAATGCAAAAGCAACAAAAAAGTGAGCAAACATTATAGATCCTTTGTGCTTCAAAGCTAATGCACTAGACTATGGATATAATCAATAGCACTTCAAGCCATCCAAAAGGAGGTGCATTCCTTAATTTTATTTTGAAAGATGTTAACTTGTGTGTAGCTCATGTGAAGATGATGACCATACAGCCAAAGAAACTATATGGGAGCATACATGATTATGTAATAATTCTTGTTGAAGAGATACATTTTATAAAATGGAATTTTCATATCCACTTGCTTAAAGATGGTATGTGTGCAAAACAAATCACTTACGATTCAAAAATCGTCTTTGCATTGTTCAACTAAGTTGTGCACATAATAAGTTTCATGAACCTAAAATTTGAAAGAAAGGAGTTGTACTGTCACTAACCACATGGTATTCAAATGTCATAGGAAGAAGATACAAGTTGGGTTTAATACTTCCACGATCACCATTCCACATCAAAAGGATCATCATCAGAGTCAAAAGAGGAGTACTATCCATCATGAGAATCATGCCCTTGATTCTTTACCTAGATATACTAGAAACCCTTTCTCGTTCCATCATGGATATACATCATCATCATGTTCTAGTACAACATATAAAGAACTCTAAAAAGACCAATAGCTATGAAGATTCAATTTCTAGAAAATCTCATAGTTAAATAACTGCTTTACATGGAACTTATCGCTTTGAGAGGGAGGTGATGTCATAGACACAAAGGAAACCATCATTAAACCTTAAATTCTATGAAAATGTTTATATCTCATGATTGGTTTAGAATTTGGAGAAATTAATGCTACCATCACGTCTAGAACATCTGAAAATCTTAAGATCGATTGTCTATTTGTCTAATTCTGACATCCAGAGCCTTGATAACCTCAAAAAGCACCAAAAAAGGGGAGTCAGAGAAACGTAGGATAGGCCTCTACAAAACTTTTGCAAAGGCCTATTCTGCGTTTTTGTGGCTACCCCTTTTTGGTGCTCTGAGGTCATGCAAGGTCATTAATGGTGGAATTAACTATTACTTCTTGCAAATTTTGGGGAAATTGATGAACTATACAACCCAAGAAACTAGATAGGACCATATATGACTATGTGATCATTCTTCTTGAAGAGATGTTTTGTAATGTGAAATTATCTTATTTGTAATATAATTTTCATAACCTTTTTTACACATGCTCAAGTCCACATTGATCTATATCATATGTTCACAATATATGCACTCAATTCAACATTCTATGTGTGCAAAGCAAATCATTTATGGTTATAAAATCATTTTTCCATTGGTAAATTGAGTTGAGCACATAATGAGCTTCATGGACCTTAAATTCCATGGCCTCAAAAGCACTAAAAAAGGTCATCCATAGAAACACGCAATAGGCCTCTACAAACATTTTGTAGAGGCCTGTCCCATGTTTTTGTGGCTCCTCTTTTTGCTACTTTTGAGGCCATGCAAGGTTATTTTTAGTGGATATGAAACTTTATTCTTTAAAGTTTTAGGGCCATGAAACTTATTTCTAACAAGTCACTTACTCTATAGTGATCCATGCATATACAACTTCTACAATGGGAGCCAATATAAACAAACATAGTCACACGAGATAAAATAGTTTGCAAAATATAATTTATGATAATATCCTCATGTCTAGAAGTCTTGTTGTGCATCTGTACCCCATATAAGGTAGAAATCCGCCTTGGAACTTCTCCCATTAAGGTTCTATGGGGAAAATCCATGGCACCAAAGGGCCTTTATTTTCAACTTGAATGGCATTCAAATTGGCAAAACTTTTATGCCCCACTTACCTCATGGCCTCAATCACAAAGACCATATATTACCATAAATGTTCACATATAAAAATCATCTAGCTTAGACGTTAAGATTCCATGGATGGTTGTACTCTCAAAGTGGTTTCTCCTCATAATGGGGGCCTTATAACATAGAGAACCATGGATCATTTGTGGTTACTGGAGGAGTAAGTATTGAGTATATCTAACATGAATGAACTTTTTGACTTATATCCTTTGTAATTTCATACTTCATAAATGATCATCTATTGAGAAAATTAACCAATAAAATGTCAATTAATGTGCACTTGAACATACTCTATATAGAAGTGAAAAATGAAAAATCACCAAGAGAAATTATAAATGCACAATTGTAGACTACAAAAATGTGAAAGTAGACATGCTTTCATTAAAGATGTCAAATCTTACAAAATTTACAAATTATCGGTGTCAATGATTGTACAACTTGAAGTGCTTGCAAATGCAAGAAATCATCGAAAAATTTGTGATGCTCATCCATGGTGTAAAGTATTTCTAGAACAATTCTAGATCAAAAGGATTTTAGATATCTTAGTAGGAGAAAGGCATTAGAGACATTTTTTTCTCCTCTCCATACTTAGTTTGGAAGAATGTGAAAAGAGTCCTCATGCTAAACAAACCGATCAGCTAGAAAGAAGACATACTTGGTGATGCTCTTGAATGTAACCCAAAGCAAAGACCTCTAGAAAATTTAGAAGGAAAGATGTGTTATTAACTTGAATTTCTCTTCCAAAGACTAATCCATTGAGAAATTTGTAGATTGCCTGGGTAGAAGAATAAGAAATTTGGGAGAAATTCATTGTTCAAAGAGTCTAGGTTCTTTATCTTCTAGAATAACAAGTTGAAAGAGAGTGGATCTTGCTTGAAAGTGACATCAAGCTAATCAACCTCCTTTGAAATTCCCTTCAAATTTCTTCTATTTCTCTCATTTTTTTTGAAGCTAAACCTGTTTCAGAGAAAAAAAGAAAATCATCACATAGAAAAAGATATATGCGAAAAAAATTTCAACCTCATTTATAGTTCAATTTTGAAGAATTTAGCTATATTATCCACTCTCTTCACAACCTATGAACAATACAAAATAAAATATAAGTATTAAAGAAAGAAATAGTATAACATGTATAATAAAAACATTTGTAGATTCCTAACCTTATGCCCTTGTCAATATAGCTTATGTTCAGATAGATCATCAAAAATATCTTTTCTCCTAGAAAACCTTGTTAGTCCTGATTTGGATATCTTCACCTAAAAAATTGTTGCAGTCTACATAAACAGAAAGAAAACTTCATCATTACGAAATTATTCATGTTATGGAATGACTAATGCTTTCAATATTTCATGCAATGTTCAAAATGTACTTATAAGGATATGGAATGGTTGTTCTTCTAACTGCATAGAAAGAAATGTAGCGAAACCACAAACAAAACATATGTAGATAGGTCAAAAACATATTAAATGCCATCAACAACTCAAAATCTCACAAAAATGCTCAGATCTTCATGCGATTCTTGGAAAGCACCTGTAAGGGTATGAAGTGGTTGTTCATCCACCAAAGTAGAAGGAAATATGTTTGTAACAAATAAAAGCATATGTAGATAGGTCAACTGTATATTCAACACTATAAACCATGCAATATCATAGAGTAATACCTAGAATTGATAGAATATCTCATTCTAGTAGAGTTTTCAAGTGTCATAGTTGCCATTTCAAGACATCTTGTACAATAGCAACCATGAAGACCCAAGTTTCCAAGATGTCTAACTTGATGAGGCCCATATCTAGAGGGTTGCATGTACACCCATGCACCTTTGGAGTACTCATGTGGCATTATTGTCCATCTGTAGCTTTGATATTGTGACACCTTAATGTGAGAACTTCATCTTTTGGTTTCCTACAACCTTTAGATGTTGCCATTGAAGTTCAAGGTCTTCAATCTACAACAATACTTCAATACCGGAGATGCCATTAGCTTGGAATACACAAAAGAGCTTCAATGGTGTGCTATAGAAAGAAACTAGTGGAAAAAAGATGTCCTTTTGGGACCTAGTATGAAGATATGAGGTTTAGGTGGGAAATACTTATTTTCTTAGTATTTTTTAATAAGGTCATTTTTCCAGTTGAAATCATGCAGGGATTTCAAATTTGTGGTAAAAAAGATCACTTCTGACCCTCAAAAGTAATGGGGGGTCCATTGTGAGGTGTTATGATGAGCTTTTAAACTTTTTTAAAAACTTGGAATTTTTGGGCCCAACCTAGTTACGAGATTCCTTCTCTCTCTAGAGGAAACTCATTAAATAGGGGAGAAACTTGTCCCCTCTCTCCCCTTCAGCTTAGTGTTTTATAGGGTATAGATTGTGGCCACCACCCTCTTCTGATTGGTCAATCACTAATCAATCCTTAATCTAAAAGGCCCATGCAAGGTTCATTTTTGTCCCCTAATGGATTGGGTTATGGTATAGAATTCTAAGTTAGGGCCACATCCAGGCAAGCTTACTTTGAGATATAAGGTTCCATATCAGATTGTGAAAGATTTGGGACAAGGGACTTTTCTGGTAGCAGATATCTTTGATACAAAAATGGAAAAAACTATTAATGGATTTTGTCTAAACATATTTCAAGGCAAACATCTTCATATGGATTGGCTAATAACCGATTTGGTACAAGTCATGTTTAACTTTGATAATTGGATCAGTAGCAATAATGATCACTGAAGCAATGAGGATTACTTATCTACATTTTTCTTCGTGGTGACATGTCTTCTTGATAGTGATTGGCCGAAGGTTACATTAGGTGGTTTATCAACATCAACGAAAAAGTATTTTAAATTACTACATTGGAGTGCGGGCTAAATTTCAATTATTATGTAGATTTCATCTTCGAATATCTAAATCATGGATAAGTCTTGTGAGGTATGTTAATGGTCTTTTCATACATACAAGCCCTGTAGCACGTGTGTTTGTGGTTGATTTGTGTTGTTGAGAGGTACATTGCTATGCATAGAAGCAAGACAACCATTTTGGTGGCAGTGCTCCGGCCTACTTCCACTATAGACATGAGAGGTCAACTTAGAAGGAAGGAAAGCATGATACGAAAGGAGAAATCATCATTAGAAGAAAGTGATAGTTTTCTACAAGAAGAGGAGGAAGGAATTCAGACAACATCATCTGCAAGCAGGCTAACATAGTCACTGATGGATCCATACACATTCTTTAAGCTGGAGATTGATGCACGTGCTCTAGTGAATTCTACATGACTATAGAAAGTATCATTATTTGCTTTTGCGAAACTACCATGGGGTAACCGGAAGCAGTCAAATTGAGATAGTGCGAAAGAACAAAGGGAAAATATCATCATAGGTACGATTATCGCTTGAGCTCATTGTTGAAGTATTTCAGTTACCTATTTTAAAAGAGCCCTCCATACCTAAGTGCCCAGAGGATGCTCTACATAAAGAATTTGGGCCTTGTGAGGGAGGAAGAGAGTATTACATGCTTAAAAATATATCATATGCTAGACGAGAACAATTGAAGTGGTATTTGGAGTGGTTGTGTTTTATTGTCAAATACGACTATATGGCAAAGGAGAACCATGGTCCACTTTGTTAGGTGGAAAAAGGGCAGCAGGTTAGTTGGGCACACTGGTTATATGATAGGATGTATGGGGAGATTTTTCTATCTGATAAGCAGAAAACATAGTCCAATAAGTCGTTCAACAGCTATGTCACCTGTGTCGAGGTAGAAGGATGAAGATTGCATTATACTTGATGATCAGCAGGAGGATACATATCAGACACTGTTGAAAGATGGGTATGGAGTTGAGGAAGTAGTATCTATGGTTAAGAAGTTGAGAATAGAGACTCCTAAAGTGACTAGATTACATGAAACACACATCAAAATAACAGAGGAGTCTAAATTGCCTATGAAAATGTGAAAAAGCTTCAGATTGTCCAAGAAAAGAGAATTGGAGCCCATATTAAAGACAACAGTAAGTAAGTCAGTTTTTAACTCAGCCATCCTTTGAAGTTAGTAAGGAGGTTCAAGATGCACACAAAATTTGGAAGATGTTTATCAGTTTATGGTGCAGGAAGAAGCATTATTAAAGGTGCAGAAATTGTTGAATGAGATACTTAATTATGAGGAGTACCAAAAATAGCAAACACAAGTTCAAGACTTGCAAAATGAGTTGCAAATAAAATCTGAACAATATGAAAAGGCTATGTGAGAATTAAAGAAACAACAAGCTGTGGAAGTGGTGAAAGTGAAGAAATCTCTATAGGAATTTGAGTAGTGGACTAATAAAATGCAATAGACAGTAACTAAAGAAATGCAAAGTCTAGCAGAAATAAATGCAACATTACAACTTGAGAATGAAGTGTTGAACTGCAAAATTAAGCCACTACAAGTATTGGAAAGACAAATGCTGAAGAATGAAGAGGTAGAAATGGATGCAATTTTTTTTAATATAAAGGAAGTTCGGCAATAGCCTACTCTCCCGGACTTGAATTAAATTAAGAAACAAAGGTACAATAGAAGGGGACTAGTGCCCATGGGACCCCCCAAATCCCACAAAGCAGGGGAAGCTTGAATGAATCCTAGGTTGCATTACAGAGAAGGTTAATCACGCTCTCATCGCCCTCATGCGGGGCCCACTTGGGTTTGAGCTTGTTGTTGATCAAAAGGAGGACTTGATGGTGCCTGAAGGGGGGGGGGGGAATTTCTTACTGTTAACAATCCTTTTGCCAAGGAGGAATAGTGATTTCTCAATCGACCACTCCCTGGGGGGATTGCCGAAGTTGAGAGCACACCTCTCCCGCCAAATTTTCCACAAGACTTCCCCTCTGATGGCGTTCCAGAGTGTCGCAGAGCAGCCGATCGCTTCTCCCAAAAGGACTTGTTTCCAACTAAGCTGTTTTTGAAGTCTGATTTTCATTCCAACCGTCTGCCAGATTCTGTAGGAGTTGGGGCAAGTAAGGAAGATGTGTGGGACATCTTCGATAGCCCGGTGGCAGCGTTTGCACCAAGGAGGAATCCCACAAAGTTTGCTAGCCTTATGGTTGGTCCAAATTCCTCGATGAAGAATTTGCCATAAGAGGGCAGACTTCTTAATCTCTATAAGGGGGTGCCAAATACCCATGAATTTCATGTCCCACCGAAGCCGCGTCCAAGACAGGCACCACTTCTTGTTGAGGCTGATCTGGTGGTCAGCCGTTTCTTTGATGTTCGGGATTTGGAGTAGGCTATTTCCATTGTGCCATTTGAGACCAAGCGAGTTCGGTGTGTCGTGTCCCATGAGAAGGCGAGTCTTGTGGTGATCCCATGCGAGGCATCGGCTTTGCAATGTGTTCCATTCTTCGTAGGAGATGTGTTCCATTTTGATTTCTAAAATGGATATGAGTATTATGAAGTAGCAGATGCAAAAACATATGCAAGATTTGTGGAATGGGATTAAAGATAGAATTTGAGCTATAATCAGATATCCTTATGAAAGTATGCAGGCTGGTTTTGTTTCCCCCTATGAGAGTCAACTAGTGGAAGTTATTGAACAAAATACGACAAAGAAGGAGAAAATATTGCAACAACTAGCAGAGTTACACGAAAAATTGCTAAAGTAGAATTTCAAGAATGATGTGTAGGTTCAGGTTCAATAGACTGTGATGCACGAGGAAGAAGATCAAGGAGTACTTGTGGAGCAAAGGGAGATTCAAAAGGAAGTAGAGAAAGAGGACGATAATAAAGTAGTCTCAGACATGATATAAGAGGAGAATCTGAATAGGGAGTTAAGTTTAGCTGTGCTCGATCAAGGATTTGTGGATTCGAGTCATATTTCTGCAAAATCATCCACCGGGTAGTGCCAAGTGTTAAGGGGAGAAGATTCTACAGGAAGATAGTCGAATATTAATTGTCTGCTAAATCATATATTTGGTCAGTCAGATTTTTGCACAATCGGATCTTTGATGAATCAGAATTGTAATAAATAGCTATAATATGCTTGTAACGATGATGTCGTATGAAGTAGGTCATTGTGTTTTGGTTATGTGCATATTTTCTATTTTTGTCATAGAGGGAGAGAGAAGTGGAGAAAAAGAAGAAAGAAGGACAAGAGGAGGGTCAAGAAGTCTAGTGCATGTTGAAACCAAGTAGTATTGTTCTATACCGTCAGTATTAGTGACTACTGATCGTGAAATTCTTGTAATTCTTGATATTCTAAACAATATTGGTGAAGTCTTTGCTTAAACAAATTTGCATCTTGTGGGTTTACATTTGCCTGAGTTATTTAGTCTTGAGTATGTGTTGTTGTAGCAAGAAAAGAATATATTTGGTGTGTTAATTCTTGAGTATTTTCTGTTTAAGTGTGTGATTTAGTATCAAGAATTGATCTTTCAAGAGTTTGTAGTGTGAGAAAGTAGTTATGTGTGGCTGAACCCCAACAATTATTACTTTTGACTTCATTCAATTTATTATGGAATGTCTAGGTTTTCATTGGATACTTCTTGAATCATTAGCTCTTTTTTTTCAATACATATGAATTTATTAACTAGCAAAGTCCTCAAACACACTTAGAAATGCCAAAAAACTCCCAACCACAGAAATGTGGGATTCAGGCATGCAAACATTTTGCAGGCTTGAATTCCACGTTTTTGTGCATAGGTTTTTTTTTGCATTTTTTTGCCTCTCAAACCCTATTCATTTATTTTAATGACTTGTCTAGGGTTAACTAATGACTTGGGCATGGTTAATTAGTAAGCAGACTCTCCATATGGACTGCTTAGGCTTTCAATGGGTACTTGCTTGCCTCATTACCCATATATTTTGCCTCCTAATGAATGCATTTACCATACATGGCCTTCAATTAGTCTTCAAAATGCCAAAAAAGTCCTATCCATAGAAATGCAGGATTCAGGCCTATAAATTTTTTGTAGGCCTGAATCCCTCTGTCGGGAAGATTTGCATCTTCCAGTTGATAACCAGAGGAAATAAAAGCAACTTAATTTGTGAATTCTAAACCTCTTTTATATCACTGTTGATCAGTTGTGCTAATTGGATTAACTATTTTGAAAATGTTATCAGGTATGAAGGATGAAGCAGGACATATGTTCATATTAGGTTTTACCCTAAGTACTTAATTAATGAGTATTTATATTTATACATGCTTGATTCATGGGTATTTAACCCTAGGGTTTTCTAAGTTCATATGATTTTATGTCAATTAGGTTCATCTGAAGGGTCTCAAAAGATTCTAATGGGTTCATGATAGAGTTTATTTATGTTTCAATGGGTTAATGATAGGGATCAGAATGGTTTTAATAGGGTTTTGATGGGTTTTAAGTAGGGTTTCTAGGGTTTTAGAATGTTTTAAGGGTTAAAATAATTAATATTTAAGGAAATTAATCTATAACTAAACATTGGTTCAATAACAAAAATTAAAATATGGTTTAATTAATTATTTAATCATGTATGTGCATTTAATACTAAGGTTCTAATTAATTAAAAGCTTAACCTAAGCTTAATTTAAAGGATTTATTTAATTGAGAAAATTAAGGTAATAGAATAAAAATAATAATTGAAGTGGATAATTAATGAGCGGTGTATGTGAGTACTGTTTAAAGTGTGGTGTGGGTTAAGTGTGTAACTAAAGTGGTTAAAGTGAATAGTTTCAAAGTGCGGTAGTTGTGAGTACAAGTTAAAAGAGTGGTAGAAAAAAAAAATGCATTTAAAGTGTAAAAAAAGGTGTGTACAAAGAGTGGTGAGTGTGAGAGTAATTAAAAGAGAGGTTGTGTGAGAAAAGTTAATTAAAGTGTGGTGATTAAGTGTGGGTTAAAGAGTGGATGAGAAATTAAAGTAAAAACCAAAAGAATGGTAAGCTCATAATCTTTGTGAGTATATATATGTATGCTTTCATCATGAATTCCTAATGTTTTGTTTCAGGTAATTTTACTCTTCTTCTCCTTGCTTCATTCCTTCACCTCCATTGTTTGTGCATTTAGAGAGAGAGTATTTTCCCAGCTATTTTGACGCACGTCTGTAGGACGTGTAGATGATGTATGTCCTGACTCTGAATGATAGTTTCTCTCTCTTCCTCGGCGTCTATTTCTCTCTGTGTTTTGTGCGTGCGAGTTTAGTTTGTTTACTCGTCGCACAGACACTGTTAGAAGCCGGCACCGGCTCTCTGTGCGAATACCTGCATTAAAGAGGCGTGTCATAGCTTACTATGTGAATGGCTCGTGCACACAGAGGGCTTCAGCGTGGAGTTCAAGGCGAGCGGCCCCTTTCTCGTCCGCAGCGGATGATTATTCGAGTGACTTAGACGATATCAACTCTAAATTTGCAGAGTGACAGAGGGGGAGTCGAGGACTGGCGGCGCTGTAGCTTGCGTACAGTAGATAGAGAAAGAGAGGCTTCTGGCGGCGCACGATAGAGAGAGAGAGAGAGAGAGAGAGAGAGAGAGAGAGAGAGAGAGAGAGAGAGAGAGAGAGAGAGAGAGAGAGAGAGAGAGAGAGAGAGAGAGAGAGAGAGAGAGAGAGAGAGAGAGAGAGAGAGAGAAAAGATTCTCTCCCTTTCCCTCCACGGTCTGCGCGCGCAGCGCCGCAGAGAGAGAGAGAGAGAGAGAGAGAGAGAGAGAGAGAGAGAGAGAGAGAGAGAGAGAGAGAGAGAGAGAGAGAGAGAGAGAGAGAGAGAGAGAGAGAGAGAGAGAGAGAGAGAGAGAGAGAGAGAGAGAGAGAGAGAGAGAGAGAGAGAGAGAGAGAGAGAGAGAGAGAGAGAGAGAGAGAGAGAGAGAGAGAGAGAGAGAGAGAGAGAGAGAGAGAGAGAGAGAGAGAGAGAGAGAGAGAGAGAGAGAGAGAGAGAGAGAGAGAGAGAGAGAGAGAGAGAGAGAGAGAGAGAGAGAGAGAGAGAGAGAGAGAGAGTTAGGAGAGATAGAGAGAAAAGAAAGTTCACTTAATAATGAAATTGAGTATTAATTAATTAAGTAATTTATTTATTTCATTTATCATTGCTTAATTTCTTTTCTAGGTGTTTAGTATATTGATGTATGTAGCTTTAATGGGTATGAAGTTTATTTAGTATAATGCATTTTTCGTATAGGTGCATGTGGTCATGTGCATGGGAATGCATATATGTTTGTCAGTGAATGGATAAGCATAGGTATTAATGTATGCATTGTTATGTTATTGTATTTAGGATTAACTATTAACATATGCTTGATTGAATGTTAACATGTTTGTATTTTGAATGCATCTAAATGAGATTATGTCAACATAAGTGTAGAGTAAATTTAATTAGTCATGCACGAGCACATAAGTTTGTATTTGAATGATTATATGTATTTAGTTTATGTATGAAAATATATACATCTATGCATGAGTGCATACATATAAATATTGAAGTATGTTAGAAGTTAGTGTATAGCAATGAGTCTTAATAAATGTTCATGAAATGAATTATGCATGATGTTGGCATATATGTATGCCATATGTGTGTATTCATAAGAGGAACTACTAATATGCATATTTATACAATGATAAGTGTGTGTTTGTATGCATATATGTTTATGTCAATGAGTATACATGAATGCATGTTTATGAGTGAGGTAGTGTTAGCATGTGCATATGTGTGAGCGTTAGCATATGATTTAATGAATAGGTAAGTAATTTTTTTCATAAAGGAAGTTCGGCAATAGCCTACTCTCCCGGACTTGAATTAAATTAAGAAACAATGGTACAATAGAAGGGGACTAGTGCCCACGGGACCCCCCAAATCCCACAAAGCAGGGGAAGCTTGGTTGATTCCTAGGTTGCTTTACAAAGAAGGTTGATCACCCTCTCGTCGCCCTCATGCGGGACCCACTTGGGTTTGAGCTTGTTGTTGATCAAAAGGAGGACTTGATGGTGCCTGAAGGGGGGGGATTTCTTACTGTTGACAATCCTTTTGCCAAGGAGGAATAGAGATTTTTCAATCGACCACTCCCTGGGGGGGTCGCCGAAGTTGAGAGCACACCGCTCCCGCCAAATTTTCCATAGGACTTCCCCTCTGATTGCGTTCCAGAGAGCCGCAGAGCATCCAATCGCTTCACCCAAGAGGACTTGTTTCCAACTAAGCTGTTTCTGAACTCTGATTTTCAGTCCAACCATCTGCCAGATTCTGTAGGAGATGGGGCAAGTAAGGAAGATGTGTGGGACATCTTCGATCGCACGGTGGCAGCGTTTGCACCACGGAGGGATCCCACAAATTTTGTTTGCCTTATGGTTAGTCCAAATTACTCGATGAAGAATTTGCCATAAGAGGACCGACTTCTTAATCTCTATAAGTGGGTGCCAGATACCCATGAATTTCATGTCCCACCGAAGCCGCGTCCAAGACAGGCACCACTTCTTGTTGAGGCTGATCTGGAGGTCAGTCGTTTCTTTGATGTTCGGGATTTTGAGTAGGCTATTTCCATTGTGCCATTTGAGACCACGCGCGTTCGGAGCATCATGTCCCAGGAGAAGGCGAGTTTTGTGACGATCCCAAGCGAGGCATCTGCTTTGCAAGGTGTTCCATTCTTCGTAGGAGATGTTTATGCGAGGGTCGATATCCTCGTAGTTGATCCAACTGTTGGTGTCATGTTTCCAGAGGTGTTTCCATTTTTTGAATCCTTTGTTCCATAACTTCTTGGCATTTTGAATGTTCCACGACTCCACACTCCGGATGCCATGTATCGAAAACCAGATAGAGTCGTTTTGTCTGATTCCGGCCGCCCACTTCCAGTCCTCACTAATTCTTGTGAAGCTTTTGACTTTATTCCAGCCCTTCCAAAGAGAACATACGAGATTGGAGCCTTTCGGGAAGACAGGTATCGGGGAGAATAGCAGGGTCATGATGTCAAGGTTCTTCCAGTTCGGGGACCCCGTGAGGGCCAACTCATTTTTGTTTCTGAAGATCAGCTTGGCCCACGAGGCCTCCCTATTGCACCAAGCTTTAATCATCCATTTGGCAGCCAGTTTGTTAGCCATGCACCCAATGTCCAGGATGCCAAGCCCCCCGCTATCTCTCGGGCTGGTGCAGATGGCCCATTTCATTTTAGGCACCCCCCTTCTGTTATGATCACCCGTCCAAAGAAAGTTTCTGCAGATGCTATTATGCATAAATGCATCTAAGTATTAGCATAAATGAGTATTTGCACATTCATGAGAACTAATATGTGTGAGAGCATAATAGCATATGTTTGATGAAGTACAAGTACAAGTAGGGATGTAAGTAAGATTAGTTAAGCAAACATTAAATGATTGAGTTTATGTTAGCATATGTGATAATGCATGAGAATTAAATCATTTGCATGAGTATATGCATGTGTATAATAATGTAAGTTTATGTTCTTATTGATTTCTTGTAATATTACTAATACCTAATGTTTTGTTTCAAAAACATTGATGAGTTCAAGCTAATGAAGAAAAGTGTCGAGAAGCATTGAAGATTAATGAGCAATTGAAGAGCAAATGAAGTGCAGTGAACATAATGTTTTCTTTACAGTGTCGAGAAGCATTGAAGATTAATGAGCAATTGAAGAGCAAATGAAGTACTGTGAACCTAATGTTTTTTTTCAGAAACATTGAAGATGACAGAGAAATGAAGTGCAGTGAACTCATGTTTTTTGCAGTGTCGAGAAGCATTGAAGATTAATGAGCAATTGAAGAGCAAATGAAGTGCAGTGAACCTCATGTTTTTTTGCAAAAACATTGAAGATTACATTCAATTAAAGTGAAGTGAAGACAATTGAAGTGAAGCGACAGCCTAAAGATCCATTTAAATCTTATTTCTCATTTAGTCAACTATCCAATTGACTAGACATTTATCCAATTGTTTAGGCCTTCCAGTTGTATTAGATTTATTGATTAGAACCATTAGCATATCAATTAATTCATTCAAACAGTTTAGCATCATATTGTTTCATTAGTTTTCCATTACTTTCCTTGATGTCTTCTAAGTTAGTTCATGAGTCTAAGCATAGTACTATTGAAAATATTGAAAATATTGAAAATGTTCCGCCAACTCTAGACAGACCAGAACCCTCTAGCGTAAGAAAACTTTTGGTTTTAGTCATAGAATTAGGTAATTTATATTTTTTTGTCATTAGAACCCTTATTTCCATAAGCCTGAGTTTGCTACAGACACCCCGCGTGTGCCGAACGATTTAGGCGGATGACTTGATCCACCATCCGAGCATCTCTCACGACCCGACATTGGTGAACCCGACATGAACAAACGGCCTTGCAGCTCAGGTATAAAATTTAAATTTTTCGTGCATGTGCATACATGATATCGACAGGTTGGATTGCAGAAGCTTCTTCATCCGTGGGAGCAGTGGCTTTGTCTTTGACTCCTTGCACTCTTCTAGGTGTTGAGGGCTGTTCCCTAGGGAACTGAGCGCCTCCACGAAGAGTGGCAAGTAGCTATCCTCATCTCGCCACCCCTTTTCATCGACAAGAACGTTTGCACAATCATCCATTAGCAACTGATGTATTAGATTTTGATTCTATTAAAAATTGTATAAACTTATACACAAGTCACTCTTTAAAGCCTCTTCTTCGATTCAGATTCCAGGTATTTATATTTGGATTCTTTTTGCTTGCACATAATTAAATGAAAATGACATCTAATGTAGAGAATCTTCTGCATGATATGGAAGCACGATTAATTTCATCTATAGATTTAAAGCTTAATTCCAAGTTTGAGTAAACTCGTTTCTTTCAATCTTAACTACAGTAGTATCTGATTTTAATGCAAATCTTAAGTCAATAGATACTCAATTTGATCACGAGTTTAGGAATTTAGAAGGAATTCTTCATTATGAACTCTCAAATTTGAGTGAAAATATGGAAACAATAGCAAATCATGTAAAAGAAATTTCATCATTCAAAACGATTGGTCATGAAATTGCAAGTTTAAAAGAGAATATTGAAAGGTTAAACAATCAAATACACGAAAGTGCTACATGTGAATGCAAAGATAGATATCAAGTACGAGTTCAAAGTAGATCTATGTATTCTATGGACCAAAATCCTTTACCCGATCATAGAAAAGTTGATCCTAAGGCTTTATATCAAAGACCAAAGAGAACGGTAAGATGCTTCTGGTGTGACCAACTAGGTCATACTTATGGGAATTGTATGGCCTATGAGAAAGCATGTAGCCGACAATTGATATTAGAAAGTGAACAGAAAATATGTGATTATCAAACGCATCTACCATTGAGATTAAACTTAGGTAGAGGAGGAATGATAGACTATTTTGACCAAGGAAAATTTAGTCCTAAAACCAAACTTCAAAAACAATGGAAACCTAAGAGTCATAAGGAGAAAAGCAATGTATGCAAATTACATTCTATGAACACCAAGATTGTGCCTAAATGTGAATGTTTGGACAATGATCAAAACCTTATTAAACCTAAATCTATGAATAACATTGATCTTCAAATTAAATCTAGATACATTGAAAAAGTTTAAGAAAGAAGAAGATGTCAGGATAAAAGATGATGAAAATGAACAATCCATTAATGGAAATGAAGACATTTATGTGGATAAAACAGGACCTAAAGCCATAGAAAATGATAATGGTTGTGACCAAGAGAAATATGATGAAAGAAGAGTACAAACATCTGAAGATGAAAATATTCAAATTCAATTAGAATATGACAAGAATATAGGAAAATGGATACAAGAAGCCATATGGAAGATTGAAAATGATACCAAAAACTCATCTAAAGTTAAGATAAAGAAGAACAATTTTAGAGAATAGTTTTATTATGATGAAATTGTTTATTGAAGTTAAAATGTTTTAAATTTTGATATTGCTTGCTGCATATATGTCTGTTTCCCTAAAGATTGAGAAACATATACCTAAAATGTTTAGTTTTATGAAGTTTAATGCTTGAAAAGCTAGTTAAAAGCTTATGATTAAGTTTACATTATGATTTGTTTAATCAAAAGAATTCTAAAATATGAAAACACAAAGTTTGTTCAGATTAAACAAAAACATGCTTTGAAATTAGGCTTGCAATGACTAATATGCTTGTCATTTCCTAAATTTATGAAGAACTTATGATTTTTTTTCCTTTCATAAAAAGGAAGAAATCTATTATGATGAACAATTATGAAGAACATTATTATAATGAAATGATAAATATTTTGAACAAAATGATTTTGTTTATAGTAATTATGATGGTATACTTTTAAAATGAAGAAATATACATGATATAAATATGATTATGATTAATATGAAGAACATGATACAATCAGATGATGATTTTATTGTCATACCATATGATGAGTAAGAGGAACTTTCATAATTCAGATATGATTTTTTTTTCATTGATATCAAAATATGATGCTCATTTATAAGGATACAATTTAAAAATACTATGAACATTATGATTTTTTCTAAAATTTATGAGCTTTGTTACATAGGTTGAAAAACCTATTCTTAAAATTAAGAATGCATTATTTATGACAATTATAACTACTATGAATTTTTTATGATGAAATTTGTGACATGATGAAGATGAATTTGATAGAATATATGAATTTCTATTTGCAAAATAAATGATCATGAAGATTACTTGTTTTGTAGCTTCTACTTTATGAGTGCTTACAGTTGATGATGAGCATGATTAATTATGTATGAATGAATTTCTTTAGTGTGGATTTCTTTTGCAGGAAAACCAAGAGAAGATTTGAATATGAAATTTAATAATTTTGCGTGTCTAGCTGTTGCTGGTTGAGTTTTAACAGGTCTTTGAAGAACAAATTAAGATGCATAAAGATGAGCAGATTGAAGATGAAGCAAATTGAGGATAAAATTGATTTTTAGGTCGTATTTTTTCTTTGTCTTAAAATTTTGTTTTACGTATTTTATTTGCATTCATATAAAACTAATTGATAAAATCTGGAATGAAGAATATTAATTTATAAAGGACTCTATTTAACCATATTAGGAAAATAGACATAATTTATCTTTCTACATTTATAGATTAAGTGAGATTTGTTAAAAAATAGAAGGATTTGTAGTTCATTTAGATAACGAAAGTAGTTGTATATGTGTAGGAGCATATTGTTGCATGATTCATGTCTGTGAAAACATAGATCTTTCTTGTCCATGCAGCTAGATCCTTAGCTCGGAATAAGGGGTTAAGCCTTTCCCCTTAAAACAAAAAAGTAGCGAAAAAAAAAAAACAAAAAAAAAAACAAAAAGAATATTGACATGGAAGTTATACCTTCTTCCACCCCAAAAAGGTATTTACATTTGTTATCGATATGAAGTTAACATCATATTTATATGAAGAAAACTAGTTGTGAAAGAACACATCTAGTGATTAAAATTGGGCATACAAGGCGGCTGTCTGTCCAAGTAGATTTAGTAGATTTCTTTGGCATGCTTGATTGTTCATATGTGAATGCATATATATGACAAAACCTGCATTTGAATGAATGAAAATGAATTCTGTTTTATAATCTTTACATAGTTTATAAATGGATGAAATGTAAATTAATGTTTGTTGACTGAAAAGGTTAATAGTTTACCTTTATACTTTAATATGTTTCATTGCCAGATTTAATTTTAATGAAACCTCATGTGCATGTTGAAAAGATTAAAAATTTGATAAGTTAAAAGATGTTTATAAAAAGAATTGATGCTGTTCTATGATTTAATTTCAGGATAATCATTGAAAATGCCGCTTCCCTTAATCTGCAAGTTGGCCCATCGAGGACGATGTGCAGGTTTGGTGGCGGTGGATGTCGGGAAGATTTGCATCTTCCAGTTGATAACCAGAGGAAATAAAAGCAACTTAATTGGTGAATTCTAAACCTCTTTTATATCACTGTTGATCAGTTGTGCTAATTGGATTAACTATTTTGAAAATGTTATCAGGTATGAAGGATGAAGCAGGACATATGTTCATATTAGGGTTTACCCTAAGTACTTAATTAATGAGTATTTATATTTATACATGCTTGATTCATGGGTATTTAACCCTAGGGTTTTCTAAGTTCATATGATTTTATGTCAATTAGGTTCATCTGAAGGGTCTCAAAAGATTCTAATGGGTTCATGATAGAGTTTATTTATGTTTCAATGGGTTAATGATAGGGATCAGAATGGTTTTAATAGGGTTTTGATGGGTTTTAAGTAGGGTTTCTAGGATTTTAGAATGTTTTAAGGGTTAAAATAATTAATATTTAAGGAAATTAATCTATAACTAAACATTGGTTCAATAACAAAAATTAAAATATGGTTTAATTAATTATTTAATCATGTATGTGCATTTAATACTAAGGTTCTAATTAATTAAAAGCTTAACCTAAGCTTAATTTAATGGATTTATTTAATTGAGAAAATTAAGGTAATAGAATAAAAATAATAATTGAAGTGGATAATTAATGATCGGTGTATGTGAGTACTGTTTAAAGTGTGGTGTGGGTTAAGTGTGTAACTAAAGTGGTTAAAGTGAATAGTTTCAAAGTGTGGTAGTTGTGAGTACAAGTTAAAAGAGTGGTAGAAAAAAAATATGCATTTAAAGTGTAAAAAAAGGTGTGTACAAAGCGTGGTGAGTGTGAGAGTATTTAAAAGAGAGGTTGTGTGAGAAAAGTTAATTAAAGTGTGGTGATTAAGTGTGGGTTAAAGAGTGGATGAGAAATTAAAGTAAAAACCAAAAGAATGGTAAGCTCATAATCTGTGTGAGTATATATATGTATGCTTTCATCATGAATTCCTAATGTTTTGTTTCAGGTAATTTTACTCTTCTTCTCCTTGCTTCATTCCTTCATCTCCATTGTTTGTGCATTTAGAGAGAGAGTATTTTCCCAGCTATTTTGACGCACGTCTGTAGGACATGTAGATGATGTATGTCCTGACTCTGAATGATAGTTTCTCTCTCTTCCTCGGCGTCTATTTCTCTCTGTGTTTTGTGCGTGCGAGTTTAGTTTGTTTACTCGTCGCACAGACACTGTTAGAAGCCAGCACCGGCTCTCTGTGCGAATACCTGCATTAAAGAGGCGTGTCATAGCTTACTATGTGAATGGCTCGTGCACACAGAGGGCTTCAACGTGGAGTTCAAGTCGAGCGGCCCCTTTCTCGTCCGCAGCGGATGATTATTCGAGTGACTTAGACGATATCAACTCTAAATTTGCAGAGTGACAGAGGGGGAGTCGAGGACTGGCGGCGCTGTAGCTTGCATACAGTAGATAGAGAAAGAGAGGCTTCTGGCGGCGCACGATAGAGAGAGAGAGAGAGAGAGAGAGAGAGAGAGAGAGAGAGAGAGAGAGAGAGAGAGAGAGAGAGAGAGAGAGATAGAGAACGAGATAGGGAGAGAGAGAGAAAGAGAGAGTTAGGAGAGATAGAGAGAAAAGAAAGTTCACTTAATAATGAAATTGAGTATTAATTAATTAAGTAATTTATTTATTTCATTTATCATTGCTTAATTTCTTTTCTAGGTGTTTAGTATATTGATGTATGTAGCTTTAATGGGTATGAAGTTTATTTAGTATAATGCATTTTTCGTATAGGTGCATGTGGTCATGTGCATGGGAATGCATATATGTTTGTCAATGAATGGATAAGCATAGGTATTAATGTATGCATTGTTATGTTATTGTACTTAGGATTAACTATTAACATATGCTTGATTGAATGTTAACATGTTTGTATTTTGAATGCATCTAAATGAGATTATGTCAACATAAGTGTAGAGTAAATTTAATTAGTCATGCACGAGCACATAAGTTTGTATTTGAATGATTATATGTATTTAGTTTATGTATGAAAATATATACATCTATGCATGAGTGCATACATATAAATATTGAAGTATGTTAGAAGTTAGTGTATAGCAATGAGTGTTAATAAATGTTCATGAAATGAATTATGCATGATGTTGGCATATATGTATGCCATATGTGTGTATTCATAAGAGGAACTACTAATATGCATATTTATACAATGATAAGTGTGTGTTTGTATGCATATATGTTTATGTCAATGAGTATGCATGAATGCATATTTATGAGTGAGGTAGTGTTAGCATGTGCATATGTGTGAGTGTTAGCATATGATTTAATGAATAGGTAAGTAATTGAATTATTGTATGCATATGCATAAATGCATCTAAGTATTAGCATAAATGAGTATTTGCACATTCATGAGAACTAATATGTGTGAGAGCATAATAGCATATGTTTGATGAAGTACAAGTACAAGTAGGGATGTAAGTAAGATTAGTTAAGCAAACATTAAATGATTGAGTTTATGTTAGCATATGTGATAATGCATGAGAATTAAATCATTTGCATGAGTATATGCATGTGTATAATAATGTAAGTTTATGTTCTTATTGATTTCTTGTAATATTATTAATACCTAATGTTTTGTTTCAAAAACATTGATGAGTTCAAGCTAATGAAGAAAAGTGTCGAGAAGCATTGAAGATTAATGAGCAATTGAAGAGCAAATGAAGTGCAGTGAACATAATGTTTTCTTTACAGTGTCGAGAAGCATTGAAGATTAATGAGCAATTGAAGAGCAAATGAAGTACTGTGAACCTAATGTTTTTTTTCAGAAACATTGAAGATGACAGAGAAATGAAGTGCAGTGAACTCATGTTTTTTGCAGTGTCGAGAAGCATTGAAGATTAATGAGCAATTGAAGAGCAAATGAAGTGCAGTGAACCTCATGTTTTTTTGCAGAAACATTGAAGATTACATTCAATTAAAGTGAAGTGAAGACAATTGAAGTGAAGCGACAGCCTAAAGATCCATTTAAATCTTATTTCTCATTTAGTCAACTATCCAATTGACTAGACATTTATCCAATTGTTTAGGCCTTCCAGTTGTATTAGATTTATTGATTAGAACCATTAGCATATCAATTAACTCATTCAAACAGTTTAGCATCATATTGTTTCATTAGTTTTCCATTACTTTCCTTGATGTCTTCTAAGTTAGTTCATGAGTCTGAGCATAGTACTATTGAAAATATTGAAAATGTTCCGCCAACTCTAGACAGACCAGAACCCTCTAGCATAAGAAAACTTTTGGTTTTAGTCATAGAATTAGGTAATTTATATTTTTTTGTCATTAGAACCCTTATTTCCATAAGCCTGAGTTTGCTACAGACACCCCGCGTGTGCCGAACGATTTAGGCGGATGACTTGATCCACCATCCGAGCATCTCTCACGACTCGACACCGCGTTTCTATGGTTGACACTTTTTTGGCATTTTAAATACTATTTTAGCATACATAAGCCATTATATGCACATAGAGAAGATAAAAAAGCTCTTGATTAAATACAAAGTGTGGATAATATTTCATAACTTACAATGGACAATACAACATATGGAAAAGACAAATTTTATTTATCCAAAATGTTACATCAGTTCTTAGTTGCTTTCAATTTCTCAACAATTTTCTTTCTCCTTTGGAGAGATTGTGGCAACTGGTAGGTTAATACAGATCTAGAAATTACATTGGGGTGTTGCATTCCAAGACCCATGGAAATACCTATTTGTCCTAGTACCTTTCCTCTAAAGTTAAATCATAGAGTAGTTACAACTAAAGATTTTCTAACCAAAATGACACAATTAGTGCCTTGGGTAATTGTAATCAAACACAAAACTTTTCTTAGGGCTTTCAGGCACTAGGTCATGAAGTGCCCATCAGGACTATAATCTTCATGGACGATTACAAAATCATCCTTTGGAAACTTTCCAATCTAGTTTGCCAAGGGTGAGCTACTTCTAGGAGAAGATCAATACCCATTGGACCTTGTCGTAAACTTGTCCACTTCAATGGCTTTCTTTTAAGCAAGTAAATGATAATTCAAGCTCCAATCTTATCAAATTAAATTATTCAATTCTTTAATAACCACTTACATCATGAATCTTGTCTTGTTCCTCCCCTCTTCTAGGGGGATCAAGATCTATGCTAGAGTGGGCCATCCCACTTGGCTTTGCTACTTGGGATGAAAGTACTTTGTTCTTCATTATTCTCTCTCGTGCTACATTGAACTCTTCTTCTATTGTATAAATATTATCATTTGTCAAAATATCCTCACACACCATTGCTATGGTGTCTGCCACAAAATCATCGAGTGGGATACCTTTCTTTTCAGGTAGATCAGATGTATTATCAAGTGGAACATTTGACATAGTAGAGAAAAGACTTAGGCATTCATCCAGACAGAGTCTGAATGCCTTCTCAATATCATGAATAAAATATACTCCTCTCCATCCACAATGATCATGGAGAGAATTCAATTTCCACCTCTAGTAATGTGGGCTCAAAGGGGTTGAGATTTGACGGTGGGGGCTCTTCCATGCTTGAATTCTCACAAAGTTTGTCCCCACTCCACCAGGGAACTCTCCATGGACTATGCCACTCTCTTTGGCTAAGCCTATGACCTCTAATTGAGGCTCATTTTTTTCATGAAAAAATCCCCCCTGTGACAAGGTTGGGGAGATCCATCGGTGTAGGCTCCGACTCCTCATTGATGATAAATATTTTTGTGGAAATATAAGAAAGTTACCTAGTACACATCCTCTTTTTTTGTTAAGTTGTTTTATCAAAGGCACTATTTTGTCCAAAAAATTCCCTGTATGGTCAGCGATTTCCATGAAGCGCTTAAGGTGCTTCACAAAAGCTTCATCACCTTTACGAATATAGAGCAAAAGATCACACGAGACCCATTTACCCTCATAAGGTGGTGTTAGATATGCTCAATACTCCACCCTGATGTGACCACAAATGATCCATGGTGCTCTAAGTTGTAAGGCCCCCATTATGAGGAGAAGCTATTATGAGAGCCCGGACATTTGTGGAACCCTAACTTCCAAGTTAGATGAGGTCTATGTGTGACCGTTGATGGTTGTAGATAATCTTTGTGAGCCTAGCTATTTGGTTAGGTAGGGCATAAACTTTCAGGCCATTGGGTTGCCATTTAAGTTGAAAATAAAGGCCCTATGGCGTCGTGTAGTTTCCCCATAGAACCTTAATGGGGGGAGTGCAGAGGGGGGCTTGCCCCGTTCTGCGAGGTCCGGGGGGGCCTATCCCCCCGGCCCGTAGGGCCGAGACAGTAGGACTTCTCGTCGTGGAGATATTGTCGGATCATATATTTTACCGACTATTTTGTATCTCCCGACTACGTTCGCCTTGTAAAAGCTATATAAGCACGGCCCAGGTTGAACTTTACATAACATTGCGCACTAGTAAGCCCTTCATCTAGAGTCTGTCTAGATCGCCATCTAAGCTCCATAGTGGGAGCGCACGGGTGGACAACACCATCATTGTAACTGCATTATGCTCGACAATCTGAGAATTTGAGTTCTCTATCTCTCAGTCTGCGTCTATCTTTGAATCTGTTTTTCTCTCAACTCTGTCTACATGTCTATTCCGTTGTGCTGTTTTTTCTTACATGGTATCAGAGCTCAGGAGGCTCTGAGTGGTGGGGAAGCAGAAATGCAGAGGTCTGAACAACAAAAGAGAGAAGATGTCAAGCGATGCGTCATCATCTACGACTAGGGGGCCAAGGTGGTTCATCAACAGGAGTAGGTGGTGCACAAGCAGGAGCAGCAATGATGCCGATCATCCCAACATTGCGGCTACGGCCACCAGCCTTCACAGAAGGTAAACTTGATGGTACAAACTACACCCTGTGGAAGTTCAAAATCACTTCTATTCTTGATTCGTATGAGCTTTTGGAGACTGTTCTTGGGACTGATCATGAGCCCCAAGAAAGACCTGATCCAAGTAATCCTGGTCGAATGATTCCTCCTGATGCTGATCTTTTACGTGCTTGGAAACGTAGAAATGCAGATGCACTCGGTGCTCTTGTTACAAGTACTTCTGATTAGTGTTCTGACTCTCATTCAGCATACTACGAAGGCATGTGAAGCATGGAACATATTGAGAAATCAATATGAAACTCGTAATCAGACACCGATTCAGAACTTGGAGAATCAGCTTGTAGTAGAACGGTTTGCTGATGGGGAGACTGTAGAGGTGTTTATCACTCGCATAAAGAATCTACGAGATCAAATGGCAGGAGCAGGTGTTCAAAAGTCAAGTGAAGAGCTAGCTCGACTTTGTCTTCGAATATGTCCACCTAAGTTTGATGGTCTGGTAACTGCTCTTAACACTCAAATCAGACCTCAACCACTAACTTTTGATGAATTCAGTGCCTTACTCATGGAGGAGGAGTTGCGGCTCAAGGAAAGGAGTGGTGGTAGCAAAGGAGATGTTGCATTCATAGCAAATGCCAAAGGAGGCAAGACAGACTCTTCAAAAGATGGAGACAAAAAGAAGAACGACAAAAAGAAGTTTAAGGGAGAGTGTTTCCACTGCAAGAAGAAGGGACACAGAATCCAAGACTATCGCATCAAGAAGGCAGAAGAGAAGAGTGGCTCTTCAAAAGGTGGCAAGGGCAAGGAGTCTGCCAACACAGCAGAAATAGAGCTTGAGTTATTTGTTACGATAGAGGAGGTGTGCTCCTCGACTGAAGATTCAGGAACAGATGACTCATGGGTGTTGGACAGTGGTGCATCTCGTCACATGATGAGTAGAAAAGACCTTTACACTTCCTTACAGCCTCTAAAGGAATCCATCACAGTAAAGGTAGGAAACAATGCAAGATGTCATGTAGAGGGCGAAGGTACGGTTTCTTTCATTAACTCTTATGACATAGAATTATTCGTAAATAAGGAGACAGATGAAGCATTTTGGAGATACAGAATGGAACAACCTAGTGAGGTAGGCTCCATCATGATCTACAAATTCAAGGACCCGGATACACCTCGAAAGGTCGTATACTTGGATGAAACCTCAGAACTAGTGTTTGTAGTACCAGATCATGCGAGAAATACCTACACATGGAGAGGTGATTTAGTCTTCCCTCCATCACGAGCAAATTTAAACATGAGCCACCAAGGTGCTGGAACATCTTCTGCCCATGGCATTCAACGAGAGAAGAACAAAGAAAGATTGGAAGTAAGTTTCACTCATCCCATAGGGAGAGATAGAACATCCATGGACATAGATAGAGTGGAAAGATAAAGAGAACCTAGAATACCAGGTGGTAGACGAATTAGAGATGATCTTCCTCTACCTAGACCACGTGAGCATCCAAGGATATTGAGACCCACTTAGTTAGTAAAGTCCATGAAGAACTACTTCAACATGATCCCTACGACCATGTTGCGGAATTTAAGCAAGTGTTACGAGCAGAGCAAGTAGAATACATGTTTACGCAATACAATGCATTTGGACTAACGTTAAAGAATACGGCTTTAACTTGGTCCCAACCATTGCAACAAAGGCAATTTAGGGATATCCATCACTTGTTAGAGTCATTCATCATTGAATTCTCTAAAAGTGGAATCAGGCATGATACGTCTTTGTTGATTCATAGCTTCAAACAGACCCCTCAGGAAACAGTTAGACTTGCAAGACATAGATTTAGACAATATGTGGAGAGATGTCCAATGCAAGAGTTACCCTTAAACTACGCTCCTATGTATACTTGAAAGAACCCAGAACGGTAGAGCAATGTGTAAGAATTTGTATAGACATTGAGGAAAACCTTGGAGACAAGTTGGAACTCTCAAAAGTCTACAAGGATTCCGATTGTTCATCTCTAGCATCCTCAAAACTGTCTAGCTCGATAGAAGACCTAGCAGAAAAAGTGGCTCAGAAACTAGGAGTTTCTAGTAAATAAATGCCTAGGTTAACAACAAACAAGTGTTGTTACACCTGTGGTGGTGATCATATTGTGAATGTGTGTCCCAATGCAACACAACCGTAAGCCAACCCTAGTGGCCAATACTATACGATTGGGAGACGATACACGAATCACACGGCTCAAGACTGCCCATACAACAAACAAGCAGTGAAACAGAACTACCCGCAAGGATACCCACAACTAGGTAGGTATCAAGGTCAATATAATACTCAGCCTCATTACTATAGGCCTCCTCAAAACTATCCTTATCAGGCTCAACAGAGACCACAACCTGTTTTAGCTTAGTAGCCACCCGCACCAGCTAATGTCATCTTAGTTAAATACGTTGTTGTAGAAGAAAACCTCAATAGGGCTTTAGTGCCTTCATCACCCTTGATCACAGAAAGTGACCCTAACTCAAACAGTTTTGACTCTACTCATGTAGATAGTCCACGCGCATATTACACGGAGTCACCAGAACATGTGGAAACATATCAATATGATAGTCCACCATTGGAACCCAGTTGGGAGCCCGACTATGCTAATGTGATGTATGCCAATCCTAATCCGCGGCCCCAATTGAGACAACCAAGACCACAGGGCCCTAGAGGACCATGCTTTAGATGCCAAGGGGATCACTTCATAAAAGATTGTCCACATCCTCCAATAGCTGGACAGTCACAATACTATAACACACAAAAAAGATAACTGAGTTGGAAGGAAGTTTGAAGGAATCGAGAGCCAAAATCCTAGAATTGACTTCTCAAGAATCGAATCAGGAGAACCCAACTCAAAAATTAGGATCAATTTTAGCGGAACCCATACTAGAAAACTTAGACATGATGTTTCGTGCATATCAGGCTAGATTGAAAGAAGGACTCCAGATAGCAGAAATGAGTAAGAACTATCCACGAGCAGATATAGAAATTGAGAGAACTAAACTTTGTATGAAAATGGTAGAATTAGCACAGACTATGTTCGAAGCCTCTCGTTATCTCAATTGGAATAACATGGCAAAACCTGAATTACACTTTCAAGGACTACTAGAGAGGTTAGAATACTTGATTGATAGCAAGGAGAAAAAGAATTAGCATAGGAACCCGAATGATTTTTTGACCCAAGAAAGGAATGCACCATCCTTATCTCAAGTATCAAATATAGAGGGTGAAGACCACCTGCCTTCCATACATAAGTATTCACATGAATTTCTAAGAGAAATACAAGAAGAGAAGTGGAGAAAAGAACAAGGAACCCATCCTCCTATTCAAGAAATAGACCAATTGCAAGAGCAATTTCCCCAAGACATTCCCTCTATTTACGATGATATAGAGGAAGAACTACTGAGTGAACACACAGGTTTTGAATCCAATTCTTTGCAAGAATTACCTCAGTTCACAAGACCTTGGGAAGCCAAGTCTATTAGCATGAGAGCACCCACAATAATAGTGAGGAATGAAGAATCAGTAATCCCTAGAAACATGGAAGTGATCAAGAACACTAAAGTGCAATGTCACCTCACTCTAGAGGAATTGTTGAAGGTTGAACCAGAATTGTGGAAGCATGTAGCAAATCAATTCCCTGAGCTTGCTACTGCTCCCTCTCAGATAGGATCACACAAGAAGGTACCAAAGATACCCATAGAAAGGATCGGAGATGTGAGCGAAGGAGAGGAAGGTAACACTTATCTTTCTATAACCCATCAGGGCTACACCACCAAAGCCATCTTAGATTCAGGAGTCGGAGTAGCCATCTCTACCACCGCTTTATGGAAACGTTGGGATAAGCCAGCATTAAGACCTACCAAGATGAAGTTACAAATGGCTGATGGACATATAGAGAAGCCATTAGGCTTACTAGAAGGTATATCTCTCACCACATGTGGTGTAGAATTTGAGCATACTTTCGCCATTTGTGATTTTGGGAAAAATCATGCTTACGAGATGATTTTAGGATGACCATTTATGGGTCAGTTGCAAATTGTACAAGATTGGGGAACAAATTCTTTGTACTTGCAACATTTAAGAGTGACTACCAAAGTCAATCTTAAAGACTATTCGCATCGATATGTACCCCCAATACAATGGAATACCATCCATAATTCATAAGAAGAAACGGAGTCAGTACAATCATTGGAATCAGATCCCTCATGGTTGCACGAGGATACCCATCTATGGATGTGTAAAGTAGCAAAACAAGAGGAAGAACGGTTAGAGGCCAAGACTTTAGATTCAAAACAACATCCACGAACCCTTCAAGACCCAGCTTATGCACATGTAGTATTTCCAGACAAGGAATTCGAGCCTCATGGTTGGGTAGAAATTTTAGCAACAATGGATGTAGCCATCAATGAAGAACAATGGACACCCCACTGTGAGGAGGATGGCTATGACATCTCAGTCTTCACAATAGAGCCAATCATGTGTGATTCAATTATAGAAGAATGTGAACTTAACACTAATGCATTTGAGGATGCAAGTGACTTCGATCTAGAGTCAATTATTATGGACCCTCCATTTGCATCAGATGAGGAATATTTCTACAAAATAGAAGCTCACCCTCAGAGACACAAGGAAATTATGAATGATGTGAGGTTAACCACACAAGTGAGTGCCAAAAGTGAAGGTAAGAAAAGAAAGAAGAAAGAAACCATGTCAGAGGAAGAAGGATCTTTGTTTGAGGTTCCCAAAAAATTCAAGAAGTATGAAATAGAAGATAGAAGAATAATGGTACGAATGCCTATAAGAAAAGCTAACATTGGAGAAGTATATGATAACCGCGAGAAAACCAAAAAAATTATACTCACCATAGAAGGAGAAGAAGAAAAATGTACATACATAGGGCATGATTTGACAAATGAAGAAGGAGAAGAGTTGATTTCCCTATTGCGAGAATATAGACATGTGTTCGCTTGGAGTTACAAAGACTTGAAAGGAGTAGATCCGGATATATGTTCCCATAGAATCCCTATGACTCCAGATACAAAACCTACGAAACAGAAACCATACACATACAATGATAACCATGCTGCGAAGATTAAAGTAGAAATAGATCGTTTGGTAGAAGCAGGACTCATTTATGAAATTGAGCATACCGAATGGGTATCCCCCATTGTGTTTGTGCCCAAGAAGAATGGAAAATCGCATGTGTGTCATTAGGGGAAAAAGTGAGCCCTGCATGGGCCTTGTAAGGATTCCTAATTTTTAGGAATTAAAATCTTAATCTTGAGATTAAGGGGCCTCTGAAAAACCACTAGTGGTATTCACCTATAAAATACTTTTTAAGGGAAATTTGTATTTGAATTTTAAAAAGGCATGTTCTTGGCCTTTGGATCCTTTTATCATATGGCTAAGATTGAAAGGGAGTAAAAAATAGAAAGAAGGCCTTTGCGATGCGTGGGATGGTACAGTAGAGAGAGAAGGTCCCACGATCTCTTTTGTGATACCCTCTACAGCTTGCTTGACCTTTGGATGAGGCTTGATCGGACGGCTGCCCATATCCGGGGCTGAGCACAAATACGCAGTCTATGTAAGCCATTCGATGGCGGCAAGATCTGACGCCCACGCGCGATTCTGGCTGAGCACAAAATCGGATATCAGATCAGCCGTTGGATGCGTGCTCAATCCAAATGAGCATATGAAAAGGCGCTTTGCAAAAGGTGGGCTTTATTCTCAGCCCTTGGATGAAGCCAAGATCCAATGATCAAGAACTTAAGCGCCTATTTGAAAACTCTATCCATCTCAACCATTGGATGCTAAGGAAATCCAATGGCTCATATGAAAAGGCGCCTTTTTGAAGGTGCATATAATCTCATCCATTAGATCTCAAGTGAATCCAAGGGCCCATATGCAAAGGCGCCTTGACTTTTGCCCTTCAACTTCATCCATTGGATCTTTGGGCCAATCCAAGGGTTGTGACACATTTGGAAGCCTTTCAAAACCATTCAACAATCTAAAACCATGAGTTCTAGGTGGTTTCTTCATCTTTGACCACTCAAAAACAAGGGAAGCCTATGCCTAGCTTATGTGATTAAGGGACTAGACTGTGTCCACCACCCTCTTCTCATTGGTCCATGGCTTATCACTCCTTAAGCTAAAAGGCCCATGCAGGGTTCATTTTTTCCCCTAATGTATTAACCTTAAAAAAGTTAATGCCGCCACGATTAGAGACATCTATCCTCTTCCTATCACAGAACACTTATTGGAAAGAGTTGTGGGCAAGGAAGTTTACAGCTTTCTTGATGGTTTCTTAGGCTATAACAAAGTAGCCATTGCTCCAAAAGATCAACACAAGATGGCTTTCGCCATAGAATGGGGCATTTTTGCATTTCGTGTGATGCCATTTGGCTTAACAAATGCACCCACCACTTTCCAGCGACTTATGTGTCATGTTTTTAAGGAATTCTTATGCAAGAATTTGGAAGGTTATGTTGATGACATATGTGCACATTTGAATATGAGACAGACTCATATCCATGAATTAAGGCAAGTATTTGACAAATGTTGAGCATATCAGGTTTGTTTGAACCCAAAAAAGTGTGTTTTCATGGTTAGACAAGGAAAAATTCTAGGACACATTGTGTCAAGGAATGGAATCTCTACCGACGAAGAAAAAGTGAAAGTAATTGCAGATCTACCTAGACCAAATAACGTAAAAGAGGTACAGGCATTTATGGGTCATTGTGGTTATTACAGACGATTCATACACATGTATGCAATCATAGCCAAGCCTCTGTACTCTCTTTTGACCAAGTTTCAATGGACAGATGAGTGTGAGAACTCATTCAATGAACTTAAACAACGTTTGTGCTCAGCACCTATACTGACAACCCCAGATTGGAGTAAGCCATTCCATGTACATGTGGATGCATCCAACTATGCCATAGGATGTGTGTTAGCACAACCCACGAATGAAAGTAATATAGATCTCCCCATAGCTTACGCGAGTAGACAATTGAATGCAGCAGAAAGAAATTACACCACTACAGTACGAGAAGGATTAGGAATGATCTATGCTGTAAAGAAATTTAGGCATTATTTGTTGGCAAACAAGTTCAAGTTCTTCACAGATCAAGCATTATTGTACTTAGTTAATAAGCCATGTAACACAGGACGACTAATACGTTGGTTTCTATTACTCATGGAATATGACTTTGAAGTAGTAGTCAAAAAAGGGAAAACCCATCTCAGAGCTGACCACCTTTCAAGATTAACCACTGGAGAAGCTCCTCAAGGAATAGTGGATGAATTGCCAGATGCATATTTGTTTAACCTTGAGATAGTACCAGAATGGGCTAAGCCTATTGTCCCTATTCTCACATATGTGTTGAGATATAAACCTCAACATGTGATGATCCATGATGACACGTATCAGTTTTTTGTTTTTCTGACATGTATAGTGGTCATACCGATATATGTCAGGGATACTTCATTGAGCTTTATTAGATTTATCTATCGAGAGTGATGGCACATTTGTTTCTTGCCAGCTCACTCATTCGCGGATATTAGGTTTTTCCTTATGTACTGATCTTTATATATTGCACTTGTTGTATTCTTGTTTTTAGGTCATTATTGTACATTCCTTTTATGTAATAGAAGCAGAAGAAGAAGATCATTCTTCCTTGCCTCAATTTGTGTGTGTGCTTCTCCTTGAGAGTGAGAGTGTGTGTGTGAGCTCTCTTCCTTATCTCCTTCCTCGTGACATGGTATCAGAGCCAGCGTGGCTGTAGAGAGCTCGTGGAGAAGGCAACAGTGAAGATTACGCGGCAAGGCATGGAGAAAACGCGATTTCACAAACGGCCTTCGTTTGCTACGAAAATCGCCGTGAACGTAGAAGACCTCAAAATATTTTCGAGAGTTATCCCTTTATGGTCACCCATTTTTGTCGGATCGAAGTTTCCGAGCCATCTCGACCTCTGTTTCGAGCCCGCAAGGTGGGGCCCACAGAAAAACCAGGTCAGTTTCAGAAACTGTAACTTGCGTTGTGTTCGGCGACACTCATATATTCTAGATCCAGAATTTCAAGCGATTTCGTGTACTGTTGATACACGAAAACTGTGTTTTTTTAGATCGAACTGTCACGTCATAGTGTGATAGTGTTCAAGAAGAAGTGCTGCTTGTAGTGTTTTGCAGTGTTGTGAATTGTTGCAGAAATGGAAAACACAGATGGAATGAGTCAGCTTATGAGCAATAAGTTGGACAAAAACAACTTCCATGCTTGGAGATTCAGAATGACGAATTTCGTGATGGGAAAAGGCTACTGGAAGTACATCGAAGGAGAGCATGAAAATGCTCCGCAGTTACCAGAAAGGAATCGGACTACAGATCAGTTAAGAGCATATGAGGAATGGAATCAAGGAGCACGAAAGGTAATGTATTGGCTATCTGTTAGCATACAAGACAGCATGATTGGACACATACAGGATGCCAAGACTCCAAAACAGGCTTGGAACAGCTTCGTCACTTTGTATGAGACTAATACAAAGGCACGGAAATTGCAACTCAAGAACGAGCTGCATACATTGGAAAAGAAAAGCATGTCGGTAAGTGACTACACTCTTAAAATCAAAGGCATATGTGAGTCACTTGCATCTATTGGCGTGAATGTAGATGATGATGATAAGGTGGAAGTGTGCCTTCGTGGTTTAGGAGCTGCATATAAGCAGTTCAGAACTTCCATACAGATAAGGGAAAATATTCCGAATTTTGCTGATCTGGTATCTATGCTGATTATTGAAGAAAAGAATCTTGGTGAGGACTCAAACTCCCAAGGAAAGCCGAGTTCTGAGTAGGTATTCTAGTCTGGCAGAGGAAGAGGCAGGGGTAGAGGTTTTGGAAGTGGAAGAGGAAACAGTAACCAAGACCAAGGTCAACAACAGAATCATGCAGGAGGAAGAGGACAGTTTCGAGGCAGGGGGAGCCAAAGAGGTCGTAGAAAATTCCAAAGAATTGATTCAGGTAATGATAGTAAAGGATGCTGGAATTGTGGTAAACCTGGATACTTTGAACGTGATTCTAGGTTAAAGAATCAAAATAATAGAAGGCAGCAAAACAACTATGCATCCACAAGTGCACATGATTCTGAGAAGCTGTTTATGGTTCAACATCACATGATGAATATGATGTCTACTGGTGTTTCAAAATCGAATGATAATGTCTGGTATGTTGATTCAGGTGCTTCAAATCACATGACCAGTCATGCAGAATGGTTTAGTAGTTTGCAGAAAATGCAAGTTCCTGGATATGTTGAAACATGTGATGATACATCGCATCCTATTGAGCATACAGGAAACATAGCATTGTCTATGGAGGACGGGAAGGTAAAACATCTTGCTGATGTGTTGCATGTTCCAAATATAACAAAGAATCTGGTTTCTGTTGGACAAATGGTTGACCAGGGATTACAAGTCAGGTTCAATGCTGATGGATTATATGTAGAAGAGTACAAGTAGGATGGACGACTGGTTGCCAAAGGAAACAAAGTGGGTAGGATGTTCACCTTAAATGTGAAGATTCCTGAAATGAATGCAGCCATGTTTGCAAAAGGTGCAGGAGTTATTGCAGACATAGAGATATGGCACAAACGGATTGGACATGCAAACTTGCAAAGGCTGAAAATGATGCAGTCAAAGGAGATTGTCCATGGACTACCAAATTTCAAAGTTGCAGAAATGCAAAAGGTATGTGCAGCATGTCAATTTGGTAAACAGTCAAGAGCATCATTTCCACATGACAAGCATGTTAGTGAGAATGTACTAGAAGTAGTACATACAGATGTTTGGGGTCCAGCAAAGACCACATCTATGGGCGGTTGCAGGTTTTATGTTACCTTCATTGATGATCATACGCAAAGTATGGGTATATTTCATGAAACAGAAGAGCGAGGTGTTCACTCTCTTCCAGAATTTTAAAGCTATGGTGGAAAAGCAGACAGGGAAGTACATTCATACACTAAGATCTGATGGAGGAGGTGAATACATGTCAAATAAGTTCAGCAGTTTTCTAAAAAATCATGGAATTTGGCGTCAGTTTTCATGCAGGTACACACCACAACAGAATGGTGTTGCTGAACGCAAAAATAGACATATTGCAGAAATAGCACGAGCCTTGATGGCTGAGAAGAATATGCCTCATTGTTATTGGGCAGAAGCTGTGCATACTGCTGTATACATCATGAACAGAACTCCGACTGCTGTTGTATATCAAGTTACACCTGAAGAGAAGTTTACAGGTAAAAAGCCAAACTTATCACATCTGAAAGTTTTTGGCTGTATTGCATATGTACATGTTCCAGATGATTCGAGGACGAAGCTTGATCCGAAAGCAGAAAAATGTGTCTTCATTGGATATTCCCTTGAGCAAAAGGGGTACAAATGTTATAACCCACTCACACGACAGGTTAAGGTGAGCAGAGATGTGGTATTTGATGAAATGTCAAGCTTCTATGCAGATGCCAAAGAAGGACTGAATCTTGAACCAAATGACAAAGAAAATGCTGAAAAATCTAGTGCAGAATCTCAAGTTTTGAGTGGACCAGATGCATCACCAAGCAATAGTTCCAACTCAAATCCATGGAGTGGAAGATTGCATGGAAATTTTAGTCCAGCAAATTCATCAAATACATCCAAGAAAGGTAAAGAAAAGCTTTCTGCTGGTAGTAAAACAGGTGCAGGTTTTGAAGATGTTGATGGAGATTCAAGTGGTTTAGAAAAGAGTATTGATGAGGAACTTGGATTGCCCTCTGTGAAGACTCCAAGAGTAAGAAGGGCACATGCAGATGATAGAAGAAGAAGTGACCCAGGACCAAGAAGATCTAGGAGGATGCGTAATTCAGTGCAACGATTGACATATGATAGTTATATGGCTCGCCATTGTGCCTACATGACAAAGGTAATACAAGATGCTGAACCTTCTTGTTTTGAAGATGCAATTGGTAATGTAGATTGGGAAAAAGCTATGGATGAGGAGATGGCTGCACTTTATGGAAATGACACATGGAAGCCGGTTCCACTGCCACAAGGAAAGAAATCCATAGGCTGCAAATGGGTTTACAAGGTAAAGCATAATGCTGATGGTAGCATAAGCAGGTATAAAGCACGATTGGTAGCTAAAGGTTATGCACAGACATATGGCATTGATTATGAGGAAACATTCAGCCCTGTAGCTAAAATGTCTACTGTCAGAACACTTGTTGCATTAGCTACAGCAAAAGGATGGACTTTGCATCAGATGGATGTGAAGAATGCTTTCCTACATGGTGAGTTACAAGAAGAAGTATATATGGACCAGCCACAAGGATATGAAGATTCAAAGCATCCAGAATATGTTTGCAGGTTGCAAAAGGCTTTGTATGGGCTAAAGCAGGCCCCTCGTGCATGGCATGCAAGGATTGCTGATTACTTAACCAGCATTGGGTTCTCTATGTGTGATGCAGATCACTCACTATATGCAAGGAAGGCTGATGATGGCATCACTATTGTGGCTATTTATGTTGACGACCTGATTGTAGGTGGTGATAATGAAGAAAGCATCAAAGAGGTAAAGAAACTTCTTATGCAAGAATTCGACATGAAAGATCTTGGTGTGCTACGCTATTTCTTGGGCATTGAGTTTATACATACAGAAACAAGTATATGGATGTCACAAAGGCAATATGCCTTGAATATGCTGCAAAAGTATGGTATGGCTGATTGTAAGCCAATTTTTATGCCATTAGATCAGAATTTAAAATTGGATACTACATCAGGTGAAGCATTGGAAAATGCTACTATGTACAAGAAAATTGTGGGAAGTCTTATATATCTCACAATTACAAGGCCTGATCTAAGTTACACTGTTGGACTTGAAAGTCAGTTTATGCAGGTTCCCAGGAAGCCACATTTGGATGCTCTGAGGCGCACTCTACGTTATGTGAGTGCTACTTTGGATTATGCATTGTTTTATGAAGCTGGTGTGGAGTTGTAGGTTCATGGATACACCGATGCAGATTGGGCTGGTAGTACTCCAGATAGAAGATCTACTAGTGGCTTTCTTTTCTCACTTGGAGGTGCAGCTATTACATGGAGCAGCAAGAAGCAACCCACTGTTGCTTTGTCGAGTACATAGGCTGAGTATAGAGGTGCTGCAATGGCAGCCTGTGAGGCATCATGGTTGGAGATGTTACTTGCAAATTTAGGTGTGGAAGTGCAAAAGCCTATCACTATCTATTGTGATAATCTTAGCAGCATACAGTTAGCACGGAACCCTATTTTCCATGCTAGAACAAAGCATATCGAGGTACATTATCACTTCATCAGAGAGAAGGTATTAGCAGGTGATATTGATCTTGTTTATGTGAGAACAGATGAGCAGGTTGCTGATATTTTCACCAAAGCACTTGGAGCTGAGAAGTTAAAGAAGTTTCGAGAGATGCTTGGATTACAAGATATGGCGTTGAGCTTGAGGGGGAGTGTTGAGATATCAAGCTCAACATGTGATGATCCAGGATGACACGTACCAGTTTTTCATTTCTCTGACATGTATAGTGGTCATACCGATATATGTCAAGGATACTTCATTGAGTTTTATTAGATTTATCTACCGAGAGTGATGGCACATTTGTTTCTTGCCAGCTCACTCATTCGCGGATATTAGGTTTTTCCTTATGTACTAATCTTTATATATTGCACTTGCTGTATTCTTGTTTTTAGGTCATTCTTGTACATTCCTATTATGTAAGAGAGGAGGAAGAAGAAGAAGATCATTCTTCCTTGCCTCAATTTGTGTGTGTGCTTCTCCTTGAGAGTGAGAGTGTGTGTGTGAGCTCTCTTCCTTATCTCCTTCCTCGTGACAATATGGACCCAAGAATCCTAGGATAAGGATCAACGAAGGAGAATTACCAAGTCTCAAAGATACCAAATAATAGCAGGAAGTATATATAAACGGGATAATCAAAAGATTCTTGCTTGTTGTGTAGATGAATCACAACATGCGAATTGGTTGCAATTAGCACATGTAGGTGCATTAAAGCAACATTATTCAAAACATCATACATTGCAGACTCTCCATAGACTAGGAGTATATTGGCCCTCTATGGAAGCAGATGTCTACAAGTTGTGTAAAGAATGCCCTGTTTGTTGTGAAAGACCACCAGTTTATATCACGTGTCTCTCACACTAGATTGGAGTGAACCTTTAGTGATGTACTTGAGGACGAAGACTTTCCCTCAAGGAATGAACTTAGTACGACAACGTAGTCTAGAGCAGGAAGCTCAAGACTATTCACTTATTGGCGACAATCTGTACAAACGAGGACGAGACGGATACCTAAGACAATGTGTTCATGAAAGTGATTATTTGAGCATACTAGAGATTGCACACAAAAGGTGTTGCAAGAGGTCATTTTGGCCCCGATAGGATAATCAAAGCCATGTTCTTTGTAGGATTATGGTGGCCCACTCTTCACATGGATGCACATACCTATGTTAAGAGATGTGATGTGTGCCAGAGAACTCAATTTCCTACTCGTAGAGATGAAATGCCATTGAAACCCATGATGGGAGGACATGCATTTTCTAACTAGGGTATAGACTTTGTATAGACAGATTATCTTACCAAATGGGTAGAGGCCAAGGCCACAAAAAGGAATGATGTACACACGACTGCAAAATTCTTATTTGAAAATGTCTTTACAAGATATGGACTACCTATAGAGTTAGTGAGCGATTGAGGAACTCACTTTCTAAATCAGGCCATTGAATATTTGTTATAGGATTTTATGGTGATTCACAAGAAATTCGCACCATATCATCCTCAGGCCAATGGTCAAGCCAAAAGTACTAACAAGATCCTTTGTAACGTACTGGCAAAACTTGTGAACAACAAATGTTCAGATTGGGACAAATAGTTACACCACGCTGTTTGGGCATATCGAGTGGCCTACAAGACCCTACTTAATGCAACTCCCTTTTAGATGGTTTTTGGTTAGAATGTTGTGCTTCCTTTGGACTTCTTGATACCGACCCTTAAGGTTGCACAAGGACATCAGTGGACCGGCCATGAATTATCATCAAGAATAATGGACTTGGAACGATTAGGAGAAACCAGGCTGAAAGTAGTAGCAGGAATATATGCAGCGAAGAAGCGAGAGAAAGCCTATTTGGATGCACATGTGAAAGATAAAGGCTTAAAAGAAGGAGATTTATTCCTAGTGTACATGCTGAAACAACATGCACGGAAGTTAGAAAAGCGAGGTTATGGACCTATGATCATTAATAGACTCTCGACAAGTGGAGCAGTACAATTAGCCACCCTAGAAGGAGACATAATGCCGAATTACATTAGTGGCTATAGAGTCAAGTTATATAAGGAACCTCTTATTGAGGATATGCTTAGAAGACTCACATTGGCAAAGAAGCGTAAGGAGGAAGAAAATAGAATATGAGCAGAAGTAAGGTAGAAGCTATAGAACGCATGAAGCGCATGAAGCGCATGAAGCTAAGAAGACAAGGACTAGGGAGAGAACATTATAACCATCTGGAAACAACACCCAGATACCCCATGGCCATGTTTCAAGTAAAATCAAGCACCCATCCTAGCATAGTGGATCGGAGACCATTCATTACCGTCAAGCTAGAGCACGGCAACCCTTGTCAAGAGCTTAGGGCTTTAATTGACTTAGGTGCTGCGACTAGTGCGATTAGATGGTCCCACTATAAGGACTCAAGAATAGAAATGCGGCCAATTGAGGCATACCTCATAGGGCTAGGAGGCATGGAAACCCCTTGCATGGGTGAGGTGGATCTTCCTATCCTCATACACGATGTGACCATGATAGCGAAGCTATTAGTGTGCCATGATGATGACCTAATAGAACCCCTAATCCTTGGCCAAGACTAGCTATATGATCACTCAGTGGACCTAAATCTTAGACAAGGCTCCTTGCAGATTGGAACCTTAGACCAGAAGCTAGTGATACCGCTTGACTTCCCTAACAACACGCCACCTAAGGTATGCAACCCTAGACCATATGAACTGCATGCGACGGAGGACCGGAAGATATTTGGCCAAATCCCTCGGCTAAGCATGCTCCCTCCAAAGTCAACCCATGAGAGCTTGGCGATGGATAGTTGTCACATAAAAGAGGGTCAACAGATTTTCCCCAAGTCTTCTAGCAGCGGACAAATGGGGACCATTTGCGGTCAGGTGGGTTACATCAACGGTCAAGTGGACTGCATGCAGCCACATGGGCAAAACAACCTGCGGTGCCCATCCTTCCACACTTACTGCAGACAGGCCTAGATTTTTGATACAAAACGAAGCACTTCCTAATGGGCAGGTATCGCAAGTGTTGGACCTCCCTTCTTTTCCAAAGCACAGTGTCCATCCGACCTCTCAACCTCAACCACAAAGGAGTCAACCACAACGGAGGAACCCAGACCAACGACAATATCAGATGACACAAAGAGGAAAGCAGTATCAGTACCGCAAAGCAAGAGACACGCGACAAATATGGGTGCCAAAAGGATAGAAAGCACCACCATATTTCAACAAAGCAGACATTGACAAGAAGAAGTTAAGGCAGAAGCAGATTGAGCATCGGACGTCCCCTCAACCTTCTTCTACGAGTATGAACAACAGACAAATTTGGATAGCCAAGAAGTACCTTATGAATCGACCCACACCCACATAGATTTGGGTACCCAAACAGTGTATTATAGCTCAACACTCAAGCGATGTAATATATACCACTCAAAAATCTTTTCACCCCTCAATACCACCACATCCGATATCACCTTTTGTCCCTTAGCAGAAACATTCCACCCGTTCAAAAACTCTTAGGAAGTGGATACCGAAACGTATCCAGATGTCTCCTCAAAACCTGTTGTCTAACACTACTCCCACCCCGACTAAGCACTACCCTTGTAATAACTCATTCACAAATGAATTTTGTACAAATCCACACACTATAACCCAACATCACTTGTAATAACATCTCATCAAGAAATTTATGCATCATTTGAAGCATGTAGATGTCTAGAGACCTGCATTAGTTTTGCAACAATCATTCCATAAACCACATCACAACACTTGGCTACACGGGTTACACATCGGTTATGGAAAGGGATTTCTGTCTCACTTTAATGGGATCATGATTAATTTCCATACTAATGTGCTAATCTTTTGTAGCAGATCTTCTACACACTCGCATCATTCATCATGTAGGCAGAAGGACCACCTGAAGCTGGCCCCAGTGTACCTGTGGTAAATTTTTCCGACTTTTTGGTGGAACCACATCCGACCGAACGACCACCAGAATTTCAAGGATTCCCAGGACCTATGCCGATTGATGACCTGCCGAGGGGATATACCCAAAAAATCCACTGCAATTCACATTGATTTCAAGGTTTAGCAAGACCTTTAGCAGACGTAGACTTTATTTTTTATGCCAATTTGACTTTTGACAGTAGCAAATGGGGCAAGTATTAGTTCTTCTCTAGAGAGTTTGAAGCACTCCAAAATACAAAAGACTTAAAGCATGCTTGGGCGAGAGCAGGCTTTACAGAATACTTCAGTGATCCATTGCCCAAACCGGATTTTTATAGATGCTACTACTTGGTAGCCACTTTGATAGCTTCTGAGAATAAGGATTTTCCTGGCACATTCATTTTGCCGTCCTTAGTGAATGACCCACCATTTATGAAGTTTTATCTTTCTAAAGATTTGATTAGAGCTGCAATCAAGATACATGGAACACACATGCCGACAGAGCGAGAAAGGCTAATTCCAGAGCCTATGAAGCATGGTGATGTTACTAAATGGGAAGATATTTCGGCTATCACACTTGAGCTATCTAAGCCATTAAGAATCTGTATGCAACATTTCACATTCCGAGCTCAAGATTGATTCATCACGGCCCACAAACGCATTTGGTTTGGATTGCATTTAGCATGTATTGGGCCTCAAAAAGTAGATCTGGCAAGTTAGATTATTGACCAGTTGTATCTAGCACAACACAGATGGGAAAGGCAAAAAATCATCCACGGATGTTGCGCTCTTACGAGAATTGTATATATGTGTTTGGCATATGACTTGCCAATAGAGTGTGCGATGACAAGTGAAGAGTTGAAGGCATTTAAAGGGACAACCAAGAAAGCCAAAAAATCTAGCAAGGGACGAGCAGGCAAGTTCATGAGAGGATCTCACAGAAGGCACTACCAGTGTAGTTACGTCTTAGGCAACTGCAGTTCAGGAACCTGCAACTACAACAGTAGAAATTCCCACCACTATTGGTGCGGAAGCATTTTCTTTTCTGATACCCAACCTAGAAGCAAAACCAACAGATACAACTTTTGATTTTGAAATGCCGGATGCCTTTTCAAATGAATTTTAGTTTTTTGAAGTCCAGTTTTTCTCTCAGGAATACAACGACCAAGTTACCCTACTAGTCCGCCTGATCAACAACAAGGACAAGTAGTATCCAGCTCAGAAGAAGAAAGGACAGAAATAGATGATGACGATGGAGATGATGAAGCTAGTCAAGGAAGCTAGGAATCTCAAGAGAATGTGCAGATGGATGAACAAGAAAAACACACCGATACCCAGGGTGACACTAGCACTTATGAAGATGAAACATTTGAAGCAGCTGCCTACACCTTGGCAATCAAGAAGTTATATTGCACCATGGAAAAAGTTTGGGTGCGTAAAAAGCTATCTGAGGAAGAAAGCGAAGCGCTTATAGAACAGGAACACGTCATAGGAGGCTTCGAAGAAGCATACATCAAAGGCTTCAGAGAACTAGTTAAGTTAGTAGGCACAGATGAAGCATTAAGATATTTGCAGAGAAAACCACTCCCGTAGCTTGACCCACATTAAGTTCAATTATTATCGAAACCAGGTCAATACATTCGTGTACCAACAGATGGACAATCTTCAGAACAAGCCAAGGAAGCACATCTTATTTCGGAAGGCTCTGCGGCAGAAGAAACGATCATTATCGACTCCCTACCTCGCACCTCTACTGTACAAACCACCACAGTTGTCAAAGTACCCACCACCCCAATAGCTCCTCCTTCACCTCCCATCCCTCTAGTCTCTCTTATACAACCTGCCTCTCCGAGACCATCCACATCCTTTGACAATGCAGTAGCAGAAGCCTTTGTCGCCTCCATTCCTCCCACTCTTTCTACACCTACACAACCTAGTCTACCCCCTAGGACTTCCATCCTCCCATCCAGTCCATTTATCCATCCATCTGTCCCTTCTTTTTCCCCACCCCTCCAAGAAACCTATTTCCATTTCCCCCTCCATTGACCTTTTCCCCAGTTTCACCTCCCCGACCCACTGTATTCCCTCTTCCTCCTCTCCACCAAGCAGTACAAGAGACCCCATCTATAAATTACTCAGCAACCTTTGTAAATCTTGTATTTACACCCACACACACACCCACTATCACTCCACTATTCACATTCACGGCACTCGACACCACGTCCAGTGACATGGACATATCACCACCCGCTGCACCACCACTCACGTGATCCATTTCGCCACCACATTTAGACACATCACATTTTTCCACGATCATCACTACATCCACTTTCCCATCCCCATTTCCCTTTCCCCTTGCATTGACACCCACACACACAACATCTACATTCACTACACCATTAATTTTATCACCCACCATCGACACTGCATTTTGTCAGATGTTCACATGCATGACCCAAGTGTGCGATGAGTTTGCATCTCTTGGAACTAGTTACGAGATGCTGCAACAGACAACAAACGATTTACAATCGCAGCTAAATTCATTATCAATAGAGAATGCATCGCTTTACACCTGCTACCAAGAGCTATGCAAGGCCTATCACAAACTTGAACTCGAAAGTGAACAAAAGACAAAAGAGGCCATCACTGATATTGACAACTTGTTGTGGGCTCAGACTATTTGCAATGCGACGCTTACTAGAAACATGGGACTACTTAGACACAGAATCAATGCTTATAGGAATAGAAGAGAGAGAACTTGGAAGCTGCTTTAGATCAACTGGACCAACCCTTAAGTCCCAATCATTTCAAAGCTGTTCCTTCAGAATCTATGAAGATGTTATTAGAAGATCATGTCAGATTAGTAGGCGAATATGACAGTATGAATGAGGAATACCACAAGCTCAAAGAACAACACAAGATATTGCAGTTATGAGCCCCTGTATAGCAAGTACCACCAGCTCTTGCGGACTCGTCTCTTGAAATCATTGAGGAGTTCAACGCTCTAAGGGCCCAGATAGTAACTCTCCAAACACAGATAGCAGCATATGAAGCACCCCCTAAGTCAAACTCCCCACCGGAACTACTAGTGGATAAAGAAACAGTAACTATCTTGGTGGAGGACACTTTTGAAGAAGCATACGAACCCCAACCCATCCTTGACGGATGCGTCACGACAGAAGGCCAGATGACTTTTGAACTTCCTTCTCCCGCATGGATGAAAACTGTCGAAGAGCTTGGAAAGACCCACTCCACACGGGTGCAAGCATAGTTACATGCAATGGCCATGATAAAAGAATGAATATTACAATCTTGTTACTTTCCTTACTTGGCCCCTCATAGGTACATATCTGGGCATGAGCTACAATATAAGCCGTATTTTATGTTAATGGTAGAATATGAGCTGGCCATTGAAAAGGAAATAGGTAAGAAACCCTCCCACACAGCTCAGGCTCAAGACTTGTCGATAGATGCACAGAGAGGAGAAATATATCAACCAAGTTGGCACCATGACTTATTACAAGATTATCCCGAAATGATGAGCACATGGGCCAAGGCATCACACCACTTGAAGTACAACCCATGTTGGGGTCCCATACCACGTCGCCGCTCTTGGAAGGCATTTGCCATTAAAGTACAGAACAACAAGCAATGCGCGGATTGGCTCAATTACCCATATTTCAAGCCATCCACAGGACCACCCACAGTAGGCTATATGATGGCAACGATTCGCTACTGGCTCCCTTGCTTACGATGAATGGACAATGTAGAAGCACATATGGCTGTCAAAATATTTGACATGATGCAGATGGTATTCAAAGTCTTCCGTCGCGTCAAGGCACCACATGTGAACACCCGGGGTTTCGAGCATGGCAATCAAGATTTAGCTTATGACATGAGTATGACACCATCACTCCGGGTGTGTTATGCCTGGCACTGTCGAATCAAATACTTACCGGCGTGCTATAAGATGACCTTCGAAGAAATGTTCACTACGGGTTTTTGGGAGTATCACTCAGAGGTGTTCATAAGCAGGCCCACACACTTACTCCAGTTATTTGCCTGTGAACAAATGGTATACTCCACACACTACAGACTCCCACCACCAGAGGAACCTCAACCCATTGATTGGGAAAAACTCGAAGCAGATCTTGCCAGAGGTATCCGCCTATCAGAGCACACCCTTGCTCAGGACCTCCTACAAAATTATATCCGACAGACCCCACAACAAGGTTCTGTCGAGGACGACAAAAGCGAGAGGGAGGGGGTGTTGGAAGTAGCTAGAGGCATAGACGTCGAAGAAGCATGTAAAGACAGAGCACAATGAAGTAGCAAGGAGTTAGTGGAATTATTTTTTCAAACAAATATGTTTCAAAATACTTTTCAAAAACCTCCAACAGTGATTTTCATCACTATTGTATCATATGTATCATACAACAACTAGTTTTGTAATTGATAGCTCCATTTTGTGCAAGCCGAGGAGTCCTTGAGCTTGAGGAGCTTAGGTAGAGTGAGCCTACCAATTTTGGTTATTTTTAGACACCGTTTAGACCTTCAAATAGCACCGAGAACCTATTTTTTAACTATGCCGGTCATTAGATGTGAAACCGGTCAAAACTAGTCTAAAAACTATAAATAGAGCTAGAGAGCTCATTTTTTAGGTTAGCTAGTGTAGACTTGTATGAGCTAGAGTGAAGCTTGAGCTTATAAGAGTGTTCTTGAGTAATAGAATCTATTTTCCTACCTTCCATTGTGTCTTGCTTGTCTCCTACATGTGTGTGTGTATGTGTGTGTGCATCTCTATGCTTTTCACCTTCACTCTCACTACATCTCACATTCACGATCTTCATATCACTCATATCTCTTCCGCGGATTGACATTAAGGAGGTGGAGCTTCTTAACGTGGTTCTCACCATTGTGCTAGAGCAACAGTATGCACATATGTGTGTGTATACATATGTGAGTGTGTATGTATATGTGTGTGTGTATGTAATATGCATGTATGTGTGTATGTGTGTGTGTATACATGCAAATGTGTGTGTATGTATGTATGCATATGCATGTGTGTATGTATACATGTATGTGTGTTTATGTGTTTATACATATGTGTGTGTATGTATGTATGCATGTGCATGTGTATGTATGTATGTGTGTGTGTACATGCATATGTGTGTGCATGTATGTATGCATATGCATGTGTGTATGCACATATGTGTGTGTATACATATGTGAGCTTGTATGTATATGTGCGTGTGTATGTAATATGCATGTATGTATGTTTGTATGTGTGTGTGTACATGCAAATGTGTGTGTATGTATGTATGTATATGCATGTGTGTGTTTATGTGTTTATGCATATGTGTGTGTATGTATGTATGCATGTGCATGTGTATGTAATATGCATGTTTGTATGTATGTATGTGTGTGTGTACATGCATATGTGTGTGTATGTATGTATGGATATGCATGTGTGTATGCACATATGTGTGTGTATACATATGTGAGTGTGTATGTATATGTGTGTGCGTATGTAATATGCATGTGTGTATGTCTATATCTCTTTCTCTCTCTCTCTCTTTATGTTTCTCTAGATGTCTCTCTTTGTTTCATCTCTCTCTGTCCCTCTCTTTCTCACTCTATGTCAATCGAAAAAAAAACAATCACTTACATTGATGTAATTGTTTGGATCATTGTCATCAAAGTCTACTTAATGTTGTCGTTCATCGAATTCCAAAGAACTGATGCCAAAAAGCTCCTGCAAAACTAAAGAGAAGAGAAATTAGAAAAGGGAAAACACAAAGAAAGAGAACAAGCTGTTACAGTATGTGCAATACTTACCAAAATGTCCAATCTGGAGAAATAGAGAGCGTTGTGTAGAGAAAGGGAGAGCGAGAAAGAGAGAGAGAGAGGGAGATAGAGAGAGAGAGAGAAAGAGAGAGATGTGTGTAAACAATATGCTCAGAATTTAGTTCGCACGTGCAAACTTGATAGTAGCTGACTTTGGTTCAAAATGTGAGCAAATGATGAATTTTTGCTCTCGAGTCTGATTAAAACATTACATCGGTATGAGCATCGGTATGCACATCGGTATAAGCATCAGTAATGCACTTGAAAATATCGACGCTTATACCGACGTGCATACTGATGCTCATACCAATGCCACTGGTTTTTAACGCGCATACCAGCTATTGATTTTCAACGAGTATACCGATGATTAAATGATCGTCGGTATTGCCTCCGTGGTTTTTCAAGCATTTTCAATGGTCATACCGATGCTAAGGCATGATCGTCAGCATGGACAACGTTGGTATGCCCCTCATATGTTGTAGTGTACTACACAAAGAGATATGGGTGATCAAAGATCACTTTCTATGTAGTTAGCTTAGACCTATAGTAAACACTCCTAATGAGAGACTATAAGTGCCCAAATGGTAGAGGAGGATGGACATGACTTTGCTCCATGTGTTTGCTTATATAATGCTGAAAAAGGTAGTTGTAGATTTGAATTCAAAAATGCCCTTCAAGTGATCCTGACTTTTCTCCATCGGTTAGGTGAGTAAAGAGCTGAGAAAACTCGTGAAAAAGTGGTTGTATATCCTACCAAAAAGTGTGACTGATATGGCACTTCAACTTAGCATGAGTTTCCACACATGAAATTGCTAAAATTCTAAGAATGCTTATAGGAATGGCACTTTGAACCAAAATCCTACATACTATATAGCTTATTCTTTAATTTCATCCCTTTTTATAGCCTTATTTTATTTTGAGTAACGAATATCAAAGTCCCACAAAGGTTGTGTAACACCTTTAGTCCCTCATTTTCACATATAAATACATGGGATGTTACAATTCCTTTCCTGTACTAGGCTGGGTTCCTAGTCTTCATTTGTTTCTATGGCCCCTTATGGTTGCACTTCAAAGAACTTCTCTACTCCTTGAATGCATAATTTCACAAAAGATGGAAAATTCCAAAAACTTAATGCGGCTAGTAAAAAGAGGTTGTCTACGCGTAATAATTTTCAAAGAATTAGCCTTTTCAATTCGTCTGCAAAAATGTTCCGATAACAGCCTAGCAGCACAAACATACATATAAATGCATGCATACACGTACAAATGCACAAACACACAAACAAACACATACATGTATATACACACACACACATATATATATATATATATATATATATATATATATATATATATATATATATATATATATATATATATATATATATATATATATATGTATGTATATGTGTAGCGAGAGTGGGCCAAGTTGGTTAAGAGTCCCCATGAAAATTCATTTGAAAATAAACATTGTGTGATACTGATTAGGTCTATTCAAACAGGAGACAAATATGTCCGCACAAAAAGTATAGGAATATAAGTCTATTTAACAATCCGTCCACATGACTTTCCTCAAATTATTAAAAATAATAATTTCCTACCAGCCTTTCTTAATAGAATTAAGAGACCTGAGGAGTACGAAAATTGTTAAAGATATTGGAGTTGATATTCTATCAAACTTAATGAAGAAGAAAATGAGGAGACTATTCTTATAAGAACTCTATAAATTCGAGCTCGGTTAAATGTACTTCAAGAAAGGAGGGGCGATAGAAGAGGACCCTCTATAGGAAAGAGATGAAATGTTTGTATGTCGATGAAGCCATTAGTGTCATTTTCTGAGGAAAAACGTGAATAAATATGTATGAATGAATGTATGTGTGCATGTATGCGTATGTATGTATACACGTATGAATGAATGATTGTGAGATTGTGACCACTATAGAGAGAAATGTATGAGTGAATGACTGATGTGTGTGTGTGAATGACTGATGTATGTATATATGTATGAATTGAATGATTGTGAAATCGTATATGTGTATGTATGAATGAATGACTGATGTGTGTGTATATGCATGAATGAATGACTGATGTGTGTGTGCGTGTGTTGATATTTATATGATTGTCAACATTGTGTTCATGCGCATACACGACCAAAACGAAAACTTCACAATAAGTTCCTCAATACAAGATGGTGTGTTGGGGAGTGACTTCCAATCTATTTATAGCTTTTGCCTAATCACTATTTACAACCCTCTTTATTGTTTTTGTCATCACGAATAGTTACCCAATTATATCTATTACCATTTATAACTCTCTCTATTGTTTTTTTTCACCATTGGCTACTTGCCTTTCTTCCTAAATATAACAGAAGCTCTATTTCAGTTGTAACTTCTAGTTCTTTTATTCAAAACAGAGAAAATATAAAGCATTGGTTACAATCCAACGAGCGTGGTTTAGAGGTAATGGCTTGTACTCTTAGGTAGATGGCTAGGGTCCAAATCCTGTTCAGAGCTGGATGCCTCTATTCATAAGAGCGTACTCTAAATCCGATGTACCATATCGTAGGTGTATGAATGTGATTTCAATTCCTGTTGTACTAAAAAAATAAATAAATAAATAAAACATTGCTTACATGATATCCTTCCATCGAAAGAAAATAAAAGATGTCATCGCATACAATCTTGTCAAGTTGACTTTGTTGAGTCAGTAAATGTTACATTTGTCGTTGACACATTATGTCAACGAAGTATGTACGTCACTTTAGGTTCATTCATTTCATGGAGCATAGTGGGGGTGAAGATTCGTTGGGAGCTCGCTCTCGCTTCGTCTTCTTTTCAACATGCTCATAGACGTTTCTTTCTTCTTTTATTTCCTCTCTCTCTCGTGTAAACTTCAATCTCTATGAACCATGCACGGTTGCAGCCCCTGTTTTTTTTTTTTTGGAGGTTCGGTAAGGGTTTATTTTTTTGTCTTTGTTTTTGAAAGTACAGTTGTAGAGGTGAATGGGCATAGTACCCATGGAACTCTTGTATTTCACAAAGTAAGGTTAGAGTGGGTTACAACTAAAGTGAATGTGTATAGTACTTATGGAACTCTCCATCCCATGAAGCAAGGTTAAATTGGGTTGTAACTGGTTTAAACTCGTATGAACCATTACATGTCCAACCCGAGAGTTGAACTATGATTTAAATTGACATGAGTCATTACATGTCTACCAAAAAAGCTGAACTCTAAACTTCTTCCTCAAAAAGCCAAAGCTTTACCAAACCACGTACAAAACATTAACAATTACATGTCAAAGCAGACATTTAAACTTTAAACTTCAGTCTCAAAAGACCAAAACTTTAACAAACCACCTATGATATCTGAACAACCGCTAGGGTTACATGATAGCATGAAATGAATATAGTGATTCTCTTTCTCTCTCTATATATATATATATTATATGGGACCACTACAGCATGAAAATAATTTTACGTGTATCCAAACTACAGACACGTAAAATCGTGCCACATATCTTCACAAGAGCCATACATTTCTGGGCGTACTATATGATTCTCGCCCTCTCTCTCTCTCTTTCTCTCTCTCACAAACACTCTCTCATGTAGCCGACGTAAACGACCAACCGTACCCTAAAGCAAGTATTGTACGAAAGTGTATTTAAAAAGAAAAAAAGTATTGTACGAAAGAAGAGGACCGCACACAATGCTCACAGCTGGCTACATGCATGCTTACAAATCATCGTCGCTGATGTGATGAAGCTACTTTCTAGTACATTAAAGCCACCGGGCTGAAATTCAACAGCTTGATTTCCATATCCGAACACAATCCCTGCACGAGGAGGATAAGTGATCCCCGTGTCTACCTCTCTATACGCCGCTTCGATTATTCACGTTTGACAGTTTCTCGGTATTCCATTGTTTGATATCAGCCGTAAGTTAGGCAAGTTAGCTAGCCTGATTGTCGACGACACCATAGTTTGACGTTAAAACGTAAACAAAGGGCCTCCAAGCTGTGATGGTTGATACTCTCATTGCATCCGCAAGTTAGGTGAGTGTCGTCAAGTGTAGTGTGGTGTCGCTTTGAACAGACCCAAAGAGATTTCATGGCCAGCAAAGAGCTTTCCGTCCAGACAATGATCTTCAACTTCCATGGATACCTATGCACATGAAGACAAACAGACATAACTTCGTACAGAAATACACTTGTTGTTGAACACATGAACAAGTAAAGGTTCGATCATACGCAAGTAGAGATCAATCATCGAGTGCATCCATATTTGAATGGACTCTGAGCTGCACTTGTATATGCATGGAAGAATGAGTGTGTGTCAATCTAAAATGAACCTATATGCATGGAAAAATGAGTGTGTATCAATCTATAATGAACCTGTGTGTGCATATGTACACATGCATACATGGATTGGATGTGTGCACACAAGTGAAATTCCACATCAAGCTGAACCAAAACTGGATCCAAAATTGGTAGTGGATTAGATGGGAACCAAAGTTCCAAGGTGTCTTGGACCCTCTTATTGAAAGGAAGAAGACGGTCTTCCTTTGACAAAGAGTTCACATGGGCATCTAGACCAATGGTCAGACTCACAAGTTGGGTTTTGCTCCCCCGTGGTGTAAAAGATGTTTCAAGTTCAAGGAAGACATTGGCTTTATGTTATTCCCTTGTCCAAATAGAGTGAAGGTGTGGGAAGACATCAAGAAGGTGTTCACGTTTAAGTGATCAATTTCTTGGAGAGTTCTCGAGATGATTCTTCACATAGACTATGGAAAAAGAGTGAGAAAGTTTAACAAAAAAGCTTATGTGGCACAAGGAAATGCCTTGGGGTAGAGGTGGAGTGTCAAAACACCCCCAAGCTGAAATGTTATGTGATGTGGCGGTCAAAAGCTTTGGGAATCTATCCTATCCTAATGAAATGAATGGAAAGCTCCACAAGTCAATTTTTACTTGAAGAACATTCTTGTCGTGCAAAGGGTTCTGCTAATTTAAATCGTGCCATAGATGTACAGTTCTGATTTCTATGAATTCCATGGTCTCGAAAAAGGTGGTCCACTTTATAAACGAGTGTGTTTTTTCTTTTTTTCTTTCTCTAAGATTAAATGTTTTGAGATATTCTCAATAAATTTTTCAATTATTCCTATGCCACACCTTATGACCAATATATCCACATTAATTGCATGGGATAGACAAGTTGATCTTGCTCTATATCTATATGGGTTCTCGTGGAACACTTTGTAGCCCTACACTCGATCACATCAAGAAGCACAAAGTCCACACAAGTTATGAGTTCGTGTGAGTCATATAGATTGAACGTAGCAAAGTGTTGTTTATAACCTTATCTAAGATCCTCCACATCCACAGGTTTCCTTCATCATTTTGGGCGATCTGAATTATATTGATTGTCCACTGATTGAAAAATTAATTCGATTGCATTATCATTCCAAGAATCATGTGAAAATTTTAATATGAGAGAATCTAAAATATAATCAAATTTATAAGATTTTATAAAATCTTAAGTCCACCTTTACCCTTCGAAATATATTTGTGACCGTTTCATCACTTATCAATGTACCCAAACTCCTATCTTTTGATTTTCCATTGCGTATATTTTATGCAAGTGATAATGTAGCATCCTTCTCTTATGAGATGAATGGTCATTGCATGGCTCAAAATCTCTAGGATCTCTCAAACATCAAAATATGGGGGTCCCCAAAAAATAATGGACTATGTTTTTATACTCGAAGCTCTTTGAACATATACTCTGATGAGTTCTTAGTCTAACTACAATATCTCAACATGTAGGCGGCATATTTTACCACCATATTGGTTTGGACCTCCATTTTTGCCAAGATATATGGTGTTGGAATACAAGATCAAGCAAGAGGAATTAGGCATAGAAGGCATGGAAATATGTCAAACATGGCAAGAAGGGTGCGATTGGAGATAAGTGGTAATGCAATGATTCATTTTTTTCATAATAGTCATGTTCATCACTATAACTGTACATACAAAACCCTAATTTGTAATTGGATGCTCTATTTTGTGCGAACCGAGGAGTCCTCAACCTTGAGGAGCTGAGATAGAACTTGCACACCCATTTTCAAAGTTTGTGGAGCTCATTAGGTTACCCAAATTAGCTATAGAACCTATTTTTTAAACTATGCTAAACATTTTGAGCTCATTAGGTCATCCAAATTAGCTATAGAACCTATTTTTTAGACTATGCTAAACATTGTGTCTAAAACCAACCAAAACTAGTAGAAAAATATAAAAAGAGTGAGAGAGCTCATTCAAGAGGTTAGATGTTTAGAGGTTAGATTCTTAGAGTTTAGTTTTCTTATAAAAGGAAGATTGTATTGTGAGCTCTTCAATAGAAGTAATCTCCTTCCATTGCTCCTACTCTTTTTCTCTACCTTGTGTATGTGTATATGTATGTGTTTGCATCTTGAGTGCTTCCCACCTAAACCTTCACTAACATCACTCACTCACGATCATCATATTATCCTCACATCTCCACGGATAAAAAACAAGGATATGAAGCTCCTTGACATGGTACTCATCCTTGTCTAGAGTGACACCAAATTTAGGACTGTTTTTTAGGAGTGTAGCTCAAGGATGAGCGCAAGATGGAGAGTACATGCATACATACTTTGAAAAGAATAAAAGATAAAAAACTACATACATACAAATATAATTGCATACAATTGATCATACATGCATACATATCTTACATTCATAAGTTTAATTAATATATACATGTATAACCTAAATGACTAATTAGCAAAATAGTGTAGCAGGAGTAGCGAAGCTGGAGCTCACGATGTCAATGCGCAACCTTGGAGAATTTGAGGTGCACAGATGGTGCCTTCAGGAGCACAACACACTTGAGGGTAATTGTATGAGTAGAAGTGGAGCTCAAAGTTTTGGTGTTGTTAAGAGGATAGTAGGAGGAGTAGATGTGGAGCTCATAGTGCATGTGCACAATTGGTTGGAGGATTTGAAGTTCACAACTCTTAAAGAGGGAACAAAGTTCCCCGACGGTCCTAGTGTGTTCACACACATCACTACCTAAATATATCAACAAATCACCCCTGGGAGTGATGCGGTGAACAAGGAGTTGGCACTCATGTATAAGGAAGTGCCAAGCTATGTGGAAATCACTCCACAAAAGGAAGTAAGCCCAAAGCTTTGCTGAAAGCTTCAAACTTCTCCCTAGGCAGAGCCTTCATGAAAAGGTCTGCTATGTTCTCCTGCATGGGCACATATGCCAAGCTGATCTCTCCAGCAGAGAACCTCTCCCTGACATAGTGATAATGCACCTCAATGTGCTTAGTGCGAGCATGGAACACAGGGTTCCTCGCAACTGCCAATGCGCTCTGACTGTCAATGAAGATGGTGGTGGCAGAAGACTGGACAACACCCGAATCAGCCATAAGGCGTCTGAGCCACACACACTCAACAGTCGCTGTGAAAGCTGCTCTATACTCAACCTTACAAATGGAAGTGGCCACAGTAGGCTGTTTCTTGCTCAACCAAGATATACATGAGCTACCAAGCATTAAGCAAAAACCACTGGTGGACACACGAGTGTCATAGCAACCAGCCCAATCTGAGTCAAAAAAAGCATGCAAATCTGGCGGTAGTGATCCCCCCTTGGGATAAAACAACCCAAGTAGCCGAGTACCACTCAAGTAGCGAAAGATGTGCTTAACCGCCTTCCAATGCATGACTCCTGGGCAATGCATAAACCTGCTCATCTGTGAGATAACAAACTGAATATCTGGCCGAGTAATTGCATAAATAAATCAAGCATCCAACAGCCTGCTGATAGAGAACAACATCAAATGCATCTCTAGCATCATGCAGACTCAATCGTAAACCTGTCTCCATAGGAGTGGCAATAGGCTTATAGTCTTCAAGGCCAAAACGCTGCAATAATGTGTCAATATATTTCGTTTGAAACAAAGCCATTCCACCATCAACTTGCATAAATTGAATGCCCAAATAGTGATGCAAATGCCCCAAATCAGACATCTCAAATGAGGCATGCAAATCAGCATTGAAATCAGCAATATGCTTCTCAATAAGACCAGTGAGTAGCATGTCGTGACAACATAGACAACAATGATCAGAAGCACATCATTACCACGCTTAACATATAAGGTGCTTTCGGTTGGACTATTCTCAAAACCATGTGCAACCAGTTGGGCATGTATCTTCTCATACCAAGCACGTGGTGCTTGCTTTAAACCATATAATGCCTTCTTTAACTTGCACACCTGGTTTTCATGCCCTTTCTACACAAAGCGACGGGGCTGAAAAACATACACTTCTTCATGCAAGTCACCATTCAAAAATGTTGTTTTAATGTCCAAATGATGTACATTCCAACCATGATGGGCTGCAAGTGCACAAATACTCCGAACAGTAGTCATACGGCATGTAGGTGCAAAGGTCTCATCAAAATCAATGCCTCTTTCCTACGCATAACCCTTTGCAACAAGCCTAGCCTTATACCTGTCAACTGTACCATAAGGTTTACGCTTCAACTTGTATACCCACTTAGTGCCAATGGCCTTCTTGCGAGGAGGCAAGTCACATAAAGACCATGTACCATTCTTCATTGTAGCATCATATTCAGATTGCATAGCAGCCATCCAATTTTCTGAATTCTGTGCTTCATCAAAAGAAACAGGCTCATTCTCATCGAATTGAACCATCTTTTGGAAAGGAGGAACACTGCATTTTGCCCAAAATACAGCCTTCACAAACGTGTTTTCCAAGTGCCTCAAGTTTGGGCAAAGAGGACACCATTTCAGATTTCTGCAGGCATAGCAAACTAGCAAAATTCAGATGACCAACGCATGCATGCCAAAGCTTTGCATCTGACATAGCGTGAGAATCATTTACTGCACATGCCAAATCATTTTCAGATCTTTCATAGTCTATGAGCTTATACAGCCCACGACATAAAATGCCAGAAGCAATAATCACATCGCCATTTGACAGACCATGAACTGTACACCTGTCATCAACAAATTTCACAACCAAGCCAATCTTGGCTAATGCAGAAACTGATAACAGGTTCTTTTTCCCCGGCACAGATAAAGCATCTCAAAGTGAAAGAACTACCATCATCAATAGTCAAAATGATCTTACCAACTCCCATAACAGGATAAGAGGAGTTGTTGGCGCATGTAACAGTATTCCTTGTAGGGGCAGGCTCGAGTGAACAGAAGAAACTGCACTGCGAGGTAATATGTTTGGTCGCCCCACTGTCAAAGTACCAAACATTTGAGTCCATTGCAGACATGCACTGCTCATGAGAAGATGGGTCAAAACTGCAAACAATAGTAAACGCACATTCTTCTTCCTGCACAAGATTAGCAGACTTTGTTTTTGGTGTAGAGGCTTCTGCAACAACCATTCCAGCCTCCTTTTTCTTTGCCTCTTTTGCAGCCAGTTTTGGATAGTTCTTTATGATATGATCATTCCCTTTACAGTACTTGCAAAACAATTTCTGCTATTCTGATTTCTTCTCATCTTTATCGTGGTTCTTTCAATGTGCAGCTTTTGGAGATTTCTGCTTACTAGTAGAAGAGCTCCATTTTCCTTTGCCCTTTTGACTAGCCAGGAAATCTTGATCTGCAACACGCATGATGGACCTGTTCTACCTCGACTGATCTTCCTGCAACAGAACAGAGACTTACTCCTCAAATGATAAGGCATTCGGATTGCCTTTCATCATCAACCGAAGAGTAAAAGCAAAACTCTGATATGAATCAGGAAGACCATTCAGAAGGATCTGCACAAGTGAGCTATCTGGTATAACCTCATCAGCAGAAATCAATTGTTCCTTCAAATCTTTGATCTTTGTTAGGAAACTGTCCATAGAATCACCTTCATTCATGTGCTCACTCTCCAACTGTTTTTGGAGGTAAGCAACACGAGCCTCATTCCTAGCTTGGTACAATGTGATAAGTGTATCACAAGCATCCCTAGCTGTTCTGCAAGAGCGAATATGAGGAATAGTGGCACGTTTGATAGAAAAGCTATCAATGCATGTGCCTGGGCATTTCTGCCATCCCAACGAATCTGCTCTATAGTAGGTGCAATAGAAACAGCAGCATGAACAGGAATCTGCACAATATCATCTTCGACAGCATCTTCATCAGCTCCAGCACCTGTATTCGTAGTACCTGTTGTTACAGGTGTAACAGGATGTCTTTCAACACCCTGCACAATGTTCCACAATCTTTTTGCAACCAATACATGTCGCATCATATAAGCCCGTAATGGGTAGTTGGTACCATCCAACTTATCCTCAACAACCAACATACGGAATACATCACTGCTTTCAGCCATGGCCGGTAACTAAAATACCTTGATGCAGAAAATTGACTATATCTCAAAAAGTTGAACGGAACTGCCCAGACGAGTTCTGCTAAACCTGTAGTAGACTTCGAGACGCTTATACTGGCGAACAGAAACAGGTATATACCTTTGGCACAAAAAGACGAAATAGCCTGCAGAACTGCTGTGATAGTGCTTTCAGAGGCTGAAACAAGCTCAGATCGCGATTTCGGCACGACACAGCAAAGCTGTTTTGATCTCTGAAACACCCTGAGTATGCTCACCAAATTTCGTGCAAATCTCAGACTGCAAACGGAGGAGCGTCGACAGCGCCCTAGATGAAGCGACGACCTGCTCTAATACCAATTATTGGAGATAGACGTCTGCAGAAGCACGCGAACAACACAAGGAAGAAGAAGAAGCTTGGAGCACAAACACACAATACTGAATGTATTACTAGAGAATGTACAAAGATAAGTAGCCCATTAGGGCAATAGGCATATATACAAGCCGGGGGAAAAAAACCTCCTAAAGAGGGAAAAAAGTGCCCCGGCGGTCCTAGTGTGTTCAACACATCACTACCTAAATATATCAACAATAAGCAGCTAGTTGATGAATTTGAGATGCATAGTTGGAGTTGGATATATCGAAGCTCATAGTGTGTTGCAGAAATCTTTGCAAAAAAGAAACAATTGCTAGGGAGATAGTGGAAGAAGCCATTGGTGGCACAATAAGCAACTAGCTAGAGATTTTAAGGTGCACATTTTAAGTTGGAGATCTCTAAGTTAGGAGTGTGAAACAAGAGGCTCTAGAAGCATGCACTACAATATATCAAGGGTATACCGAGGCTTCTACTGGGGCAAATTCACGAGAACGATTTCACCCCGACATCGATGTAAGGGTCGGCATAGGCATCAATAACAAAGCACCAATATAGGCACTGGTATAAGCATCAGTATGGTTGTCAATATAACCATCGATAATATGGACGCTCATACTGGTGATCGTGTTGGCACTATTGATGCACATACCGATGATCATGCTAGAAGTAGGGACGTGCATACGGAGGACCATATCTGCAAAATGTTTTTTAGGCAGAGTATGTTGTTTCTTGCTACAACAACATTACCATGATGTTGTGTAGCAAAAGACCATACACTCTACCCAAAGAAAACCGAGTACATGTGATGTTTACTCTAATGGAAACCAAGACATGATTTCATATAGCAAAATATTGTTGGATACAAAAGAGATGAGTAGAACCATGAACCATGTACAAAAAAAGCTATATATTCCATAAATGAAGCATATATAGGAGTGTGATAAACCACTACCATAAATGAGCCAAATACAAAATATGGCAAAGCACTTACATATAAGAACCAAATACAAGATTATGGTGCACCATTGCCATATATGAGTGTAATACAAAATTGTGGCAAAGCACTGTCATACATATGCTTAGAGCAATCAAAACCTTTATACCTAGAGTCCTACAACAAAGCATATGCGTAAAATGAGACAAATTGACATGGTATTTATAAACAACAACTAAAAATACCAAACTAAGCTATAAGCTCACCTCATCGTAGATGCTCCCATGAAATGATTGCATCGCATCCCTCCAAGTCCTCCAACAATGTAGCCAATCCATGATGATATCCATAAGCCTCCTCAGTTCGCATCGGAGGACGACCCACTACCAACTCTTATAATAAATATGCAAAATGTTAGAGAACATAAATGATGTGCTTAACACAAACAAATTCAATAATTAAAATGATACTTACAAACTCATAACGCATAGTGTCGTATCTGCCGCTACCCAAATGTGATGTTCCAATCGTATCTAGACGTTGGCCACTACATCTCGCTGTTGACGATATCGATCAGGAATATGTTAGTGCTCATCGTGAATCGATTCCCACTCCTCAGCTTCTAACCATATAGGCTTCGATAAGTCTGCTCTGAAAGCATCATGAGCCTTGGATCATCAATGAGGCATCACCTCACGTGCCATGTGCTGAATCCACTCTGAGTTGACAATAGGATGCCCAGGTGCTGGTCGGTACTCTTCATATATAAACTCTATGATATACTTTTTGGAATCTTTATCCTATTCACTCCATTTCAACATGAAAGAATGTCCAAACTGTATGGATCAAAGCTATCGTATGTGCTAAAGCATGGACTTTCCAGCTGCATCCATCACTAGAGCTCCATCACGTATGTGATACATCTTGGAGTTGTCATGGTCATGAGCTCCCCAAGGTGTACGTGGAGATGCCATCTGATCCCATCTCGACATGTTAGGATATATATATATAAATGCTAAAAAATCTAAAGACCTAATTTATAGATATTTTTACATATACTTCATTATATAAATTAATATTAATCCTAAAACTTTATTTAGGATCTGTTTATGTGTAAAAGCCCAAAAATCCTATATATATATATATATATATATATATATATATATATATATATATATATATATATATATATATATATATATATATATATATATATATATATATATATATATATATATATATATATATATATATATATATAGTGGAAAAAAATATTCTTTGAATGATATGTCTATTTTGAACCCTTATGCATCATCATCCATGGCCTTTAGATCATTTAAATCAATGGCTCATGTTAATTCACATGGAAAGCTAGAGAGAGAGTGTGTCAGACATCGTTGGAGTTTGGGACAAGCTTTTCCTCACTCTCTACAAAGATTATGACCATTAGATCTAGATAATTCCTACGTTATAGCGCAAATGGGGCTGATGGGAATTTGAAATTTATGGTGAGCCGTTGGATGGAGCCTTCGATTGGATAACTTTGATTAAAAGGTGCCTTTTTCTTCAATGTGAGCCATATTAGCCATAGGATCAAACCTAGATCCAAAGGCCATGAGTTGAAGCGCCTTTTTCCATCAAGATTCAAACACAACCATCCGATTCAAGTGGCACTACAACAGATCGATGGTATACCGAGGTTTTTACCGAGGAAAATGAACGCGGCTTAATTTGCCGCGACGCCGGTGTAAAGGTCGGTTTGCGCATCAGTACCAAAGAGTCGGTATATGCATCGGTATACATGTCAGTATATGCGTCGGTATATGCATCGGTAATACCAAATGTTCATACTGAGGCTTCTGCTGGAAGTACCATCGCCTGCTGGGTGTACTGACGGTTATTCCGATGACACTACTGGGAGTACCGTCGCGTATACCGATGACCATACCTGCAAAATCTTTTTTGGGCAGAGTGTTTTGTCTTTTGCTATAGCAACATTACCATGATGTTGCTTGACAAAAGACAATACACTCTACCCAAAAAAAACCGAGTACATGTGATGTGTACTCTAATGACAACCGAAATATGATTTCATGAAACAAAGTATTATTGGACACAAAAGAGATAATCATAATGAACTATGAACCATATACAAAAGAAGTTATATATTTCAATAATGAAGCATGTACAAGAGTGTGGCAAACCACTGTCATATATGACGCTTTTACAAAATGTGGCAAAGCAATGTATTGTCATATGAAAATCAAATACAAAATATTGGTCTTCCACTGTCATACACATGCAAAGAACGTTCCATATCAGCAGTCCTGCAACAAAGAACATTAATGGAATGAGATAAAATCACATGAAAATTACAAACAACAAGTAAAAACCAAGTTTATAAATTAATTACCTCATCGCAAATGCTCCCATGAAACTACCGCACCGCGTCCCTCCAAGTCCTGCAATAAACCTAAAAATCTAACTCTTAAAGACTTAAATCTGAAATACTAAACCTAAATACTTAAATACCTAAAAAACTTAAAACCCTAATCTATATAGTTATCCTATTTTATCTATATATTGAGATTTTTTTCCTCTTAAATGAGTTATATGTATGCCTAAACCCTAAAACCCTAATTTTAAAGATCTAGTCCTAAATTATGTATATTTCTATACACATGTGTATATACATGTATATATGTATTATATGTGTATGTGTATGTGTGTATATATGTTATGTAGGAGTTACAACCCTAAAACCTTAATCCAAATGACCTAGACCTAAAACATGTATATATATATATATATATATATATATATATATATATATATATGCATGTGTAAATATGTGTGTATATGTATATATATGTGCATATAGATAGGTGTATAAGTATGTGTGTTTGTGTATTGTATATATATTCACTCTATTTAAAATGATTAAATTTAAACCTATTTTTATATATTTAATCATATATATTTCATTTATTTATTTAAAATACTAGTTCTTATCATATTTTATTATCTATATAATTATCCTGCCTTATATATATATATTATTTATATATTCAGATTTTTTCCTTACTTAATCCTATTTTTATATATTTAATTATAAATATTTAATTAAATTTTTTAAAACACTAGTTCTTTTTATATTTATTTATCTATATAATTATCCTATTTTATACATATATTTATTTATATATTCAGATTTTTTCATTACGTAATCGTATTTTTATATATTTAATTATATATATTTAATTAAACTATTTCAACACTAGTTCTTTTTATATTTATTTATGTATATAATTATCTTATTTTATATATATATTTATTTATATATTCAGATTTTTTCTATATGTAATCCTATTTTTGTATATTTAATTATATATATTTAATTAAAACCCTAATCTTAAAATTCTAGATCTAAAATATGTATATTTCTGTATGCATGTGTATCTACATGTATATATGTATTATATGTGTATGTGTATGTGTGTATATATGTTATGTAGGTGTTAAAACCCTAAAACCCTATTTTTAAAGATTTAGACTTAAATCTGAAATACTAAAACCTAAATACTTAACCACCAATAAAAATCTAAACCCCTAATCCTAAAACCCTAATCATATTTTATAGATATATTTATTTATATATTCAGATTTTTTTTCTTATTTTTCTCTATATTTTTCCTTAATATAAATATAATTGAGTGATATGTATGTCTAAATCCTAAAACCCTAATCTTAAAGATCTAGACCTAACATATGTATATTTCTGTATACATGTGTATATACATGTATATATGTATTATATGTGCATGTGCATGTGTGCATTTATGTTATGTAGGTGTTAAAACCCTAAAACCCTAATCTTAAAGATTTAAATCTAAAATATGTATATTTTTGTATGCATGTGTATCTACATGTATGTATGTATTATATGTATATGTGTATGTGTGTATATATGTTATGTAGGTGTTAAAACCCTAAAACCCTAATTTTAAAGATTTAGACTTAAATCTGAAATACTAAAACCTAAATACTTAACCACCAATAAAAATCTAAACCCCTAATCCTAAAACCCTAATCATATTCTATATATATATTTATTTATATATTTAGATTGTTTTTCTTATTTTTCTCTATATTTTTCCTTAATATAAATATAATTGAGTGATATGTATTTCTAAACCCTAAAACCCTTATCTTAAAGATCTATACCTAAAATATGTATATTTATGTATACATGTGTATATACATGTATATATGTATTATATGTGCATGTGTATGTGTGCATATACGTTATGTAGGTGTTAAAACCCTAAAACCCTAATCTTAAAGATTTAAAATATGTATATTTTTGTATGCATGTGTATCTACATTTATGTATGTATTATATGTATATGTGTATGTGTGTATATATGTTATGTAGGTGTTAAAACCCTAAGCCCTAATTTTAAAGATTTAGACTTAAATATGAAATACTAAAACCTAAATACTTAAACACCTATCAAAATCTAAACCCCTAATCCTAAAACCCTAATCATATTTTTTATATATATTTATTTATATATTCAGATTTTTTTTCTTATTTTTCTCTATATTTTTTCTTAATATAAATATAATTGAGTGATATGTATGTCTAAACCCTAAAACCTTAATCTTAAAGATCTAGACCTAAAATATGTATATTTTTGTATACATGCGTATATACATGTATATAGGTATTATATGTGCATGTGTATGTGTGTGCATATATGTTATGTAGGTGTTAAAACCCTAAAACCCTAATCTTAAAGATTTAAATCTAAAATATGTATATTTTTGTATGCATGTGTATCTACATGTATGTATGTATTATATGTATATGTGTGTTTGTGTATATATGTTATCTATGTATTAAAACCCTAAAACCCTAATCAGAAAGACTTAGACTTAAATCTGGAATACTAAAACCTAAATACTTAAACACCTATCAAAATCTAAACCCCTAATCCTAAAACCCTAATCATATTATATATATATATTTATTTATATATTCAGATTTTTTTTCTTATTTTTCTCTATATTTTTTCTTAATATAAATATAATTGAGTGATATGCATGCCTAAACCCTAAAAACCTAATCTTAAATATCTAGACCTAAAATATGTATATTTCTATATACATGTGTATATACATGTATATATATATTATATATGTGTATGTATGTGTAAATAGCGTAAAAACCCTAATCCTATTTTTATATATTTGATGTAAAAAAAACTTCAAAATAAAAATAGGATTATATGTGTGTATGTATGCATGTGTGTATATATGTGTGTGTATGTATGCATGTGTACATGTGTGCGTGTGTATGTATGCATGTGTATACATGTGTGTGTATGTGTATGTGTGTGTATGTAGGCATGCATGTGTGTGCATGTGTGTGTACGTGTGTATGTATGCATGCATGTGTGTGTATGTGTATGCATGTGTATACATGTGTGTGTATGTGTATGTGTGTGTATGTATACATGCATGTGTGTATATGTGTGTGTGTGAATGTATATGTGTGTATATATGTATGTGTGTATATGTGTGTGTGTATGTGTATGTATGCATATGTGTATATATGTGTGTGTATGTATGTGTGTATGCATGTGTGTGTATGTATGCATGTGTGTATATGTGTATATGTGTGTATGCATGCATGTGTGTATATGTGTGTGTATGTATGCATGCATGTATATGTGTGTATATATATGTGTGTGTATGTATGTGTGTATATGTGTGTGTGTATGTGTATGTATGCATATGTGTATATATGTGTGTGTATGTATGTGTGTATGCATGTGTGTAAATTTATATGTGTGTGTATGCATGCATGTGTGTCTATGTGTGTGTGTATGTAAGCATGCATGTGTGTATAGGTGTGTGTATGTAAGCATGCATGTGTGTACATGTATGTGTGTATGTATGCATGTGTGTACATGTATGTGTGTAAATATGTGTGTATGTGTGTGTGTGTATGTATGCTCTATTTTCCTATCTCTATCTTCCTTTCTTTCATTATTCTTTATTTCTCACTCTCTCTCTCTTCTCTCTCTTTCTCTCTCTCTCTATCTCTCTGTTTCTCTCTCTCTCTCTTTCTCTCTCTCTCTCTCTCTCTCTCTCCTCTCTCTATCAGTAGAGAATAAAACAATCACTTACAAGTATGCCCCTCTTTTGGATCGTTGTCATCAAAGAGTAATGTATGTCGTCTATCGTCCAATTCCAAACAATTGACGCCAAAGAACTTCTGCAAAATCAAAGAAAAGAGAAATTATAAAACCTAAAGCATAGAGAAACACAAATGCTAACAGTACGCATAGCACTTACCAAGATGTGAGATCTAAGCCGAGAGAGAGTGTGTGTGTGTAGAGAGAGAGAGATCTGTGTGTGTGTGTGCACAAGACAATGCAGGTTGCAATTCGGTTCGCGTGTGCAAGTTCGATTGAAGACCAACAATATTCAAGCATGCGCAAAAATGTGAAGTTTTGCTCTCGGGTTCGCGGTATGTTTAAAACTCGCCGCCGGTATGGGCATCGATATACGCGTCGGTAGTTCCCAGCAAATTATCGACGCTTATAACAACGCTTATACTGACGCCTATACCGACGCATATACCAACGCACATACCGGCGGGTGCGGGCCACACCGACGATCCGTTTAAAACGGTCATACCGACGGTCACTTGACCGTCGGTATCTCCAAGTAACATTTTTCCGAGGCCCATACCGACGCCGACTATGCCCGTCGGTATATGCAGTGTTAGTATGCCCCTCATATGTTGTAGTGTGGTGATCCAAGGGTGTACAAAGTTTGGTGCTTCTTCTCATCATGGTAATGATCTGAGCCACTAATTCTCAATCCAATCCAAGGGCCACGGATCAAAGTTTGCCTTGAATTTTGCTATTTGATCTAAGCCTTTCATCTCTGAAGCAATCCAAGAGCTCTAAGTGAAATTCGAGCTTTCCAAAACCATTCTCAAAAGGAAAGCCACTAGCTCTACCTGGTTCTGCCATGTTTGACCATTCAGAAAAAAGGGAAACCTATGCCTAGCCTATGTGATTAAGGGACTAGGATGTGTCCACCACCCTCCTCTCATTGGTCCATTCCTTATCACTTCTTAATCTAAAAAGCTCATGCCAGGTTCATTTTTTCCCCTAATGCATGGTTGAATATTTCAACCACAAGATACCTAAACACAAAGTTCCTTTGAGATATCTAAACACACATTTCATTATTTGCCAATGCTTAGTTCTATAGCTATGCATGATTTGACTCAACTGGGAAACTACAAACTGTATATCTAGCCTTTGTTTCATGCATATATAAGACATCCCATAGCTTGGTGATGAAGAGAAGTGTCAAATGTGCTAGTCGAATCCTCTACTAGGAACCTAGATCTTGTCTGCATTGGTGTGGAAATTACCTTGCAATCCTCAAAGCAAGGTAGTCATGCATGGAATAGGTGCAAAACGTTCCTCATAATCAATGCCATATTGTTGTGCATATCCTTTGGCAACCAATATAGATTTCTAGCGATGAAAGCTACCATCTTTACTTTCTCTTAATCTTGCATACCCACTTTTTCCCAATGGAAATTTTTCGTTTTGGTGATTCACATAACTCCCAAGTTCCATTCCTATGTATAGAATTCTTTTTTGATTGCATCGCAGTCACTGAATGTAGATCATCACATGCATCTTCAAAAAAAAGTAAGTGGCTCTTCATTACATGTTGTTGTAATAAGATAATAATCCACAAGATTACCTGATGCATGATGACACCTTGATCTTGTTCTACCAAGTAAAGGTGTACTCAATTTGTTGTCCTAAAAACGTTTTTTAGCCACTTTTCATAGTTTGTGCACACTTGATAGACATGTCTTCATTATGTAAAACATCATCAACATGTATATCATGTGTGGGATGAATTTCATGTGCATTTTCAGCCTTATTTTGATGCAAATGTTTAGCCATATGTGGCTGGAAATTTCTGGAAGTTCCATTAGGGGAAAAAATGAACCTTGCATGGGCCTTTTAGATTAAGGAGTGATTAGTGATGGACCAATGAGAGGAGGGTGGTTGACACAGTCTAGGCCCTTAATCACCTAGGATAGGCATAGGCTTCCATGGTTTTTTTGTGGTCAAAAGTGGTATGAATGACCAAAAACCACGAGTTCTTTCTGGAAAGTGGTTTCATAGTGCAAAGGTTTGAATCATAGCCCTTGGATGAACTGAAAGATCAAAAACTTATGTTCAATGTCGAAAAGAAGTCGCCTTTAAATATACTCCGTTGGATGGAGCTGGAAACTAATGGTTTAGATTTACTATTTTAAAATTTGGACCACTTTGAATGCTATCCGTTGGATCCTTTCTTGATCCATTGGTTGTGAAGCCATATCATTTTAGAACCATTCGATCGATAGCTCATCTGACGGTATCAAATCTTGCCCACCACGGAAATGCGCCTAGTAATTTGTCGTTTTATGCCAGTCGAAACCCAAGCCATATGTCATTCAATGCTCCCTCTTTTGTCCTCTTTTGACAGACACATCATCACCGATCTTAGCCGTTCGTGACAGTTTATCTAACGGTCATGAATGCGTACGATCCTATTCGACCTAAGTACTTATTCCCCATGTGCAAAAGGCGCCTTCTTCTATGGGCCTTTGGATGTGCCAAGATCCAATGGCTCAAAATGAAGGCGCTAGAAATTGAACCCATCATGCCATCCTATCCTTTGGATCATCCAAGCATCGGACGATTGAAGATGCTAATCGAAAGAGATCAGTGGGATTTGCGGATGGCCGATGGATCAAGATGCATCTAAAGGCCCAAATGAATCACAGTGTCAACCTCTCTCTACTGTGCTCTCCCACACACTCTCTCGCTATTGTTTTCTTCAACATCTGACAAGGGAATATTGAACGGATCCTCATCTCCACTAAAATAAATCTCATCCATTCCTCATCTACATTCAACGGCCTCAAAATCTTGGCGTTCATAGTCATTTTAAATTATTTTTTAAATGAAAAAACCACTAGTGGTTTTGAAATGACCGCCTTAATCCCAAATTTTTAGATTTAATCCCTAAAAATTAGGGATCCTTAGAAGGCCCATGCAGGGCTCAGTTTTTCCCCTAATGCTAAGCATGTTTGGTTACAACATTTCAACCATGTTTGGCTGGAAATTCTGTTCATTTTTAGCTTTATTTTGTTGGAAATCTTCAGCCCTTTGAGCCTCACCTCATTGTTCTACATAGCCATGGTCAAGCACACCTCTTTGGAACAAAGGCATGGGTGTATCAAACACATCTTGTGAGCAAATTTTCGTTGTTTTTTTGCATTCAAGTAAAGGGAAAAGTGAATTTTAAGAAAATATGACATCTTGACTCACAATAATTATGTCCATCTATGGATGGTACCAATGATTTTCCTTACTTTCAGCACTATAACCCAGAAATATACATTTCTTTGCCTTGTCATGAAGTTTGTGATGTTTTTGCGATAGCACAATAGCATATCTCAAACAACAAAACAAATGCATATGACTAATCATAGGTTTATGTCCATTCCAATCCTCATAAGGATTGATGAATCTCAATGCTTTTGTGAGGTAACGATTCAACACATAGTTTTCACACATGACTGCTTCCATCCAAAACATTTTAGGAAGGTGCTTTCCTTTAACCATACATGTGCCATTTCAAGGAGTGTTGTTTTTCCATGCACTACAACACCATTTTGCTAACATGTATATGGAACCATAAATTGCTGTGAAACTCCTCTTTCAAAAAGAAAAGTATTAAAATCATATGACATGTATTCATTCCCATGATCTGTGCATGGAGTCGAAAGCGTGTTTCAAAAAACATTATCAGCCAAAGCTAAAATTTCTTTGAAGAAAGAAAACACATCATTCTTTACTTTCATAGCATACACCAATGGCAAGTAGAATCATCATTTAAGGTAACAAAATATGCATTTTTCACAAAAGATGGAGTCTTGATGAGACCACATACATCACTACAAACAAGTTGTAATTTTCTTGTAGTGTGTGTATGAATATCTTTTGGAAAAGAAGCATAATGCATTTTTCCAAGGATGCAACCTTCACATGCATGCTTTTCAACGGAATCAAGTGGTTGGAAAACCAATAACCATGTCTTTCTTTTGCATTTAAAGTGAGATATTGAAGTTAAAGTGACCAAAACGAGCATGTGAAACCTCCATTTCAGCCATAGAAGAAGTATGAGCAACCAAGGCATTTGCGACAGCCCTCTTGTATGTATTCAAGGATACAAACCATTGTGTAATGTACCAAAAATCATGATAATATCGCCATTGCTGAAATCATGAGCCATACACTTATCATTAACAAAGCATACATGAAATCTAGCTTTGGCAATCAAAGGAACTGAAGTTGAGTTCTTCTTGATATGGGGTACATACAATGCATTTTTCAAGAGAAACACACCTCCATTTCCAATGATAAGCTCAGTTCCTCCTACTTTAATGATAGGATAAGAGGAATTGTTTATGCGGACCACATGTCCTCCTTTGGGTGCATCTTTCAAAGATGTAATAAAACTTTTGCATGAAGTTATGTGCTTTGAAGCACCACTATCAAAGAGCCCATCCAAGTCAGTCTCTCACAACCATACATTTAGAATGCAATGATGCATCATCATTGACATGTAACAACACATGGTCAAAAATTGTGAACCATGTTGGTTTTATCATTCTTTGCATTTGAACAAGTTTAAGCAATAGACATGCTAAATTCCTTCTTCTTTTCATTGTGCTTAGAAAGCTTTCTACACTCATCAATAGTTTGACCAACGTTTTGACAATATTTGCATCTCTTCTACTTCTTTTATCAATCAACATCATTAGAGGAATGAGTGAAAGAGGAAGGTTCGTGCTTTGGCTTAGATGAACCCAAAGTTTAACCATACTTGCTTTTCCCTTTTTGTGAGATAGCAAATGCTTGCATTCCCTCAGTCAAACCACTCCTATTCTCTCTAGATTGCCCTTTTTGCAAAAGAATAGATACAACCTCATCAAATGCATACACATTTGGATTCCCTTTTCCAACCAAATTGAGTGTAATGGAAAAGCTTTGAAAAGATTTTGGTAATATTTTCAATAATGAAGAGATGAGTGATGCATCCGGAATAATCTCATCTACGTTTGTCAATGGCTCATTCAAGTCCTTGGTGCATGTCACATACACATCCATAAACTCATTTTGATTCATACATACATCCTCAAGTTTCTTGCTCTTGCTCAAGTACGTAGTACATGCATCATTGTGCATGGCATACAAAGAAGCAAGAGTGTCCCATGCTTGTCTTGATGTAGAACATGATCGAATGTGTGGAACTATATGATGCTTCACAAAAATCACAATCAATGCATGAGCTTGAGTGTTTTCCTATGTATGTTGAGAAGAGTAACCATTGTGCTTGAAGAAGAAGCTCAATTTGTGACAATAGACTATGAAGGAGAAGAACCTGGGGGTCTTTGATCTACATCTTTCACTATGTTCCGTAGTTGTTTTTCAAGAAGAACATGTTTCACCATGTAAGATCACATTGGATAGTTGGTCCCACACTACAACAGATCGATGGTATACCGAGGTTTTTACCGAGGAAAATGAACGCGGCTTTATTTGCCGCGACGTCGGTGTAAAGGTCGGTTTTCGCGTCGGTACCAAAGAGTCGGTATAGGCATCGGTGTAAACGTCGGTATAAGCGTCGATAAAAGCGTCGGTATATGCATCGATATAAACGTCCGTATATGCGTCGGTAATCAGCTTCTAGTGCATCGCCTCCTGGGTGTACCGACGGTTATTCCGATGACACTAGTGGGAGTACCGTCGCTTATACCGACGACCATACCTGCAAAACTTTTTTTGGGCAGAATGTTTTGTCTTTTGCTACAGCAACATTACCATGATGTTGCTGAACAAAAGACAATACACTCTGCCCAAAAAAAACCGAGTACATGTGATGTGTACTCTAATGACAACCGAAATATGATTTCATGAAACAGAGTATTATTGTACACAAAAGAGATTGATAATCAGAATGAACAATGAACCATGTACAAAAGAAGTTATATATTTCAATAATGAAGCATGTACAAGAGTGTGGCAAACCACTGTCATATATGACGCTTTTACAAAATGTGGCAAAGCAATGTATTGCCATATGGAAATCAAATACAAAATATTGGTCTTCCACTGCCATACACATGCAAAGAACGTTCCATATCAACAGTTCTGCAACAAAGAACATTAATGGAATGAGATAAATTCACATGAAAATTACAAACAAGTAAAAACCAAGTTTATAAATTAATTGCCTCATCGCAGACGCTCCCATGAAACTACCGCACCGCGTCCCTCCAAGTCCTGCAATAGTGCAGTCAACCCATGACTATATCCATAAGACTCCTCCGTTCCTGTTGGAGGATGACCCATTGGCAGCTCCTGAAACAAATATAAAAAGATTAGAGAAATATATATGAGAAATTTAACACAAATAAATTCAATAAATGAAATGGTACTTACAAACTCATGACGCATCGTGTCATATCCGCCGCTGCCCAAATGTGACGGTCCAATCGTGTCTAGACGTGTGGCTACGGCATTTCACTCTTGGCGATATCGATCAGGAGTCTGCTGCTGCTCATCACGAATCATGTCCCACTCCTCAGCATCTAACCACACAGGCTTTGGTAAGCCTTCTCTGAATGCATCACGAGCCTCGGATCGTCGATGCGACATGACCTCACGTGCAGTGTGCAGAATCCACTCTGAACTGACAATCGACTGTCCATCGGCTAGTCGGAACTCCTGGTAAATCGTCTGTGTGATATAATTCTTCCGATCTTTATCCTATTCACTCCATTTCAGCATGATGGAGTGTCCAAACTGGATGGAGCAAAGCTGGCGTATGCGTGCATGCATTGCTTTGCCAGCCGCATCCATCACCGGAGCTCCATCTCGGATACTATACACCTTGGAGTCATCATGGTCATGAGCACCCCAAGGTGTACGTGGTGTACTGCGTGGTGTACTGCGTGGCATACCTATATCTGAGGTACTCGTCCTAGGAGTAGAAGCGGGCGACACAACGTCCGTCGCACTGCCTCCACAACAATCACCTCCTCCGCCTCCAGACCTACCTGTAGATCCACTCCGAGAACCTCCTGCTCCAGAGCGTGACCTCGATCTACGAGACGGGCTAGACCCTGTATCGCGCTAAGGTGTCGAACGCACATGTCTACTAGTAGACCCAGTAGGAAATGGCTGCAAAGATGGTCATGGTGGAGTCACAAAGCTAGGAGACATACCTCCTACGGGAGTAGCACCACCCTGAGGAGTGACACCGGCAGCAGTGACACCGGTGACACCGGCGGGAGTGAGGCCAGCGGGAGTGAGGCCGGCAAGAGTAAGGCCGCCAGGAGTGAGGCCGGGAGGAGTGCTACCACGAGCGATCCAATACTGTGATGCAGCGGCCATATACGCAGGAGAAACCTGAGAGATGCACTCCAAAAACTGCTCCTCTGTCATGGACTGTGGAGTGACTGGAGGACTGTCTCCCATCGTGCTCTGTAATAAAAAAACTCAAATAATTAGCATGCGATAAGAAAAATAATATAGAGAATAAACAAAAAAAAAATTAGTGTGTACAAGTCTTCTATTCAAAAGTCCTCTATTCTAGCATCCTCTTGAAGATCCGATGCACCGAGAATATCTATCTCTAAATTGATGGCTTCTAAATCGCTTGCTATGCTGGTTTCCTCCTGATCATCATCTATTGCTTCGTCTTCTCGAACAATGACCTCTTCTTCAATGACCTCTTCTTCTCGAACAATGATCTCTTCCTCCTCAACTATCGAATGAATCTCTGAGTCCACTAGAGATGGACTTTCTTCTACATCTGCATTTTCAAAAATTTGTCTACTATGTGGAGCGACTTGTAAAACAAATAGCCACTCTGGGTCTTTTGAATCTGGTATAAAAACAACTTGCTCACAGTGTTCGGGAAGTACAAATGTATCCCTTTCAACTGTCCATAATCTTGTGGAGTTGACTTGAAGCAAACCGCTCTTATCTTGTCTCACTGTTGCGTTTCTTCTAGAGGTGACTACTTTGAACCAATTCACGTCAAAAACAAAGTAATCAAACTTTCTGAAAGATAGTTTCAAGATGTCTTGAATCACACCACAATAATCTAACTCGCCTTCTACAGCATTATCATCTCTTGCACTCGCCTATAACGTCTTCTCTAAATCTATTTGCTCCACACTTTGGACATACGTGGAGATGCTCATACTCATTCCGAAAGAGAATGCAATCATTCGGACAAGCATGAATTTTTGTATAATCCATTCCAATGGATTGTAAAAGTTTTTTTGCATCTCCACGTGTTGGAGGCATGTCATTGCCCTCAGGCAAAATTTGATCTTTAAGAAGCCTGCAATAAGCAATTAAAATGATATTAGTAAATGAAGTTATTGTGATACAACATGAAAGCCAATTTGTTCTCCACTTACATGAACAATTCAGTGACTCTACTATCTGACCATCCATAAATGGATTGCAGATTGAGCATCGCGAGTGAAGCACGTAGTACAGATATCTTTGCTCCATTGTAAAGTGGTAAACGAGCTTATCTTCGCATGTTTTCATATTCTTCATCAACTTCTGATCGTGGAATTTCTGTTGTGTCCATGAAACTCTCGTCGACACCTTCTTCACCATCATGATCTTCATCCATCTCATAAAATGCTTCAAGCATCTCTTCCATATGTTCATTCTGTGTAATATTATTAGTGCTTGCTTCTACGTCTAAGTCCTTTTTTGCTCTCTTTTGTCCACGAGAGGTTACCGGTGCAATGTCGTTTGGGTCCATTTGCTCACCTGGGGGACCATGCGAATGATAGCATAGGTTTTCCAGTCGACTCCTATCAAAGGATCCATACTCTCTAACATGTGCAGTACAAATCCGTCGTTTCCGATAAAGTTGATACTTGCACTGTGTGCAAGGACATGCCATTCTCTCTTTAGGATCTAAAGAAGCCATTTGCTACAATATGGACATTTTAGAACATTTTAGAACATTTGTTTTTTTATTAAACCTAAAAATCTAACTCTGAAAGACCTAAATACTTAAATACCTAAAAAAACTTAAAATCCTAGTTTTAAAACCCTAATCTATATAGCTATCCTATTTTATCTATATATTCATATTTTTTCTTGATTGATCCTATTTTATATATATATTTATTTATTTATTCAGATTTTTTTCCTCTTAATTAAGTTATATGTATGCCTAAACCCTAAAACCCTAATTTTAAAGATCTAGACCTAAATTATGTATATTTCTATACACGTGTATATACATGTATATATGTATTATATGTGTATGTGTATGTGTGTATATATGTTATGTACGTGTTAAAACCCTAAAACCCTAATCCAAATGACCTAGAACTAAAACATGTATATATATATGTATGCATGTGTATTATATGTGTATATATATATATATATGTGAATATAGATAGGTATATAAGTATGTGTGTTTGTGTATTTATATATTTATTTATATATTCAAATTTTTTCTTTACTTAATTATATTTAATTAAATAATTTAAAACACTAGTTCTTTTTATATTTATTTACGTATATAATTATCTTATTTTATATATATATATTTATTTATATATTCAGATTTTTTTTCTTATGTAATCCTATTTTTATATATTTAATTTTGTATATTTAATTATAAATATTTAATTAAATTATTTAAAACACTAGTTCTTTTTATATTTATTTATGTATATAATTATCTTATTTTATATACATATTTATTCATATATTCAGATTTTTTTTCCTTACATAATCCTATTTTTATATATTTAATTCTATATATTTAATTATATATATTTAATTAAATTATTTAAAACACTAGTTCTTTTTATATTTATTTATGTATACAATTATCTTATTTTATATATATATTTATTTATATATTCAGATTTTGTTTCCTTACGTAATCCTATTTTTATATCTCTAATTTTATATATTTAATTATAAATATTTAATCAAATATTTAAAACACTAGTTCTTTTTATATTTATTTATGTATATAATTATCTTATTTTATATATATTTATTTATATATTCAATTTTTTTCCTTATGTAATCCTATTTTTATATCTTTAATTTTATATATTTAATTATATATATTTATTTAAAACCCTAATTTTAAAATTCTAGATATGAAATACTAAACCGTAAAACCCTTATCTTAAATATGTAGACCTAAAATATGTATATTTCTGTATACATGTGTATATACATGTATATATGTATTACATGTGCATGTGTATGTGTGCATATATCTTATGTAGGTATTATAAACCTAAAACCCTAATCTTAAAGATTTAAATCTAAAATATGTATATTTTTCTATGCATGTGTATCTACATGTATGTATGTATTATATGTATATGTGTGTTTGTGTATATATGTAATCTACATATTAAAATCTTAAAACCCTAATCAGAAAGACTTAGACTTAAATCTGAAATACTAAACCCTAAAACCCTAATCTTAAATATGTAGACCTAAAATATGTATATTTTTGTAAACATGTGTATATACATGTATATATGTATTACATGTGCATGTGTATGTGTGCATATATCTTATGTAGGTGTTATAACCCTAAAACCCTAATCTTAAAGATTTAAATCTAAAATATGTATATTTTTGTATGCATGTGTATCTACATGTATGTATGTATTGTATGTATATGTGTGCTTGTGTATATATGTTATCTATGTATTAAAATCCTAAAACCCTAATTAGAAAGACTTAGATTTAAATCTGAAATACTAAACCCTAAAACCCTAATCTTAAATATCTAGACCTAAAATATGTATATTTCTGTATACATGTGTATATACATGTATATATGTATTATATGTGTATGTGTATGTGTGCATATATGTTATGTAGGTGTTATAACCCTAAAACCCTAATCTTAAAGATTTAAATCTAAAATATGTATATTTTTGTATGCATGTGTATCTACATGTATGTATGTATTATATGTATATGTGTGTTTGTGTATATATGTTATCTACGTATTAAAATCCTAAAACCCTAATCAGAAAGACTTAGACTTAAATCTGAAGTACTAAACCCTAAAACCCCAATCTTAAATATCTAGACCTAAAACCCTAAAACCCTAATCTTAAATATTTAACCCTAAAACCCTAATCCTATTTAAAACCCTAAAACCCTAATCTTTAATATTTAACCCTAAAACCCTAATCCTATTTTTATATATTTGATGTAAAACAAAAACTTCAAAATAAAAATAGGAGTATATGTGTGTATGTATGCATGTGTGTATATATGTGTGTGTATGTATGCATGTGTACATGTGTGTGTGTGTATGTATACATGTGTATACATGTGTGTGTATGTGTATGTGTGTGTATGTGTGTGTATGTGTATGTGTGTGTATGTAGGCATGCATGTGTGTGCATGTGTGTGTACATGTGTGTATGTATGCATGCATGTATGTGTATGTGTGTGTATGTGTATGCATGTGTATACATGTGTGTGTATGTATACATGCATGTGTGTATATGTGTGTATGTATGCATGTGTGTATATATGTGTGTATGCATGCATGCTGGTACATGTGTGTGTATGTATGCATGCATGTGTGTAATGTGTGTATATATGCGTGTGTGTATGTATGTGTGTATAGTGTGTGTGTATGTGTATGTATGCATATGTGTACATATGTGTGTGTATGTATGTGTGTATGCATGTGTGTGTATGTATGCATGTGTGTAAATTTATGTGTGTGTGTGTATGCATGCATATGTGTATATGTGTGTGTGTATGTAAGCATGCATGTGTGTATAGGTGTGTGTATGTAAGCATGCATGTGTGTACATGTATGTGTGTATGTATGCATGTGTAAATTAATGTGTATCTTCCTTTCTCTTCTCTCTCTCTTTCTCTCTCTCTCTCTCTCTCTCTCTCTCCCCTTCTTTCTCTATCAATAGTGAATAAAAGAATCACTTACAAGTATGTCTCTCTTTGAATCGTTGTCGTCAAAGCGTAGTTCCAAACAATCGACGCCAACGAACTTTTGCAAAATCAACGAAAAAAGAAATTAGAAACCCTAAAGCATAGAGAAACACAAATGCTAACAGTACGCACAACACTTACCAAGATGTGAGATCTAAGCCGAGAGAGAGTGTGTGTGTGTGTGTAGAGAGAGAGATCCGTGTGTGTGTGTGCACAAGACAATGCAGGTTCGCGCGCGCAAGTTCGACAGTAGACTGACAGTACTCAAACACGCGCAAAAATGTGAAGTTTTGCTCTCGGGTTCGCGGTATGTTTAAAAATTCACCGCCGGTATAGGCGTCGGTATGGACGTAATGCTAACAGTACGCGCAGCACTTACCAAGATGTGAGATCTAAGCCGAGAGAGAGTGTGTGTGTGTGTGTGTAGAGAGAGAGATCCGTGTGTGTGTGCACAAGACAATGCAGGTTCACGCGCGCAAGTTCGGCAGTAGACCGACAGTACTCAAACACGCGCAAAAATGTGAAGTTTTGCTCTCGGGTTCGCGGTATGTTTAAAAATTCACCGCCGGTATAGGCGCCGGTATGGACGTTGGTATACGCGTCGGTAGATGCCAGTAAATTACCGACGCTTATACCGACGCTCATACCGATGCTTATACTGATGCTTATACTGACGCTTATACCGGCGGCTGCGGGCCACACCAACGATCCATTTAAAACGGTCATACCGACGGTCACTTGACCGTCGGTATCTCTTAGTCAGATTTTCTGAGGGCTATATCGACGCCGACTATGACCGTTGGTATATGCAGCGTCGGTATGCCCCTCATATGTTGTAGTGCCATCAAGCTTATCTTCAGCTTGAAGCATGCCAAATAAGTCATTGAGGGCCACAATTTCATTAAAGAACAAGAATGTAACAAGATATTCACTTCAATGAAAGTTGAAGTGAATGCTAAAATTTCAGCTCATGATCCATCACTTTGATGGCAATTTTGATTGCATGTCTGGTTGCTGAAGATCAATGTTCTATGCTCGAAACTCAATTTTCACTATTAAAAGTATGCACATGCCACAACATTGAAAGACCAAAACTTGAGAACAAGGAGAACCTACTCAGCTACCATTGTTGGGTGTGTGTAGAAGTGTGAGAGATACACAAAAAGCACAAACATAGGAAGACACATGGAGAAGACAAATGGCTAGAGTAGCTTTCTATTGATGATGAAAAGAACTAAAGTAAGACCTTAATAATATTCCTAAGTACAAAGTACCACCACAAATGAGTGTATCATGTATGTAATAACATGGATAAAAAATCTCTAGCCAAAACTAGAATCAAAAGTGCCCATGTCCAGGGAAAAGTTTCACATCAAAGCTACTCTAGGAACATATAAGTGTAACACACTCTACTTAAGCTTCCTGCTTCCGTGAAAGTTTGAAAATGAAAATACTCTCAAAATCAGATAAGAAAAACACATATTAATATTGTTGGAGAAACTTGATCTAAGTATGAGGAGACTACAATTCCTTCCAATACTAACATGAGTTCCCCATACTTAGCCCTTGTTGTGACTTGTGTAGTTGGGTTTGATATTTTTTTAAATGCATGTCACTAGACCAACATGTATGCATACTTTGGTTGTGCATGATCTCATCATGGTGTAGGCGGTCTAAGGGAATGTTGTAGTTCAAGGAATAATTGAGGATCCAATAGCTGAGCAAGGAAAGGTGTGCAAGATGAACTAAGGTGATGTAAAGGAATCATTGAAAAAAAAAATCAAATCCACATACTTTTTTTTAATATTTTCATGTAGCTTACATTCCTCGATTCTTATAGATCTGATGAAATTCTATAGCTTCTAGGAGTTTTCGGAAGCTCATCAATGTAATTAACCTCAGTTAGCATAGGTTAGATAGCTCAATATATTGCTTGGAACAGCTCTACAAGTTGTGTAGGACTATTTTTAACTAGAGTGGTCACTTTTGGGTGTGGAAAAAGCCACTAATGTTTGTATAAACCTAAACTAAAGCTCATTTTTTAGACTTTTGCCATTTCGGTGAAAAGAGAGATCCTAGAAATATCGTAACTCTCTCTTGTCACAAAAAGCTCAAGAAGAACAAAACACACTCTAGTTCTCTCTCTCTCTTTCAAGCAAATGAGATTGAATGGGAATGGGGGTATATGCCTTCCGCATCCTCTTGCTCTACCAAAACCATTCTTTTGAGCCCGGTTTCGATGGCTTCATTAAGGTATGCTATAGACGGAGAGGAAGTATGAAAGATTCTCAAGGTGCAAGATTTTCGCGTGTCATTGCTAATTTGGAGTTCAAAGGAAATAATATGTAGGCAAAACGTACTATCTAGGAAGGATGGGCCAAATCAAGGACTCTAAGGAGGATAAATCTTGGGAGGACTATGCCACAGGTAAGGAGAATAATCAAGAAGAATATACCACTAGCAAGAAAACAATCTGGATAGGCAGAGTTCTAGCATTGAGTCCAGATTTCCTAATTTTTATGGTACGAAAGCAATGTTTTTCAAACGAATTTCGATCATTGAGATCTACTCTTTCGATTAAGCATGAATTAATTGGAAAGTAAAAGTAAAAGTGGGCATAGCATCCATGCGACCTCCCGCATCTCGCAAAGGAGGGCTTAGATGCCTAACACAACTAGAAAACAGAACTTGAAGGCCCACTAAGGTAGAATTAGAGAAAAGACAGTCTACAAAGTCACGAGTTTAAATTACTCAAAAACCACCACACAGTTTGAACTATCCAAAAACTTGCATGGGTTTTCACCTCAACATGCACATGGAGAAGCATCCATAGTCATTGGCAGAGCGGATCCTTACCCCCAACCCAAGAGGAAAAGACTCCAACCAACTAACTCAACAATCACCTACAACCATTGTTGATTTTTTATGGTTGTATTGCCCGTTTTGGCCATTTTTCATCCTAAAATAAAGTCAGAAAAATTATTGGACCTTCAAAAAATACATTAAAAATATCTAATACAGGTACGATGTGTAGATAACCTTCAAAATTGAAGGGCATGGTAGATCGTCAAAATACAACACGGCCTACAACATACGAGTTTAGTTTTAGCTTACATCATGTTTTTTTCACAGAAGTCTAGTTTTTTTTTTTTAATGGAGGTTTGCCTCAGGTCTACTCCCCTGGGCTTTAACTTCAACTCTACAAGGAAAGGCATAGTACCCATGGGACCTCCTTTATTCCACAAGAAAAAGGGTTTACATGGCTGAGTTAAACGGCGGTCACAACTACCGCAGAGTGGATAAACGGTGACACATGAGCCACATGTTATATCTTTCCATGCATGAGTAAAAGAGAGAGAGGCCATTCTGTTAAGAAAACGATTAAAGAACTTGTGTCATTACAGACACGTCACGTTCAGTAGAGAAGGACAGAGAGAGTAGCAAAAGCAGATATATATATATATATATATATATATATATATATATATATATATATATATATATATATATATATATATATATATAGATATATATATAGAGAGAGGAGAGAGAGAGAGAGGGGTGAATCGACTGTTGCTGACACATGCGCGGTTATACAACACAAGTCGAAACGGACACGCAACATATGAGGAAGTTTTCATGCTACGGAATCGAAGGTAAAGCGACTTTGGGAAAGTGGAGAAGAGCAGACGATTCTCAAATCCCACATCCCTTCAGAAAATCATGATCTCCATTGTTTCAGGAAGGTGCGACGAAGTTGTCACCACCCCAAAGTCCGCCGCAGCCTGTTCCGCACTTGTGAGACATCTTGCAGTTTACCCAAATGCTTTGGAATGGAAAAGGCACTCGAAGTACGCAACGAAAGCCTCCATGGCAGCCATGGAAACTTGCATCAGAATAAACAACAATGGCGATTGTAACAAGGGAATTAACGGATGATTCCAATCATTAGGCAGCAACTCATCATGATAGTAATAGAGCAGTTGACGGATGCTTCGACGGCATGTCAATATAGTAGCAGGATAGTTCTTGGAAGTGAAAAAGACATATGAACGTCGCCATGGCAGCTTCATATAACATGAGCAGTGAAGGAGGCCATGGCAGCTTTCATTAACCAACGAAACAGAATGGCAAGAGTGAGAGTGTCTCCATTATATCGCAACTTATCAGAGTAATAGCAATTTCTAGAATCTGGATCGACCAGTGTTGAGATGTGTGAGTCTGCGAACCATTCAACCAGCAGCAAGCCAGCTTCATCCCAAAGAAACAGAAAGCAAAGCGACTTTGGCAAAGTGGAAAAAGAGATAGCTTTCCCATCCATCGCTGTTCAGGAAATCATGATATCCATTGTTCCAAGAAGCACCATACTTCTCGACGTCGCTATCTTTTCGCCCTCAAGTCGGCCACAATCCATTCTTCCATTCTTCTCTTCTGCAGAAGCTCTAGAACTCAACAAGCATATGTGCAGAGATGTGCGCAACACACATGACATGCGCATTAAAGGTGGCCATGGAATTTGCCAGAACGAACGGACTCATGGAAATGATTCTTCTAGTCGAAAATAATAACAAATCTAGAGACTACTCTATCTATCATATCCATACAATACCAAATATAAAAGTTATATTTTTTGGAACCTCCCTTTTAAAAAACACACAAAATCGATTTCAAAAGAACAACTCACATGTGAATGAAATGGGCATAATATTCACCCGATCTATCAATCTCACAAAACAATGTATATAAGTGCTCGAAGATACTTAATTTCAAGGTTGGATCAACAAATCCATGCCTATCAGCGGCATTGGTTGGGCCCTTTGCTTCCCAACGCTGAGGATGGGGGTTCGACCTCTTCAGGCTACAGCTGGATACCCATTACCACTTGCATGGTGAGTTGTTAAAGCCAGCCTCTATGGAGGATCATTGCATTTTAAGTTACTTTGTTTCAAAATAGTTTTATCATATCACCTTAGGGCCACTCCTTCCAAGTGTCTACCTTATTCGGTTTTTGGGCTCTTTATCCTAATAGTTGATAGGTCTCTAACCCTGGCTTTATGGGATTTTAGAGCCTCATGGGTGCTATTCTCAGCTTTCATTGTACTTTCAATTAATTCAAGCTAATCTAGTCTCAATGATCGAATTTCCTTCAAAAAGGCTAGATCAACAATAAACACTCAGCCTTATGTAACAATATTCCTTTAAAAAGAATATATCAATAATAAACGCCCAGCCTTATCCAACAAGAAACATATCATGTGTCCTCATTTAATAATCCCTAAAATAATCACAAAAAACATAAAAATAAGGGTCTTTTCAATCGATCCACACTTCACTACTCGACATACATTTAAAAAATGAATTAAAATCATTGCATGTTTCAATACTTAAACAAGTAGTAATCGTCAAAGCTTTTGCAAATGTTTTAAGACACCTCATATTCTCTAATGAAGCTGAATTTTTCTTAATTCTTACAAAAATATTGATTGAAGATTGAATCATCAAAAAGATTCTATCTAACATTAAATAATGTAAGCTTATTTAAGAGATTTATTCGGTAGCCCAAAATGGAGGATAAAAATATCTTACAACCCTACTTTCTTACAACTATCCAATATATGCTATATTCAATTGATAAAAAAACATATGGGAGAAATTTAATCTAAGCATCTAATAGTCATATTTATTAAGAAACCTTGAAAGGTCTCTCCAACAATTCCAAAATAGGATCCCCTAAAACACCTCTTTTCCCAAAAACATGTGATTAAACGCTTAATCAAGTCTGAATAGAAATGAGTGTTTGGCCCTTATGGAAACATGGAGATTTCAAATGAAAACATAACTAGAAATTAATTGCTCACAATGAGAAAACAGTAATAGACAATCTAAATTAAAAAAAACATTTTCATTAAGATAGAACATTTTACAACTTACAAGTATCTTTATAAATGGCATAGGCCTTATCACAAGTATTACAAAAATAGTAATTCCATTCCATCTTGAGTTTCCACAACATGTTCAGTAACTTTTGGGTTTGGCATATCATCATTTTTAGTGTCTTTAAGATCTTCCTTGATTTCTATGAGCTTTCTAAATTCATTCACGACAGGGGTAATTGGGCCCAGTATTGTTAGCTAAAACTTCTTTGTAACATGTGTATCCTCTCCATCCATATCTTGATCTTCATCATGGCATTCACTTTGACCAAGAATGTGCATTCTTTTGGAGATAATTTAGGATTAATCTTTCTCTATTTATATCCAACGTTCAAAAAGCTTTGAAGCATAATCCAATGTGGTACCTAAAAGTAAAAGAGACTTTTTAGAAATGTGAAAATTTTAATTAAAAAGACATTCTATTTACTATACAATGTATGTCCTTGAAAATAGATCTTAGATCCAAATATCATCATTTGAGAGAAATTCAAATAATCTCATGATTAGCTATGTTGGCTTGTATTAAGGGCTAACTAATGTCTTGCAAAATCTATTTAGGTTGTACATAGCCTTCTCATACCACGTTTTTGCTTAAGTTTTATTAGTTTTTATCAACTTCATGCTTGTTCTTTGAGTTTTTATTTAATTTAGAAGCCATTTTCCAGCCCCTTTCATGAACAAATTGCTAGAAATTTTTACGAGTTTTTTTAGAATTTTTAACTTTTTTCTAGATTTTGTTTTTAGAATTTTTCATCTTTTTTCAATGTCACTTTTCTTGATAACATAGAGGAAAAGAGGAAGCTCTTTATGCTTTTGAGTGGGATAAATGGTCTAGAAATTTATGGAATTTTGTGAGAGTTTTTCTAAATTTTTAATAACTTTTTTGGATTTTATTTAGATTTTTATCTATTTTTATTGTATTTTTCAAAAACAAAAGTGCCCCCCTGATGGATAGTTTTTATTTTATTTAAAAAAAATCCTCTCTCTTCCTTCTCTCTCTACCTCTCTCTACTTCTATCTATCCTCTCTCTATCTTCTCTCTCTACCTTTATCTACCTCTCTCTATCTCTCTCTACCTCTCTCTACTCTCTCTTTACTCTCTCTATCCTCTCTCTAGCCTCTCCCTCCTCTCTGCAATTTCTCTCTTCCCCTTCTCTCTTTCTCCTATGGTGTGGCATAAATATTTTTTTTATATTTATGGAAAAATGTTTTTGGCTTTAGATTGCACCTCGGATGGCCATTGTTTTCAAATTTGGGGTCATTTTCATGTTCTTTTTTTACACTAATATTCAATTTTTGCATTAACTTTACCAAAATCCCAAATTTTCCTCCACTTTTGGGAAAAACTGACATGTTTTATGCCCAGTTTGCACGTGCTTTTTATTTTGCACATGGTCCACATGGTTTATTCTCAACTTATTTTCCCACACGTTTCACATTTTTCCATATGAACCCTTTTTAGCTTTGATATTTGATCATTTTGGCCCCATTCAGTGCCCTTTGTCCATCCTCATGCCCCTCCCTTTATACCTCCACCTAGCCCCACCCTTACCCCTCCTTACCCTATCCTTATTAGCCCTTCAGCCCCCCCCTAAAATTTCCTTCCTACCTTCTATTCTCTAGCTTCTACTTCTTCATTGCAATATTTCCAGTTTTGGTCCTTCCCTCGTGATTGTTCTTTCGAGCTCCTATTGGACTTGGTATCTCCTCCATTGTCCTTTTGAAGTTTGTGCACATAGGTATCAAAGTGAACCTCTTTACTCAAGTTTAGCTGTTAGCTTTTCGGGAGGGAGAACCCATTAGGTGGTGGGCAACTGTTGAGCCCATCAAAGTCAAAATGGTCAAAGTCAAAATGGTCAAAGTCAAGATGGTCAAAGTCAAAGTGGTCAAAGTCAAAGTGATCAAAGTCAAAGTGGTCAAAGTCAAGTGGTCAAGGTGCACACGTAGTGCACAATCAATTTGTTCACAAGGGATATGTTTTGAAGAAAATGGATGTAGGTGTACATTGTCTTTTCATAAGTTTCAAGGGTTTTAAAGGTGTTTGGAAGGTTCAGGTGAACCCTCCCTTGAGTACACATATTGAAGAAATGAAGGAAAAAGTGAAGGTATGTGTAGTGGAAGCAGTACATAAAAGTGAAACTATGGCCCCCATTTAAAATTTTGTTTTAATCCTAAAGTCACTACACGACAAAACAGGGAGTCATTGGCTATACACATTTTCAAACATTCTTGGGACATCAAAGTGAGCACCAAGATACTCTATTAGTTACGAGTGGTGCAGAAGTGAACCGACACTCAACTCAAGGCATGCATTATTCTTGGTTAGAATAAGCAAGGAGAGTATAGTCTACACTAGGAGAGAGAAGAGCAAGAGACATTGAGTTAGTGTGTGATGCAGAGAAGAAAGTGTGAGGCAAAGTGTGCAAGAGTGGTGCTCTAGTGTGCAGAGAAAGAGGGTAGAGGGCTAGTAACCAAGACAATCAAGGCAGCCCAAGGTACCATTGTAGAAATGTGCGCATTGTCGGAAGGTGTCCATCCCTCCTACCTTATTGGAAGCTTGAGTGCAAGGTGTGCACAACTGCAAGCTCTTGGAGAATGTGAAGGTTTGGTGCAGAGAATTTTGGTGGCATAAAGAACTTGGGTATCTTGTGTGTTTGGGATTATGCATTCTACACAGAGACCATTTGGTTTTGTGCTACACATCATCATTGTATTTTTGTCTTTATATTCTATATACAAAAGCTTTAAGTGTCTGTATTTCTCTTCTTCTCCTTCTTCCTTCTCCTACAAACACTCAAGTCCCTTTTTGCACAAGAATCCCCCAATAGAGATGTGGTTGTGTAGTTCACTGATGGTTCAAAATTTACTATGCATAATGTATGCCAAGTACCTCAATTATCACATAGTTTGATGTCACTTCTTCAACTTGATGAAATTGGTTATAAGGTGGTTTTCTATGCTCATTCCTTTTGCATATCAAAAGGAAATATGGTTATTGCAAAAGCAAGCAAAGTTGGCTCACTTTATTGTTTATTTGTATCACAAAAAGAAAACTTGTTAGCTATTACTGAACAACCTATGGCTTGTATTTGGCATGGCCATTTGGGTGACATATCTCATAGTGGAATGGAAAATCTTTCTCCCTTTGGCTACTTAATTTTGTTATCTTTCTCTCATTTCTCATTCTGTGAGCATTGTCAACATGGAAAGCTGACTAGGAATGTGCATAGAATGCACGTTGACCCTTCAATTCAATCTTTAGATCTCCTTCATACAGATGTGTGTGGTCCTACGCCCACAAGGTCATTAGGTGGTTCTCTTTACTTTGTCACTTTCAAGATTGCTACTAAAAAAGTACAGCTATATCTTATCAAATCAAAGGATGAGGTATTCTGTACCTTGAGAAAATGGCTTGCTTCAGTTGGGATTGAAAAAGAAACTAAGCTCAAATCTTTATGTTGAGATAATGGGGGTGAGTATACCTCACATGAATTTAGCCTTTTCTATTGGTCTAGAGGAGCCTGTAGAGAGTTCACAGGTCCTTATACCATAGTACAGAATGGTGTAGCTGAAAGGTGTTAGAAATTTAGTAGGCCCATAACTAATACCACAGGTCCATGGTTCCATAGGTCCAAGATTTACAACATAGATTCCAACAATCTTCCAATATTGACAAAACATGAACATACCACACTTAATCATACAAATGATGAGACAAAGATAGAGAAAGATTAGACAACATGTGTAAAGTGTTACGTAAGCCACTGCTTACTCACACTATCATATATACAAATGTCAATTTACAATGTGGGAGCCAAAATCTCAACCACTCTATGTGAACAGAAATAGATGGATGAGTGAATGTACAAAAATTACAAGAATATTTTGATGTAGGGACATAAATTTGAATATGTATGAGATGTATGACCTGATAGGTTGTAGAAGAGTGTATATGAATGATAGAAAGAGGAAGGATCAGTCTAAAATTGTTAATCAGCAAACCCTCATCTAAACTTAGGCTATGGAAGACCCTAAGTCAAATGTGTGTGTCAAAGATCACATACTTACAAAAGTAGCAAAGAATGCTAACAAGTTTGCTGCCAAAAATCCTCAAACTCATAATATTATGAACATTTCTTCTCTAACACGTCATCCAAATATTCATAAAGCTTACATGTACTGATTGTTTTGTACCTATGCCAAATAGGACTCCTCCTGATATGGATGCCACTGCCTTCATAAGCTCCAAGTAGTACATGCGTGCATAAAGAGAATATGTACCTAAATTCTTAACATAAGATTTAAATCTTATGTTAACCTCCATCCAATGTCTTTGAAGTATACTGAAATTTTCATGTAGAAGACAATCTTCAAATACATTATGTAGGTGGCTGACACTACAACATATGAGGGGCATACCGACACTGTATATACCGACGGTCACACTCGGCATCGGTATGGGCTTCGGAAAATGTCACTTAGAGATACTGATGGTCAAGTGACCGTCGGTATGACCATTTTAAATGGATCATCCGTGTGGCCCGCTGCCGTCGGTATAAGCGTCGGTATATGTGTTGGTATATGCATCGGTATATGCATCAGTATAAGCGTCGATAATTTACTGGGAATTACCGGTGCATATACCGACGCCCACACCGACGCATATACCGGCGGCGAGTTTTAAACATACCGCGAACCCGAGAGCAAAACTTCACATTTTTGTGCATGTTTGAGTACTATTGGTCTTCTGTCGAACTTGCACGTGCGAACCAAATTGCGACCTGGATTGCCTTGCGCACACACACACACAGATCTCTCTCTCTACACACACACTCTCTCTCGGCTTAGATCTCACATCTTGTTAAGTGCTGCGCGTACTGTTAGCATTTGTTTTTCTCTGTGCTTTAGGTTTTATAATTTCTCTTTTCTTTGATTTTGCATAAGTTCTTTGGCATCCATTGTTTGGAATTGGACGATAGACGACATACATTACGCTTTAACGACAATGATTCAAAAGAGGGACATACTTGTAAGTGATTGTTTTATTCTCTATTGATAGAGAGAGAATGAGAGAGAGAAAGAGAGAGAGAGAGAGAGAGATAAAGAATAATGAAAGAAAGGAAGATAGAGATAGGAAAATAAAGCATACATACACACACACATTTACACATTTACACATGCATACATACACACATACATGTACACACATGCATGCTTATATACACATACCTATACACACATGCATGCTTACATACACACACATATACACACATACATGCATACACACACATATAAATTTACACACATGCATACACACATACATACACACACATATATACACATATGCATACATACACATACACACACACATATACACACATACATACACACACACATATATACACACATATACACACATGCATGCATACATACACACACATATACACACATGCATGCATACACACATATACACATATACACACATGCATACATACACACACATGCATACACACATACATACACACACATATATACACACATGCATGCATACAATATATACACACATACACATACACACACATGTATACACATGCATACATACACACACATGTACACATGCAATATACACACACACATATATACACACATGCATACATACACACATATACACACATGCATGTATACATACACACACATACACATACATACACATGTATACACATGCATACACATGCATACACATACACACATACACACACATGCATGCATACATACACACACATACACACACATGCACACACATGCATGCATACATACACACACATACACATACACACACATGTATACACATGCATACATACACACACACATGTACACATGCATACATACACACACATTCAGATTTTTTCCTTACTTAATCCTATTTTTATACATTTAATTATAAATATTTAATTATAAATATTTAATTAAATTTTTTAAAACACTAATTCTTTTTATATTTATTTATCTATATAATTATCCTATTTTATATATATATTTATTTATATATTCAAATTTGTTTCCTTACGTAATCCTATTTTTATATATTTAATTTTAATTTTATTTTAAAATACTAGTTCTTTTTATATTTATTTATGTATATAATTATCTTATTTTATATATATATATTTATTTATATATTCAGTTTTTTTCCTTACGCAATCCTATTTTTATATATTTAATTTTATATATTTAATTATATATATTTAATTAAAACCCTAATCTTAAAATTCTAGATCTAAAATATGTATATTTTTGTATGCATGTGTATTTACATGTATATATGTATTATATGTGTATGTGTATGTGTGTATATATGTTATGTAGGTGTTAAAACCCTAAAACCCTAATCTTAAAGATTTATACTTAAATCTGAAATACTAAAACTTAAATACTTAAACACCTATAAAAATCTAAACCCCTAATCCTAAAACCCTAATCATATTTTATAAATATATTTATTTATATATTGAGATTTTTTTTCTTATTTTTCTCTATATTTTTTTCTTATTTTTCTCTATAATTTTTATCTTATTTTTCTCTATATTTTTCTTATGTATATGTGTGTTTGTGTATATATGTTATCTACATATTAAAACCCCAAAACCCTAATCAAAAAGACTTAGACTTAAATCTGAAATACTAAAACCTAAATACTCAAACACCTATAAAAATCTAAACCCCTAATCCTAATACCCTAATCATATATATATATATATATATATATATATATATATATATATATATATTTTTCTCTATATTTTTTCTTAATATAAATATAATTGAGTTATATGTATGCCTAAACCCTAAAACCCTATTCTTAAATATCTAGAGCTAAAATATGTATATTTCTGTATACATGTGTATATACATGTATATATATATTATATGTGTATGTGTATGTATGTGTAAATAGCGTACAAACCCTAATCCTATTTTTATATATTTGATGTAAAAAAAACTTCAAAATAAAAAATTTAGATATTTAATTATATATATTTAATTAAAACACTAGCTCTGTATGTATGCATGTGTTATAAATAAATATATATTTGAAATAAGATAATTATATACATAAATAAATATAAAAAGGACTAGTGTTTTAAATAATTTAATTAAATATATATAATAAAATATATAAAAATAGGATTAATTAAGAAAAAAATCGGCTTGTATAAATAATATATATATATATAAAGTAGGATAATTATACATGTTTTAGGTCTAAGTCATTTGGATTAGGGTTTTAGGGTTTTAACACCTACATAACATATATACACACATACACATACACATATAATACATATATACATGTATATACACAAGTGTATAGAAAAATACATAATTTAGGTCTAGATCTTTAAAATTAGTGTTTTAGGGTTTAGGCATACATATAACTCAATTAAGAGGAAACAAATCTGAATAAATAAATAAATATATATATAAAATAGGATCAATTAAGAAAAAATCCGAATATATAGATAAAATAGGATAGTTATATAGATTAAGGTTTTAAAATTAGGGTTTTAAGTTTTTTTAAGTATTTAAGTATTTAGGTTTAGTATTTCAGATTTAAGTCTTCAGAGTTAGATTTTTAGGTTTAATAAAAAAAAAGTTCTAAAATTTCCATATTGTAGCAGATGGCTTCTTTCGATCCTGAAGAGAGAATGGCATGTCCTTGCACACAGTGCACACAGTCCTACGCTATCATTCGCATGGTCCCCCAAGTGAGCAGATGGACCCAAATGACATTGCACCGATAACCTCTCATGGACAAAAGAGAGCAAAAAAGGACTTAGATGTACAAGTAAGCACTAATAATATTACACAGAATGAACATATGGAAGAGATGCTTGAAGCATTTTATGAGATGGACGAAGATCATGATGGTGAAGAAGGTGTCGAGAGTTTCATCGACACAACAGAAATTCCACGATCAAAAGTTGATGAAGAATATGAAAACATGCGAAGATTAGCTTGTTTACCACTTTACAATGGAGCAAAGATATCTGTACTACATGCTTCACTCGCGATGCTCAATCTGCAATCCATTTATGGATGGTCATATAGTAGTGTCACTGTATTGTTCAGGTAAGTGGAGAACAAATTGGCTTTCATTGTTGTATCACAATAACTTCATTTACTAATATCATTTTAATTGCTTATTGCAGGCTTCTTAAAGATCAATTTTTGCCAGAGGGCAATGATATGCCTCCAACACGTGGAGATGCGAAAAAACTTTTACAATCCATTGGAATGGATTATACTAAAATTCATGCTTTTCCGAATGATTGCATTCTCTTTCGGAATGAGTATGACCATCTCCTCCTATGTCCAAAGCGTGGAGCAAATAGATTTAGAGAAGACGTTGTAGGCGAAGCAATCCCCGCAAAGGTTCTTCGCCACTTTCCTAACATGTTTAGAGAAGACGTTGGAGGGACGCGGTGCGGTAGTTTCATGGGAGCATTTTATACTTGGTTTTTACTTGTTGTTTGTAATTTTCATGTGAATTTATCTCATTCCATTAATGTTCTTTGTTGCAGGACTGTTGATATGGAATGTTCTTTGCATGTGTACGGCAGTGGAACACCAATATTTTGTATTTGATTTTCATATGGCAATGCATTGCTTCGCCAGATTTTGTAAAAGCGTCATATATGACAGTGGTTTGCCACACTCTTGTACATGCTTCATTATTGAAATATATAACTTCTTTTGTACATGGTTCATGGTTCATTCTGATTATCTCTTTTGTGTCCAATAATACTCTGTTTCATGAAATCATATTTCGGTTGTCATTAGAGTACACATCACATGTACTCGGGTGTTTTTGGGCAGAGTGTATTGTCTTTTATTAAGCAACATCATGGTAATGTTGCTGTAACAAAAGACAACACACTCTGCCCAAAAACAGTTTTGCAAGTATGGTTGTCGGTATATGCGACGGTACTCCCAGTAATGTCATCGAAATAAGCGTCGGTACACCCAGCAGGCGACGGTATGCCCAGCAGAGGCCTCGGTATGGGCACCGGTATTACCGGCATATATACCGATGCATATACCGACGCTTATACCGACGCATATACCGACGCTTTGGTACCGACGCGCACACCGACCTTTACACCGGTGTCGCGGCAAATAAAGCTGCGTTCATTTTCCTCGGTAAAAACCTCGGTATACCATCGATCTATTGTAGTGTGATCCACACCACCAAGCTGCTAATGGGTAGGTCCTCTCCATAAGCAAGAGTGTGAGCACACTCTTCTCCAAGAAGAACTCCATAGCCGCTCCTCAACATGCTCCAAGATAGCACCATGGGTGCCCCATGTGCTAGAACCACCACCTCTATTGAGGTACCAAAGCTCCAAGCTTGGTGTTGAACTAGGTGAAGGATGTCTCAACAATGAACCAAGCATGTTCTTTTATAGTAGTTGTGTACTTGAAAAGCTCTCCAAAAGCTCTTTGATAAAGCAAGCGCAATACGATCGCTAAATCCATCGCCGCTCGCGTGATTTTTATCATGTGATAAAGTAAAAGCACTAAAAAAGAGAATTGTGTTTTCGATGTGTTGCCGACAAGGTTCGAACTCACACCACTGTTATGAGAGTTGTTCGCCTTATCCACCGCACCCACACAATTTGTTTGTATAAGTAATAAAATTGAAGTGTATACATGCTGTAAACTATGGACAATCTTGACCAATAGGACATTGTTTTCCAACAATCCCCCCTCCAATGTCATATTGCTACAATCTGGACTGGATCTGCAAACTTTGTAAGCTTGAAGCTTGTACTCCCGAGTTGCCCTTGTAATCTTTTCTTCAAAAGTCTTCTTCAAAATTGAATTTGACTTTCCTTCAAATTTGAAAAACCTGAACTTGCTGAATATGAACCATATTACTTGAGAAAATATGCAAATTAGATATCCAATAGTGTACTCATCAAGACATCATTGCTTGACAACAAATGTAGCATGTACTAACTCTGAACCTACTATCTCCTATCTTCTCAAACCTAAACACATACACTAGGATCCACATATTTGGATTTACCTGACGAAAAAGGTTTCTCAACGTACTTCTGCTGCGTCATGTAAGTACACTAAACATAATCAAGAACTGAATCCTGGAACTTGTGACTGATAACTCACAACTTAGTGTATTATGAACACTAGCTGGTTCACCTCTGTCTGTACTCAACTCAACTCAACTGAACTGAAATCAACTCATCTGAAATCAACTCATGAGTCATCAAAATTTCATATCTATGATATCATCATGTCTTCATTTTTGTTCTAACTGTAAATCCTTCATACCTCTTTCCTTTAGAATCTAGTATAAACATATATGTGCGCACCTCTCAAACATACCTCTCTGAAAAATCAAGTCTCTCTTCAATAGAATTTTGGAACCTTCTCCTGAATAGAAATATCCTAACAGGAACTTTGTCCAGACATTCCCCTTCTTCCTTCTTCTTTCAAAGTTGGAACATAAAGAGAAACTAACAAAGGAGATATAGGAATACCTGATATAGGAATACCGGGAATTCTTATAGGTATGAATCAGCATTCTTTCACATATGGCGTAAAATAAGTCTTCATGTTTCATCATCTCCCTTGATGATTTAACACTAGTATCCAGAATTCTTCAAATATACCAGACTTTATGAAACCTGGAATGTCTTCCTTCATAAATCTGTTTTTTCATAACATTAATACCTCTGTCTGAAACAAAACTTCTGAACCCTTTTTATTAGCATTGCGCACATGCCAATAGCTTTCCCTGTCATTCTTTAGCTTCCCAAAATCTAGAATAAGGTTAGCTGATCTATCATAAAAAGCCTTGCTGAAAGCATTTTAGGATTCATAACCTTCTGCAACATAACAAGTATCTTCTTCTATTCCTTCAAACTTCTCTTCCATATCTTTTGTTTTCTTCATCTTGAAGTACCAAGCACTCTTGACTTCTTCAAATGAACTTTTCTCTTCCTCTAGTGCTTTTGGATGAATGCTGAATTACCTCTCTAGTTACCTCTCTAGAGTATCTAGATCAAATTTTGTAGCTGGATATCCAACCAACTTACAACACAAAATGGTTAAAAACAAAACTCATCCCATTTCCAAATTTGTCTTCTTAGATAAGCTTTCTTGCCATGAAAAATATATATAAAAAACCGTTTTGATGTAGCTAATGCTTTTACTTTTAAAAAATGAAAGTGTATAAAAGCAATCCTTCAAATCTCTTCATAATTGCTCTTCTAAGATATGACCTGCAAATGACAATCTGATAGTAGGAACTAATACCTGTGATTTGATGTTGATCTGGTTCGTTCATCTTCTCCAAACCATTGTTTTTCCTTGAATTTGAAGTAGCCTTCTCTTTATCAAGTCTTGGTCTTCAAACAATACTTATGTAAAGTATTTTCATACTCTTCCAAAAGTATTCGGCTACTAAAAGATCATCAACTTCATACTCCACACTGATAAATAATCATGTGACTGAATTATCTAATTCTCAAATCTTTACTCATCTAGATTAAGTGTGTATGTTAAATGTCAAAGTTAGAAGATGCTCTTAAATCATATGTTGTAAACCTGGAATTCTGGAAACCTGTGAACCTAGATGCTCTGATAGCCTGGATGCTCTGATAGCCCAGATGCCCTGATACCAAAACACTAAGGCTCTGATACCAAAACCCTAAAGCTCTGATACCAAATGTTAGAAATTTAGTAGGCCCATAACTAATATCAAAGGTCCATGGTTCCATAGGTCCAAGATTTACAACATAGATTCCAACAATCTTCCAATATTGACAAAACATGAACATAGCACACTTAATCATACAAATGATGAGACAAAGATGGAGAAAGATTAGACAGCATGTGTAAAGTGTTACATAAGCCACTGCTTACTCACACTATCATATATACAAATGTCAATTCACAATGTGGGAGCCAAAATCTCAACCACTCTATGTGAACAGAAATAGATGGATGAGTAAATGTATAGAAATTACAAGAATATTCAGATGTAGGGACATAAATCTGAATATGTATGAGATGTATTACCTGATAGTTGTAGAAGAGTGTATATGAGTGACAGAAAGAGAAAGGATCAGTCTAAAACTGATAATCAGCAAACCCTCATCTGAACTTAGGCTATGGAAGACCCTAAGTCAGATACGTGTATGAAATATCACATACTTACAAAAGTAGCAAAGAATGCTAACAAGTTTGCTGCCAAAAATCCTCAAACTCATATGAACATATCTTTTCTAACACCTCATTCAAATATCCATAAAGCATACATGTATTGATTGTCTTTTACCTACGCCAAATAGGACTCCTCCTGATATGGATGCCACTGCCTCCATAAGCTCCAAGTAGTACATGTGTGCATAAAGAGAATATGTACCTGAATTCTTAACATAACATTTAAATCTTATGTTAACCTCCATCCAATGTCTTTGAAGTATACCGAAATCTTCATGTAGAAGACAATCTTCAAATACATTATGTAGATGTGTGATCCACACCACCAAGCTGCTAATGGGCAGGTACTCTCCATAAGCAAGAGTGTGAGCACACTCTTCTCCAAGAAGAACTCCATAGCGGCTCCTCAACATGCTGTAAGATAGCACCATGGGTGCCCCATGTGCTAGAAGCACCACCTCTATTGAGGTACCAAAGCTCCAAGCTTGGTCTTGAACTAGGTGAAGGATGTCTCAACAATCAACAAAACATGTTCTTTTATAGTAGTTCTGTACTTGAAAAGCTGTCCAAAAACTCTTGAATAAAGCAAGAGCAATACGATCGCCAAACCCATCGCCGCTCACGTGATTTTTATCATGTAATAAAGTAAAAGCACTAAAAAAGAGAATCACGTTTTCGATGTGTTGCTGCCAAGATTCGAACTCGCACCACTGTTATGAGAGTCGTTTGCCTTATCCATGGTGCCCACACAATTTGTTTGTATAAGGAATAAAACTGAAGTGGGTACATGCTGTAAACTGTGGACAATCTTGACCAACAGGACATTGTTTTCCAACAATCCCCCCTGCAATGTCATATTGTTACAATCTGGATTGGATCTGCAAACTTCAAAAGCTTCAAGCTTGTACTCCCGAATTTCCCTTCAAATCTTTTCTTCAAAAGTCTTCTTCAAAACTGAATTTGACTTTCCTTCAAATTTGAAAAACCTGAACTTGCTGAATATGAACCATATTACTTGAGAAAATATGCAAATTAGATATCCAATAGTGTACTCATCAAGCAATCATTGCTTGACGACAAATGTAGCATGTACAGACTCTGTACTTGCTATCTCTTGTCTTCTTAAACCTAAAAACATACACTAGGATCCACATATTTGCATTTACATTACGAAAAAGGTTTCTCAACGTACTTCTGCTGCATCATGTAAATACACTAAACATAATCAAGAACTGAATCCTGGAACCTCTGACTAAAAACTCACAACTTAGTGTATTATGAATGCTAGCTGGTTCACCTCTGTTTGTACTCAACTCAACTGAACTGAACTGAAATCAACTCATCTGAAATCAACTCATGAATCATCAAAATTTCATATCTATGATATCATCATGTCTTCATTTTTGTTCTAACTATAAATCCTTCATACCTCTTTCCTTTAGAATCTAGTATAAACATATATGTGCGCACCTCTGAAACATACCTCTCTGAAATATCAAGCTTCTCCTCAAAAGAATTCTGGAACCTTCTCCTGAATAGAAACATCCTAACAGGAACTTTCTCCAGACATTCTCCTTCTTCCTTCTTCTTTCAAAGTTGGAATATAAACAGAAACTAACAAAGGAGATATAGGAATACCTAGAATTCTTATAGGTATGAATTATTATTCTTTCACATATGGCTTAAAATAAGTCTTCATGTTTCATCATGCCCCTGGATGATTTAACACTAGTATCCAAAATTCTTCAAATATACCAACTTTATGAAACCTGGAACGTCTTCCTTCATAAATCTGATTTTTCATAACATTAATACTTGTGTCTGAAACAAAACTTCTGAACCCTTTCTATTAGCATTGCGCACATGCCAATAGCTTTCCCTATCATTCTTTAGCTTCCCAAAATCTAGAATAAGGTTAGCTGATGTATCATAAAAAACCTTTTTGAAAGAATTTTAGGATTCATAACCTTCTTCAACATAACAAGTATCTTCTTCTATTCCTCTACAACACAAATCTGATAGAATCTGAATCTTTGACTTACTTCTTCCAATGTTAAAGAACTTTCACAAATAAAGGATAGAAAAATGACTCATAAATACTCAAGATCATAGAAGATATATCTAGATCTGTCAAGATCTCTCCAAAAGTATACCTGAATAGAATCTAATCTCATCAAACCTTAATGCTTGAATGTTTGATTTATTACCTGAATGTCTCAAAGTGTCCATGCTTCTTACAAAGTTGTAAAACTTTTCTTCAAACAAATCCTTCCCAAGAATCTGCAACTTCTATTTGAAATACAAATGGACAAATTGAGAACTCCAAAAGTTGCAAGCTGATACTTCATATCTTCATATTCTACCCGGGTGAAATGTGATAGTACGTGCTTGACTTTCTTTTGGATAACTCCACTTCTCAATCAAGTGATAGGATGTAATGGAACACCTTTTTAAATACAAGCATGTATCCAAAAATCTAGACAATCATAGAAAGTTCATTCTCCATCTGATTTCCCTTTGGAATTGTTGGACCTTCTTCTTCTGCATCTTTCTTCCACCTAATGATAATGTCAACATCTTCAAACTTCTCTTCCATACCTTTTGTTTTCTTCGTCTTGAAGTAGCAAGCACTCTTGACTTCTTCAAATGAACTTTTCTCTTCCTCTAGTGCTTTTGGCTGAATGCTGAATTACCTCTCTTGTTACCTCTCTAGAGTATCTAGATCAAATTTTGTAGCTTTATATCCAACCAACTTACAACACAAAATTGCTTAAAAACAAAACTCATCCCATCTCCAAATTTGTCTTCTTAGATAAGCTTTCTTGCCATGAAAAAGATATATCAAAAACTGTTTTGATGTAGCTAATGCTTCTACTTTCAAAAAATGAAAGTGTATAAAAGGAATCCTTCAAATCTCTTCATAATTGCTCTTCTAAGATATGACCTGCAAATGACAATCTGGTAGTAGGAACTAATACCTATGATTTGATGTTGATCTGGTTCCTTCATCTTCTCCAAACCATTGTTTTTCCTTGAATTTGAAGTAGCCTTCTCTTTATCAAGTCTTGGTCTTCAAAAAATACTTATGTAAAGTATTTTCATACTCTTCCAAAAGTATTCGGCTGCTAACAGATCATCAACTTCGTACTCCACACTGACAAATAATCATGTGATTGAATTGTCTAATTCTCAAATCTTTACTCATCTAGATTAAGTTTGTATGTCAAATGTCAAAGTTAGAAGATGCTCTTACATCATATGTTGTAAACCTGGAATTCTGGAAACCTGTGAACCTAGATGCTCTAATAGCCTAGATGCTCTCATACCAAAACCCTAAAGCTCTGATACCAAAACCCTAAAGCTTTGATACCAAATGTTAGAAATTTAGTGGTCCAATAACTAATACCATAGGTCCATGGTTCCATAGGTCCAAGATTTACAACATAGATTCCAACAATCTTCCAATATTGACAAAACATGAACATACCAGACTTAATCATACAAATGATGAGACAAAGATAGAGAAAGATTAGACAACGTGTGTAAAGTGTTACGTAAGTCACTGCTTACTCACTATCATATATACAAATGTCAATTTACAATGTGGGAGCCAAAATCTCAACCACTCTATGTGAACAGAAATAGACAGATGAGTGAATGTACAAAAATTACAAGAATATTCAGATGTAGGGACATAAATCTGAATATGTATGAGATGTATGACCTGATAGGTTGTAGAAGAGTGGATATGAGTGTTAGAAAGAGAAAGGATCAGTCTAAAACTTATAACTAGCAAACCCTCATCTGAACTTCGGCTATGGAAGACCCTAAGTCAGATACGTGTGTGAAAGATCACATACTTACAAAAGTAGCAAAGAATGCTAACAAGTTTGCTGCCAAAAATCCTCAAACTCATATGAACATATCTTCTCTAACACCTCATCCAAATATGCATAAAGCATACATCTACTAATTCTCTTGTACTTATGCCGAATAGGACTCCTCCTGATATGGATGCCACTGCCTCCATAAGCTCCAAGTAGTACCTATGTGCATAAAGAGAATATGTACCTGAATTCTTAACATAAGATTTAAATCTTGTGTTAACCTCCATCCAATGTCTTTGAAGTATAACGAAATCTTCATGTAGAAGACAATCTTCAAATACATTATGTAGATGGCTGATCCACACCACCAAGCTGCTGATGGGCAGGTCCTCTCCATAAGTAAGAGTGTGAGCACACTCTTCTCCAAGAAGAGCTCCATAGCCGCTCCTCAACATGCTCCAAGATAGCACTATGGCTGCCCCATGTGCTAGAAGCATCACCTCTATTGAGGTACCAAAGCTTCAAGCTTGGTGTTGAACTAGGTGAAGGATGTCTCAACAATGAACCAAGCATGTTCTTTTATAGTAGTTGTGTACTTGAAAAGCTCCTGAAAGGCTCTTGAATAAAGCAGGAGAAATACGATTGCTAAATCCATCGCCGCTCGCATGATTTTTATGATGTAATACAATAAAAGCACTAAAAAAGAGAATCGCATTTTTTATGAGCTGCCGCCAAGATTCAAACTCGTGCCACTGTTATGAGAGTTGTTTGCCTTATCCACGGTGCCTACAAAATTTGTTTGTATAAGGAATAATTCTGAAGTCTATACATGCTGTAAACTGTGGACAATCTTGACCAATAGGACATTGTTTTCCAACAAAAGAATGAATGAAAATATTTAGGATAGAGTAGTTTCTATGTTGCATCATGCAAACCTTTCACAAGGCTTTTGGGAAGAAGCACTATTGAGTGCAGTTCACATTATTATCCTTTCACCTAGTAATGCCAAATATCTAAAAGTGGCAAAAGAGTTATGGACAAGGAAGCCACTATATTATGATCATCTTCAAGTTTTTGGTTGTGAATTATATGTTCATATATCCAAGAATCTTAGAAAAAAATTGGACCATGAGTCAAAGAAATGCATTTTTCTTGGATATGGTCAAGAAGGATAATTTGGATATCGCTAATGGGATCCTGATACATGGTCAATGATTAGAAGTAGTGAGGTCATTTTCAATGAGTCTAAGATGCATAGAAAGCCCATTAAGGAGGTTGAAGTGAGAATGTTGGTGTTTACGAATACTAATCCTCTAGATAGCATGCACAAAAATGTTGCATATAGGGATGTTCAAGAGAATGTTGGATCAAATTAGTGTCCAAATGTTCCTGTTCAGCAACCCTTGACATGCTCTGCACATGTCTCACATCCACTTGATAAAAATGTTCGAGGTTTGGATTTTTTTTATGCTAACAGATGTTGGTGAGTCTTCTTACTACAAAGAGGCCATGCAGATAAAGTATCATGTCAAGTGGGATCATGTCATGAAGAGTGAGTTGGATACTATTCATAAGAATGGTACTTGGGATTTAGTACCTTTGGCAAAGGGCACAAAAGCTTTACCATGTAAATGGGTAAATAAGCTGAAATTCACATCAGATAGTGCTTTTCCAAAGTATAAAGCATGACTTCTTGCAAAGGGTTTTTAAGCAACAATATGGTGTTGATTTTGAGGAAATCTTTTCTCTAGTGGTCAAGATGACTACCTTTTAAATTGTGCTTGGATTAGTTGCAATGGAGGACTTAGAGATAGTCCTAATGGATATGAAAACTGCTTTCTTGCATGGAAATCTGCCATATGAGATCTATATGGAACAACCAAAGGTTTATGTACTTCCTGGCAAAGAAATTCTAGTTTATAAGTTGAAGAAAAGCTTATATGGACTTAAACATTGTCGTAGACAATGGTACAAAACATTTGATGCTTTTATGAAGTCTCAAGTCTATTCTCAAAGCAATGAGGATCATTGTCTCTACACAAAGAAATGCTCATATGACAACCTTACATGCTTAGTACTTTATGTTGATGACATGTTGATTGTTGGGAAGTCCTCTTATGACTTGTAAATTCTCAAAAACGAGTTAAGTCCTCTTATGACAGGTAAATTCTCAAAAACAAGTTTAGTCAGACATTTGATATGAAAGATTTGGGGGATGCAAAACATATTCTTTGCATGCACATTACTCCTAATAGGAGTAAAAGATACATATTATTGTCTCAAAGTGAGTACATAACCATAGTACCTGATAGGTTCAATATGTGGGGGGAAAGGCATTGAGTACACCTTTACCCACATATGTGAAATTAAGCAATGGTGATTGCCCCGAATCAGATGAGGAGAAGGAATTCATGACCAAAAATCCTTATCATTTTGTTGTTGGATTCTCATGTATAGCTACGAGACCAGACATTGCATTTGCATTCGGAGTTGTGAGCAGATATATGTATAATCCTTGCAAGCAACATTGGGAAGCGATTAAGATGATTTTGAGATATCTGAGTGGCAATGAGGACAAGTGTTTATGCTTACATAGGGGGAAAAAATCCATTATTGGTTACACAGATTTTGACTATGCTAGTTCTGTACACAATCCTAAGTTTACATCAACGTACATTTTTCATTTTGTTGGAGGTGCTATCTCTTAGAGATCGCTTCTTCAAGAATGTTCATATGTTTCCACCATAGAAGCAGATTATGTTGCAACAAGTGAGGGATGTAAGGAAGCATTGTGGCTTTCTCATCTTGCTTGTGATATGGGTTTACCTCAGCATGTACCTCATTTGCTCAGCGATAGTCAGAGTGCCATTGCATTGGCTAAGATTCTTGTCTATCATGCAAAGACCAAGCGCATTGAGGTGTAGTATCACTTCATTAGAGACTCCTTAGCCACTGAGCACATTATTCTTGAGAAGTTTCATACTCGAGATAATGTTGTCAATCCTTTGACTAAATCTCTACTAGAGGATAGCTTTCAATACGATTGTCACTTGATGGGGGTAACTTGATTCATGATCCTACACAGTTACTTGTATACTATGTAACATGCCCATCAGGTGGTAGGTATAGTTTGTAGACTTACAATCAAGTATTCTTTATCATTCTTTATTTTCCTCCCATAAAATTTGGTCATATTCACCTTTAGTGGGAGATTGTTATTGTTAGTGTCCATGTGAAAGGTGAAATGGCTACTCGACATTCTTTTATATGTTCTTTAATAAAACATATATTGGCTTGGTCAGCCACATACTCTAAGTTTGACTGCATTTGTACCACCTAAGAAATATGTGTTTGTGGTCTATGTTTTTTGTGTATTCTACACCCCTTATGTAGACTATTGTGTGAGGCACTGTAGTTCGGGTTTCTACAACAAGGGTATCATTGTGGAGCTCTCATTAAAGAGATTCTACCATCGTGCATCACCATAGAAATACCATAATAAATGGATATTTTGTGGCTTTCTCATATGATTATGCAAGGATAACGTGACTCTATTGTATGAGGCCTAAATTAGATGTATCTTATCAACTAAATAAGTTCAAGGTTATTACTGAAAGAGAATGTGATAGTTATATCAAGTGTATTAGGTTAGATGGAAGGGAAGTTAAGGACTAAGCTTGATGATTGATAAAAAAAGGTGTGTCGTTATAGGATATGCAAGCGAGAAGAAGGTTTATAGGTGTTATAACCCTACAACAAAGGAATTAAAAGTATCAAGAGACATCAGATTTGATTAATTGTTACCTTGGTTTGCCTCGAATGTATCTATGCAGGATAATCAAGTTGAAGAGAAGAAGACAACAAGGAATGAAACAAGGAGCATGTTTTTAGTGGACCCAAAGAGTCGAGTTCTTAGCTCTCATGCGATAGAGGGAGCTGTACATCAAAGCCAAAATCATAGAAATAGAAGAAGATGAAGATCTATGGATTGAGCTCAACTTAGACCATCATGAGAAGAAGGGGGAGAGCTCAAAGATAAAAAAACAAATATCCAAATAAATGGAATGGTGAGATAAGGAAATTGAGAGGGTAAGGTATACAGTTGAGAGACATACCTATGATTCATTTATGGCTAGACATTATGCTTATATGAGCAAGGTTGTTGAAGAACCCATATCTTTTGAAGAAGCTAACACCTAAAAGGATTGCAAAGAAGTTATGCACGAGGTGATCAAGGATTTGGAAGAAAATAACACTCACACTCTTATACTAAGGAAGAAATATATGAAGCTTATTGGAAACAATTGGGCTTATAAAGTAAATAAACATTTAGGTGGAAGTATTGTCAAATATAAAGAGAGACTTGTAGCCAAAGAATTTGCTCAAACTTATGGATTGGATTATGAGGAGATCCTTAGCCCTGTGGCTAAGATGAATACTATCAGATCCATCATTGCAATTGCAGCAAGCAAGAATTGCAAGATGTACCAAATTGATGTGAAGAATGCATTCCTCAATGGAGAACTTGTAATAAAGTGATAGGTTAGAGATGGTTGAAACACACACTTGATAGGTAGGAGATGGTTGAACTACACCCTAACAGGGAGGATTAGGAAGTAATCCTCAACCATGGTTTTTGGGGCAAGTGGTTAGCCCATCACATTCCTAACCAAGAGGTTGTGAGTTCAAATCCCACAGGTTGACCCAAAGTAAATGGAAAACTTTCTCCTATAGTTTACATAGGATTGTTAAGCCCATTCGGACAAAGCAGTCCTTCAGTCAGGTGAAAAAAATCAAGTAAATGTTGGATGGAAGTGAACCATTGAAAAAACATCCAAGTTAGATGTTTGGGACAACCACACTTCAAGTTCTCCAAACCAAATTCAAGTGAATCAAGAGTTCTCAAAGTCTTGCGAGTGATAAGAATCCACCTTAGTTACTAAGTCCATGCACTAGTCATGCCCAAAAAATGGACTAATAATTTGAATCCACCCAGTTCATATATTTGTGCCCAGATCGCACATCGAGAAACTCTGAATTGCCCAGGGATGCTTTTAGATCCACCCTTATTAATTACTCACTACTTTGTACTTTGACCAGTTTATCAAAGTGCAAAGCGAGATAGTGTTTTGAATCATTTGGGCATGGACACCACCACAGAGATGAGACATGTTCTTCCAATTCTAGAACATGACCATGTTCTTCGAGTTTTAGAACATGAGGCTGGGGGGTTACCTACAGTAGATATATAGCTCTATTTTCGAGAACGAAAATATTTTCCAAGGGGGGAAGAATGTAATAAAGTAAGTCTATGATCCAAGGGTCCGGTCAGTTCAGAAGGATCTGAAATCAGCACCGTTTGGTCATCGGTGTGTATGAGCAAAGATCTCCAGTTTAGACTTACTAGGAGGTCTTGTGCTCTTGTGAACAAGTGATCCACTTAGCTTAGTGGTTAAGTCTCAAGGATGTGAAGGAGGAGGTCTTCAATTCAATCCCCATGGGGGACATGGGGAGAGTATTTTGCCCAAAGAGATCTAGAGCCTTCTAGAAGCATCCAATTGAGTTAACTCGAGTTAACTAGGACACTTGGCGCACATGCAGTTACATGGCTGGCTAGTATCCACCTGCCCAAGAAGGCAGTCCCCTGGAGAGAGCTATATATAGAGGCATTTGGTTGGAAGGAGAGTCATCTCTCTAGCACATGGTGGTCATAATTGTAGTCTTGTTGCAGAACTAGAGGAAGTAACCATCAGGGTTTGAAGATAAAATCAAGGATGAATATGTTTGCAGGTTGAAGAAAGCCTTATATGTTCTCAGGAAATCACCGAGGGCTTGGAATCAAAGACTTGTGGAGTATCTAATGAGTTGTGGATACAATCAAAGTAAAGCAGATCCATCACAAGAAGGAAGGTGAAATAAAGTATCAAGAACATCAAAAGGAAGCTTGGAAAGAAGTTTAAGATCTCAAACACTAGAGATCTAAGGTACTTTCTAAGTATTGAAATAATATATAAAGATAATATTGGCATTTGATTTTTGGATAGGAAGTACATTTTGGATGTTTTGAAGAAGTGTGGACTTATAAGATGTAAACCATTGAGCAATCCTATGAAGGTGAATATGAAATTGACTTCAATGGAAGGTAATGAACTATAGGATCCAGTTCTATATAGGTATATAGTTGGATGATTAAACTATGCCATTACTACTAGACAAAATCTAGCATATACACTTGGTGTGCTTTCTCAATTCATGCACACACCTAGAGTTACACATTTACTTGCAACAAAGAGACTACTCAGAGATCTCAAGTGTACACTCAATGAAGTTCTATTTTATCCTTTTGAAGATCAATTGGAGGTAAAATCTTATAGATATGCGTATTGGGTTGGATCCAAAGAGTATAGAAGAAGCATAGGCGATATGGAGTGATGCTTGGCAAGAAATTCATATCTAGGATGGCAAAGAAGCAACCCATAATTGATCTCTCATCCAATAAAGCTGAATATAGGGCATTAGCTCAAGTGATGTATGAGCTTGTGTGGCTCAAGAAGCTTACATTTGAGTTAAACTTGTAGCACTATAACATATGAGGGGCATATCCATATTGTCCATACCAATGGTCCAACCGCGACATTGGTATGATCAGTGGAATTGATTGGAGGGTTCACCGTAGGCATATCAATGATCACTAAACCATTGGTATGACCATTTGAAACTGACCATTGGTAAACGTCATTTTTCGTCATCGGTATAGGCATCGGTATGGGCGTCAATATGGGCATCGGTATGAGCATCCGTATAAAGAGGGAGGGAGGGGGAGAGAGAGAGAGAGAGAGAGAGAGAGAGAGAGAGAGAGAGAGAGAGAGAGAGAGAGAGATCATAGAGAGAGAGAAAGAGGGAGAGAGAGATGAAAGAGAAAGAGAAAGAGAGAGAGATAAAGAGAGAGAAAGAGAGAGAGATAAAGATACATACACGCATACATACTCATGTATATGCATGCATACTTACACACACATATACACATATGCATACATACACATATACACATGCATACACATACATATGCATGCATACATACACACACATATACACACATGCATACATACACACACATATACACATGCATACACATACATATGCATGCATACATACACACACACACACACATATACACACATGCATACATACACACACATGTACACATGCATACACACATATGCATACATACATTCACACACATACGTACACACACATACATACACACACATACATACACCTATACATACACACACATATACATACACAAACATATGCATACATACATTCACACACATACGTACACACACATACATACACAAACATGTGCATACATACATTCATACACATACATACATACACATAGGTACACACACATACATACACACACATGTACACACACATTCACACACATACACACACATTCATACACACACACGTACACACATTCACACACATTCACACACATACACACACATTCACACACATATGTACACACACATATACACACATTCACACACATACATACACACACACACATACACATATACATACATATACAATATTACATACACACATGCATATATTACATACACATATGCATATATTACATACACACGTACATATTATTTACTCACATACATATTACCTACAAAGATGCATATTCATGTATATGCATGCATGCATACACACATATACATACACACCAATAAATATGAAAAGATCTAGTGTTATAAATATATAAATTAAATATATGTAATTAAATATATAAAAATAGGATTTTAGGATTTTTTATTGAATTAAAAATAAAACAATAGAGTTTTAGGTTTAATATTAACAAATATAATCATATACTTATAAAAATGAGGAAAAATTAGGATGTTTACACATGCATACACACATATACACATATACACATAGGATTAGGGTTTAGCTCTTTAGGATTAAGGTTTTTAGGCTATTTACACATGCATACATACATATACACTGTTTTTAGGGTTTTTACAATTGCATACATATATATACACATATACACACATGCATACATATACACATCCATATGTATATACACATGCATACAAACATATACATGTTTCACATCTAGGTCTTTAGGATTAGGCTTTTAGGTTTTTTACATATACATAATCAAATATATAAATACTAGAGTTTTAGGGTTTTTAATTAAATTAAAAATCTATAAGAAAAAATTTGAAAAAAAGAAGAAAAATTTTATGATTTTAGTATAGATAAATAAATATGAAAAGAGCTAGTGTTTTTACATATATAAATTAAATATATAAAGTTTTAATTAAATTAAATATATATGAGAAAAAATTAAGAAAAAATAAGAAAAATTTTGAATATATAAATAAATATTTATAAAAAGTAGGATTTTAGTATCAATAAATAAATATGAGAAGAGCTGTTGTATTAAACATACAATTAAATATATATAATTCAATATATTAAATAAAATATATAAAGAATATATTTTTAGGTTAATATTAACATATATCATATATTTATAAATATTACGAAGAAAATTACAATATATAATCAAATATATATAAAACATAGGATTAGGGTTTTTAAGCTTTTTACATATGTATACACACATATACATATATACACACATACACATGTATATACACATACATACACATGTATACATATTTTAGGTCTAGGTCCTTAGGATTAGGCTTTTAGGTTTTTTACATACATACAATAAACATAAATATATAAAATTAAATATATAGAAAATATGTCTTTTGGATCTTTAGGGTTTTCTAATTAAAATAAATATATATAAGGAAAGCATACACACATATACATGTTTTAAGTCTAGATCTTTAGGATTATGGTTTTTAGGCTTAATAAGAAAATTTAGGTTTTTAGAATTAAATGTTCTAACATGTCTACATGGTATTGGATGACATTTTTGGATCTGAAGGAGAGAATGGCATGTTCTTGCACTCAGTGCAAGTATCAAATTTATAAAAAACAACATATTTTTATTGCACATATTAAAGAATATGGATCCTTTGATAAAAAGCGACTACAAAACCTATGCTACCATTCGCATGGTCCCCCTGGTGAGCACATGGACCCAAACAACATTGCATCGGTAACCTCTCGTGGATAGAAGAGAACAAAGAGTGAGGTAGAAGTGCAAGGTACTAGTGGCATTACATAGAATGAAAACATGGAAGAAATGCTTGAAGCATTTTATGAGATGGACGAAGATCAGGCTGGTGGAGAAGATGTCATAGGTTCCATGGGCATGGTAGAATTTTCACGATCAGAAGCCGACGAAGAATATGAGAACATGCAAAGACTAGCCCATTTACCACTATACACTAGGGCAAAGATATATGTACTACGTGCATCACTCGCGATGTCCAATCTTCAATTCATTTATGGATGGTCAGATAGTAGTGTCTTTGAATTGTTCACGTAAATGGATTTGAAGTAAACTTTCATTGTTGTATCAAAATAACTTTATTTAGCATTGCCAAAATTAAGAGTATGTTGAGATGTAAATCCATAGCTGACTTAATGTCATGGCATGTAAAGAGCAAGTCTATAGATTGTGTAATGTGAGTGCCTACTGACTCTGATGCATGGAAACACATAGATAGTAAGTGATCAGAGTTTGCTAGTGAGCCTCGAAACTGTCATCTAGGCCTAGCTAGGGATGGAGTAAATCCATTTGGTTTAGGCAGCTCTTCATGGAGCACATGGTCCCTATGTTTGGCCAACTATAACATCCCACCATGGCTGACCATAAAAAAGGGTCATTTATTATTGGTTGTTATTGTGCTAGACAAGTATAAGATAAAAAATATGAGTGTATACCTTGCACCACTTGTGGAAGAGCTGCACACCTTATGGGATGGGATTATTGTGCATAACATGTCTGAACCTATAAAAAGAGGAGATGTGCGAGTGCAAGGTATACTTATGTGGACGATGCATGATTGACCCGATTATGGTGAATGTTCAAGATTATCGATTTTAGGCTACCATGCTTGTCCCCTATGTGGACCACAATTGGAAGCACACTACTCCAAAGCACTTGGAAAAACTATCTATGAAGGACACCATATATATTTGCCTGATGGAGATGTTTTACATGAATGGCAAATTGGCCGACAAGTGCAATGTCAAATGAAAGAAAGTTATTGGAAGTAGCTATGGGATTCGGAAATAGAACTCGCTCGCATGAAATGGTCTTCAATCTTTCACGAAATCCCTTATTGGAGTGAGTTATTGATCAATCATTTGGTAGATCCGATGCATATTTTCAAGAATGTGGGAGAGATTCTCTAGAAGACTTTGATCAGAAAGAAAGAAAGCAAAGAACAAAGGGAGGACTAGGAAGAGCGAGGTCATAAGCAAGAGTTGTGACCTAGTGCAAGAGACCAAAATGCTCAAGAAGGCTAGCTCGATTATTGTGGAGTGATGCAAGATATCTTGAAGCTATGCTTCAGAAAGTTTGATTACTTTCTTTTTTATGTGAAATGGTTCAAAGTAGGCATCTCTCGAAGAAATGCAACAGTGAGGTGGGATAAGAGTGGTTTGCTTCAAGTAGTCTCCACAAAGCTATGGATAGAATTCTCTTTGTTGCAGGACTGCAGATATAGATGTGTTGATCTGTTTGGCATGTGTATGGTACTGGTGTGCCACAATTTTGTATTTCGCTCATATATGGCAGTGGTGCACCAAAATTTTGTATTTGGTTCCTATATGGCAGTGCTTCGGCACATTTTGTATTTGGCTCCTATATGGTAGTGGTTTGCCACACTTTTGTACCTGCTTCATTTATGGAATATATATCTCTTTTGTACATGGTTCATGGTTCATTATGTTCATCTCTTTTGTGTCCGATAATGTTTGCTTTATCGAATCATGGTTTGTTTGTCATTAGAGTACATGCCACATGTACTGGATTTTTTCGGCCAGAGTGTATTGTCTTCTTCTACACAATAGCATGGTAATATTGTTAGAGTAAGAGACAACACACTCTACCCAAAAACAATTTTGCAGATATGGTCGTCAGTATAGGTGTCTATACGCACGTTGGTATACCCAGCCGCATATCGGCCTCAATACCGGCATTCATGCCCAAGGGATTACTAGCTTTGATACCAATGGTTATACCAATACTCATATTGACGCTCATATTGATGCCCATACTACTACACATATCAGTGCATATACGGATGGTTTTGTATCGACACTCATGTCGAAGCTTACACCGACATCAAGGGAAAATGACACCCATGCATTTGCCCCTATAGAAGCCTCGGTATACCCCTGATATATTGTAGTGCATGTTAATCAATTTCCGAACATGTATGACAATATGAATAGTGTGTACCTATTTGCGAATCCCATGTTCCATGCTAGAAGCAAAAATGTAGAGGTACACTATCATTACATGAGAGAGAAGGTGATGGCTAAAGAAGCCCAAATGCAACATATAAGTGCCAAGGACGAATGTGCTAACATGTTCATCATAGCTTTGGATTCAATGAAGTTATCAAAGTTCAAGAAAGGCATTGGATTGTTGGAGCTAGTAATTGCCTATTGTGTAGAAAAACTAATTCCTAACTTATAGGGAATCTTTTCATCCCTATATCTACACACACTATGCTTTGAATTACAATGATATCGCATATGTGTGTGCTCCTAGATAGTTTGGAATCAAGTTAGTAGGCCCCTGAGCTAAGCTAGCCCCCTGGTTGCTTGGTAGGGTGAGTTTGAATAAGGTTTTGTGTAGCCATAGCTAACAGATAGAATTCTCTGTGATCACTCTAGATAGTTCTAAGTGATCACAGAGCTCAATCATTACTATGACTAAACATTTTTCTTCTAAGTTTGTTTTGAGGCCTAATCTCTTAGATTATCTTGAATTGATTGAAAATACAAGTGAATGCATGGATACCGGGGTCCCATGACTACTAGGAATAATCTTGTGTCCGTTCATCTTAGAAGAGAAGGATGCTACATTATCATTTGCATGAAATATGTGCAATGGAAAATCTAAAGATGGGAATATGGGCACATTAACACGTGATGAAAGGGTCGCAAATATATTTTGAAGCTTGATGTTGGTCTTAAGTTTTTGGCCTAGGATTCTTCCAAATTGTTAAATCATATATATGTGATTATATTTAAGATTTTGTATTATTAACATTTTCACGTGAGACTTGGAATGGTAATGCAATAGAATTACCATTTCAATGGACAACCAATATAATTCAAATCGCCCAAAATGATGTAGGAAACCCGTGGATGTGGAGGATCTTTGATAAGGTTATAAAGAACACTTTGCTACGTTCATTCTATATGAGTCACATGAACTCAAGAGTTTTGTGGAATTTGTGCTTCTTGGTGTGATGGAGTGTAGGGCTACAAAGTGTCCTACGAGAACTTTATAATGACCTGACACACAAATAGAGATAGTGCAAGATCCAGTTGTCTATCCCATGCAATTAGTGTGGATATATTGGACATAAGGTGTGGCGTAGGAATAATTCAAATTTTTATTTAAAATAGCATATTCCATCTTAGAGAGAAAAAAAAAAAAGAAAAACCACACTCATGTATAGCGTGGACATCTTTTTTGAGACCATGGGATTCATCGAAGGCACAAATGTACATCTGTGGCACGATTTAAAGTAGGCTTAACCCATTTCTCAACAAGGACGTCTTCAAGTAGAATCTGACTTGTGGAACTACCAATTCATTTCATTAAGATAGGGTAGATTCCCAAAGCTTTTGACTGCTACATTACATAACATTTTAGCATGCGGTATTTCAACTTTCGACTCTCCTCTAACCCAAGGCACTTCCTTGTGCGACATAAGATTTTTCGTTAAACTTTCTCACTCTTTTTCTAGTCTATGTGTAGAATCATCTCGACGACTCTCCAAGTAGTTGGTCACTTAAACGTGAACACCTTCTTGATGTCTTCCCACACCTTCACTTTATTTGGACAAGGGACAAGGGAATAACATATAGCCAAAGTGTTCCTTGAACTTGAAACATCTTTTACACCATGGACGAGCGAAACCCAACTTGTGAGCCTGACCATTGGTCTAGATGCCCATGCCAAAGGAAGACCGTCTTCTTCCTTTCAATAAGTGGGTGCAAGACACCTTGGAACTTTGGTTCCCATCTAATCCAATACCACAGCTTCATGTGAAATTCCACTTTTGGTTCAGCATATATGTATATGTATGCATATACCTATCCACACACATATATGCACATACTCTAACAAGCTATTGTGTATGTGTATATGTATACATATACCTACAGACACACACATACCTATACACACACTATAGGAGATTTGAGCTCACAACCTCTCGGTTAGGAATCTAATGGGCTAGTCACTTGCCCGAAAAGCCATGGTTGAGGATTACTTCCTAATCCTCCCTCTTAGGGTGTAGTTCAATCTGTTGGTGCAAAAGAATCGAAGCCCACATACTTGGATGAATAGCCTATTAGTCATGAAGTCTTATATGATCAATCTCTTGTAAAATCAAGTATATTTACTTTTGTAAAAGTGCACTACTTGCACGTGGAATTAGAAAGCATCAAATCTCGAATCATTGAGTAGTTGAGTAATGAGAGAATATATCCTATACTTTAGGATTCACTTTTAGGTGAACTTTTGAATTTGAATTCAAAGGTTGGCTCCAAACTCAATGATAAAAGAAGGATCAAAAGATCCACATGATATCTCGACTCCATGACATCATTTTGATAGGGATACATTGTGCATTGAGAGCTCACTTCATAACTCATTCACCTCTCACACATCGAGCAATTGATTATTGGCAATGCCATTGTTTTTGTGCATGATTTAATAAAACATTGCATTATATCTTCACTTCACCTCTCTACCATGACTATATCAGTATAGTGATCTTCTCAGAGCTTGTTCTCAGTGTATGATTGACCAATTGCAATGATTTAAAGCATGATATATTTATTATACTATCTACTACATTGTTACAAAATCTCATTATCATTACATCTCTGAATGGTGAGATATCAGCATTTATTTGTTCTCTGGTTTGTTGATTGGGGCACCCCAAAAATATCAAGCATGTCCCATGATTTGCTAAACATCATACTCAGTGTGTAGTTCATCTTTTTATGAGATCACTCATGATTGGTAGATGCCTAAGATAATTAGACATCACCAAAAGGAATCACTACAACAAATCGGCCGTATATCGAGGTTTTTACCGAGGGAAATGAATTCGGCTATTTTTGCCGCGACATCGGTGTAGCTATGGGTATGCACGTCAGTATTATAACGCCGGTAGGGGTGTCGGTATACGCGTTGGTATGGGCATCGGTATGAGCATCGGTAATACTGACGCTCTTACCGATGCCCCACTACAACATATCGAGGGTATACCGAGGTTGCTACCGAGGCAAATGAACGGGCGTGAATTCTTCGCGACATCGGTGTTGCAGTCGGTGTAGGCATCGGAACCAAAGCGCCGGTATAAGCGTCGGTATATGCGTCGTTATAAGTGTCGGTATTTCTGACGCAAATACTGACGTCCGCTGGGTGTACCGGTGCATATACCGACGACCATACTGGACCTACCGACGCGTATACCGACGACCATACCTGCACAATTTTTTTTTGGATAGAGTGTGTTGTCTTTTGCTAAAGCATGATGTTGTTTAGCAAAAGACAATACACTCTGCCCAACTGAGTACATGTGTTATGTACTCTAATGGCAACCAAAACATAAACTTATATGAACAAAAATGAACAATGATTCATGTACAGAAAGTCGTATATTCCATAAATGAAAAATGTACAAAAGTGTGGCAAAGCACTTACATATAGGAATCGAATACAAAATTATGGTACATCATTGCCACATAGGAGTGTAATACAAAATTGTGGCAATGTGACAAAACACTTCCATATAGGAATCGAATACAAAATTATGGTTCATCATTGTCGTATGCGAGTGTGATACAAAATTGTGGCATTGATCAAAATATTTACACCTACAATCTTGCAACAAAACATATGTATAAAATAAGACCAATTAACATGACATTTATAAACAACAACTAGAAACACGAAACCAAGATATAACTTTACCTAATCAAGAATATTCTCCCATGAGACCATTGCACCGCGTCCCTCTAAGTCTTGTAACAGTGCAGTCAATCCATGTCGATATCCATACGATTCTTCAGTTCGCGTTGGAGGACGACCCACTGCCAACTCCTATAGTAAATATGCAAAATGTTAGATGAATATACATAATATACTTAACACAAACAACTTCAATAATTAACATCATACTTACAAATTGGTAGCGCATAATCTCGTATCCGCCGCTACCTAAATGCGACGTTCCAACCGTATCTAACCGTGTGGCCGCCGCATCTCCTTGTTGACGATACCGATCAAGAGTATATTGATGTTCATCTTGAATCGATTCCCATTCTTCGGCATCTAGCCATACAGGCTTCGGTAAGCGTGCTTTGAAAGCATCGCGAGCTTCCGATCGTCGATGCGACATCACTTCACGTGCTGTATGTTGTATCCAATCGGAACTCATAACAGGATTGCCAGGTGCTAGCCGGTACTCTTCATATATGCATTGTGTGATATGATTTTTAGAGTCTCTATCCTGTTCGGCCCATTTTAACATTACTAAATGACCGAATTCGATAGAGCAGAGTTGTCGTATACATTGTCGCATTGACTTCCCTGCCGCATCCATAACTGGAGCTCCATTACGGATATGATATATCTTCGATTCATCATGATCATGTGCACCCCAAGGTGTACGTGGAGATCCCATCTGATGCAATATGAAGATCTCAGCTCATCCAATGTATATATATGCATGCTTAAGCTTGTATACATATGCATTCATGTATTGTTAGACGGCCGCCGGACAAGGACAATTGTACTTAGACAGAGGGCTTTAATGCGCGGTAAAGAAAGATTCGCGCAAACCTTGTAACAGACTTCTATTTAAAGCAATGAAAGGAAAGCGGTAGCGAGCCGCAGTTTTTGGGAAGAGCCCCTGCTTTTGTTGGGAATTGTAGTGTGTTGTTGGTTAAGTCTCGAGCCGCGGTGTTTGGGAATTACAAGTGTAGTATTGTATGTGTATGTGTTCTGTTCCGTCTGTTCCACTAAGTCCGTTTTTGGGAAGTTGTGAGCATACTGTTTGAGACTGTGTGTGCTGTGTACATGAGAAGATTGAGCTCTGTTCTGTTCTGTTCGCATCTATCTGTTCTACTATCCTCCGTGTCGTGCAGAGTTACTATTCGGTAGTCTTGTGCTGTGAATCCAAAGAAGTTGAGTATTCTACTAGTTATAAGTCAGAACAGGACTACTGCTCTGTTACTATAGCAGGTCCAGTCCAGAAGTTCTAAGTCCCCGCACGCCGAATAGTTATCAGTAGTCAGAGTCAAATACTGAGCTAAGACGCGATGGAGTATTCATGAGTGTGTGAGAAGTTGGGAAAATAGTACAGGGCCTCTGTCTAACAGACCCCTACCACTCCCAAGGACCCACGTGGCTCAGAGAACGATCGCGGTTAGAAGATTTGGAACCAATTGAACGTGAAGCATTTGAATAAGAAGTAAAGTAACGCTTAAACCATAATTAGTTTAACATTTGGTGCCGTCTGTGGGAAAGTGGAAACTGTTTACCAGTCTCTGCGGTAAAGTAGCATTTGATTACGAGTTACTTGTGAGAAAGTGGCATTAGAGTGCTAGCGGTTTGTAAGAAGCAAACATCCAGTAACATTTGATTTACTGACAGTAGCAACAGACCCAGATTGTTGCAAACTGCTCAGATAGTATCACTAGGCAATGATACATGCCGGTTACTCGGTCTGGCGAAACGTATCCTAGGAACCATACAACTGGAACAAGAAAAGTACTAAAAACAACCCTAGGAGAAGAAGGTATAACGCAGCCTGACCCAGTGGTCAAGCAAGTTAAGGACGTTAGAATCAATTCCGGTCATATTCCGGTGGAACGATCAACGCCTTTGGTACATTCTGGTGTCATCTCGACCCAGCCTAACCAAAGTACAGTAATTCCAGAATCTACCAAGACGCCGCTGGAGATTAGACAAACTCTAGGAAAAGAAATCAGTAAAAGCGAAAAAACGCTACAGTCTGGTAGACTGTCAGCTCATTCCGGTGATATTCCGGTGATAGAAACACCAACTGGCGGTCAAGGATTAGCATTTTTTGCAGAATCCTCAGCCAGACCCGCATGTCTGGAAGAAAGATTTTGGATATTAGACATCCAGAAAGAAGGAGACATATTCGAAGCTGAGGTCCGAAGTATCCTGCGCAAAAACAACACACCGGAAGGCACGCCATCCGGCGATCCAGATTCTGATAGTTCAACTAATCAACCTCAAGATACAGAAGAAGGACGGGAGACACCCACGATGAACGGACAACAACAACAACTCTTAGGTCAACCAAGGCCGCCTCCAACAGGAGTAACATACACGAAATTCGGTGGATTCCCAGGAGATGACCCAAACGCTCATGTATGAACTTTTGAGATAAGTTATGCAGTTCTTAACCATCCACCAGATCAGACATACAAAACCATTGTTTTTCAATCTACTCTGGTCAATGAAGCGGCTAGATGGCTTACGGAATACGACATTCATCATTTCGGTACCTATGATGCAGTACGAGATGCCTTTCTACAACGATTCAGACTAAAGAAGAATCCTGCTGAAATCTTTGAGTATCTACAGAACAACCGATAGAAGGCAAATCAGACTATCCAGGAATACGCTACTCTCTTCAGAACACATTTACGGCAGATACCACAGGCACATGCTAATCTACCTGACGATGTCATCTCTCAATAATGGACTAATCCCACAATTGAAGCAGATCATCATTATCAGATGTGTTGGAGCAATGATACTGGATGCAGTCATTGCAATGGCTCTACAGTTGGAATCCAAGGTTGGTGGATTTTCAGAAGACTTGGAATGGTTAAGGACAAACAAAAATATGACTGAAAATATAACCAGGCAAGTATACTGCACCACGTGCAAAAATTCAGGGCATACAAGTGCTAACTGTGCGCTAAATCAAACATTCTGCGCTATTAGCAACACTGCCGGACACTCCACCGGAAATTGTGTCTACAATGCCAGAATACAGGGAACAGCAACAGACAATGCTGTTATTCAAGAACATGGACAGGCAGCGAATCACTATGTGCCTCCGCAACTGAGAAACAACCAGCCACAGGGATATCGAAACTACAGAGGACAGAGGAACAATAACTATAATGCAAACCGCTGGCAGAACGAACCACCACCGGAAAATCCCAATTTACCACCGCCACGCTGTCATTTTTGTGGTGAATTCAAACACATTAGAAGATATTGCAAAGACGCAGCTGAGTATGATCAAAGGAAGAAGGAGCGGCAAAACCCAATGGCCAACATGGTACAAATTACACCAGTGGAAACGCAAACTGCTACAGTCCAGACCCGATCAGGTAAACAGCTGCAACCAACAGCAGAAGTATTTGAACCAGGGATACGAGAACAACATAGGATGTATAACAAGGCTAGTCACTGGACCGCATCAGAACCACCAGTGTTCCCAGAACCCATTCCGGTGACTCAGACCTCGTCGATAAAAGAAGGAACACAACAAAAGGAAGCAGCAGCAGAACAACCATCAGTAGTAGACATAACAGCAGATACTTCGGCAACAGCAGAGACCTCAAGTTCAAAGGAGCAGGATAACCAATCTTAGCAGGCCTCAAAAATTTTATCCAAGGCATCAATCACTCTGCCTCTCGGCCAACTACTGGCATTAGTACCTGGTGTTCGACAACAGTTCCAGCAACAGTTCAGTCCGGTACCTTCTTGTATTTCGGCGACAGCAGCAGTTCAACCAGAACCTGATTCTACGGTTGATCATTCAGTCCCCTTGATTACAGTATGGTATAAGAATCATAAGATTACACAGGTATTGATTGATGGAGGCTCTGGTGTCAACATTGCAACTACAGCCTTATGCAATAGGTTAGGATGGACCGAAATCGAACCAGTTCAATTTTTTGTCAGAATGGCAGACCAATCTAGAGTCCACCCTGTAGGACTTGTGCGAAATATACCCATTACTTTACAATGTACAACCTTCAAAATGAATTTTGTCATACTAGATCTGCCGGAATCCACTTTGGATTACAACCTTCTTTTTGGCCGACCTTGGCTAAAGCATGCAAAGGTAATACAAGACTGGTCTGCGCAAGAGCTCACATTCAAGGATGCCAATCGTAGATATGTAGTAAAATTAGATGCTATACAACCTTGCGAATTGCACGCCAGACCATATTTGGCGGAACCAGTTCATATGTTAGATGGACTATCAGATGATGAAGAAGAGCAATTTCTCAAGAGTAACGCCGATTTAATGTCTCTAGGAACTGTTGATCTGCAGCCCGTCATCGATAACTGGAACACTTCAGTTTGTGCAGTAGTAGCTATCACCGAAAAGTCTGACCAAGCAGATATTGAATTACAACCACTATTCAAGCCAACAGAGGATAGAGAGAACCCGCAACAATTTTATGTCCCTGAAGACCAGCTGATCACGTACAATCTAGGAGACAAGGACCATCCTCGACCTGTAAAAATAAAGCAAAACTTACCGGAAATCTTTCAGGCTAATTTGATTCAGCTTCTTCGCGAATTTTCAGACGTCTTCGCATGGGATTACAAGGACATGAAAGGATTAGATCCACGCATTTATCAACACAGAGTTATGTTGAAACCTGAAGTTAAACCAAACAAGCAACCCAGCTACCGGATGAATCCCAATTATGCATCTCAGGTAAAAGCCGAACTTGACAGATTACTAAAGGTAGGATTCATCGTACCAGTAGAGCATGCTGAATGGATCTCGCCAATTGTGATTGTACCAAAGAAAAACAAGCAATTACGAATCTGTGTGGATTATCGAAAATTAAACGCAGCCACAGTACCAGACCCGTTCCCGATCCCTTTTTTGGATACCATGCTTGATAGGGTCGCAGGTCATGAAATATATTCATTCTGAGATGGATATAGTGGTTACAATCAGGTTAGAATGGCTGAAGAAGATATACCAAAAACTGCTTTCATTACCAATTGGGGTGTCTTCGCCTGCACCGTAATGTGGTTCGGATTAAGAAATGCACCAAGCACATTTCAAAGATGTATGCAGGAGATATTTTCTCCTTATCTCACTTCATTCATGCAAGTATATCTTGACGACTTCTCAATCTTTGGGAAGATGATAGCACATTTAAGTCATTTACGATGTTGTTTTCAGAAGTGTAGAGAATATAGACTCTGTCTTAACCCAAACAAATCCGTGTTTGTGGTTTCGTGTGGCAAACTACTTGGGCATATTGTATCTGCTCAAGGTATCCCAGTAGACCCAGATAAGATTTCGGCAATTTTAGAAGCCCCGGTACCCGCAACTCCAAAAGAAGTAATGCGTTTTATGGGTCAAATACGGTGGCATGGCAGACACTTACGGTGGCTTGCTCACCTAGCAGTACCACTAAACAGGCTAATCACAAAAACTCCCCGACAGTTTGAATGGACTGAAGAATGCCAAACTACATTTGATCGGCTCAAGTATCTCCTGACGCAAGCCCCAATTTTACAACCACCGGACTGGGACAATCCGTTCCATGTTTTTGTCGACGCTTCAGATATTGCAATTGGCAGTATTCTGATGCAGCAAACAGATAAGTGGTTTCGCCCTATTTATTACACCAGTAGAAGGCTTGCACCGGCAGTAAAGAACTACTCCACTACTGAAAGAGAATGTCTAGGATTGATTTACTCAATCAAAAAGTTCAGACATTATCTACTAGGCCGGAAGTTTACCTTTCATGTGGACCATGCTGCCCTTGTTTATCTAGTAAGACAGCAGCATTTAGGTGGACGATTAGCACGATGGGTGCTACTTTTACAAGAATTCGACTATGACGTCATTCACCGACCCGGAAAAGCACATGCCCTAGCAGATTTCTTATCTCGCCTGGATTCCGGTGAAGCTCTGGTAGGCATAGATGACACGACTCCTGCGATTTATAATGCTGAACCACTATCCGATGAGACGGCCAACCCACAAGCACCATCTACATACTATGATCAGATTCTAACTTTTCTCACCGAAGGATGCTTCCCATCTAAGACGACCAAGGCAGTTCGAAGGAAATTGGCAGTCTTTAGCCGCCGATTCCGACTAGTAGCAGGAGAACTATATTATGCAGATCATACCGGAATCTTACTTTGCTGTATTCCACCTCATGAGGTTAATTCAGTTATCACTTTGGCGCACTCAATTCCTTCCGGTGGCCATTTTGCAGTAGACTTAACTCACCGGAAAATTCTGCAAGGAGGTCTATGGTGGCCAACGATGTACAGAGATGTCACACAATTTGTTAAACAATGTGATACTTGTCAAAGAACTGGTCAGCCTTTACAACGGCATCTTTTTCCTCTGCAACCCATCTTACCATTAGAACCTTTCCAGAAATGGGCTCTAGATTTTATCGGGCCAATTACACCTCCAGCCATATCTAGTAACAATCGATACATACTGACTTGCACAGATTACGCAACTAGGTGGGCAGAAGCCTGGGCTTTACGGTCTGCTACAGCGGTTACGGTAGCAAAATGCCTACTCACGGATGTCTTCCCACGATTTGGCTTACCCCTGGAAATTGTCTCAGATCAAGGCACTCACTTTGTAAACAATCTAATGAAGGCCCTTACACAATCATTCCAAGTCACACATAAATTTAGCTCTCCTTATTATCCACGTGCCAATGGATTGGCCGAAAGTACAAACAAATCACTGTTGAATATCCTCCGGAAATTGATCATGGAAGCACCGGAAAGATGGGATCAACTACTACGTGCAGTATTATGGGCATACCGGACTACATATAAGGTAACAACAGGCTTGACACCTTTCAAACTAGCTTATGGCTTAGAAGCAATAGCACCCATGGAAATAGTCATCCCCAAGTCTGCGTGTAGCAATCACTCAGAAGATGCTACCGGAATATTCGCTGACAGCACGAATGGACGCACTCAGAGAACTTGATGAGCACCGATGGCTCAGTTTTTTAACTATGCGCGAAGTACAATTAAGGCAAGCCAAGACACACGATCGATATTTGAAGACTCTAATCTTTTCGGTAGGCCAGCTTGTACTCTTCTATAACACAAAATCGGATAGAGCAGCAGGAAAATTCAAACTCCGATGGTTCGGCCCTTTCAAGATTTCAGAACAAGTCGGTCCGGCAACTTTTCGGTTGACTACGTTGACTGGAACTCCACTCCCCAAGGTAATCAATGGGTCAAAGTTGCGGCCGTATTATCCCACTACTAGTACGCATTAAATTATTTGGCGGCGAACCGTGTTTTGTATAAATTTTTGCGTTTTTCTTTTTTCTCCCTTTTTAGTCGTGTTCTGTACAAATATTTATGTTACCAGCTGCCCATCCCTACCAATACGCACGCCAGCATGCAAACAGTATCATTCTCGCACCGCACAATGATACCCACACCCCCACCCCCTTCCCACCCCCACCGTGTCCTCCTTATTTAACCCCCTCGGTTGCGCCAAAAACACTATTGTGTTCTCGAGATTATACGTATTATCCCTGTCCTCTGTGTTGCCTGTAAGTGTGCTCGTGAACACCATGGAAGCGCTAGCCAACTACGCTGCTTTCCGTGATGGTATCCTGACAGACGTCGGCGAACACCTGCGCTGCAGAGGGTTGGCTAACTTCGCTGAGTTGCCTTGGCACTCAGTGGAAGCCCATCCCTTCTCCACGCAGATCATCCACGCCATCGCCCAATTCCCCATCACCGAACGACAGTGGGTCTTCCCTTCCCTCCTATCTAGAAACCGTCATCACCTTCCAAGCCTTCTCGGCAGCCTACCGCCTCCCTCCGCAAGGCCGCGAAAATGGCCCTAGCATCCTTGTCGCTCGCATGACTGAACTCTTCCCCCGCTCCTCATCAAACGAATATGCCATTCTCTGCCGCCCAGAACCCGAACGGTCCGCCCTACAGTTCCTCGTAGCAATCCTCAACCTGCAAAAACGAACCTACGGCATCTCTCGCCCCTTCTATTCCGCCCTGGAGTTAGCCACCCACGAACCTGTCAACTTTGCCTCTTATTTCTTCCAACGAATTCATAAGGAATCCGTCGCTATAGTAAAACAACTCCAGAAGGGCACCTCTCCGCGCTCTCGCCTTCCCCACATCATCTCCTTCCTCTTCCCAACCATTCTCGCCGCACAACCCCCACCCACAAGCCCAGCACTTAGGCACGAAGAATCAACACACCCGCTCGATGAATCTAACGAAGAAGACGAAGAGATCAATCAACTCTTCCGCACTAAACGAATCCGGATCAGCTCTTCCGAAAGCGAAGTCCAAGGATCCGCCAGAAAGAAACACGACGCCGAAGAGGATAAACAAGAAGAAACATACCACGACACCGCCACTTCAATACACAACGACACTTCGACAGAGCAACAAGACCAGCAAAACCAAGCAGACACAGAGATAGTGTCCATCGAAAAGGAATCCGAGCATCAACAGGACGAACCAGAATCCGCCACAAAAGCAGTAGATGAACTTATCGCAGCCATCAATCATACAGAAGCCAAACAACAGACAGTTGCCAAGGTAACCACGACTGACTCTGTTCTGCCCACCCCACCTGTCAACCCCGACCTCCCACCGGAACCATCCCACCGACCCGGTTCTGAACCTACACCCTCCTCCTCTTCCTCCCCTAACTGCTCTCCGCCAAACTCCCAGAACCTACTCACCGATACCTCCTCTCAGCCTCGTCAACCACCACCACCACCCAACGTATTTTCGGAACTAGCCTCCATGGGGCAGTTCCTCATGCATTTATCACACCAGCTGCCCATACAGTTTAAGGAAGCCACGAACAATCTGAAGGCAGAATACCAATATAAGGTCGACGTCCCTGAAGCTGACATCACCCCCCTCCAGGAAGAAATCGAAGCCATAAAGACTGAGAACCATCAGCTACATACACAGTTAGCAGAACTCCAAGCCAAATTCTCGGCAGAACAGACTCTAGTAGAGCAAAGAGATGCAGCCCTCGAGCAACTTGCAGCCAAAGAACGACTCCTACACGCTGCGCATGAAGAAATCCGAGCCCTGAAGACCACCCTCCACGAAAACAAAGAAATCAATGCCTCTCTCGAAGAGTTGATCGCAGCGACAAAGACTCAATTGCAGGAGTCCATCCAGAAGAATCAGGACCAACAGAAAGAAACCGAACAAGTCCAAGAACAATTACGACGAGCCGAAGAATGCGCAGATGAGGTTAACGCTATCCTAAAACGCCAACTGATACGGGAAGGACAATACCTCAAGGATATCGAAAAGACGTGCAGAGACCGAGATGCGTTCAAGAAAACTCTCGATTTCCAAACTCAACAGTTTGAACGACTAGACAACCAAGTGCGCAACCAGAAGGAGTACATTATAGAGCTGAAAACCAAACTGACCGAAATGCAGACAGCCCGCGATGCGGCATTAGCTAACGAATTTTACTTACAAGAGGCTTTCCTTCAAACCCAAGCCGAAATTTTGTTAAATCAAGCCATAGCCCTTAGTGCAGTAAGAACCGACGCCCAATTACTAGAACCCACCACCTTAGTACATATGTTAGAAACTCTCAAAAAGAAAATTACCCGAACATTTAGGCTCACCCGAAGTATGTACTTAGAAGGTCTAGTATTCGAACCGTAGGAACCTGCGGGTTCGAGTCCACCGTGCGTACCAGTGTTAAACGGCCGCCAGACAAGGACAATTGTACTTAGACAGAGGGCTTTAATGCGAGGTAAAGAAAGATTCGCGCAAACCTTGTAACAGACTTCTATTTAAAGCAATGAAAGGAAAGCGGTAGCGAGCCGCAGTTTTTGGGAAGAGCCCCTGCTTTTGTTGGGAATTGTAGTGTGTTGTTGGTTAAGTCTCGAGCCGCGGTGTTTGGGAATTACAAGTGTAGTATTGTATGTGTATGTGTTCTGTTCCACTAAGTCCGTTTTTGGGAAGTTGTGAGCATATTGTTTGAGACTGTGTGTGCTGTGTACATGAGAAGATTGAGCTCTGTTCTGTTCTGTTCACATCTATCAGTTCTACTATCCTCCCTGTCGTGCAGAGTTACTATTCGGTAGTCTTGTGCTGTGAATCTGTTTGGTGATAGTTATATGCGATTCTGGATTTCTTCACGGAATAAGTGTTGTTTATCAGCCTTCTAGTGAACAAGGGACTGTGTAAGGCCGAAGCGAACTAATTGCGTGTTAGCATTTTTCTGTTAAGTGACCAGGTTCGATACAATAGTCTGCGTTCACTGTGGATTCCGATCCCAGGAAGGACTCGTATCGGTAAGGGTTTGTACGCGAATGAAAGCATTGATAAGTTTGTGACGAATCGACTGTTGGTAGGAACTTGTTGCTTGAGCTTAGTATACAATAAGTTTGCGTAACCTCGAGTATAGCTGTCTGTTGTGTTATTGTTCGGTATACCTATATGTCACGAGGAAGTAGTACATTGAGTAGTATTCGGTTAAAGAAGTTGAGTATTCTACTAGTTATAACTCAGAACAGGACTACTGCTCTGTTACTATAGCAGGTCCAGTCCAGAAGTTCTAAGTCCCCGCACGCCGAATAGTTATCAGTAGTCAAAGTCAAATACTGAGCTAAGACGCGATGGAGTATTCATGAGTGTGTGAGAAGTTGGGAAAATAGTACAGGGCCTCTATCTATCAGACCCCTACCACTCCCAAGGACCCACGTGGCTCAGAGAACGATCGCGGTTAAAAGATTTGGAACCAATTGAACGTGAAGCATTTGAATAAGAAGTAAAGTAACGCTTAAACCATAATTAGTTTAACAGTATGCATATGCATTCATGTACGCATATGCTTGCTTGTAGGCATATGCATGCTTAAGCTTGTATACATATGCATTCATGTATACATATGCATATGCATATGCATACATGTATACATATACATATGCATATGCTTGTTTGTATACATACATGTACATATACATGTATGTATATGCATACATGTATGCATATGCATACATGTATACATATACATATACATATGCATATGCTTGCTTGTATATACATATACATATGCATATGCTTGATTGTATGCATATGCATGCTTAAGCTTGTATGCATATGCTTGCTTAAGCTTGTATGCATATGCTTGCTTGTATACATACATGTACATATAGATGTATGTATATGCTTGCTTACTTACATATGCATATGCATGCTTAAGCATGTATGCATCTGTAAGCATATGCTTGCTTGCACATATGCATATGCATGCTTGCACATATGCATATGCATGCTTGCACATATGCATATGCATGCTTGAGCATGTAAGCATATGCATATGCATGCTTAAGCACGTATGCATATGCATATGCATATGCATGCTTAAGCATGTATGCATATGCATTCATGTATCCATATGCATTCATGTATGCATATGCATGCATGCATTCATGTATGTATGCATATGCATTCATGTATGTATGCATATGCATGCATGCATGTATGCATATGCATGTATCCATATGCATGCATGCATGTATCCATATGCATTCATGTATGCATATGCATGCATTCATGTATGTATGCATATGCATTCATCTATGTATCCATATGCATGCATGTATGCATATGCATGCATTCATGTATGTATGCATGTATGCATATGCATGCATGTATGCATATGCATGCATGCATGTATGCATATGCATGTATCCATATGCATTCATGCATGTATGCATATGCACGCATGCATGTATGCATATGCACGCATGCATGTATGCATATGCACGCATGCATGTATGCATATGCATTCATGTATCCATATGCATGCATGCATGTATGCATATGCATGCATGCATATGCATGCATGCATATGCATACATGCATGCATGCATATGGATACATATAGGCATATGCATGTATCCATATGCATGCATGCATGTATGCATATGCATTCATGTATCCATATGCATGCATGTATCCATATGCATTCATGTATGCATATGCATGTATCCATATATGCATGCATGCATGTATGCATATGCATGCATGCATGTATGCATATGCATGCATGCATGTATGCATATGCATGCATGCATGTATGCAAATGCATTCATGTATCCATATGCATGCATGTGTGTATGTATATGCATATGTATGCATTTATGCATGTATGTATGCATGTATGCATGTATGCATGTATGTATGCATGTATGTATGCATGTATACATGTATACATATGCATTCATGTATGTATGCACATGCATGCATGTATGCATATGCATGCATGTATGCATATGCATGCATGCATGTATCCATATGCATGCATGCATGTATCCATATGCATTCATGTATGCATATGCATGCATTCATGTATGCATATGCATGCATTCATGTATGTATGCATATGCATGCATGTATGCATATGCATGCATTCATGTAGGTATGCATATGCATGCATGCATGCATGCATGTATGCATGCATGCATATGCATACATGCATGCATGCATATGCATACATGCATGCATGCATATGCATACATGCATGCGGATACATATATGCATATGCTTGTATCCATATGCATGCATGTATCCATATGCATTCATGTATGCATATGCATGTATCCATATGCATGCATGCATGTATGCATATGCATGCATGCATGCATGCATGCATGCATGTATGCATATGCATGCATGCATGTATGCATATGCATTCATGTATCCATATGCATGCATGTATGTATGTATATGCATATGTATGCATGTATGCATGTATGTATGCATGTATGTATGCATGTATGTATGCATGTATACATGTATACATATGCATGCATGTATGCATATGCACATGTATGCATATGCATGCATGCATGCATGTATGCATGTGCATGCATGCATGTATGCATATGCATGCATGCATGCATATGTATGCATGTATGCATATGCATATCCCTCTCTCTCTCTCGCTCTCTCTCTCTCTCAAACAAAAATAAAGAGAGAAGATATTAGAAAAAAAAAATATAAAGAAAGATAAAAGAGTGATATATGTTTTACTTACATTGATGTAATTTTTGAATCAGAGTTGTCAAAATCCACTTGAAATTCTCCTTCGTTGAATTTCCAAAGATTTGATCTCAAAAATCGCTTGCAAAACCAAAGAGAGAAGATATTAGGAAAGCAAAAACATAAAGAAAGAAAACAGAGTGATACAATATGTGCGATCTACTTACCAAAGCGTCAGATCTATAAAAATTTTTAGAGAGAGAGAGGGATGGAGAGGGAAAGAGAGAGAGAGAGAGAATTGTTTGACACGATCGTCAAAATCCACTTGAAGTTCTTCTTCGTCGCATTTCCGAAGAATGCATCCCAAACTCTCTTGCAAAACCAAACAAGAACATATTAGTAAGGAAAAAACATAGAAAAAGAAAAAAGAGAGAGAGAGAGAGGGAGAGAGAAAGAGAGAGGGAGAGAGAAAGAGGGAGAGAGACGGAGAGAGAGTGAGAGAGAGAGAGAGGGAGAGAGAGAGAGAGAGTGAGAGAGAGGGAGGGAGAGAGAGAGAGAGGGAGAGAGAGAGAGAGAGGGAAGGGAGGGAGAGAGAGAGAGAGGATGGCAAACAGAGTTCTATTGTTGGCACGCGCAAATCGGAAAGCAGAAGTTCTACGTTCAAAACAAGCAGAATGACGAATTTCGGGTTCGGGCCTAGTTAAAAAGGGAGCATCGGTATAAGCGTCGGTATTTCCAGAAAAGTACCGATGCATATACCGACGCCATGATTCCGAGGCAACGTAGCTGTGATTCCGAGGCAATGCAGCTTTCCCAAATTTGCCGAGGGGTATACCGACGCCGACAGCTACCCGTCGGTACACTGACCGTCGGTATTCCCTCGATATGTTGTAGTGCCCATACCAACGCCTGTGTTGGATGCACCGTCGCATATACCGGCGCCCGCTAGGTGTACCGACGCTTATTCCGATGACATTAGTGGGAGTATCGTCGCTTATACCGATGACCATATCTGGAAAATTGTTTTTAGGTAGAGTGTGTTGTCTTTTGCTATAGCAAAATTACCATGATGTTGTTGAACAAAAGACAATACACTCTGCCCAAAAAAAAACCGAGTACATGTGATGTGTACTCTAATGTCAACCGAAATATGATTTCATAAAATAGAATATTATTGGACACAAAAGAGATAATCAGAATGAACCATGAACCATGTACAAAGAAAGTGATATATTTCATAAATGAAGCATGTACAAGAGTGTGGCAAACCACTGTCATATATGACACTTTTACGAAATGTGGCAAAGTAATGCATTGCCATATAAAAATCAAATACAATATTTTGGTGTGCCACTGCCATACACATGCAAAGAACGTTCCATATCAACAGTCCTGCAACAAAGAACATTAATGGAATGAGATAAATTCACATGAAATTACAAACAACAAGTAAAAACCAAGTTTATAAATTAATCACCTCATTACAAACGCTCTCATGAAACGACTGCACCACATCCCTCCAAGTCCTCCAATAGTGCAGTCAATCCGTGTTGATATCCGTAAGACTCTTCCGTTTGTGTTGGAGGACGACCCATTGCCAGCTCTTGCAACAAATATACAAAACATTAGAGGAACATACATGAGAAACTTAACACAAATAAATTCAATAAATGAAATGGTACTTACAAACTCATGATGCATCGTGTCATATCCGCCGCTGCCCAAATGTGACGGTCCAATCGTATCTAAACGTGTGGCTGCGGCATCTCCTTGCTAGTGATATCGGTCAGGAGTCTGCTGCTTCTCATCGCGTATCAGATCCCACTCCTTAGCATCTAACCATACAGGCTTTGGTAAGCGTGCTCTGAAAGCATCATGAGCCTCTGATCATCGATGGGACATAACCTCACATGCGGTGTGTAGAATCCACTCTGAACTGATAAGAGACTGTTCATCGACGGCTACGAACTCCTGATAAATCGTTTGTGTGATATAATTCTTCCGACCTTTATCCTGTTCACTCCATCTCAGCATGATGGAGTGTCCAAACTGTATGGAGCAAAGCTGTCGTATACGTGCACACATTGCTTTGCCAACCGCATCCATCACCGGAGCTCCATCTCGGATACTATACACCTTGGAGGCATCATGGTCATATTTAATCCTATTTATATACTCAGATTTTTTCTTAATTAATCCTATTTTTATATATTTAATTATATATATTTAATTTAATTATTTAAAACACTAATACTTTATATATTTATTTATCTATATAATTATCCTATTATATATATATATATTTATTTATTCAGATTTTTTCCTTAAATCGTAAAACCCTAAAACCCTAATCCTAATCCTAAAAACCTAAAAACCCTATTATATATATATATATATATATATATATATATATATTTATTCAGATTTTTTCCTTAAACCCTAAAACCCTAAAACCCTAATCCTAATCTTAAAAACCTAAAACCCTAATCCTAATCCTAAAAAACTAAAACCTTATTTTATATATATATTTATTTATATATTGAGATTTTTTCTTAATTAATCCTATTTTTATATATTTGATTATATATATTTAATTATATATATTTAATTAAATTATTTAAAACACTAGAACTTTTATATTTATTTATCTATATAATTATCCTATTATATATATATATATATATTTATTTATATATTTAGATTTTTCCATTAAACCCTAAAACCCTAAAACCCTAATCCTAATCCTAAAAACCTAAAACCCTAATCCTAATCCTAAAATCCTAAAACCCTAATCCTAATCCTAAAAACCTAAAACCCTATTTTATATCTATATTTAGTTATAGATTCAAATTTTTTCTTAATTAATTCTATTTTTATATATTTAATTATATATATTTAATTAAATTATTTAAAACACTACTACTTTTTGTATATGTATTATATGTGTATGTGTATGTGTGTATATATGTTATGTAGGTGTTAAAACCCTAAAACCCTAATAAAAAAGACTAAGACTTAAACCTAAAATACTTAAACCTAAATACTTAAACACCTATAAAAATCTAAATGTGTAAATGTGTAGTTGTGTGTGTGTATGTGTGTGTGTATGTATGCTCTATTTTGCTATGTGTATGTATGCATGTGTGTATATGTGTATGTGTGTGTATGTATGCATGCATGTGTGTATATGTGTATGTATGTGTGTGTATGCATGCATGTGTGTATATGTGTGTGTATGTAAGCATGCATGTGTGTATATGTGTGTGTATGTAAGCATGCATGTGTGTACATGTATGTGTGTATGTATGCATGTGTAAATGTGTAGATGTGTGTGCGTGTATGTATGCTCTATTTTGCTATGTGTATGTATACATGCGTGTATATGTGTATGTGTGTGTATGTATGCATGCATGTGTGTATATGTGTATGTATGTGTGTGTATGCATGCATGTGTGTAAATGTGTGTGTATGTAAGCATGCATGTGTGTATATGTGTGTGTATGTAAGCATGCATGTGTGTACATGTATGTCTGTATGTATGCATGTGTAAATGTGTAGATGTGTGTGTGTGTATGTGTGTGCATGTATGCTCTATTTTGCTATGTGTATGTATGCATGTGTGTATATGTGTGTATGTGTGTGTATGTATGCATGCATGTGTGTATATGTGTATGTATGTGTGTGTGTATGCATGCATGTGTGTATATGTGTGTGTATGTAAGCATGCATGTGTGTATATGTGTGTGTATGTATGCATGCATGTGTGTACATGTATGCGTGTATGTATGCATGTGTAAATGTGTAGATGTGTGTCTATGTGTGTGTGTATGTATGCTCTATTTTGCTATGTGTATGTATGCATGTGTGTATATGTGTATGTGTGTGTATGTATGCATGCATGTGTGTATATGTGTATGTGTGTGCATGTATGTGTGTATGTGTGTGCATGTATGTGTGTATGTGTGTGTGTATGTGTATGTATGCATATGTGTATATATGTGTGTCTATGTATGTGTGTATGCATGTGTGTGTATATGTATGCATGTATGTATATTTTTATGTGTGTGTATGCATGCATGTGTGTATATGTGTGTATGTAAGCATGCATGTTTGTATATGTGTGTGTAAGCATGCATGTGTGTACATGTATGTGTGTATGTATGCATGTGTAAATGTGTAGATGTGTGTGTGTGTATGTATGCTCTATTTTCCTATGTGTATGTATGCATGTGTGTATATGTGTATGTGTGTGTATGTATGCATGTGTAAATGTGTAGATGTGTGTGTGTGTGTATGCTCTATTTTCCTATCTCTATCTTCCTTTCTTTTCATAATTCTTTATCTCTCACTCTCTCTCTCTTTATCTCTCCCTCTCTCTTTCTCTCTAGTCTCTCTCTCTCTCTCCCTCTCTCTCTCTCTCGCTCTTTCCCTCTCTCTCTCTCTCTCATCTCTCTCTCTTTCTCTCTCTATCAATAGACAATAAAACAGTCACTTACAAGTATGTCCCTCTTTTGGATCGTTGTCGTCAAAGCGTAATGTATGTCGTCTATCGTCGAATTCCAAACAATGGATGCCAAAGAACTTCTGCAAAATCAAATAGAAGAGAAATTATAAGACCTAAAGCATAGAGAAAGACAAAGTCTAACAGTACACGCACTACTTACTAAGATCTCAGATCTAAAACGAGGGAGAGAGTGTGTGTGTAGAGAGAGAGATCTGTGTGTGTGTGTGCACAAGACAATGCAGGTCACTATTCGCTTCGCACGCGCAAGTTCGACAGAAGACAAACACTACTCAAACACGTGCAAAAAAGTGAAGTTTTGCTCTCGGGTTCCCGGTATGTTTAAACGTCGGCCTCGGTATGGACACCGGTATGGACGTCGGTATGGGCATCGGTAACTTCGAGTAAATTACCGATGCTTATACCGACGCTCATACTGACGCTCATATCGACGCTTATACCAACGGCTACAGAGCACACCGACGATCCATTTAAAGCGGTCATACCGACGGTCACTTGACCGTCGATATCTTTAAGTCATGTTTTTCGGTGTTTATACCAGCGCCACGAGTGACCGTCAGTATAAGCGGCGTCGGTATGCCCCTCATATGTTGTAGTGAATTAATCTAATTGCTATTGTGCTCAAAGAACTGTTGAATATAATGAATAGGTGTAGAGACAAGATGTAAGGAATTGAACTCACAACCTCTTGGTTAGGAATGTGATGGGCTAACCACTTGCCCCAAAAGCCATGGTTGAGGATTACTTCCTAATCCTCTCTCTTAGGGTGTAGTTCAACCATCTCCTACTAGGATTATGTTACAACCTCTTGGTTAGGAATGTGATGGGCTAACCACTTGCCCCAAAAGCCATGGTTGAGGATTACTTCCTAATCCTCTCTCTTAGGGTGTAGTTCAACCATCTCCTCTGATACCAATGTAAGGAATTGAACTCACAACCTCTTGGTTAGGAATGTGATGGGCTAACCACTTGCCCCAAAAGCCATGGTTGAGGATTACTTCCTAATCCTCTCTCTTAGGGTGTGGTTCAACCATCTCCTACCAGGATTATGTTACACAAGAATAGCAAGTTTTTGATCTTAGATTAATTTCCTACCTATCTGTTTTGATCCATTGATTAGTGGATCATGTTCCAAGCAACATAAGTGATTATTTATGATTATTACCAAGCTAAAGAGGCCCACTACACTCTCGAGCAGTTGTTCTTGGCTGGTGTGAAGCAGGTTTAAGCAACACTAATTCATAGTTGAAGATTATCCTCCATCTCCTTCAACAGTGGTATGAGAGCAACAACAAGCAAGATGGGAGATGGATTTCCATCCTTCATTGACAAATTGGATAGGAGAAACTACTCAGGATGGTCACTAAGGATGCAAGCCAACCTTCAAGGGAGATATCTATATGGATTCATCTCAAGAGACGAAGAGATGCCAACATTCAGGAGCAAGTATCAACCTACAAAGGAAGAGCAAGAAAGGTTGACCACATGGTGTGCAAAGGATGCTCTTGCAAGTTCTTATCTACCAAACTCAATATCTGATTTCTTATTGCCTCATATTAGGAATCGAAGGACCTCCCAAGAGACTTGGGAATAACTCAGTCATCATATTTCTCATCAAATAAAAGAGCTAGGAAGAATCAACTATGGATGGATTTTACAATCATAAAGAAACAACCAAAACAAAGTGCGGCATATTATGTAACCAAGATGAAGGATGTGGTGGACCAGCTTGCAAGCATTGGAGAAGAGATAGAAGAAGAACACATAGTAAGGTAGATCATTAATGGCATCAAAGCTGATGATAAGTGGGAGTTTTTCACCATAGCAATCGACCTTTATATGGATATGCAAATACCTAACCTCAACACCTTAATGGGACAACTCTTCACCCATGAGACAATGTGTGACAACAATGGTGACTACTCTAGAGGTAACCAATCTTCTGCCCTTTATACATATAAGAATAAAAGTAAGGATAAAGGTAAAAGCAGGAAAAATGAATAAGAGGCTAGTACCTCTCAAGCTAACCACACAGGTAGAGGAAGAGGTGCTAGAGGAAGGATTAGAGGAGGAAAGCAACGCAGGGGGAGATCCTACAACACTCCACCTTGCAACATTTGTGGCCTTACCAACCACACCAGAGAAGAATGCTTATAGAGCACAAGGAATCAAAGGGGAAGAGGCTTCCATAGAGGTAGCTATGGACAATCCAAAGGCAGATTCAATAATGGAGGAAGCAATTACAATAATAACTACAATCAAGGCTACAATAACAACAATTATCAACTTGGTGGTTTTAGAGGAAGAAGAGATTATAACAACTACAGAGAAGACCAAGAGGACTCTCTACGCATCATGAACATGACATCCAAGCAAGGTAAAGATGATGAACATATTTTCTATATTGATTCAAGTTGTTCCAATAATGTGGCTAGAAATGTAGCATTATTATCTGATCTTGACGAACCCAAAGGGAAGCATGAAGTGCAGACAGGTGATGACACTAGACACTCTGTCAAGAAAATTGGAAATTTCAAGGCTTCTGATGGTAACGTGAAGCTCTTAAGTAAAGTCTTGTATGTGCCAACTATGACCAAAAACCTAATTAGTGTTGGATAGATTGTTGAGAAAGGCTTACAGGTGAGATTCACAAGGCATGGAGCATATGTGGAAGACCCTCAACAAGGCTTCAAAAGGATTGCTAAAGATGAGAAATCTGGTAGACTCTTTACATTTGGGATTGAAGACACCAGAAACATAGAACTCTTCAATTACAAAGATCTAATCTTATCTGAGCTAGAGATATGACCCAAAAGGCTAGGAAACATAGGAGAAAGAAAACTAAAGCAAATATGCAGGGATTAGAGTGTGCTTGGCATTCCTAATGTGTCGAAGCAAAACATGATATACAAATGTGGAGCATGCCAATTTGGCAAAGCTCACAAACAACTATTCAACAAAAAGGGGTACATATATGAAGACTATTTGGAGCTTGTACACACTGATGTGTGAGGTCGTAGCAAAGATCCATCACTCTCAGGTTCAAGGTACTATGTTTCATTTATAGATGATTACAGTAGATGGACAATCCTTTATTTCATGAAGCATAAGGATGAAGTATTTACATGTTTCAAAATGTATTTGGCATTTGTTGAGAACCAAACAAGTACATGGGTTGTGACCGTACATGTTTGGTTCGTAGAGATTGAAGTTGACACATGTGTCTGTGTGAGAGAGAGAGAGAGAGAGGTAAAAGAAAAAAGAGACGTTGCTGAGCACTCTGTTGAAAAAAAAAACAAGGGTTGTGACTGTACATGGTTCACAGAGATTGAAGTTGACACGTGTGTGTGTGAGAGAGAGAGGGAAAAGAAGAAAGAGACGTCGCTAAGCACTCTCTTGAAAAGAAGATGAAGCGAGAGCGAGCTCCCAATGAATAATCACCCACTATGCTCCATGAAATGAATGAAACGAAAGTGACTTAAATACTTCGTTGACATAATGTGTCAACGACAGACATAATATTTACTGATTCAGCAAAGTCAACTTGATTCAACAAAGTCAACAAGATTGTAGAGGAGAAGGCATTACGATTTAAATAGGGGTTCTTAAATGTTCATTTATGATCATCGATGGTCATTGACGTCAAATGTCCATGGCGTCCCATGGGTACTATGCCCTTCCTTGTACAGTTGTAAGTTCAAAGTTAAAGCCCGGGGGAGTAGGCCTCGGCCGAACCTCCATTTAAAAAAAAAAAAAAATGTCCATGGCGTCAAATGCCTGCCGTTAGAGACGACGTTACATGGACATCACATAACGACGTCTGTCGCAACATCTATACGATTGCGTAGGTGAGAGAAAAACATCGCATATACGACGACGATTGTGAATTAATGACATTTAAGAAAATAAACAGTAGTATCACTCAAATGACAGAAAAAAAAAAAGATAGTGTGTATGCGATAACATCTTTTATTTTAATACGCATCCTATATCGATGCAAGGGTATAATGTACGCAATGCTTTATATTTTCTCTCTTTCGAATAAAAGAGCTAGAAGCTGTCCGTGGCCGCGTAGCCTAGTGGCTGACGCCTTGTAGCTGCAGGAGGATGTCCTGAGTTCAAGTCCTGGCCGGACATATCCATGGGTCATTCATGAGGGGTGCCTCTACCTTAAAGAGGTTGGGTGTGTGAGTGTGTATTTCCATTTCAGTTTGCTTTCCAATTTCATTGTACCCTCAAAAAAAAAAAAGAGCTAGAAGCTACAACTGAAACTGAGCTTCTGTTATAATTAGGCAATGTACGTGCCTGAGGAAGAAGGGCAAGTAGCCAATGTTCTGAGCTCACTAAGAGGATAACTATAATTGGGTAACTATTCAAGATGACAAAAACAATAGAGAGGGTTGTAAATAGTGACTACGCAAGAGCTATAAATAAATTGGAAGTCAGTCCTCAACACATCATTTTGTACTCAAGAACTTATATATATATATATATATATATATATATATATATATATATATATATATATATGTGTGTGTGTGTTTGTGTGTCTATGCATTTGTATGTATATGTATGTATGTATGGGTTTGTGTATGTATGTACATATGTATGTATCTATATTTGGATTTTTGTATGTATGTTTGAGTGTTGCGAGGTTGTTATCAGAACATCTTTGGAGACAAATTGAAACGTAGACAATCTCTTTTTACTAGCAGCATTACTTTTTTGGAATTTTTCATTTTTGCGCAAAATATGCATTCAAAGAGTAAAGAAGTACTCTCAAATAAAACCATGCGGGGGCCGTAGAAACGGATACAGATTTGGCACCCAACCTAGTAATATAGGAAAGGAATTGCCATGTATTTATATGTGGCAATGAGGGACTAAAGGTGTTACGCAACCTATGTGGGACTTTGACTTTCGCTACTAAAAAACAAGGCTATAAAAAGGGATGAAACTAAAGTGTAAGATATATAGCATGTAGGATTTTGGTTCAAAGTGCCATTTCTATATGCATATGAAGTATTTTCATTGTAATTTGTTTTGGAATTATCTTGTTTGGAAGATCAAGTCTTGTAATGTCTTGAGTAATCAACATTTTTTGTTCATTTCATTCATCTATGCCATCCTTCTAGTTGTTGTGGATATCGTTTCATAATCTAGTGATTGCTAATCATATGTCTCTACTCTCTCACTGGTCTCTAGTCTCTTGAGAAAGATTAGTGAGTGCAAGGAACTAGTGGAAAGTGAAGGATCTGGAGTGAACTAGTCAAATTAAATGTAACGTCTCTTACCTTAGGGATATATTTAGTCAAGCATTTAAAATGGAGGACTAAGTCTTTTCTTAGAGATAATGTGGGTTTTGTAGAGAGAGTTTTTGAATGTAGAAGGAAGAGTAAGATAAACTTGTATAATGCGTAAGTAGACAAGAAAGGGATAGAAGTGATTTTTCTTCATACTACGTCCTATACATAGAGTACATATAGTACACTAACCTCAAGCAAATGATAGTTAGTAGTAGAGGCGATCAACTCATCTAATAGTGCAAATGAACCTTTCATAAGGAAATGGTGAAGCTTCTAGACTCCCCCTTGCCGAAGGTCTAATGTATAAGTTGACAAATGTTAATGGGATAGTGTGAATTAGGAACTTACTAAGGGGTGATTGTAGGGCACTCATACTTGATTCTAGTGTTTACCTATAGTAGCATATCACCCCAACAATCTATCATGCGTAAGTAGACAAGAAAGGGATAGAAGTGAGTTTTCTTCACACTAAGTCCTATACATAGAGTACATATAGTACACTAACCTCAAGGAAATGATAATTAGTAGTAGAGGCGATCAAATCATCTAATAGTGCAAATGAACCTTTCATAAGCAAATGGTGAAGCCTCTAGACTCCCCCTTGCCGAAGGTCTAATGTAGTTGACAAATTTTAATGGGATAGTGTGAATTAGGAACTTACTAAGGGGTGATTCTAGGGCACTCATACTTGATTCTAGTGTTTGAAGGAACTCATGAAATCCAAATCACCTATAGTAGCATATCACCCCAACAATCTATCCACCATGATGGGATTGGCTTATTGAGAGACATACAAAATACTAGAAGGTGGAAGCAAATAAGATTGGCACCTTAGAAGGGCTAGGTAGGACTGAAGGATAGAGAGAGGTTGATGGAGGTTGCAGCATGCACACAAGATGTTCCAACCTAACAAATTCAATGCACATGAAGGATCATTTTGCATATGATAAGTGTTCATAGAAACCTAGGAAAGAAAGAGGTATGACCCATTTTATGGACAGATCTCAAAGTCCAAAAGTTGCATACCAAGTTCATTGAGGATGCCCATTTGATCGCGGAAGATTAAAATACACAGGACACCAAAGACGGGATAGGTACACAACCAACAAAGGAAAAGATTCCTCTCATAGAGATTCTACTCCAAAGGATACGTGATCCAACTTTTCAGAGAGAGATCCCTCTGAAAAATGTAGACATCAAAGGTCTAATGTCACATTGAATCTCATTGAAGTGTAGCTTTTTTAAAGCTTATTTAATGGGTTCTTGAGCAAGATCATATAAAAGTCTAAAAGAAGTTGAATGTATGCATTCTTTATTTAAATTAACTATGTGGAATTTTATTTATAATTAAAACTTTTTCTAGACGTTAAATGAAGGTGCAGAATACAAAAGAGGTGCGCAAAATTTCCTTTGGTGATATCTACATGGCTATATCAAGAGCAGGCATTCATGTAGATGGCACGAATAGTGATGATCATGATGTTTTCTTTCAAAGCCACACTATTCAACATCACCACGCCAAGTTTGTAGGCTAGTAAAATGATCACATAGACACATATGTACAAATGTTTAAGAATCACTATATCATATTAGATGGAAACAAAGAACTGGTCCATAAATGTAGAGGCTTAGATCAAGAACTGGTGAAATCTCTAATGAAGCTCTAAAGAAAGAATTTTTTGAATAGATTCAATTGTATGAAATCTGCATCATGTCCATATTATACCTTGCAACCTATTTGGTAGCATATAAGAATTCAAAAGCGCATAAAGAATATTCTTGATTTAAAGCTGACCTACACAAGATAGAAAGTGATCAAAGTGTGCTACTCTTTCACCAAGGTTCTATGGACCTTGGAAGATAGCTAAAGAGCTTCATGATTCTACATACCAATTAGATCTTGCTCCACATTTTAGAATATATCGTAGAATAATCTAATACTAGGTATTCATTGTTGGTACAATTAGCAAGTGTAAGTGCTTGGCTAAATATTCTGGACTACACATTAGTTCATGTACTTCACATGAAGAACCACATATGAACACCAACTTATCAATTTGGTTTTATTTACTTTAGATAAATGTAAAAGCCAAGAGAATAAGGAATCTTGTGAAGTTAGGGAGCTAAACCCATCACTTATGTGGTAGGAAGAATCAATTCAAATCATCCCTAAAGTGTAGGATCACTTTTAGGTGGGGGAAAATTCAAATTCAAACTCAAACTAGGAGTATAAATAGACATGCTTTTAGTTAGAAGGTAAGTGATTGATTTTTTAGAGAAATTGAGCTACATCAATAAGTAAAAATTATGCTCACTCCATGCATGAGTAGTCCACTACACTTCCCTTATATCATATGTTCATTAGCATATACATTTTAATACATTTCTTCAAATATATCTATGTTAGCTATTCTCTATTGCATCTTCATCATTATAGTGATTTTGTGGAATTGATTTCTATGTGTGTACACACTCATTTTCTATAATTTAACTTCAGTTAGTTAGAACAATGTGTCTACTACTTGCATATAAATTTTGATCAATTTCAACTCACAGAACCTCGAGATATAAGGCATACAAGGTGATTGTGTGTACACACTTTCTAGATCATCAAAAGTCGGGATGACCCTCCTGACTTGTTAAATTCATTTCTCATTTTACGATATAAATAAACTAATGAAATAATTTGCTTTAGTTACCTATACACACAAAAGCTCTCTAGTCAATTCATACTAGATTGTGAGCTCTTAGCAAAATACTGATCACTTTTATTCCTAAAATAGAAGGTTTCTTCAACTTCATTGTATATGCAAGTTATCGGTTTTGATACAAACATTTGGGAATGATGCTTCAAAGTACTTGGTGGTTCCAAAAGCATCATAGTGAAGCTAAATGAGTCTATTAAGCATCCCTGCAGTTAACTTGGCAGGTGTAGAGCATTGATGAAGGACATAGTAGATCAACTTGGAGGCATTGGAGAAATCATTGATGAAGGACATAGCAGATCAACTTGGAGGCATTGGAGAAATCATTGATGAATAATAGATAGTAAGGAAAGTGATCAATGGAATAAATGCATAAGAAAAATGGGAACCTTTCACCATATCCATGGGCCTCTACATGGACATGTAGGTTCCTTATTTCAATACCCTCATGGGACGATTGTTCACACATGAGGAAAAGCTTGTGAAGAATGGAGACAACTCAAAAGGTAATCAATCCTCTACTCTATATATAGATAATAACAAGAATAAATATAGCAAAGGCAAAGGTAAAAATTTTGATGATGAAGGTAGTACCTCTCAAGCAAACTTTGCAGGTAGAGGTAGAGGCTCAAGAGAGGATAGAGGAGGAAGACAAGGCAAGGCTAGAATCCAAAGCTCCTCTCCATGTGCCATATGTGGCTTAACTAACCACATTACTAAGATTGTTTCATGAATCCTAGAAACCAAAGAGGAAGAGTTTACAACAAAGGAGGCTATGGAAGCTCAAGAACAAGAATGGCTATAACAACAACTCACACAACAATAATAATTGTCAAGGAGGATACAGAGGAAGGAGAGACTACAACAACTATGCAGATGATCAAACTCAAGGGGATTCATTACTTCTGATGAACATGACCATGAAGCAAGGTTAATTAGATGAACATATATTCTATATAGAATCAAGTTGCCCCAATCATGTAGCAAGGAATGTAGCTCTACTCTCATACTTGGAGGATCCAAGGAATAGACATGAAGTACAAACAAGAGATGACACAAGGCATCTAGTGGAGAAGATAGGAAATTTGAAGACTTCAAATGGTAATATGAACCTATTAAGCAAGGTATTGTATGTGCCAACTATCATAAAAAATCTCATAAGTGTACGTCAGATTGTTTAGAAAGAAATGTAGGTCAGATTCATAGAGAATGGAGTATTTGTTGCGGATCCACATCAAGGACTCAAGAGGATAACAACAGGAGAAAAATTAGGTAGATAATTTACATTTGAGCTCCAAGATACTAGAAACATTGCATCATTCGGTTATGGTACTCAAAATTTATCAGAGTTGGAAATTTGGCACAAGAGGCTAGCTCATATAGGTGATAGGGCTCTAAAGCAATCAGTAGGGATCAAATTGTCTTTGTTAGACCAAACATATCCAAACAACACATGATATACAAATGTAGTGCTTGTCAATTTGGTAAGTCTCAAAGACAACCATTCACAAAGAAGGAAGAGAGATTACAACTAGGTATGCTCTAGAGCAAAATAAAGTTGCAGAAAGAAGAAATAGAACCATAGTGGAGGTTGCAAGATCAATGCTAAATGAGAAGACGTTTCCCAATTACATATGGGTAGAGATTGTATCTATAGCTACCTATATGATCGATAGACTACCATCAAAAGCATTGATGGGATGACACCTTATGAAGCATAGAATGGAAGAAGACCTAGCCTTGATCATTGCAAGATCTTTGGGTGCATAGCATTTGCACACATACCTTCACAAATCAGAGGCAAATTAGATCCAAAGGCATATAAATGCATCTTTATTGGCTATGACCTTAATTAGAAAGGTTATAGGCTATATAATCCAAGAAATAAAGGTTTTATTGTAAGTAGAGATGTTGGGTTTGATGAAAACAAATCTTGGTTTGAAGATGATTATAGGAAAATCAAACTTCCTTATGACCTAGAGGAAAACTTTCCAACATTGTCAAAGAGTAATGAGCATACACATGAAGAATCAATGATTTTTATGATGATCAGAAGACTCAAAGAAGGGAAATCAATTCTTGGAACTCCAAAGGTAAAGCCAAAGTGCAAGAGATGAGAGATGTGACAAAAGTATCTCAACAAACTATGAGAAGGTCTATTAGAGAGAAAAGGAAGCCAGAAAGGTATGGCTATGATACTTCCTTAGTCACTAAACATTCAATTTACACAGCACATGACTCAAACTTTGAAAAACCATCTACATATGAAGAAGCCAAGAAGAAACCAGAATGGAGAAGTGCCATGGAAGAAGTAATAGAAGCTCTACAAGAGAATCAGACTTCCGAATTGGTACCCAATAAATCATCTATGAAGGTCATTGGGTCAAGATGGATTTATAAGGTAAGAAGAATTCTGATGGATCAATTAATAGGTATAACTCAAGGCTTGTAGCCAAAGGGTTTGCACCAACCCAAGGTATAGATTATGAAGAGACATTCTCACATGAGGCAAAAATGCCCACAATTAGAGTACTCATGAGTGTTGCATCTTCCACGAATTGGAAGATATGTCAAATGGATGTTAAAAATGCTTTTCTAAATGGTTGGATTTGAGATGAGGTATACATGGCTCAACCTCTTGATTTTGAAGACCAATTATATCCAAAATATGTAAGCAGGTTAAGGAAAGCCTTGGATGGCTTGAAGGAAGATCCTAAAGCTTGGAATCATAGACTTGTCACTTGCTTGCAGGATAAAGGTCCTATTGTAAGCAAGGTAGAGCCTTCCCTCTTTAATAAGACAAATCACTCAGAGTTCATATACCTTTGTGTATATGTGGCTCACATAATATTTAAAGGTAATGATAAAGATGGAATCAAGAGGATCAAGAAAGAGTTCAAGATCAGTGATCTTGGATTGCTCGCTTACTTCCTAGGTTTGGAAGTGGTATATACAGAAAAAGGTATGTTCCTCACTCAAAGAAAAAACGTTGGAGATATGCTCACCAACTTCAAGATGAAAAATACAAAGGTTGAAGGTACATCCATGGAGGTAAATCTCAAATTAAGTTCTCATGAAGGAGAACTCATTGAGGATGTAACTAGCTATCAAAGCTTAGTTGGAAGCTTGAATTATGCAACTCTAACTAGAGTAGATATATGCTATGCAGTTAGTGTGCTAATTCAGTTCATGCACTCTCCAAGGAAGCCTCACATGGAAGCATCCAAGAGAATTCTAAAGTACTTGAAGCTACAATTAATGAAGGGTTTCATTATCCATATACATCTAATATAGAAATCTTTTCTGATGCAAATTGGGTAGGTTCTAAAGATGATAGGAGAAGCATCTCATGCTATCTTACTTTTGTAGGTACTAAATTGATCTCATGGTTTTCCAAGAAGCAACCTAAAATTTCTCTTTCATCAACACATGCTAAATACAAAAGACTTACAAATGCCACACAAGAAGTTATGTGCATTGGAACCCTATACTCAGATTTAGGATTGAATACTTCTACTCCACATATATTTTGGGACAACATTAGTTCATTACATCTTGTTTCTAACTCTATCTATCATGCTAGGACCAAACATATTGAAGTTTAGTACCATTATGTGAGAGAAAAGATCATAAGGAGATACAAATATCATATGTATCCACACATCAACAATGTGCAGATATGATGGAAAAAGCATTGGATAGAAACAACTTAAATAGGTTCAAATCAATGATTGGATCACATGAAATCATGAAGGACTAAAGACTCAAGCATCTTAGGCTTGAGGGGGATCTATTGATACAATTAGCAAGCCTAAGTGCTTGGCTAAATATTCAAGACTACACATTAGTTCATGTACCTCACATGAAGAACCACATATGAACATCGTCTTATCAATTTACTTGTATTTCAAATCATCCCTAAAGTGTAGGATCACTTTTAGGCCAGGGAAAATTCAAATTCAAACTCAAACTATGAGTTTAAATAGAGATGCTTTTTGTCGTAGGGTAAGTGAGTGATTTTTGAGAGAAATGGAGCTACATCAATGAGCACACATTGAGTTCACTCCATGCATATGTAACCCACTACACTTCCCTTGTATGATATGTTCATTAGCATATACATTTTGATACATTTCTTCAAGTATATATCTACCTATTATTCTCTGCCACATCTTCATCATTATAGTGATTTTGTGAAATTGATTTCTCTAAGTGTACTCACTTATTTTCTATAATTTAACTTGTGTTACTATTAGTATTCATGAAGTTTGGCTTAGAGGATCTTGAGATATGAAGCATAGAAGGTGACTGTGTCTACACACCTTCTAGATCCTAAAAAGTCCGATGACCCCCCTAATTTGTTAGATTCATTTCTCAGTTTACGATATAGATACACTGATGAATTAACTTGATTTAGTTACCTATACACTCCAATTAGGTGTGTGCAAAAATCTCTCTGGTCAATTCATAGCAATGTGTGAGCCTTGAGAAAAATACTGAGCACTTTTATTCCTAAAATAAAAAGTTTCTTCACATTCCTTGTATATACAAGTTATCTGTTTTGATGCAAACATTTGGGAATGATGGTTCAAAGTACTTAGTGGTTCCAAAAGCATCATAATGAAGCTAAATGAGTCTATAAAGCATCCTTGGAGTTAACTTGGATGGTCGGGAGCATTGGAGAAATTATTAATGGACATAGAAGATCAACTAGAGGCATTGGACAAATCATTGATGAAGAGCAGATAATAAGGCAAGTGATCAATGGAATATAGGAAAATGAAAAATGGGAAGCTTTCACCATAGCCATGGACCTCTACATGGACAAGCAGGTTCCTTATTTCAATACCCTCATGGGACAATTGTTCACACATGAGGCAAAGCTTATGAAGAATGGAGACAACTCAAAAGATAATGAATCCTCTACTCTATATATAGATAAGAACAAGAATAAAGATAGCAAAGGCAAAGGTAAAAATTTCTGATGATGAAGGTAGTACCTCTCAAGAAAACTTTACAGGTAGAGGTAGAGGTTCAAGGGGAAGAGGCAGAGGAGAAAGAAAAGGCAAGGGAGAACCCAAAGCTCCTCTCCATATGTGCCATATGTTATGTAACTAATCACATTATTGAGAATTGATTCAAGAATCCTAGAAACCAAAGAGGAAGAGGTTACAACAGAGGAGGCTATGGAAGCTCAAGAGGTAGATTCAACAACAACAACAGCTATAACAACAACTCATACAACAATAATAATTATCAAGGAGAATACAGAGGAAGGAGAGACTACAACAATTATGCAGATGATCAAACTCAAGAGGATTCATTACTTCTGATGAACATGACCATGAAGCAAGGTAAAGTAGATGAATGTATATTCTATATAGACTCAAGTTGCTCAAATCATGTAGCAAGAAATGTAGCTCTACTCTCAGACTTGGAGGATCCAAGGAATATACATGAAGTCCAAACAAGAGATAACAGAATGCATCCAGTGGAGAAGATAGGAAATGCGAAGACTTTAGATGGTAATATGAACCTATTAAGCAGGGTATTGTATGTGCCAACTACCACCAAAAATCTCATAAGTGTAGGTGAGATTGTTCAGAAAGGATTACAAGTCAGATTCATAGAGAATGGAGCATTTCTTGAGGATCCACATCAGGGACTCAAGAGCGTAGCAAAAGGAGAAAGCTCAGGTTGACTATTTACATTTGAGCTCCAAGATACTAGAAACATTGCATTGTTCAATTATGGTAGTCAAACTTTATCAGAGTTGGAAATTTGGCACAAGAGGCTAGCTCATATAGGTGAAGGGGCTCTGAAGCAAATCACTAGGGATCAGATTGTGCTTGGCCAACCAAACATATCCAAACAACACATGATATACAAATGTTGTGCTTGTCGATTTGGCAAGTCTTACAAACAACCATTCAAAAAGAAGGGATACATTCATGGAGACCTATTGGAGCTAGTCCATACAACTGTATGGGGACCAAGCAAGAAGCCATCAATCTCTAGATCCAAGTATTACGCGTCATTCATTGATGATTGTAGAAGATGGAGAATACTATACTTTATGAAGCATAAAGATGAAGTGTTCTATTGTTTCAAAAAATATCTAGCACTTGTGGAAAATCTAATAGGAAAGGCTTTGAAGAGGTTAAGGTCAGATCGAGGGGGAGAATATTTCTTCCATGACTTTGATTCTTATCTCCAATAGAGAGGAATCAAAAGAGAGATTAGAATCAGGTATACTCCTGAGCAAAATAAAGTGGAAGAAAGAAGATATATCAAATGTATTTTAAAAATGCTTTCTAAATGGTTGGACTTTAGAGGAGGTATACATGGCTCAACCTCCTAGTTTTCAAGACCATTTATATCTACAATATGTAAGCAGGTTAAGTAAATCCTTGTACCGCTTGAAGCAAGCTCTTAGAGCTTGGAATCATAGACTTGTCACTTACTTGTAGGATAAAGATTCTATTTTAAGCAAGGCAGAGCCTTCCCTCTTCATTAAGAGGAATCACTCAGAGTTTATATACCTTTTGGTATATGCAGATGACATAATCATTATAGGTAATGATGGAGATGGAATCAAGAGGATCAAGACTCAAATGAAGGAGGAGTTCAAGATTAGTGATCTTGGATTGCTCACTTACTTCCTAGGTTTGGAAGTGGTATATATAGAAAAAAAGTATGTTTCTCACCCAACAAAAGTACATTGGAGATATGCTCACCAAATTCAAGATGGAAAATACAAAGGTTGAAGGTACACCCATGGAAGTAAATCTAAAATTAAGTGTTGATGAAGAACTCATTGAGGATGTAACTAGCTATCAAAGCTTAGTTTGAAGCTTCAAATATGCTACTCTAACAAGAGTAGATATATGGTATGTAGTTAGTGTGCTAAGTCAATTCATGCATACTCCAAGGAATCCTCACATGGAAGCAGCCAAGAAAATTCTAAAGTACTTGAAGAGTACAACCAATGAAGGGTTTTACTATCCATATACATCTGATATAGATGTCAAACTCTTTCTTGATGTAGATTGGGTAGGTTCTAAAGATGATAGGAGAAGCACCTCAAGTTATCTTACTTTTGCAGATACTAAATTGATCTCATGGTCTTCCAAGAAGCAACCTACAATTGCTCTTTCATCAACACAGTCTGAATATGGAGAACTTGCAAATGCCACACAAGACGCTATGTGGATTAGAACCCTTTACTCAAATTTGTGATTGAAAACTTCTACTTCACATATATTTGGGGACAACATTAGTTCGTTACATCTTGCTGCTAACCCTATCTATCATGCTAGGACCAAACATATTGAAGTTCACTACCATTCTGCCAGAGAAAAGATCATGAGTAAGGAGATACAACTATCAGACACATCAACAATGTGGAGATATGATGACAAAGGCATTGGATGGAAACAAACTAAACAAGTTCAAATCAATAATTAGGTTATAGGAAATCATGAAGGACTGAAGACTCAATCTTCTTAGGCTTGAGGGGGAGCTGTTGGTACAATTGGCAAGCCTAAGTGCTTGGCTAAATATTCAGGACTACACATTAGTTCATGTACCTCACATGAAGAACCACATATGAACACCTGCTTGTCAATTTACTTGTATTTACTTTAGATAAATGTAAAATCTAAGGAAATAAGGAATCTTGTGAATTTAGGGAGTTAAACCCATGACTCTTGTGGTAGGAAGAATCAATTCAAATCATCTCTAAAGTGTAGGACTACTTTTAGGCTAGGGAGAATTCAAATTCAAACTCAAACTATGAGTATAAATAGACATGCTTTTAGTCGTACAGTAAGTGAGCCATTTCTGAGAGACATTGAGCTACATCAATCAGTACACATTGAGCTCACTCCTTGTATGAGTAGTCCACTACACCTCCCTTGTATCATATGTTCATTAGCATATACATTTTGATACACTTCTTCAAGTATATCTCTATCTATTGTTCTCTGTTGCATCTTCATCATTATGGTGATTTTGTGAAATTGATTTCTCTATGTGTACTCACTCATTTTCGATAATTTAAATTGGGTTAGTTAGAGAAAAGTGTCTACGTGTCTTTCACCCTTCATCAAGTTTGGCTTAGAGGATCTTAAGATATGAAGCATAGAATGTTACTGTGTTTGCACACCTTCTAGATCCTGAAAAGTCAAGATGACCCTCATGACTTGTTATATTCATTTCTCAGTGTATGGTATATCTAAATTGATGAAATAACTTGATTTAGTTATCTATACACTTCGATTAGATGTGTGCAAAATCTCTTTGGTCAAGTCATACCAAATTGTGAGCTTTGAGCAAAATACTGAGCACTTCTATTCCAAAAATATAAGGTTTCTTCACATTCATTGTATATGCAAGTTATCTATTTTCATGCAAAAATTTCAAGGTACTTGGTCGTTCGAAATGCATCATAGTAAAGCTAAAGGAGTCTATTAAGCATCCCTTGAGTTATCTTGGCAATATGTAGATCAGATTTTGTGCAACAGCACCTCATCTCTAGAGCATACCTATACATCTCCTCACATTGATTCTTTGCAAAAAAATGATAGTTTGGACCACTTTCTAGATAGGATACTAGATAGCGGACATAAGCCATTGAGACACCATTTTATCTACAAGTATCTAGAATCCTAGAGAGGATTGCTACTTAGAAATTCTACTTGAGAATGAGAAGCTCTATTTACAAGTAATTTCCATCATTGATCATTGAAGATGTTGATCTTAAGTATTGAGAGGACGTGCTAGAAATAGACCAAAGAGTCCATAAATTTTGTATACAAGACAAATACTGTAGATAGAGACAAAGAAAAGTGATTTTGAAAAGTGAAAGAGAAAGAATATGGCCAAGCTTTTGAAGAACCAAAGCAAACAGCATGGTGGATGCATGCAAACAATGGAATGGGCTAATGGAGGCCCCTAAATTTACAAAAAAATCCCTTGAATTTTCCATTTTCATAGAAAACTTCACCTTTAGAAATACGTTGAGAAGCCCTTTCTTGTAATTAACTCCATTTTTGTGCAAGTTGAGGAGTCCTCCAACTTGAGGACTGATTCCCTAAACTTGCTAAATTTTATATGTTTTTCCTACACTCAAATCAGACCTCAAATGAACATTTAAGTCCTATTGTTTAACTAAGGTATACACTAGAGTGTGAAGAGGGTAAATTTTTAAAAAATACCTATAAAATTAATAGAAACTGATGTGTGTATCTCTTGTAAATTATTTGTTCTTAGAAAGTATGAGTTCCTTGGGAGTTCTTGTGTCTTGTGAGTGAGTAAAGCTTGCTTGTATGTGTATGTGTATACATATGTGTGTGTGTGTGAGAGAGAATCTTTGTGTGTTATTGTGCATTATTGGTAGCCTAGTGAAGATCCCCATATCACTAACACATCTCTTGGATTGATTTTTAGTGGTGAGAGAAACCATTGTCATTATGACTTTTCGAGAACTGGCTGCTAAAGAGGCAAAGAAGAAAGAGGCCAAAATGGTTGTTGGAGAGGCCTCTACATTGAAAAGAGAGTCTACTAATCTTGTGCAGAATGAAGAATGGGCATTTACTATTGTTTGCAGTTTTGAACCATCTTCTCATGAGGAGTGTATGTCTGTAGTAGACTTAGATGTTTGGTATTTTGATAATGGGGCAACCAAACATATTATCTCACAGTGTAGTTTCTTCACTTCACTCGAGCTTGCCCCTACACAAAATATTGTCACATGCACCAACAACACCTCTCATCCTATCATGGGACTTGGTAAGATCATTTTGACTACTACTGATGTTAGTTCTTTCACTTTGTCAGATGCTCTATTTGTGCCAAGGATCAAGAAAAATTTGTTATCAGTTTTTGCATTAGCCAAGGTTGGCTTGGTTGTGAAATTTGTTGATGACAAATATACAGTCCATGATTTGTCAAATGGCAACATGATTATAGCTTCTAGCATTTTATGTCATGGGCTGTATAAGCTCATAGACTATGAAAGATCTATGAATGATTTAACATGTGCAGTAAATGATTCTCAGGCTATGTCAGATGCAAAGCTTTAACACGCATGCTTTGGTCATCTGAATTTTGATAGTTTCCTATGCCGATAGAAATCTAAAATGGTTTCCTCTTTGCCCACACTTGAGGCACCCAAAAAACATGTCTATGAAGAGTGTGTTTTGGGCAAAATGAAGCATTCATCGTTTCCAAAAGATGGTTGATTTTGAGCTACTTAGAAATTGCTGCTTGTTCACAGTGATGTCTGTGATCCTATGTAGACACCCTCTTCTGGAAATTATCTTTACTTCATGACTTTCATTGATGATTTTTTCTAGGCACGAATGGGTATATCCATTGAAAGCAAAGTCCAAAGTGTTTATCTGCTACAAATCGTTTTTGGTTTTGGTTGAAAGTCTATCAACATGTAAAATGGGCATCTTCCATTCTGATCGAGGAGGGAAATATATGTCTTCTGACTTTAATCTATTTTTGGTTGAACATGGGATAAAACATCAATGTACACTCCCATGTACACCTCAGCAGAATGGAGTCGATGAACAGAAGGACACGTCACTCATGGAGATAGCTAGGCATATGATCAAGATTCAGGGTTTACCACATAGTTTTTGGATTGAGGTTGTCATGTGTGCAGCATATGTACTTAATAGGTGTCCCACTAAAGCACTACAATCTATCACTACATATGAGGCTTGGCATGGTCCCAAGCCATCGATTGCTCATCTATGTGTTTTTGATTGTCTGGCATATGCATTAGTCCCTGAACAACGTTGTAGGAAATTGGATGATAAAGCAATAAAATGTATTTTTGCTGGGCACAATTCTGAAAGCAAAGGCTATCATCTGTATCATTCACAAACTAAATGCATTTTGGTTATCCGTGATGTTGTTTTTGTGGAACATGCTATTCAACTTTTACTTTCGTGTACGAAGAAGACATCTCTTAGCTCCAAAGACATGTATGATACTTTGCTGCCTCTTTTTACAGGTAGATAGTCTAGTGTTGTACCTCATGAGGCAACTTCTGAGCCTTTGCAGGTTTCATGTGATGATGCACACCATTCCATTTCTGATGAGATTTTACATGATGCACTTGTTGATGAGAGAGCCGATATTGAGGAGGGAAAAACTATGACAAAATGGCTGGTGCAAACTTTGCATGGCACTAGATTAGATGCACCTCTATCATATCATACTCGATCATGCTCTCATAGTGCCTCTTTTGCATTAGATTGCTTTGCTATGGCTACCTCTAGTCTTTGTGATAAGAATGAGCGTGTTTCATTTGATGAAGCACAAAATTTTGAAAATTGGATGGTTGCTATACAATCTGAATATGATGTTATAATGAAGAATGGTACTTCGTCTTTATGTGACTTGCCTCCTAGCGAGAAGGCCATTGGCACTAGGTGGGTATACAAGATCAAGCGTAAGCCTGATGAAACATTTGACATGTATAAGGCTAGGCTTGTTGCTAAGGGTTATGTGCAAGAAAGAGGCATTGGTTTTGATGAGACCTTTGCACCTACATATCGAATGATTTTGTTTGTAGCATCTATGCACTTGCAGATCATCATGGTTGGAATGTACATCAATTGGACATTAAACGAGCATTTCTAAATGGTGATTTGCATGAAGAAATGTATGTTTTTTAGCCTTGTGGCTTTGTGCAAAAAGGTCATGAAAACCAAGTATGCAGGTTAAAGAAGGCATTATATGGTTTAAAGCAAGCACCACGTGCTTGGTATCAAAAGATACGTGCCTATCTGATTGCAAAAGGTTTTGATTATAGTCCAACTAAAAGCACCTTATATGTTAAGCATGCTAATGATGTGCTTCTTATCATTGTTGTGTATGATGACATGGTGCTCGTTCGTCCTCACGACAAGCATATTGCTGATTTCAAAAAGGAAGTAAGCCCAAAGCTTTGCAGAAAGCGAACAAATTCTCCCTAGGCAGAGCCTTCGTGAAAAGTTCTACAAGCTCCCCAAGCTCAAGGACACCTCTACGTGGATGGATCTATGATTTACGAAATTAGGTATTTTACAATATGGGTAGTGATACAAATCATTGTTTCAAAAGAAAATATGGTTTATATATATATATATATATATATATATATATATATATATATATATATATATATATATATATATATATATATATATATATATATATATATGCACACAAACAGCACAAGGAAGAAGGAGAAGCTTAGAGCACAACACACAATACAGAATGTATTACCACTAGAATGTACAAAGATAACTGGCCCATTACGGCAATCGGCGTATATACAAGCCGAGGGAAAAAGAGCTCCGAAAGAGGGAAAAAAGTGCCCTAGCAGTCATAGAGTGTTCACACACATCACTACCTAAATATATCAACAAATTCCTCTCTGGCAGTGATGCGGTGAACAAAGAGTTGGCACTCGTGTATAAGGAAGTGGCAAGCTATGTTGAATCAATCCACAAAAGGAAGTAAGCCCAAAGCTTTGCGGAAAGCTTCAAACTTCTGCCTAGGTAGAGCCTTCGTGAAAAGGTCTGCAATGTTCTCCTACATGGGCACATATGCCAAGCTAATCTCTCCAATAGAGAACCTCTCCCTCACATAATGATAATGCACCTCAATGTGCTTAGTGCGAGCCTCGAACACAGGGTTCCTCGCAAGTACCAATGGACTCTGACTGTTAGTGAAGATGGTGGTGGCAGAAGACTGACCAACACTCAAATTAGCCATAAGGAGCTTGAGCCACACACACTCAATAGTCACTGTGAAAGATGCCCTATACTCAGCCTCACAATTGGAAGTGGCCACAGTAGGGTGCTTCTCGCTCAACCAAGATATTCGTGAACTACAAAGCATGAAGCAAAAGCCACTAGTGGACACATGCGTGTCATAGCCACGAGCCTAGTCAGAGTCGAAAATGTCACGAGGAAGGAGATAAGGAAGAGAGCTCACACACACACTCTCACAATCAAAGAGAAGCACACACTCAGATTGAGGCAAGGAAGAATGATCTTCTTTCTCCTCTTCTATTACATAAAAAGGAATGTTCAAGAATGACCTAAAAACAAGAATACAACTACTGCAATATATGAAGACCAGTACATAAGGAAAAACCGAATGTCAACAAATGAGTGAGCTGGCAAGAAACAAATGTGCCATCACTCTCAGTAGATAAATCTAATAAAGCTCAATGAAGTGTCCCTGACATATACCGTTGTGACCACTATACATGTTAAAGAAATGAAAAAGTGATACGTGTCATCATGGATCATCACATGTTGAGCTTGATATCTCAACACTCCCCCTCATCCTCAATGCCATGTCCTCTAATGCAGGCACCTTCTGAAGCTTCTTCAGTTTCTCTACTCCAAGTGCTTTAGTGAAAATATCAACAACCTGCTCATCTGTTCTCACATAAACAAGATCAATATCACCTGGTAATACCTTCTCTCTGATGAAGTAAAATGTACCTCGATATGCTTGATTCTAGCATGAAAAACAAGGTTCTATGCTAACTGTGTGCTGCTAAGATTATCACAATAGATGGTGATAGGCTTTTGCACTTCCACACCGAAATCTGCAAGTAGCATCTCCAGCCATGATGCCTCACATGCTTCCATTACAGCACCTCTATACTCAGCCTCTGTACTTGACAAAGCAACAATGGGTTGCTTCTTGCTGCTCCATGTAATAGTTGCACCTCCAAGTGAGAATAGAAAGCCACTAGTAGATCTTCTATTATGAGTACTACCACGCTAATCTACATCGTTGTATCCATGAATCTGCAAATCTACATCAACTTCATAAAACAATGCAGAATCCAAAGTATCACTCATATAACATAGTGTGTGCCTCAAAGCATCCAAATGTAGCTTCCTAGGAACCTACATAAATTAACTTTCAAGTCCATTAGAGTAGCTTAGATCAGGCCTTGTAATTGTGAGATATATCAAACTTCCCATAATTTTCATGTACATAGTAGCATTTTCCAATGCTTCACCTGATGTAGTATCTAACGTAAAATATTAATCTAATGGCATACAAATCGGCTTACAATCAGCCATATCATACCTTTGTAGCATATTCAGGGCATATTGCCTTTGTGACATCCATATACCTATTTCTGTATCTATAAACTCAATGCCCAATAAATAGCATAGCACACCAAGATCTTTCATGTCGAATTCGTGCATAAGAAGTTGATTTACCTCTTTGATGCTTTCTTCATTATCACACCTACAACCAATTCATCAACATAGATAGCCACAATTGTGATGCTATCATCACCATTCCTTGCATATAGTGAATGATATCCATCACACATAGAAAATCCAATGATGGTCAAGTAATCAGTAATCCTTGCATGCCATGCATGAGGCACTTGCTTCAGCCCATAAAATGCCTTTCGCAATGTGCAAACATATTCTCAATGCTTTGAATCTTCATATCCTTGTGGCTGGTCCATGTATACTTCTTTATGTAACTCACCATGTACAAAAGCATTCTTCACATCCATCTCATGCAATGTCCATCCTTTTGCTATACCTAATGCAACAAGTGTTCTGACAGTAGACATTTTAGCTATAGGGTTGAATGTTTTCTCATAATCAATGCCATAAGTTTGTGCATATCCTTTTGCTACCAAACATGCTTTATACATGCTTATGCTACCATCAGCATTGTGCTTTACCTTGTAAACCCACTTGTAGCATATGGGTTTCTTTCCTTGTGGCAATGGAACTAGCTTCCATGTAGTGTTTCCATAAAGTGAAGCCATCCCCTCATCTATATCTTTTTCCAATCTGCATTTCCAATTGCATCTTCAACACAAAATTTTTAGCATCTTGTATTACCTTTGTCATGTAGGCATAATGACGAGCCACGTAACTATCATATGTCAATCATTGCACTAAATTATGTAGCCTCCTAGATCTTCTTGGTCCTATGTCACTTCTCCTTGTATCAGCTGCATGTGCCTTTCTTACTCCTGGAGTCTTCATAGAGGGCAATCCAAGTTCCTCATCAAGACTCTTTTCTGAACCGCTTGAATCTCCATCAACATCTTCAAAATCTGCACATGTTTTATGACCAGCAAAAAGATTTTCTTTAACTTTGTTGGATGTACTTGATGAATTTTTTGGACTAACATTTCCATGCAATCTTCCACTCCATGGATTTGAGTTGGAACTAGTGTATGGTGATGCATCCAATCCACTCAAAGCTTGAGATTCTACACTTGCGTTTTTAGCATTTTCTTTGTCATTTGTTTCAAGATTTAGTCCTTCTTTGGCATCTGCATAGAAGCTTGACATTTCATCCAATACCACATCTTTGCTCACCTTTACCTGTCATGTAAGTGGGTTATATCATTTATATCCCTTTTGCTCAAGGGAGTATCCAATGAAGACACACTTTTTTGCTTTTTTGGATCAATCTTTGTCCTCAATTCATTTGGAACATGTACATATGCAATAGAGCCAAAAACTTTTAGATGTGATAAGTTTGGCTTTTTACCTCTAAGCTTCTCTTCAGGTGTAACTTGATATATAGCCGAAGTTTTGTTCATGATGTATACAGCCCTATTAACAAGTTCCGCCCAATAACAATGAGGCATATTCTTCTTAGCCATCAAGACTCTTGCTATTCTGCAATTTTTGTGTCTAGCAATGTCATTCTGTTGTGGTATGTACCTACATGAAAACTGATGCCGAGTTCCATGATGTTTTAGAAAATTACTGAAGTCATTTGTCATGTGTTCACCTCCTCTATCACATCTCAATGTCTAAACATACTTCCCTTTCTGCGTTTCCACCATAGCTTTAAAAATATGGAAGTGAGTGAACACCTCACTCTTCGCTTTCATGAAATATACCCACACTTTTCGTGTATGGTCATGAATGAAAGTAACATAAAACCTAGAACCACCCATAGATGTGGTCTTTGGAGGACCCTAAACATATGTATGTACTATTTCTAGTATGTTCTCACTAACATGCTTGTCATGTGGAAATGATGCTCTTGACTGTTTTCCAAATTTACATGCTACACATACCTTTTGCATCTCTGCAACCTTGAAATTTGGTAGTCGGTGGACAATCTCCTTTGATTGCATCGATTTCAGCCTTTGCAAGTTTGCATGTACAATCCGTTTGTGCCAGATCTCTACATCAGCAATGATTCCTGCACCTTGCATTCATTCCAAGAATTTTCACATTTAAGGTGAACATCCTACCCACTTTGTTTCCTTTGGCAATCAATTTCCATCCCATTTGTACTCTTCTACATATAACCCGTCATCATTGAACCTGACTTCTAATCCCTCATCAACCATTTGTCCAACAAAAGCTAGATTCTTTTTTATATTTGGAACATGCAGCAGATCAGCAAGATGTTTTACCTTCCCATCCTCCATAGACAATGCTATGTTTCTTGTATGTTGGATAGGGTGTGATGTGTTATCACTTGTTTCAAAATATCCAAGAACTGACAATTTTTGCAAAGTACTAAACCATTCCGCATGACTAGTCATGTGATTTGAAGCACCTGAATCAACATACCAGACATTATCGTTCGATTTTGAAACACGAGCAAACATCGTATTCATCATGTGATGTTGAACCATGAATAGCTTCTTAGAATCATCTACACTTGTGGATGCATAGTTGCTTTACTGCCTTCTATTTTTTTAATTCTTCAACCTACAATCACATTCAAAGTGTCCAGGTTTACCACAATTCAAGCGTCCTTTACTATCATTACTTGAATCATTTCTTTGGAAATTTTTGCGACCTATTTGGCTCGCCTTGCCTTGAAACTGTCCTCTTCCTCCAGCATGATTTTGTTATTGATCTAGTCTTGGTTATTGTTTCCTTTTCCACTTCCAAAACCTCTACCTCTACCTCTTCCCCTAGCATAGTAGAATACCTCCTCCGAACTGGGCTTTCCTTGGGAGTTTCAATCCTCACCAAGATTCTTTTCTTCAATAATCAGCATGGATACCAAATCAGCGAAACTCAGAATATTTTCTCTAGACTATATAGAAGCTCTAAACTACTTATATGAAGCTCCTAAACCATGAAGGCACACTTCCACCTTATCATCATCATCTACATTCACACCAATAGATGCAAGTGACTCACATATGCTTTTGATTCTCAGGGTGTAGTCACTTATCGACATGTCCTTCTTCTCTAATGTATGCAGCTCATTCATGAGTTGCAATTTTCGTGCCTATCTTGTATGCTAATAGGTAGCCAATACATTACCATTCATGCTCGTTGATTCCATTTCTCATATGCTCTTAACTGGTCTGCAGTCTGATTCCTCTCTAGTAAGTGTGAAGCATTTTCATTCTCTCTTCGATGTACTTTCAAAAGCCTTTTCCCATGAAGAAATTTGTCATTCTGAATCTCCAAGCATGGAAGCTGTTCTTGTCCAGCTTATTGCTCATAAGCTTACTCATTCCATCTATGTTTGCCATTTCTGCAGCAAATCACAACACTGCAAAACACTACAAGCTGCACTTCTGTTTGAACACCATCGCACAATGACATGACAGTTCAATCTTAGAAAAACACAGTTTTCATGTATCAACAGTAAACAGAATCCCTTGAAATTCTCGACCTTGAATACATTAGTGTCGTCAAACAGGATGCAATTTACAATTTTATAAACTAATCTAATTTTTTTGTGGGCCCCATCTTATCGGCTCAAAACAAAGGTCGAGATGGCTCTGAAATGCTGATTTGACAAAAAAGGTTACCCTAAAGGGGTAACTTTCAAAACTATTTTGAGGTCTTCTACCTTCATGCCAATTTTCGTAGCAATCTGAGGTTGTTTGTGAATCACGCTTTCTCCATGCCTTCAAGGGAAGCACACACTCAAATTGACGCACGGAAGAATGATTTTCTTCTTCGTCTTCTATTACATAAAAAGGAATGTACAAGAATGACCTAAAAAAAACTACTGCAATATATAAAGACCCATACATAAGGTAAAACCTAATGTCCACGAATGAGTGAGCTAGTGTTAAACGTTAAACGCGGGACTAGCTGTCAGTAGTGCATTTAAACATTTATTGGGTTCTTGGGAGTGGAAGGGGTCTGTTAAACAGAGGCCCTATACTTAGTTCCCAAATTAACCACTTCACACACAACAATACACTGATGCTCAAAACACTATCAAGACTCCATTACACTTACAATCTTACAGTATTCAATCAAACTCTCCCACAATTGACCGAACACACTGCACTAGACTATGCAGTATCGTGATACAGAGTTACTTAATGAACTCAAGAACTGTTCCGAATACAAAATATTATAACACTAGAGACAATAACAGTAATCCAACCTTCACCGAATAGATACAAACAATCAAACAAAATCGAAGACACAGCAGAACTCAAGAATCTCAGACACACAGTACTGAGGGTCCAGTACGCAACTTAAAAAGACCCTTACTGTAGCTAACCTTTACCATATGAGGACAGACCTCCACGCTGAAGACAATACAATACGACTCAGAGTTCTCAGAACACTACCGCAATTACACAGACTTCATCCAACCAGTTACAACACCTTACAAGAAAGAGTGACACCACGATATGCTTAATCAACAAAACAATCGCAACCGAAACACCACAACACAACTCGCTCAGACAAACAGTCTAACGATCAACTGAACGTCTATGTAACTCACGAACAAAAACGGGTATCAATAGACAACTAGACAGAACAAAAGTAGTATACTCAGAATTGCTCAACAGACACTACAGCAGCGTTCCGCTTAATCACCCAGACAGACAGTCTGGTGATCCCAGCGAACGTCACTGAGCGTCTCTTTTTCATTGCTTTATATAAAGATTACAACATATTTGTGTAACAACCTTTCGTTCGTGCAAACAAGATGCAGTTTTTACAACTTCCAATCTTGCGGCCGACTAACACTGGCACGCACGGTGGACTCGAACCCCTGCAGGTTTATCAAAATGACGGTTCATTTATAATGCCTTCTAAATACATGGATCTGGCTAATCTAAAGGTTCGGGCGATTTTCCTTTTTAAAGCTTCTAACATCTGTTTCAAAGTATCAGGTTCTACTAATTGTGCATCTATTCTTACAGAACTTAGGGAAATTACTTCGGCCAGCAAAATTTCTTGCGTCTGCAGAAAGGCCTCTTGTAAATAAAATTCGTTTGATAAGGCCGCATCCCTGGATACTTTATCCATCTTGGCCAATCTTTCTTTCTGATTGTCGAGTTGGTTGTCTTTTTTATCGATCTACTGATTCTGGAACTGGATTGTTTTGGAGTAGGCATCTCTTTCTCTACGAAGATCTGATATTACTTTTTGCAGTTGAGCTTCTACGATCAATTTTTGTTTGAGAATACTGTTAACTTCTGATAAATTGATCTTGCATCTCTCGAGTTCTTCAGCTGTTTTCATAGCCAGATCATGCTGTTCTTGGCCTCGCTGTACTGCTTCATCTAGCAGCTGTCTTGTTTCTTCTAATAGATTCCCTAAAGCAATTCTTGCATCTTCTTTATCCTGTAGGTCTTGCTTCAATTGAATGATTTCTGTATTTGCATCATTTAGTAACTCGTCTTTTTGTCTGATCTCTACCAGTGCTGCATCTCTTTGAGCGGTAACTTCTACCTGTTCGGCCATTTGGGCTTGTAACTCCTTAAGTTGTTCTTGTAAGGCTTGGTTTTCGGCTTTGGCTACTATTAATTCTTCTTGTAGAGGACTAATGTCCACCTCCAGTACATCTACCTTGTGTTGGAATTCCTCTCGGATGCTATCAGTGACCTGTTTCATCTAGACTGGTAATTGCTGCGATAGCTGAATTAGCAATTGACCCATGTTTGCAAGCTCAGAGATCATGGGAATCGAAGGAAGTGGAAGATGAGGACGAGGTTGAGATGAGGATGCGGTGAGTAGCTGCTGGGAGTTCGGTGGAGAGTAGTTTGGGGATGAGGAAGAAGAGGTAGTGGGTTCTTCGGGAAGAATGGGGGGAGTAGGCATAATTGGGTTGAGTGGAGGTTTCGGTGGGGGAGTGGGAAGAACAGAGTAAGATTCTGTTACCTTTTCTGTGGTTTGTTGTGTGTCAGCGGTGTCGGCAGCTATGGATTCTACTGCTTTAAGCAGTTCCTCGAAAACTTCTTTGATTATATGTTCTTCATTTCTTTGCTTTTCCTGTTTCGATTGTTGTTGTGATGCTTCTTGTGACGAGCTTGTTTTAGATTCGGTGGGAGCCTCCTATTCTTGTTGTTGTTCTGAAGATGACTGTGCTGAAGATTCATGATGCATGGTAGTTGTGGTGTCGTGAAAAATTTCGTCTTCGTTTGCTTCTTCTTCTTTGTCGTTGTCCTTATCATTTGCGGTTGAACCCTGTACTTCGCTCTCGGATGAACTGATTCTAATTCTTTTTCGTCGGAAGAGTTCGAATAATTCCTCTCCGTCTTCTTCATCGTCCTCTAACATCTGTGTAGACTCTTCATGGTGCAGGATGGGTCCTCGGGGTGGGGGGTTGCACTGCTTGGATGGCCGGAAATAAGAAGTTGAGGATGTGCGGTAGCCTGGATCTTGGCATATCCCCCTTATTTACCTGCTTGATGATGGAGACGCATTCTTTGTGTATTCGCCGGAAGAAATATGATGCAAAATTGATTGGTTCTCGAGCAGCTAAATCTATAGCGGAGTAAAAAGGATGCGAGATTTCATAGGTTCGCTTCTGCAGGTTAAGAATGGCTACTAGGAATTGTAGCGCGGATCTCTCAGGTTCAGGACGGCAGAGGATGGCGTATTCGTTGGAGGAGCTCCTAGGGAATAACTGATTCATTGTGGCAATCGGTAGATTTGGGCCATTTTCCCGACCTTGCCGAGGGAGTCGAAACGCATCAGCAAAGGCCTAGAACATGATCACAGTTCGGGAGGGTAGGGATGTGATCGCCCAACTCTACTCGGTGGCAGGTGTGTTAGCAATGGCGGCAATTATCTGGGCATAAAATGGGTGGCAATCCATTGAATGCCAAGGCAGTTCAGCGAAATTGGATAACCCACGGGTGCGCAGGAACTCTCCCACGTCGGTAGGGAGTCCGTCACGAAAAGCGGCGAAGTTTGCTAGAGCTTCCATGGCGCACACAGTAAACGGAAGCACAAGACACAAAGCACAGGGTTTACACGATCACACAAATTACGGAAACACAATAGCGATTTTCGGCGAAACAGAAAAGGTTAAGTAGATGCTTTGCAGTGGAGAGCAATCAAAATCACTACTCATCGTGCGACGTTGAGATGATAACTTCATAACTTCGGTGTGCATGCATGAGCAGAATGATAATGTCGGGCGGTTGTTGAGCATAATTAGGTATTAAAACGGGGATATTTATAGACTTATTTTATTAAGCGCGCAAAAAAAAAGAAAAGAAAAGAAAAGAAAATGCAAAAGACGCGGCCAATCTGCAGAACGTTTCAATGTAGATCGGATGCTTGTTGGTACGGCCACAACTTTGAACCATTTATCACCTTTGGAAGAGGATTTTCGGTCAAAGTAGTCAACCAAAAAGTGGCTGGGCCCACCTGTTCAGAAATCCGGTAGGGACCAAACCATCGTAACTTGAATTTGCCAACAGAGCGATATGACTTTGCATTGTAAAAGAGTACAAGTTTCCCCACCGTAAAAACTGGAGTCCTTAGATATCGATCATGTGTTCGAGCTTGTCTTAATTGAACTCCCTGCATAGTCAGAAAACTTTTCCATCGATGCTCATCGAGTTCTCTGAGTGTATCCAACCGAAATGACAGAGATTCCTCAGGTAGTAGTTTCTGGATGATGGCTACACGTAAACTTGGCACAATGATCTCCATTGGTGCTATGGCTTCCAATCCATAAGCTAGTTTGAAAGGGGTTAATCCTGTTGATACCTTGTATGTAGTCCGGTATGCCCATAATACTGCAGGTAACAGTTGATCCCATCTTTTCCGGTGCTTCCAGAATCAGTTTTCGAAGCATATTCAACAGGGTCTTATTTGTACTTCCAGCCAAACCATTTGCATGAGGATAATATGGTGAACTGAATTTATGCGTGATCTGAAAAGAATGTGTGAGTACTTTCATTAAATTGTTGACAAAGTGAGTGTCTTGATCTGTAAATAAGCTCTAGAGGTAAGCCAAAACGCGGAAAGACATCTTTCATTAGACACTTTGCCACTGAAACAGTTGTGGCGGACCTTAAAGCCCAAGCTTCTGCCCATCTGGTTGCATAGTCTGTACAGGTCAGAATATAACGATTATTACTGAGTATTGCTGGCGGTGTAATAGGTCCAATAAAATCTAGACCCCACTCCTGAAAAGGTTCTAATGGCAAGACAGGTTGTAGAGGGAAAAAATGGCGCTGTAATGGCTGTCCAGATCTCTGACAATTATCACATTTTTTGACAAACTGCAATACATCCTTGTACATAGTAGGCCACCAAAGACCACTTTGCCGAATTTTTCGGTGCGTTAACTCTGCTGCAAAATGCCCACCGGAAGGACTTGAGTGAGCCAAAGTAATGACTAAATTAACTTCGTGTGGAGGAATACAACGGAGTAAAATTCCAATGTGATCCATATAGTATAATTCCCCAGCAATTAACTGAAATTTGCGACTGTACACTGCCATCTTCCTACGCATTGCAGGAGATGTTGTAGAAGGAAGACATCCATCAGTCAAAAAAGTTAACAACTGATCATAGTAATTAGTTGCTGGAGGAGGATTTTCTTCTTCATCATTAGTCGGTTCAGTATTGTAAATCGTTGGTGTGGTGTCGTCAACACCGACCGGAGCTTCACTAGAATCTAAGTAAGAAAGAAAATGTGCTAAGGCATGTGAGTTGCTAGGCCGATGGATTACTTCAAAATCAAACTCTTGTAAAAGTAGAACCCAACGCGCTAGTCGACCACCTAAATGCTGTTGTCGTACAAGATAGACAAGTGCAGCATGATCTACATGAAAAGTAAATCTGCAGCCAAGTAAATAGTGTCTGAATTTCTTTACTGAATACACTAAACCCAGACATTCTCTTTCGGTTACAGAGTAATTCTTTTCTGCAGGAGCAAGTCTTCTACTCGCATAGTAAATAGGCCGGAACCACTTATTGGTTTGTTGCATCAGAACACTGCCAATGGCAATATCTGATGCATCTACGAAGACATGGAATGGGCGATCCCTGTCAGGAGGCTGTAAAATTGGTACCTCTGTTAATAAACACTTTAGACGATCAAATGATGTTTGACATTTTGGAGTCCAATCAAACTGTTTAGGAGTCTTCGTGATTAATCGATTGAGTGGAATGGCTAAATGAGCAAGCCACCGTAAATGATGACCATGCCATCTTACTTGACCCATGAAACGCATTACTTCCTTTGGTGTAGTAGGTACAGGTGCTTCTAACACAGTTGCTACCTTATCTGGGTCGACTTGTATGCCCTGTGCAGATACAGTATGACCAAGCAATTTACCACATGAAACCACAAACACAGATTTGTTTGGGTTCAGACAGAGTCTGTATTCTCTGCATTTCTCAAAGCAGCACCGTAAATGGAACAAGTGTGCTACCATCTTACCGAACAAAGAGAAATCATCAAGATATACTTGCATGAACGAGGTAGGATAAGGGGAGAATATTTCCTGCATACACCTCTGGAAAGTACTAGGGGCATTTCTTAATCCAAACCACATAACAGTACAAGCAAATACACCCCAATTGGTGATGAACGCTGTTTTTGGTATATCTTCCTCAGCCATTCTGACCTGATTATACCCACTGTATCCATCTAAGAATGAGTACATTTTGTGTCCTGCTACTCTGTCAAGCATCGTGTCAAGAAAAGGTAGAGGAAATGGATCAGGCACCGTAGCGGCATTTAGTTTCCGGTAATCCACACATATGTGTAACTGCTTATTCTCCTTAGGGACGATAACAATGGGTGATATCCACTCAGCATGCTCTACTGGTACGATGAATCCGACTTTGAGTAACCTATCAAGCTCTGCCTTTACCTTTGCTGCATAGTTTGGATTCATCGGGTAGCTGGGTTGTTTGATTGGCTTAGCTTCCGGCTTCAGCATGACCCTATGTTGATAAATGCGAGGGTCCAAACCCTTCATGTCTTTGTAATCCCATGCAAAAACATCATAAAACTCTCGAAGCAACTGTATTAACTCTGCTTGAAACATTTCAGGCAATCCTTCCTTTATTTTTACAGGTCGCTGATTAACTTCATCACCTAAATTATATGTAATTAACTGATCTTCTGGAACATAGAATTGTCGGGACTTCTCTATAACATCGTGTGGGTTTAAAAGTTGTTGTAGATTAGTGTCATCTGCAGAAGCAGTATCTTCTTTCTTGACTTCTTCCGTCACAGGCATCACCGTACAAACTGCCGGATTCCAATTATCTACAATAGATTGTAGATCAACAGTTCCTAGGGAGATCAAATCAATATTATTCTTCAAAAACTCTTCTTCTTCATCATCTGACAAACCATTTAACATATGAATTGGTTCTACAAAATGAGGTCTAGCATGTAATTCACAAGGCTGTATAGCATCTAACTTAACAACATATTTACGATTATTATCCTTGAAAGTGAGTTCCTGTGCGGACCAATCTTGTATCACCTTGGCTTGTTTCAACCAAGGACGGCCGAAAAGCAAATTATAATCCAAGCTAGACTCTCGTAGCTCTAAGACGACAAAATTCATCTTAAATGTTGTGCCTTGCATAGTTATGGGCACATCTCGTACTAGTCCTACTGGATGGACTCTTGACTGGTCGGCCATTCTAACAAAAAACTGGACTGGTTCGATTTCGTTCCATCCTAACTTTTTACACAGTGTGGCGGTAGCAATGTTGACACCAGATCCTCCATCAATTAGTACCTATGTGATTTTATGATTTTTATACCATACCGTAATTAAAGGAACCGAATGATCAACCGTAGAATCAGGTTCTGGTTGCACTGTCGCTGTTGCCGGGATACAAGAGGGTATAGAACTGAACTGTTGTTGGAATTGTTGCCGAACTCCTGGTATTAGTGCCAGCAACTGCCCAAGGGGAAGAGTAATCGAGGCCTTAGATAAAATTTCCCATGCCTGATGTGGTTGAATTGTATTTTCCGCAGATTCTGAAGATGATGTGCCTGCTGAAGATGATGTGCCTGCTACTCGATTAGAATCTTGTTTTTGTGTTCCTTTCTCGGGTAACGGAGCCTGGGTCACCGGAATAGGATCTAGGAACACTGAAGGCTCGGTGGTGGTCCATTGACTAGCTTTATCATACATCCTTTGTTGTTCACGGATGCCTGGTTCAAATACTTCTCCTGCTGGTTGCAGTTGCTTACCGGATCGGGTTTGAATCACTGCAGCTTGCGTTTCTACTGGTGTGATTTGTACCATATTAGTAATTGGATTTTGACGTTCTTTCTTCCTCTGATCATACTCAGCTGCATCTTTACAAAATCTTCTAATGTGGCCAAATTCACCACAAAAATGGCCGCATGGTGGTGGCAAATTAGTATTTTCCTGTGCTGGTCCTGCCTGCCAACGGTTTGCATTGTAGTTATTATTTCTCTGTCCTCTGTAATTTCGGTATCCCTGCTGCTGATTGTTTCTCATTTGGGGAGGTACATAGTGATTGGCAGGCTGCCCTGGTTCTTGTGTAATTGCATTCATTGTTGCTGTTCCCTGTACTTTGGCATTGTATGCGTAGTTTTTGGTGGAATGTCCTGTCGTGTTACAAATAGCACAAAACAACTGGTTGAGGGTGCAAGTGGCACTGGTATGCCCTGAATTCTTGCACATGGTGCAGTACATCTGTCTGGTCGAATCTTCTGCAATATTTTTACTTGTTTTTAACCATTCCAGGTCTCCTATAAATCCTCCAACCTTGTTTTCAAGCTGCAAAGCCATTGCAATTACTGCATCTAGTGTCATAGCTCCCACACAGCGTATGATCATAATATGTTTAAGTTGTGGAGTCAAACCATTGATAAACCATTGAGTGATAACGTCATCCGGCAGGTTGGCATGTGCTGGTGGTAATTGCCTCAAATGAGTTCTGAATAGGGTGGCATATTCCTGCACTCTTTGATTCATCTTTTGTCTATTGTTTTGTAGGTAATCAAAAATTTCAGCTGGATTCTTCTTTAGCCTGAATCTCTGCAAAAATGCATCCCTTACTGCTTCATAGGTTCCGCAATGGTTAATATCATATTATGTAAGCCACCTGGCTGCTTCATTAACCAATGTAGACTGGAAGACAATAGCTTTGTACGCTGGATCAGGTGGATGATTGAGCACTACGTAACTTATCTCAAATATGCGTACATGAGCATCTAGGTCATCACCTGGAAATCCTCCGAATTTAGTGTACGTTACTCCTGTTGGAGTCGGCCGGGATGGAAATAACTGTTGTTGCTGTTGCTGTTGTTGTTGTTGTTGTTGTTGTTGTTGTTGTTGTTGTTGTTGTTGTTGTTGTTGTTGTTGTTATTGTTGCCCACTCATCGTGCTGGCGGTGGTATTGGGACTATCTTCTGTGTCCCAAGGCTCAATATCTGACCCGTCGGAATTTGTATCATCAGCCTGTGCACTCTCCGGCTCGATAATATTGTTCAGTATATTTTGGATCTCAGCTTTGAACACGCTACCTTCCTTCTTGATATCAAATGTAGGAAAGCTTACTCCAAATAGCGGTGACTGGACTGAAGATTCACCAAGAAATGGTAAACCGTCACCGGAACACTGTGGACTCTCAGCAACTGGTACCGAAATAACACCGGAAGGTGTCGAATTTTTACCAAAACAAAGTTCTTTTTCACCTCCACTGATTTCTTTGACCACGACGTTTCTATCCGTAGACTCTGGAGTCACTATTTCTTCGACAGACTGTGCCGAAAACACTCTGGAATCTGCCAGAAATGTAGTAAGTTCTACCAGAATATTACCGGAATCACTACTAACGTTCTTCACTTCCTTGGCAACTGAGTTAGACCTATCTGCGCTTCTATCTCTTGGAGGCGTCCTTAGCAAATTAGGTACCCAAGGTTGTCGGTACTTCGGATATGACTCACCGGATCGAGTAACCGGCATGTATCATCTTTTGTACTACTTGCGTAATAATACTTTCGATTCACAATCTATAGTCGCGTTTCTACAATCGATTTGCAACAATCTGATCTGTTGCCACCTTCCCACAGACGATGCCAGTGTTAAACGTTAAATGCGGGACTAGCTAACAGTAGCGCGTTTAAACATTTATTGGGTTCTTGGGAGTGGAAGGGATCTGTTAAACAGAGGCCCTTTACTTAGTTCCCAAATTAACCACTTCACACACAGCAATACATTGATGCTCAAAACTCTATCAAGACTCCGTTACACTTACAATCTTACAGTATTCAACCAAACTCTCCCACAATTGACCGAACACACTACACCAGACTATGCAGTATCGTGATACAGAGTTACTTAATGAACTCAAGAACTGTTCCGAATACAAAATACTGTAACACTAGAGACAATAACAGTAATCCAACCTTCACCGAATAGATACAAACAATCAAACAAAACCGAAGACACAGCAGAACTCAACAATCTCAGACACACAGTACTGAGGGTCCAGTACGCAACTTAAAAAGACCCTTACTGTAGCTAACCTTTACAGTATGAGGAGAGACCTCCATGTTGAAGACAATACAATACGACTTAGAGTTCTTAGAACACTACCGCAATTACACAGACTTCATCCAACCAATTACAACACCTTACAAGAAAGAGTGACACCACGATACGCTTAATCAACAGAACAATCGCAACCGAAACACCGCAGAACAACTCGCTCAGACAAACAGTCTAACAATCAACTGAACGTCTATGTAACTCACAAATAGAAACAGGTATCAATAGACAACCAGACAGAACAAAAGTAGTATACTCAGAATTGCTCAATAGACACTATAGCAGCGTTTCGCTTAATCACCCAAACAGACAATCTGGTGATCCCAGCGAACATCACTAAGCGTCTCTTTTTCATTGCTTTATATAAAGATTACAACGTATTTGTGTAACAACCTTTCGTTCATGCGAACAAGATTCAGTTTTTACAACTTCCAATCCGGTGGCCGACTAACAGCTAGCAAATGTGCTATCACTCTCGATAGATAAATCTAATAAAGCTCACTGAAGTATCCTTGACATATACCAGCGTGACCACTATACATGTCAGAGAAATGAAAAGTAGTCGAGTACCACTCAAGTAGTGAAAGATACACTTAACTCCCTACCAATGCTTGACACTTGGTCAATGCATAAACCTGCTCATCTATGAGATAGCAAACTGAATATATGGCAAGTAATGCATAAGTAAATCAAGCATCCAACAGTGTGCAAATAGAGAATAGCATCAAATGCATCTCCACCATCATGAAGACTCAATCGTAAACCTATTTCCATAGGAGTGGCAATAGGTTTATAGTCTTTAAGGGAAAAATGTTGCAATAATGTGTCAATATATTTTGTTTGACACAAAGATATTCTGCCATGAACCTGCATAAATTGAATGCCCAAATAATGATGCAAATGCCCTAAATCAGACATCTCAAATGAGGCATGTAGGTCAGCGTTAAAATAAAAAATATGCTTCTCATGAGGACAACTAAGCAGCATGTCATCAACGTACACAACAATGAACAAAATTACATCATTAGCATGCTTAACATATAAGGTGCTTTCAGTTGGACTATTATCAAAACCATGTGCAATGAAATAGGCATGTATCTTTTCATACCAAGCACGTGGTACTTGCTTTAAACCATATAATCCCTTCTTTAACCTACACACCTGGTTTTCATGCCCTTTTTACACAAAGCCACATGGCTAAAAAACATACACTTCTTCATGCAAGTCACCATTCAAAAATGTTGTTTTAATGTCTAACTAATGTACGTTCCAACCATGATGAATTGCAAGTGCACAGATGCTATGAACATTAGTCATCTGGAAAGTAGAAGCATAGGTCATCAAAATCAATGCCTCTTTCCTGAGCATAACCCTTTGCAACAAGCCTAGTTGTATACCTGTCAAGTGTTCCATCAAGTTTACACTTCAGCTTGTATACCCACTTAGTGCCAATCGGCTTCTTGCCATGAGGCAAGTCACATAAAGACCAGGTACCATTTTTCATGATAGCATCATATTCAAATTGCATGCCAGCCATCCAATGTTTGTAATTCTGTGCTTCATCAAACAAAACATGCTCAATCTCATGATAGAGACTAGATGCAGCCATAGCATAGTAATCTGATGCAAAAGAGGCACTATTTGAGCGTGAACGAGTATGATATGATAGAGGTGCATCTAATTTGCTATCATGCAAAGGCTACACCAGCCATTTTGGCATAGTTTTTCCCTCCTCAATATCAACTCTCTCATCAACAACTGCATCATGTAAATCTGCATCAAAAATAGAATTATCTGTATCATCACATCAAACCTACAAAGGCTGAGAAGTTTCCCCATTAGGGCCAGCACTAGACTGTCCACCTATAAAAAGAGGCAGCAAAGTATCATACATGTCTTTGGAGCTAATAGATGTCTCCTTAGTACATGAAAGTAACGGTTGAATAGCATCTTCCACAAAAAAAACATCATGGCTAACCAAATTATGTTTAGTCTATGGATGATCAGATGATAACCTTTACTTTCAGAACTGTATAAAAAAAACATTTTACTGCTTTATCATCCGATTTTGTACGATGTTGTTCAGGCACTAATACATATACCAAATAACCAAAAACATGCAGATGAGCAACAGACGGCTTGCAACCATGCCAAGCCTCATATGTAGTGATATAATGCAATGCTTTAGTAGGACAACGATTAACTACATATGTAGCACACATGACAGCCTCAAGCCAGAAACTATGTGGTAAAGCCTAAATCTTGACCATACACCTCTCCATCTCCATGAGTGACTTGTTCTTCTGTTTAGCAACTCCATTCTATTGAGGTGCATATGGCACTGTACACTGATGTTTTATCCCATGTTCAGCCAAAAATGCATTAAAGTCAAAATTCATATATTCCCACCTCGACCAGAATGGAGGGTACCCATTTTACATGCTGACAGATTTTCAGCCGAAACCAAAAATTGTTTGACTTCTAACTTCTCCTTCAATGGATATGCCCATGCATGCCTGGAAAAATCATCGATGAAAGACACAAAGTAAAGATAGTCTCCAAAAAAGGGTGTCTGCATAGGACCATAGACATCACTATGAACAACCTGCACTTTTTATGTAGCTCGAAAAAAACCATCTTTTGGGAACAAGGAATGCTGCATTTTTCCCAAAATACAGCCTTCACATACATGTTTACCAGGTGCCTCAAGTTTGGGCAAAGAGGAAATCATTTTAGATTTTTGCAAGTGTAGCAAACTAGCAAAATTTAGATGACCAAAGCATGCATGCCAAAGCTTTGCATATGACATAGGGTGAGAATCATGTATTGCACATGTTGAATCATTCACAGATCTTTCATAGTCTATGAGCTTATACAGCCCATGACATAAGATGTCAAAAGCAATAATCACGTTGCCATTTGACACATCATGAATTGTACACCTGTCATCAATAAATTTCACAACCAAGCCAATCTTGGCTAGAGCCAAAATGGATCACAGATTCTTCTTGATCCCTCGCACAAGTAAAGCACTTGACAAAGTGAAAGAACTACCATCAGCTGTAGTCAGAACGATCTTACGAACACCCATGACAAGATAAGAGGATTTGTTGGCACATGTGACAGTATTCCCTATGGGGGTAGGCTTGAGTGAAGAGAAGAAACTGCATTGTGACGTAATATTTTTGGTCACCCCATTATCAAAGTACCAATTATCTAAGTCTAGTACAGGCATGCACCGCTCATGAGAAGATGGGTCAAAACTGCAAACAGTAGCTAACACCCATTCTTCATCCCGCACAAGATTAGTAGACTCTATTTTGAGTGTAGAGGCCTCTGCAACAACCATTTTGGCCTCTTTCTTATTTGCCTCTTTAGCAACCAATTTTAGATAGCTCTTAATGACATGATCATTTGCTTTACAGTATTTGCAAAACAATTTTTGCTTGTCTGATTTCTTCTCATCTTTGTCTTCCTTCTTCGATTGTGTAGAATTAGCAGATTTTTTCTTATTAGTAGAAGAGCTCCATTTTTGTTTGCCCTTCTGATTAGCCAGGAAATCTTGATCTACAACACATATAGTAGAACTTTTTTTCCCAGACTAATCTTCCTACAACAAGACAGAAACTAACTCTTCAAATGTTAAGGCAGTTGGATTGCCTTTCATCATCAAACAAAGAGTAGAAGCAAAACTATGATATGAGTCAGGAAGACCATATAGAACAGTCCGCACAAGTGAACTATCAGGAAGGACTTCATCAATAGAAATCAATTGTTCCTTCAAATTCTTGATCTTTGTCAAAAAAATGTCCATAGAATCACCTTCATTCATGTGCTCACTCTCCAATTATTTTCAGAGGTAAGCAACATGAGCCTCATTCCTAGCCTCGTACAATGTGGTAAGTGTATCCCAAGCATCCATAGTTATTTTGCAAGAGCAAATGTGAAGAATAATGGCACATTTGATAGACAAAGGTATCAATGCATGTGTTTGAGCATCTCTACCATCCCAACGAATTTGATCTATAGTAGGTGCAACAGAAACAGCAACACAAATAGGAATATGTAGAATATCACCATCTTCATCACCATCTGCATCAGCTTCAGTACTTGTATTTGCAATACCTGTGTTTGCAAGTGTAATAGGACCTCTCTGCAAATTCAATTTTTTCCCCGCCTAAATTTTTTTGAGAAAATCACGATTCTCTGGAATTGTGCATATTTAGAAATTCGCGATTCTCTATAAAAATTTGCTATTCTTTGGATTTAGTGCATTCAAGAAAATCATGATTCTCGGGACTTAGGAAATTTGAGAAAATTGTGATTCTCAACATTTTAGAGTTTGAGAAAATCGCGATCTTTTGGACTTAGCATTTTAAGAAAGTCGCAATGCTTTCAAAGAAATTCGCGATCCTTTGGTCTTGGGAAAATTTGAGAAATTTGCGATTCTCTAGAAGAAATTTGCAATTCTCTGGACTTGGGAAAATTTGAGAAATTTGCGATTCTCTGGAAGGAATTTGCGATTCTCTAAACTTGCAAAAATTTGAGAAAATCGTGATTCTCTGGAAGAAATTCCGGATTCTCTGGACTTGGGAAAATTTGAGAAAATCCCAATTCTCTAGAAGAAATTCATGATTCTCTCGAGTTGGGAAAATTTGAGAAAATCGCAATTCTCTAGAAGAAATTCGCAATTCTCTTGACTTGGGAAAATTGAGAAATTTGCAATTCTCTAGAAGAAATTTGTGATTCTTTGGACTTAGTGCTTTTGAGAAAGTTGCAATTTCCTAGACTTTATGCTTTTGACAAAGTCCAGATTCTTTGCTAGAAATTCGCGATTCTTTGCTAGAAATTCGCGATTCTTTGCTAGAAATTCGCGATTCTCTAGAGTTATGCATATTGAGAAATTTGCGATTCTCTACATTTTGGAGTTTGAGAAAATCACAATCTTCAGGACTTAGCATTTTGAGAAAGTCATGATTCTTTGGATTTCGTGATTCTTTGGACTTAGGCATTTTGAGAAATTCGTGATTCTTTGGAAGAAATTCACAATTCTTTGCTTTTGATAAGTCGTGATTCTTTGGAGTGGATTTTGAGAGAGTCCCGATTCTTTGATAAAAAACACGACTCTCTGGCTACCTGATTTGTAAAAAATCACAATTTTTTGAGACGCCTTGTTTGACTGTTTTGACCCCTAGAAGCTTGATTGCACATAACTTTCTCATACAAACTCCGTTTGGAGTGATTTTGAGCTCGTTGGAAAGCTCATTTTGAGTACTACATGGAATTATAGATATAGTAACTTGAAGTTGACCCTCAGGTGGGACTAGGAAACCAAGGGAACTCTAAAGGATTTTTAGCAATACAAAGGGGAATTTTGGGACTTGAAGACAAATCTTATGAACCTGAGGTCTGATGGACATCTAGGCAAGGATAGACAAATCATTAGATCTTTTGAGGCTAGTGTCAACCATACAACCAAGTCCTGGGCATAACAACTCAGTGGTTATCCCTATGTGCTAAGTTCATACACAAGTGATTTAGAAATGTCCTTCAACACGGAAAGACCCACATGTCGCCCCAGAATTGCCTATTTACAAACACCAGAAGGTCCCTATAAAACACAGTTGGAATAAATTAGGACCAACCAGTTAGATGCTGGCATCTATGAGGATGTTCTAAAGCAATCATTTGTCCAACTCAAAAATCCTAATCAATCCTTTGGACTTGAACACCCAGTGGTCAAGTTTGAAGAGGTTTCATACATTGATAAGGAAGCAACCATGTATGTCGTTACCAACTTACTAGACAGTGATGGTGGTTCCTTTCTTGCTCTGAAACCACTTGTTGGTGGCCGTCACGGCAAAGGCTTGAACCTTGTTAAGCCTATGGAATTCGCCGCGCCACCAAAAAGATGCTAAGCTAGAGCGATATTAGAACACCTCTATAATCAGCAGTAGCTCAGCACAGTTACTGTCACTCAACATATAAGACTGCGTTTTGAATTTACCAAAAAATTCAATGGAACTTCACTGGACTGTCACCAGACTGACACCGTAATTATACCGTAATCTTACCGGAATCAACTCCTATTCTGTTTGTAATTACTTCAAGTGAATATACATGAAGTAAGGAAGTGATGCGTGAACTTCCTTCACTGAATGAACTCTTTTTGAAGTTTAAGGAAAAACTTCACCAGTTCAGAGTGCCTCTTTCCGGTCAGACTGTATTGTGTGTACATATTCATTTCACCAAAATCCTTGACGAACTGATAGTAGAGATGTCTAGCTATAAGATAAGCTATCTCTCATACAAAACCTTAATTTATTCTGCGAGATATGCTTCGTTGTTCTACCAGAAAACACGTTTACTGAGAAAACAATAACTGACCAAAAAATACATTTACTGAGAGAGTACCGGAAAATACGTTTACTGAACGAACTGTAACTATTAACTGACTTTCTACCGTAACATGAAAAGTCAAGTTTCTTCACATAGGAACAGTGCGCGCAAACTTCCACATGAACATGTGTTTTCTATTAGAGAAGATGTGTACAAAACTAGCTTGGCCTCTTCTTGCTCAAGCTATGGAAACTCTCCTATACTGAGTAGTTTCTCTTTACCATCTCTCTCAGATGAATACCTGACATTTCAGGTTTCTGTTATTCATCTTTACATACGCGATCTTTGGCGTCTTCTGAAAAACTTATCCTCTCTTGAACTCTATATGGGCTCTATTTAAACTGCGTGCTCTACTCACGCACGTTCTTGTTCGCACGCTTACTCACACTCATGCTCTTACTCGTACTTGCTTGCACGTTCTCTCTTTATATACAGTTTTGATTCGGTGTAACGAACTCTAACAAACTCTGATTCTGGAAGATTCTGCGCTATACATAACAGTCGTGAATTTGTCCCTTCACTAAGGCTTTTGATTTTCTGAATACTTTGATTCCGCTTCTCTTCATCTTTCTTTTTCTTTTATGTATGTCTGTATGTCAAATTCGTGAGTGATTCTTCAACAGCTCCCCCTCAATCACTAATTTGACTCTTCCTGTCTTTCATATATTTTTCTTTCTTTTATACCTGCCATTTCTTCGAATCTACTTGTCTTCGTTCCATCCAAGCTCTTTGTCAGAATATCTGCAATCTGATCTGTTGTCGGAGTGTATACTATTTCTATCTCCTTCTCCATTACCTTTTCCCTCAGGAAATGATACTGAATTTCTATGTGCTTTGTTCTTGCATGAAATGCTGGATTTGCTGCAAGATACAACGAGCTCATATTATCTCCATGTATGATAGGTATACCTTGATCAATACTCATGTTTTTGAACAAGGTTTGCATCCATATCACTTCTTTAGCTGCTTCTACAAGTCCTTTATATTTTGCTTCTGTTGACGATAAAGCCACTGTGTGTTGTTTTTTCGAACACCAGCTTACTAGCTTGTCTCCTAGGTATATCATATACCCATGTGTTGATCTTTTGTCATCTTGACTTGCTGCCCAGTCTGAGTCACTGAATGCTCTCAGCTTTATATCTGACGTAAAAGGATAATATAATCCTTCTTTTATAGTTCTTTTGATATATCTAAGAACTCTTTGTCCTGCAACCCAATGTTGATCCTTCGGACAATGCATGAACTTTGAGAGAACTCCCACTGCATAGCTAAGATCCGGTCGTGTTAGTGTAGCATAAATTAGACTTCCCACTAACGACTGATACTTTCTCATATCTTTAAACACTCTGCACCACTATATTTGCTGAGTTTATGATTTGCTTCAAGCGGTGTTGAAGCTTCTCTACAATTCTCCATATTAAACTTCTTCAATAAGTTTCGGAGATATCTTTCTTGCGTAACATATACACCATGATCTGTGTATGTGAATTCCATTCCAAGAAAGTATGACAACTTTCCTAGGTCACTGATCTGAAACTCCTTTTCAAGTAATCTCTTTACTTCTTTAATTCCTTCATCTGAAGTTCCTTTGATTATTATGTCATCTATATAAATACAAATGTAGATCATACCTTCTTCTCTTCTCTTGATGAGTAGACTTGCATCTGCCTTCGAACTTTGGTATCCAAGTTCATTGAGATATTTCACAAGTTTGTAATTCCAAGCTCTTGGAGCTTGCTTCAGCACTACAACATATGAGGGGCATACCGACACTGCATATACCGACGGTCATAGTCGGCGTCAATATAAACCTCGGAAAATCTCACTAAGAGATACCGACGGTCAAGTGACCGTCGGTAGGACCGTTTTAAACAGATCGTCGATATGGCCCGCAGTCACCGGTATAAGCGTCGGTATGAGCGTCGGTATGTGTGCCGGTATAAGCGTCGGTAATTTACTGGAAACTACCGATGCGTATACCGACGTCCATACCGGCGCCTATACCGGCGGCGAATTTTTAAACATACCGCGAACCCGAGAGCAAAACTTCACATTTCTGCGCGTGTTTGAGTACTGTCGGTCTACTATCGAACTTGTGCGCGCGAACCTGCATTGTCTTGTGCACACACACACACGGATCTCTCTCTCTACACACACACACTCTCTCTCGGCTTAGCTCTCACATATTGGTAAGTGCTGCGCGTACTGTTAGCATTTGTGTTTCTCTATGCTTTAGGGTTTCTAATTTCTCTTTTCGTTGATTTTGCAAAAGTTCCTTGGCGTCGATTGTTTGGAATTGGACGAGAGACGACCTACATTATGCTTTGACGACAACGATTCAAAAAGAGATATACTTGTAAGTGATTCTTTTATTCTCTATTGATAGAGAGAGAAGGAGAGAGAGAGAGAGAGAGAGAGAGAGAGAGACAAAGAAAGAGAGAGAGAAGAGAAAGGAAGATACACATTAATTTACACATGCATACATACACACATACATGTACACACATGCATGCTTACATACACACACCTATACACACATGCATGCTTACATACACACACCTATACACACATGCATGCTTACATACACACACACATATACACATATGGATGCATACACACACACATAAATTTACACACATGCATACATACACACACATGCATACACACATACATACACACACATATATACACATATGCATACATACACATACACATACACACATATACACACATACATACACACACGCATATATACACACATATACACACATGCATGCATACATACACACACATATACCGGCATGCATGCATACACACATATATACACACATGCATACATACACACATATACACACATGCATGTATACATACACACACATGTATACGCATGCATACACATACACACACATACACATACATGCATGCATACATACACACACGTACACACACATGCACACACATGCATGCCTACATACACACACATACACATACACACACATGTATACACATGTATACATACACACACACATGTACACATGCATACATACACACACATATATACACACATGCATACATACACACATATAATCCTATTTTTATTTTTAAGTTTTTGTTTTACATCAAATATATAAAAATAGGATTAGGGTTTTAGGGTTAAATATTTAAGATTAGAGTTTTAGGGTTTTAAATAGGATTAGGGTTTTAGGGTTAAATATTTAAGATTAGGGTTTTAGGGTTTTAGGTCTAGATATTTAAGATTAAGGTTTTAGGGTTTAGTATTTCAGATTTAAGTCTAAGTCTTTCTGATTAGGGTTTTAGGATTTTAATACGTAGATAACATATATACACAAGCACACATATACATATAATACATACATACATGTAGATACACATGCATACAAAAATATACATATTTTAGATTTCAATCTTTAAGACTAGGGTTTTAGGGTTATAACACCTACATAAGATATATGCACACATACACATGCACATGTAATACAAATATACATGTATATACACATGTATACAGAAATATACATATTTTAGGTCTACATATTTAAGATTAGGGTTTTAGGGTTTAGTATTTCAGATTTAAGTCTAAGTCTTTCTGATTAGGGTTTTAGGATTTTAATACGTAGATTACATATATAGACAAACACACATATACATATAATACATACATACATGTAGATACATATGCATACAAAAATATACATAGAATTTTAAGATTAGGGTTTTAATTGAATATATAAAATTAAATATATAAAAATAGGATTATGTTAGGAAAAAAAATCTGAATATATAAATAAATATATATATAAAATAAGATAATTATATACATAAATAAATATAAAAAGAACTAGTGTTTTAAATAATTTAATTAAATATTTATAATTAAATATATAAAATTAAATATATAAAAATAGGAAAAAAATCTGAATATATAAATAAATATATATATAAAATAAGATAATTATATACATAAATAAATATAAAAAGACTAGTGTTTTAAATAATTTAATTAAATATATATAATTAAATATATAAAATTAAATATATAAAAATAGGATTACATAAGGAAAAAAAATCTGAATATATAAATAAATACGTAGATAACATATATACACAAGCACATATATATATATAATACATACATACATGTAGATACACATGCATACAAAAATATACATATTTTAGATTAAAATCTTTAAGATTAGGGTTTTAGGGTTATAACACCTACATAAGATATATGCACACATACACATGCACATGTAATACATATATACATGTATATACACATGTATACAGAAATATACATATTTTAGGTCTACATATTTAAGATTAGGGTTTTAGGGTTTAGTATTTCAGATTTAAGTCTAAGTCTTTCTTATTAGGGTTTTAGGATTTCAATACGTAGATTACATATATACACAAACACACATATATGTATAATACATACATACATGTAGATACACATGCATACAAAAATATACATATTTTAGATTTAAATCTTTAAGATTAGGGTTTTAGGTTTATAACACTTACATAAGATATATGCACACATACACATGCACATGTAATACATATATACATGTATATACACATGTATACAGAAATATACATATTTTAGGTCTACATATTTAAGATTAGGGTTTTAGGGTTTAGTATTTCAGATTTAAGTCTAAGTCTTTTTTATTAGGGTTTTAGGGTTTTAATTAAGTATATAAAATTAAATATATAAAAATATACATAGAATTTTAAGATTAGGGTTTTAATTAAATATATAAAATTAAATATATAAAAATAGGATTACGTAAGGAAAAAAAATCTGAATATATAAATAAATATATATATAAAATAAGATAACTATATACATAAATAAATATAAAAAGAACTAGTGTTTTAAATAATTTAATTAAATATATATAATTAAATATATAAAATTAAATATATAAAAATAGGATTACGTAAGGAAAAAAAATCTGAATATATAAATAAATATATATATAAAATAAGATAATTATATACATAAATAAATATAAAAAGAACTAGTGTTTTAAATTATTTAATTAAATATATATAATTAAATATAATTAAGTAAAGGAAAAATCTGAATATATAAATAAATATATAAATACACAAACACACATACTTATATACCTATCTATATTCACATATTTATACATAAACAATATATATACACATGCATACATATATATACATGTTTTAGTTCTAGGTCATTTGGATTAGGGTTTTAGGGTTTTAACACGTACATAACATATATACACACATACACATACAGATATAATACATATATACATGTATATACACATGTGTATATAAATATACATAATTTAGGTCCAGATCTTTAAAATTAGGGTTTTAGGATTTAGGCATACATATAACTTAATTATGAGAAAAAAAATCTGAATAAATAAATAAATATATATATAAAATAGGATCAATCAAGAAAAAATCCAAATATATAGATAAAATAGGATAGCTATATAGATTAGGGTTTTAAAACTAGGATTTTAAGTTTTCTTAGGTATTTAAGTATTTAGGTCTTTAAGAGTTAGATTTTTAGGTTTAATAAAAAAAGAAATATTGTAAAATGTTCTAAAATGTCCATATTGTAGCAGATGGCTTCTTTGGATCCTGAAGGGAGAATGGCATGTCCTTGCACACAGTGCAAGTATCAAATTTATCGGAAACGACGGATTTGTACTGCACATGTTAGAGAGTATGGATCCTTTGATAGGAGTCGACTAGAAAACCTACGCTATCATTCGCATGGTCCCCCAGGTGAGCCGATGGATCCAAACGACATTGCACTGGTAACATCTTGTGGACAAAAGAGAGCAAAAGAGCACTTAGACGTAGAAGCAAGCACTAATAATATTACACAGAATGAACATATGGAAGAGATGCTTGAAGCTTTTTATGAGATGGACGAAGACCATGATGGTGAAGAAGGTGTCGACGAGAGTTTCATGGACACAACAGAAATTCCACGATCAGAAGTTGATGAAGAATATGAAAACATGCGAAGATTAGCTCGTTTACCACTTTACAATGGAGCAAAGATATCTGTACTACGTGCTTCACTCGCGATGATCAATGTGCAATCCATTTATGGATGGTCAGATAGTAGTATCACTGAATTGTTCAGGTAAGTGGAGAACAAATTGGCTTTCATTGTTGTATCACAATAACTTCATTTACTAATATCATTTTAATTGCTTATTGCAGGCTTCTTAAAGATCAAATTTTGCGAGAGGGCAATGCATGCCTCCAACACGTGGAGATGCGAAAAAACTTTTATAGTCCATTGGAATGGATTATACAAAAATTCATGCTTGTCCGAATGGTTGCATTCTCTTTCGGAATGAGTATGAGCATCTCCACGTATGTCCAAAGTGTGGAGCAAATAGATTTAGAGAAGACGTTATAGGCGAAGCAATCCCCGCAAAGGTTCTTCGCCACTTTCCTATCATTCCACGAATTAAGAACATGTTTAGATGCAAATCTATAGCTGAGTTAATGTCATGGCATACAAAGAGCAGGTCTACAGATAATGTAATGCCAGTGCCAGCTGACTCTGATGCTTGGAAGCACATAGATAGTAAGTGGCCAGAGTTTGATAGTGAGCCTCGGTCCATACGTCTAGGCCTAGCTATGGATGGAGTGAATCCATTTGGATTACGCAGTTCTTCATGGAGCACATGGCCTGTATGTTTGGTCAATTATAATATCCCACCATGGTTGGTCACAAAGAAAGGTCATTTATTATTAGCTCTTATTGTACCAGGTAAGTATAAGGTAAAAAATATGGATGTATATCTTGCACCACTTGTAGAAGAACTGCGCATTTTATGGGATGGGATCACTGTGCGTGACATGTCTCAACCTATAAGAAGACGAGACGTGCGAGTGAAAGGCATACTTATGTGGACAATGCATGATTGGCCTGGTTATGGTGAATGTTCAGGTTTATCAATTTTGGGTTACCATTCTTGTCCTTTATGTGGACCACGACTCGAAGCACGCTATTCCAAAGCACTACGTAAAACTGTCTATGAAGGACATCATAGATATTTGCCTGATGGGCATGTTTTACGTGAAGGACAAATTGGTCGACAAGCGCAATACCAAATGAAAGCTAGCGATTGGAAACAACTGTGGGATTCAGAAAATCCAGTTGCTGGCATGAAACGGTTGTCCATTTTTCATGAACTCCCTTATTGGAGTGAATTGGTGACCAATCATTTGGTAGACCCGATGCATATTTTCAAGAATGTGGGAGAGATGCTTTGGAAAACTTTGATCGGAAAGAAAGAAAGCAAAGCACAAAGGGACGACCTAGAAGAGCGAGGTCGTATGCGAGAGTTGTGGGCAATTACTAAGCCCAACGGAACAGTATCGTTACCAAGAGCTCCTTGGGTGCTTCGCAAGATGGAAGAGCAACAAGTGAAGAAAAAAATTTCAGAGTTTCGTACACCTACTGGATGCATGAGATGTCTAAAGACTGCTTTCACACAAAACGACGATCTTGCAGGACTCAAGTCTCATGATTGGCACAAGTTTTTACAGTTTGTGCTCCCTGTAGCCCTAAAAGATTGTCTTTCAGAGGATGTACGAAAAACCATTTATAAAATTAGTTCTTTAGTACGGTGGATATCTTCTAAAGAGATAAATAGAGATAGCATAGAGAGTGCGAAACTCAATGCTATTGAGGCTGTTTGTATGGTAGAGAAATACTTTCCCACAAGTATTCTCACTATTCAACTTCATTTATTGGTTCATGTAGTAAATGAAGTTGCAATAGCAAGAATTGTCCATAGTCGATGGATGTTCTTCTTAGAGCGCTTTATGAAGACATTAAAAGGGTTTGTTCAACAGAGAGCACGTCCAGAGGGTAGCATGGCAGAGGGATGGCTTGTACAAGAATCTCTTGTATTCATTACTGAGTTTCTACGCATATCGGATCCCGAAATGCCTCGCTTATGGAGCGATGATGAAGATGTTCGTCTCGTAGGCGATGAACCACAAGGTAAAGGATTGCAAAGAAAAATGGATGCAACTTTCAGAGAGAAGGCAATGAAGTTTTGCATAGTTAACTCTGAGCCTATGCAAAAGTGGTTAGAAAGGTATGAACTTGCCAAGGAAACTAACGCAAAGGAAAGAGCTTAGTTTCGAAGAAATCGTTCTACTCGATTTTTGCCTCTTCCAGAAAATCTTCGACCTCTCCCACCTTTTCCAACGAGCAGATGGCTAGATGTAGCGGTTTCACAAGCAAAGGCAGCGGGTGAAGATATCTCTGAAGAAGAAGAAGAACTCGCAAAAGGATGTGATTGGGAGTATATCAAATACGGTGCACTATGGTCTCATGGACGACACTTTCGAATCGCACGAATCGATCAAAACCGGTCTACTTTTGATAGTGGAGTGATGGTGAATTTTTTGCAAAAAAGTAGAGCGAGTGCAAGAGATGATAATGCTCTAGAAGGCGAGTTAGATTATTGTGGTGTGATTCAAGACATCTTGAAACTATCTTTTAGAAAGTTTGATTACTTTGTTTTTGACGTGAAATGGTTCAAAGTAGTCACCTCTGGAAGAAACGCAACAGTGAGACGAGATAAGAGTGGTTTGCTTCAAGTCGACTCCACAAGATTATGGACAGATGAAAGGGATACATTTGTACTTCCCGAACACTGTGAGCAAGTTGTTTTTATACCAGATTCAAAGATCCAGAGTGGCTATTTGTTTTACAAGTCGCTCCACGTAGTAGATAAATTTTTGAAAATGCAGATGTAGAAGAAAGTCCATCTCTAGTGGACTTAGAGATTCATTCGATAGTTGAGGAGGAAGAGATCATTGTTCCAGAAGAAGAGGTCATTGAAGAAGAGTTCATTGTTCGAGAAGGCGAAGCAATAGATGATGATCAGGAGGAAACCAGCATAGCAAGCGATTTAGAAGCCATCAATTTAGAGATAGATATTCTCGGTGCATCGGATCTTCAAGAGGATGCTAGAATAAAGGACTTTTGACTAAAAGACTTGTACGTACTAATTTTTGGTTTTTTTTTGGTCTATTTCCTATATTATTTTTCTTATCGCATGCTAATTATTTGAGTTCTTTTATTACAGAGCACGATGGGAGACAATCCTCCAGTCACTCCACAGTCCATGACAGAGGAGTAGTTTTTGGAGTTCATCTCTCAAGTTCCTCCTGCGTATATGGCCGCTGCATCACAGTATTTGATCGCTCGTGGTAGCACTCCTCTCGGCCTCACTCCTGGCGGCCTTACTCCTGCCGGCCTCACTCCCGCTGGCCTCACTCCCGTCGGTGTCACTCCCGCCGGTGTCACTCCTACCGGTGTCACTCCTCAGGGTGGTGCTACTCCCGTAGGAGGTATGTCTCCTAGCTTTGTGGCTCCACCATGACCATCTTTGTAGCCATCTCCTACTGGATCTACTACTAAACATGTGCGTTCGACACCTCAGCGCGATACAGGGTCTGGCCCGTCTCGTAGATCGAGGTCACGCTCTGGAGCAGGAGGTTCTAGGAGTGGATCTACAGGTAGGTCTGGAGGCGGAGGCGGCGGTTGTTGTGGAGGCAGTGCGACGGACGTTGTGTCGACCGCTTCTACTCCTAGGACGAGTACCTCAGATGTAGGTACGCCACGCAGTACACCACGTACACCTTGGGGTGCTCATGACCATGATGACTCCAAGGTGTATAGTATCCGAGATGGAGCTCCGGTGATGGATGCGGCTGGCAAAGCAATGCGTGCACGCATACGACAACTTTGCTCCATCCAGTTTGGACACTCCATCATGTGGAAATGGAGTGAACAGGATAAAGATCGGAAGAATTATATCACACAGACGATTTACCAGGAGTTCCGACCAGCCGATGAACAGTCGATTGTCAGTTCAGAGTGGATTCTGCATACCGCACGTGAGGTCATGTCGCATCGACGATCCGAGGCTCGTGATGCATTTAGAGAAGGCTTACCAAAGCCTGTGTGGTTAGATGCTGAGGAGTGGGACATGATTCGTGATGAGCAACAGCAGACTCCTGATCGATATTGCCAGCAGCGAAATGCCACAGCCACATGTCTAGACACGATTGGACCGTCACATTTGGGCAGCGGCAGATATGACACGATGCATCATGAGTTTGTAAGTACCATTTCATTTATAGAATTTATTTGTCTTAAATTTCTCATATATATTTCTCTAATCTTTTTATATTTGTTTCAGGAGCTGGCAATGGGTCGTCCTCCAACACGATCGGAGGAGTCATGGATATAGTCATGGGTTGACTGCACTATTGCAGGACTTGGAGGGATGCGGTACGGTAGTTTCATGGGAGCGTTTGCGATGAGGTAATTAATTTATAAACTTGGTTTTTACTTGTTTGTAATTTTCATGTGAATTTATCTCATTCCATTATTGTTCTTTGTTGCAGGATTGTTGATATGGAACGTTCTTTGCATGTGTATGGTAGTGGAAGACCAATATTTTGTATTTGATTTCCATATGGCAATACATTGTTTTTCCACATTTTGTAAAAGTGTCATATATGACAGTGGTTTGCCACACTCTTGTACATGCTTCATTATTGAAATATATAACTTCTTTTGTACATGGTTCATTGTTCATTTTGATTATCCATCTCTTTTGTGTACAATAATACTCTATTTCATGAAATCATATTTCGGTTGTCATTAGAGTACAAATCACATGTACTCGGTTTTTTTTGGGTAGAGTGTATTGTCTTTTGTTCAGCAACATCATGGTAATGTTGCTGTAGCAAAAGACAAAACATTCTGCCCAAAAAAAATTTTGCAGGTATGGTCGTCGGTATAAGCGACGGTACTCCCAGTAGTATCATCGGAATAACCGTCGGTACACGCGGGAGGCTATGCAGCAGAAACCAATTACCAATGCGTATACCGACGCTTTTAGCGACGCATATATCGACGCTTTTACCGACGTCTAGATCGATGCCTATACCGACTCTTTGATACCGACGCGGAGACCGACCTCTACACCGGCGTCGCGGCAAATAAAGCCGCGTTCATTTTCCTTGGTAAAAACCTCGGTATACCATCGATCTGTTGTAGTGCAGCTCGTAAAGTGCTTTTCTTAATCTGCAAACAAAATTTGGGTATCTAGAACTTACAAACCCTTCTGGTTGTTCCATATAGACTTCATTTGATATATATCCATTCATAAATGCATTCTTTATATCTAGCTGACTTAGCTTCCATCCTTTTGATGCTGCTATAGCAATTACTGTCCTTATGGTTGACATCTTTGCCACCGGACTAAACGTCTCATCATAATCTATACCATGCGTCTGAGCGTAGCCCTTGACAACCAGTCTAGCTTTGTATCTGGCTATCCTTCCATCTGCAAGTTTCTTAACTTTGAAAATCCATTTATTTCCAATTACTTTCTTACCATTTGGTTTTGGAACAAGTTCCCATGTCTTGTTCTCTTCCAGTGCGCTGAACTCTTCTTCCATTGCTTCTTCCCATTGCTTCTTACCTTTAGCTTCATCATAGTTCTGAGATTCTTCATCATCTTTGACCATATATGCATAATTTTTCTGAGTTATATAAGAAGTATCATAGGAATACCTTTTTGGTTGTTTCCTTACCCTGTTTGACCTTCTTGGTTCAAACTCTTCATGTGTATCTGAATACACATCTTCATCAAATCCTTGTTTATCTTCATTTCTCATACCTGATCCGATCCTGGACGTACTTGCCTACATATAGTCTTCATCTCTATTCACCTGTACAATTGATTTCCCTTTCTCTTTTCTTCTTACTTCTTCTTCAAATTCTTCAGTTGTATGACTTTGATCTGTATACCAGCTTTTCTGTTCATCAAATGTAACATCTCTGGAAACAATAAACTGTTTTGTTAGAGGAATCCATAACCTATAACCCATCTGCTTTTCATCATATCTGACAAACACATATTTCTCTGCTTTTGGTTCGAGCTTATGTCCGAGTTGTGATGGTACATAAGCGTAAGCTACTAATCCAAACACTTTGCAATGATCAAGTGTTGGTTTCTTTCCCCACCAAGCTTCATAAGGGGTCATTCCATCTAAAGCTGTACACGGTAATCTGTTTACCAAGTATGTAGCTGTATTTACGACTTCAGCCCAAAGATAGTTTGGACAATCCTTTTCTTTTAGCATAGCTCCTGCAAACTCAACTAGAGTTCGGTTCCTTCTTTCTGCTACACCATTTTGTTGTGGTGTATACCTGTAGGTTATTTCTCTCTTAACACCTGCATTCCAAAGATAGTCATTGAATTCTCCGGAGAAGTATTCTCCCCCTCCATCAGACCTCAGTCCCTTCAGCTTTCGACCTATGAGTCTTTTAGCATATGCATGAAAATGCTTGAAAGCTCCAAACACTTCTGATTTCTCTTTCAAAACATAAAGAGTTATCCATCTTGTAGCATCATCAATAAATAGAACATAATACCTCGATCCGCTGATTGATCCTTCTTTTGTTGGTCCCCATACATCTGTATGAATGAGTTCAAGTACTCCGTCATGTTTGAATCCTTTCTTTTGGAACGGTAACATGTGGGCTTTTCCCATCTGACATGCTTCGCACTTATGAATCATATGTTGGTTCTGTACATTCGGTAATCCCAGTACTGACTGATTTGAAATCATAGCTTTAATTCATTTTTCATTGAAATGACCTAATCTCTTATGCCAGAGATCAAGTTATGTAATCACCTTTTCACCATGTGTGAGCAATGCTTGGCCGATGTTCCCTTGTACTCTTAAAGTAAAGAGTCTGCCTTCTTTCTTACCAGAGACAATCTGATTATATCCATTCTCGAGATCTTCTACAAATACACCTTCATTTGTAAATCTGACCTCAAAACCTTTCTCAACTATCTGTCGCACACTAATTAAATTTTTTGGTATTGTAGGAACATACAAAACATTGGTTAGCAAATCTGCTCCACTCTTACATTTCACTTTTCCAATTGAATGTACACTATGCCTCGTGTTGTCACCTGTTTGAACAGTATGACTAGAACTACCTTTTTCCAATTTTGACATCAATTCTATATTTCCTGACAAATGATTAGAACATCCAGAATCAATGTAAAATACCTTTAGGTCTTCGTTATCTGATGTGCTGATTGAGTTCATCATCAATGATGTATGACTTTCATTCTGTGTGTCATTTGCGTAGTTGTTGTAGGTGGTGTTGTAGGATTGATTCTATCCCCAACTTCTTGCTCCACCTCTACCATAGCTGCCTCTTTGATTCTGTCTTCCTCTTTGAAAATTACTCTGATATTTTCCGCTTCCGCCTTTGCTATTACTGTTCTGATTTTGATTTGATCCTTGTTGATTGTGCCAACAATCATGAGCCAGATGATTACTTAATCCACAGATCCAGCAAGCCTTCTTGTTGTTAGTCTGACTACCTCTTCCCTTTCCAAAGCCTCTTGCTCTTCCTCTGCCAGTGCCTTTACCTCTTGCATAATAAGCCTGAGAACTCGACTCTTCTTCATCTTTTGACTTACCTTTGTCTGCTTTCTTCTTGTTCTTCATGTACATTGCAGAACTTTGTCCTTTGTCTGCATCTCCTCTCAGGTCTTGCTCATATGCGAGCATCAAACCAAGCAACTGATTTAAATCTGGTACAAAATGATTTAAAGAAAGTTCAGTTGAGAGTACGAAAGGTTTCCACCTTTCATCTCCTCTCAAACTTGTTAGCAGTTGCGCTATCAATCTGTGATCTTCGACATCTTCATTTATGGATCCAAGACTATCTACTAGATCCTTCATCTTAGTGACATAGTCATTAATGCTTTGATTCGACTTCTTTTTGAACATTGTGAATTCGGACCATAAGCTAGCCTTCCTAGCTTTCGTAGTATTTTGGAAGTGATCTTCCAATGCACTCCATATGTCCTCCGCTTTCTCCAGACCTATAATGTGTGGTAGTAGATGATCTGTAACGGTATTATAAATGTAAGCTCTTGCCGTTGCATCTTTCTTCTGCCACAGCTTCAAGGCTTCTAATTCTTCTTTTTCCGGTTGACTATCATCTTCGAAAGTCGGCTTCTTTTCTTCTTCGGTCACATACATCATTAAGTCCTTACTCATAAGTAGGCTTCCATGCGCATTACCCACGCGAGATAATTATCTCTGTCCAATTTATCAATCTGGACATGATCTGCCATGATCTTCTTGTTTCTGTTACTTCCAATGAGTGTAATGTTGAAAGATTTTACCTTTTGTAAATCTTTACCTTGAGACTGACTTCGAATGTTTCTTGACACCGTTTGTTAGCTTTCAACTTCCTTTATGAAGGTTCTTCAAATTCTCTTGTATCTTCACTTCTGTTTGCTCTTTGAGAATCTTCTTACTTTGCTACCACTTGTGTGGTTAACCAGCTATGAACCCTCTTCTTAGATCTCACGGCTCTGATACCACTGATGGTGGTTCCTTTCTTGCTCTGAAACCACTTGTTGGTGGCCGTCATGGCAAAGGCTTGAACCTTGTTAAGCCTGCGGAATTCGCCACGCCACCGAAAAGATGCTAAGCTAGAGCGATATTAGAACACCTCTATAATCAGCAGTAGCTCAACACAGTTACTGTCACTCGACATATAAGACTGCATTTTGAATTTACTGAAAAATTCACTAGAACTTCACTGGACCGTCACTAGACTGACACCATAATTATACCGTAATCTTACCGAAATCAACTCCTATTCTGTTTGTAATTACTTCAAGTGAATATACATGAAGTAAGGAAGTGATGCATGAACTTCCTTCACCGAATGAACTCTTTCTGAAGTTTAAGGAAAAACTTCACCAGTTCAGAGTGCCTCTTTCCGGTCAGACTTTGTACTGTGTGTACATATTCATTTCATCGAAATCCTTGATGAATTGATAGTAGAGATGTCTAGCTATAAAATAAGCTATCTCTCATACAAAACCTTAATTTATTCTGCAAGATATACTTCGTTGTTCTACCGGAAAACACGTTTACTAAGAAAACAGTAACTGACCGAAAAATACGTTTACTGAGAGAGTACCGAAAAATACGTTTACTGAACGAACTGTAACTATTAACTGACTTTCTACCATAACATGAAAACTCAGGCTTCTTCACATACAAACAGTGCACGCAAACTTCCACATGAACATGTGTTTTCTATTAGAGAAGATGTGTACAAAACTAGCTTGGCCTCTTCTTGCTCAAGCTATGGAAACTCTCCTATACTAAGTAGTTTTCTGTTTACCATCTCTCTCAGATGAATACCTGACATTTCAGGTTTCTGTTATTCATCTTTACATATGCGATCTCTGGCGCCTTCTGAAAAACTTCTCCTCCTCTCTTGACCTCTATATGCGCTCTATTTAAATTGCACGCTCTACTCACACACGCTCTTGTTCGCACGCTTACTCACACTCATGCTCTTACTCGTACGTGCTTGCATGTTCTCTCTTTATATACAGTTTTGATTTGGTGTAACAAACTCTAACAAACTCTGATTCTGGAAGATTCTGCGCTGTACATAACGGTCGTGAATTTGTCCCTTCACTAAGGCTTTTGATTTTCTGAATACTTTGATTCCGCTTCTCTTTATCTTTCTTTTTCTTTATGTCTGTCTGTATGTCAAATTCGTGAGTTATTCTTCAACAGACGGGACAAATGAGTTTGGAAACATCATTCCTGAGAATGAGATAGGAGACCTAGAGCAAAGAGATGTAGGATGAGAACCCAAGACTCCTAGAGGTAAGTCAGTTTTGACCAGAGTGATCATTCCAGATTGGATCCCTCAAGACAACAAAAGCATAGAACTATTCTTGAATAGAGAAATGGAGGAAGCCTTTTGGAGATTTAAGCCAAGTCAACCTAACCCAATAATCACCATCTACGAATTCGAAGACCCTGAGACACCATGGAAAGTCGTCTATCTAGATAACACATCAGAGAGAATGTTCTTGGTAACAGAGCATGACAGGCATGCTTACACTTGGAAGAGTGAATTGATTTTCCCTCCATCAAGATCTAATGTTTCCCATGGCCTCTAAGGTGTAGGATCATCCAAGGCTCATGAAACCCAATGAGAACGAACCAGAGAGAGACTTGAAGTAAGCTTTGCAAACACTATGGGTACATACTAATGAGGACTTGAAAATAAAAGACCTGAAAAGAGAGAGACATAGAGCACAAAGGCATCAAAGAGATGAACATGATTTTCCATTTCCTATATTGCGAGAGTACCCAAGAACCCTTAGACCCTCTCAAGTGCTCAAGATAATGAAAAACTAATTTGTTGGGTCAAGGGATCCTTATGATCATGTGGCCAAGTTCAAACAAGTGTTAAGAGCTGAACAGGTCAATGATTTGTTTGCTCAATTTGAGGCATTTGGTTTGACCCTTCAGGGTACTTCTTTAGCTTGGTTTCAATTCCTAAACAGTCACAACTACAAGAATATAGATCAACTGCTAGAAGCATTCCTTGTAGAATTTTCCAAGACTGGCATTAGGCATAACACATCATCCTTGATCCATTGCTTCAAGCAGACACTCCAAGAAAACAGTCTGAGATAGTACTTAGAAAGATGTGCTCTTCCAAAGTTACCAACACCGGCCAAACAAGTGTCCTTGTTTTTAGATGGCTTACTAAGCATCAAGTTAAGATCACATGTGTACTTGAAAGAGCTTAGATCCATAGAAGAGTGTGTGTGGATATGCATTGACATAGAAGAGAACTTGGGTGATGATTTAGAATTGTCCAAAATCTATAAGGATTTTGAGAGTTCTACTAGTCATACTTCCAGACCCTCCATTGAGATAGATGAGATAGTCGAGTAGGTTTCCAAGAAGCTAGGAGTTCAAAATAGAAAAACACCAAGGTTCACCTCATTGAAGCGATGTTACAACTATGGAGGATACCGCATGGCTAATGTATGCCCAATGCAAAACCAGAACATGAGAGAAATGAATGCTCTATATTGCACTATTGAGAGAAAATACACGAACCATACATCTCAAGATTGTCCCTAAGATAGACAGGCTATTAGAGAAACTTATCAGCAACCTTACCAACAAGCTAGGTATGAGAACCAACACCAACAACTATATTATAGGCCACAACAACAATATCAACCTCAATACCAACAGTAATATCAAGCATCATATTGGCCACAGCAAGTCCTAGGAAACCAACTGGAAACTCTTCCCAATGTGATTCCAGTTAAGTATGCGGTGGTAGAGGAGAACCCAAATAGAGCATTGGTGCCAATAACCCCATTGGTCTCAGAGAATGACCATCATGCTCATAATTCATACTACTCCTATGAAGATAGTCCACAAGCTTATTACACAGAGTCACTTATCAATACAAGGCACCACCTATGGAATCAAATTGGGAGCTAGAACACTCCAATATTATGTAGAAGAATCCTAAACCTAGGCCCCATGCAAGACAAGTAAGACCACAAGCCCCTAGAGGACCATGTTTTAGATGTTAGGGTGACCATTTCATTCGTGAATGCCCCCACCCACATGCTCCAAGAAAGGACAAAACATCACAATACAAGATTTTTGTCCTACGTGTGGGAAAGAACATCTCCTGAGAGATTGTCCAAGAACCCCTCTAGTGCGCCTAAGGTTACACCCATTAATGTGCTAGGCTTAATGGTGGATTCAAGTTCAAGTAGTGTTAATGTGGCACCTTCACAAGTAGTCACTAGGGCATAAGCCTTAAAACAGTCTGAACTAGCTGAACAATCAAAGTCAAGTGAATTAGGAGAGCCTAGTAAAAGGAAATTAAGGACTTGGAAGGATACTAGAGAGAAGGCCAATCATAAGTGGGCTAGAAAGTAATGATAACTAGAAGAAATCCTGAGAAATGTAGAAACAAAAATTGTGGACATTGCATCTCAAAACCCCTCACACGCCAAAACTCCATCCACTCCACTTCATCCCACCCCATCACCCATTGTAAATAAACTGCAATCAGGGTCTGTTCTTGCAAATCCAACCCCAAAAAACTTGGACATGATGTTCAAGGCCTACCAAGCTTGACTACACGAAGGGCCAATAGCTGCAAACCTAGATAAGAGTTACCCAAGAGCAAATTTAGAGATTGAACGGCCAAAAATGTGCATAAAAATGGTAGAACTAGCTCAAGCTATGCTCGAGGGTAATAAATTGTTCAATCAGACAAATTCTATCAAACCAAGTTTTCATTTCGAGGGCTTACTAGAAAGATTAGAGTAGTTGGTAAACAAAACACAAGTTTCTTTTCCAATGGATACCCCTCAACAAAGGTTACATCCACATCTGCAAGAACATTGAAAGCCTCGACATGCAACAACCATTTGCCTTTGGCATAAACTTGTCTTTTGCACCATTCAAGTCATGCATTTTGAGTGTATGCATCAATATAGGGCCACTTTACAGGACCATGCATAGGCACAATTGAGAATCTCAGGCACATGAGACACATTTGACATATGTAAATTATTTTATTGATACTAACATATTTCTTCTTGTTTTGTGATAATACTCCAAAACAAAAGGGAGCTTGTTCAAAGGTTTGGCTCATGGAACATGAATGAGTCATGATTAGTTGAAGGTGGAAATGTTAATTACTGGGCATTTATCAGTTTTGATAGAAGTGTGTCTTGGCTAGCAGATGAGAGTATTGCTACCTTATCTGGTGGATGTCAAGAACTTGGCATGAACATCCACAACTATTGTTTCCCCTTAGCTTGGTATGAGGGAAGAGCTTGAAGTTCTGCAACTTGAGAGATGCTTAACTATTGTATGTACGAGAGCATCCAAGGAGATATCTGCAAGGGGTATTTTTTGGTACCCTGCAAATCCTTGTATGTGTACTAGGTGAGAAGACTCCTGCTTATGGTGAGCTAAAGAGAATATGTGAAACTAAGCTTGGTGTAGTTACCCAATGCAGTTTTTCAAGGAATGTAACAACAAGGACATTCATCAACCACGAAAGATGCATCATTGGTCAATCACTATGATGGGAGTACAACATGAAGAGCATAATATCGATTGACCTTTTATGGTAAGCATCCTCTACTTTGTTCAATCACTATAATGGGAGTACAACATGAAGAGCACAATATCGATTGACCTTTTAGTTCTTGTCTCTTCCATGGAAGCTCACTATAAATTCCAATGTCCAATGAAATTTTACCTTGGCTATGGTACCAATGTTGTATGGTTGCTGTGTGGGAAACATCCACTAGTATTGAATACAATACCCATTAACAAAAACTCGATGGAGCTAAGCATGATCCCATCAAAATCCATTATGAACTTTTGAGTCATGGCTCAATCAGTACTATGAATAAACTTTCTTTTTTGGTCCGAGGCCTAATCTCCTAGATTATCTTGAATTGATTGAAAATACAAGTGAGTGCAGTGATACCAGGGTACCATGATTACTAGGAATAATCTTGTGTCCATTCATCTTAGAAGAGAAGGATGGTACATTATCACTTGCATGAAATATATGCAACGGAAAAATCTAAAGATGGGAGTATGGGCACATTAACAAGTGATGAAAGGGTCGCAAATATATTTTGAAGCTTAAAGTTGGTCTCAAGTTTTTGGCATAGGATTCTTGCAAATTATGATATCATATATGTTGAAGAATCACTCACAAATTTGGCATACAGACAGACATAAAGAAGAAGAAAGACAAAAGAGAAGCAAAAACAAAGCATTCAGAAAATGAAGCCTTAGTGAAGGGACAAATTCACGACTGTAATATAGTTCATAGAAACTTCTAGAAATACGAGTTTTTGAATCTCGGAACAAAATGTATATATATGAGTGAAGAAGGGAGCGGAAAATATATGATGCATAGAACCGGAATAGAATAGCGCATATAGAAACTGAGGATAGTGAGATAGAAGACGTCAGAGATTGTGTATGTAGAGATGAATAATAGAACCTGAATTGTCGGGTATTCATCTAAGAGAGATGGTAAGGAAAAACTACTCAAACTAGGAGAGTTTTCCATAGCTATGAGCAAAGTAAGGCCAAGCTATTTTTGTACACATCTTCTCTAATAGAAAACACATGGTCATGTGGAAGTTTGAGCACATTCTTCGTATGTGAAGAAATCTGAGTGATTTCATGTTACTGTGAAAGTTAGTTAACAATTACAATTTTCTTAGTAAATATTTTCTAGTACATCTACAAGTTAGGTCTCACAACATAGTGTAAAGTTTTTCATGAGAGATAGCTCATCTTGAAGCCAGTAGTCTCAACTATAAGTTGATCAAAAGACTTTTGTGAAATGGGACAAGTACACTTAGTAATGTGTCTGAAAGTAAATGCATCTAGAACTGGTGAAGTTTTTTTTTCTTAAACTTCAGATAGTGTTCATTCACTGAAGGAAGCTCAGATATTACTTCCTTACTTCATCAACAATCATTTGAAGTAATTACAAACAAAATTGTCGTTGATTCTGGTAAGATTCCGGTAAGATTACGGTGACATTCCGGTGACAGTCTGGTGAAGTTCTGGTGACATTTCGATGAGTTCAAAACACAGTTGTAAAGTTTTCAGTTTCAAAAAGTTTGCTAAGCTACTGATGGTTATAGAGGTGTTCTAATATTGCTCTAGCTTAGTTCTTGTAACGTGGTGAATTCCGCAGTTGAGCTTTAGCTAGTTAAGCTCACTCGCTGTGTTAACAAGTAGTACAAGAGCTCAGCAGTTGATGATGGTTCGTTAGAGCTCAACAAGTGGCAATTTTCCGTAGTCTTGTTAGTGAACAAGCTTTTTTCACGAATCAACAGTGGTATCAGAGCAAAAGGTTCTGAAGAGGAGAAAAGGTTTCTCAGAAGTAGAAATGGAAGTAAAGATACAAGAGAATTCGAAGAACTTTCACAAGAAAGGTGAAAGATGAGATGATCAACAACAAACGGAATCAAAGAAACGTTCTGAAGTCACTCTCAAAGGTAAAGGTTTGTAAAAAGTAAAACCTTTTGACATTACACTCACAGGTAGTAACAGAAACAAGAAGATTATGGCATATCATATCTCAATTGACAAATTGGATAGACATAATTATCCCGCATGGGTAATGCGTATGGAAGCCTTACTTATGAGTAACGACTTAATGATATATGTGACAAGAGAAGAAAAGAAGCCAACTTTCGAAGACGATAGTCAACCAAAGAAAGAAAAGTTAGAAGCCTTGAAGCTCTGGCAGAAGAAAGATGCAACGGCAAGAGCTTATATCTACAATACCATTACAGATCATCTACTACCGCACATTAGAGGTTTGGAGAAAGCATAAGACATATGGAGTGCATTAGAAGATCATTTCCAAAATACGACGAAAGCTAAGAAGGCTAGTTTATGGTCAAAGTTTACAACGTTCAAGAAAAAGCAAAGTCAAAGCATTAGTGATTATGTCACTAAGATGAAAGACTTGGTGGACAATCTTGGATCTATTGATGAAGATATCGAAGATCACAGGTTAATAGCACAGTTGCTTGCAGGATTGAGAGGAGATGAAAGGTGGAAACCTTTTGTACTCTCAACTGAACTGTCTTTAAATCATTTTGTACCAGATTTAAATCAGTTGCTTGGACTAATGTTTCCATGCATATACAAGTGCAGCTGAGAGTCCATGCAAATATGGATGCACTCGATAATTGATCTCTACTTGCGTATGGTCGAACCTTTTCTTGTTCATGTGTTCAAATATAAGTGTACTATTGTAGGAAGTTATGCCTGTTTGTCTTTATGTGCAAAGGTATCCATGGAAGTTGAAGATCATTGTCTGGACGGAAAACTCTGTGCTGGCCATGAAAGCTCTTTGCGTCTGTTAAAAGCGACAGCACACTACGCTTGACGACGACACTGACCTAACTTGCGAATGCAATGAGAGTATCAACCATCACAGCTTGGAGAATCAATCAAGCTATGGTGTCTTCGTCAATCAAGCTAGCTAATACCGAGAAACTATCAAACGTGAATAACCGAAACCGCGTATGGAGAGGTAGACACGGGTTCACTTATCCTCCTCCTGCAGAGATTGTGTTCGGATAAGGAAATCAAGCTGTCGAATGTAGTAGGAAGTCGCTTAATCACATCAGCGACCATGATTTGTGCGGTCCTCTTCTTTCGTACAATACTTCGTTTAGGGTTGGTCGCCTACGTCGGCTACATGAGAGAGAGAGAGAGAGAGAGAGAGAGCATCTATGTCAAGTGATAAGTGGACAATGGAAGTTTAGGCAATGTACGTGCGTGATGAAGAAGGGCAATGTAGCCATTGTTCCTAGCTCACGAGAGGATTGCCAATACAAAAAATCGGGGAACTCGATAATTCATGACGACAAGAAAAATAGAGAGGGTTGTCAATGGTGATTAAGCAAAAGCTATAAATAGACTGGAAGTCAGTCCCAACTCATCATTTTGCACTCAGCAACTTCTGTATGGTGAAGTTTTTGTTTTGGTTGTGTATGCGCATGAACATAATGTTGAGAATCATATAAATATCAACACATACACACACATATCAGTCATTCATTCATATATATATATATATATATAATTTCACAAGCATTCATTCTTACATTTATTTTTCCTATAGTGATCACGATTTCAGAATCATTCATTCATTCATATATACATACACACATACATATGCATACATACATTCATTCATACATACTGTTCAAGTTTTCCCTCAAAAAATGATGGTTTCATCGACATACAAAGATTGCATCTCTTTCCTACAGACGGTCGTCTTTTATCGCCCCTCCTTCTTGAAGTATATTTAACCGAACTCGAATTTAGTGAGTGCTTATAAGAGTAGTCTCCTCATTTTCTTCTTCATTTAGTTTGATACAATATCAGCGCCAATATCTTTAATACTTTTGATACTCCTCAGGTCTCTTAACTCAATTAAGAAAGGCTTGTAGCAGGAACTTATTTACTTTTATCATTTGAGGAAAGCCATGTGGACGCATTGCTTAAGGCACTTATATTGCTACATTTCTTGTGCCGACATATTTGTCTCCTCTTTGAATAGACCTCCAGGAAAACCAATCTCACAATGTTTATTTTCAAACGAACTTTTATGGGGACTCCGAATCAACTTGGCCCACTCTCACTTGTTCTAGTTTGATGGGAGGGCTCTTTCACCTCTATTGAATATAATTTTCATTGTGTTTTCATATAGGTAATGGACACATCTACATGCATGTATGTATTTATGCATATATGTATTTGTTTATGTATATATGTATGTATGTATGCATGTATGTATGCATGCATGTGTATGTACATGTATATGTATGCATATACCTATATACACACATATACACACATATTGTAACAAACTATTGTGTGTGTATATGTATACAGACACACATATACACACATACCTATACACACTCTATAGGAGATTTGAGATCACAACCTCTTGGTTAGGAATCTGATGGGCTAACCACTTGCCCCAAAAGCCATGGTTGAGGATTACTTCCTAATCCTCCCTCTGAAGGTATAGTTCAATCTGTTGGTGCAAAAGATTCCAAGCCCACATACTTGGATGAATAGCCTATTAGTCATGAAGTCTTATATGATCAATCCCTTGTAAAATCAAGTATATTTACTTTTGTAAAAGTGCACTAGTTGCATGTGGAGGTAGAAAGCATCAAATCTCGAATCATTGGGTAGTTGCATAATGAGAGAATATATCCTATACTCTAGGATTCAATTTTAGGTGAACTTTTGAATTTGAATTCAAAGGTTGGCTCCAAACGCAATTATAAAAGAAGGATCAAAAGACCCACCTAAGATCTCGACTCCATGAGATCATTTTGATAGGGATAGATTGTGAATTTAGAGCTCACTTCATAGCTCATTCACCTCCCACACATTGAGCAATTGATTATTGCCAATGACATTGTATTTGTACATGATTTAATACATACATTGCATTATATCTTAACTTCACCTCTCTGTCATGACTACATCAGTACAATGTTCTTCTTAGAGATTGTTCTCAATGTGTGATTGATCAATTGTAAAGTCACCAAGCATTCTGTGTACATCACTAAAGACTCTAGGATAGAAGAACCTTCTTCATTTGAAGAGGCCAACAAGAAGAACAAATGGAGAGAAGCCATGCAGGATGAAGTTGAAGCACTTTAGAAGAAAAATACTTGGGACGTGGTTCCCAAGAAGCCAAGCCTGAAGGTAATAGGATCTAGATGGATCTGTAAAATCAAGAAAAGTTCAGATGGTTCTGTAAACAGGTACACTACATGGTTAGTGGCAAAGGGATTTGCTCAAACCCATGGAGTGGATATGAAGAAACCTTTTCACCTCTAGCTAAGATGCCAACAATTAGGGTTTTCGTAAGTATTGCTGCCTCTAAGAACTCAAATATATATGAGTTAGATGCCAAGAATGCATTCTTAAATGGATGGATATCGGAAGAAGTGTATATGGCACAACCACCAAGGTTTGAAGATAAAGATAAACCATGTTTTGTATGCAAGTGAAGGAAGGCACTCTATAGCCTAAAGCAAGCTCCTAGAGCTTGGAACCATAGGCTTGTTACTTATTTGCAAGACCAAAGTTTTGTAGCTAGCAAGGAAGATTCTTCTTTATTTATAAAGATGACCAGCTGAGAAGTTATCTACTTATGTGTTTATGTGGATGACATTATCATTACAGGGAATGATGCCAATGGCATCATGCAAGTTAAACCATAACTAATGGAAGAATTTAAAATCAGTGATCTTGGCTTCTTAACATATTTTCTTTGTCCAAAATTTGTGTATATAGATTCTGGAATACTTATCACTCAGAGTCGTGATATATTGGTAAAATTCAAGATGAAGAATACCAAAATTGTAGGTACACCCATGGAACTCAATCATAAGCTTTCATGAAGGAGAACTCCTTGAGGATGTTACACGATATGAAAAACTTGTAGGGAGCCTCAACTATGCTACCCTTACAAGAGTAGACATTGCTTATGGAGTAAGTACATCAAGTCAGTTTATGCATGCACCAAGAAATCTTCACATGGAAGCTGCCAAGAGAGTGCTAAAGAATCTAAAGGGAACAATGAATGAAGGGTTATTCTACCCTTTCACTTCTGATTTAGACATAAAGATGTATTCTGATGCAGATTGGGCTGGTTCCAACGATGATAGGAGAAGCACCTCAAGATACTTGTCTTTTGTAGGTTCAAAGCTTATATTATGGTCATCTAAGAAGTAAACAATTGTGGCCTTATCATCTATAGAAGAAAAATACAGAGGCCTAGAAAATGCAACTCAACAGGCTATGTGGCTCAAGCAACTCTATGCAGATTTGGGGTTACACTCTTACACTCTAATAATATTTGGAGACAACACTAATTACACTAAGAACATTGAAGTGCACTATCATTATGTAAGGGAGAAGTTGTTTAGCAAGGATATTCAATTATCCTATGTATAAACGCATTTACAATGTGTAGATATACTCACAAAGTCTTTGCACGGAACCAAGGTGAGCAGATTCAAATTGATGATTGGTTTATAGGAAATCAAGGAGGAATGAAGACCAAGCATGTTAGGCTTGAGGGGGAGTTGTTGGTGCAAAATAATGCAAGCCCACATACTTGGATGAATAGCCTATTAGTCATGAATAGCATGTTATGATAAATCCCTTGTAAAATCAAATATATTTACTTTTGTAAGAGTGCACTACTTGCACGTGGAGTTAGAAAGCATCAAATCTCAAATCATTTGGTAGTTGAGTAATGAGAGAATATATCCTATAATTTAGGATTCACTTTTAGGTGAACTTTTGAATTTGAACTCAAAGGTTAGCTCCAAACTCAATTACAAATTGAACTTATAAATGAGATGGTATGGAGCTACAACAACATAAATTCGCAAATTCCAAGATAAGTTAAAGCACTCACATACATCAAGATAAGGAAAACAATACAAGGCAGATTCACAAGGCATAGAGCACATGTGGAAGACCCTCAACAAGGCTTCAAAAGGATTGCTAAATGTGAGAAATCTGGTAGAATCTTTACATTTGGGATTGAAGACACCAGAAACATAGAACTCTTTAATTCCAAAGATCAAACCCTATATGAGCTATAGATATGGCCCAAAAGGCTAGGACACTAAAGCAAATATGCAGGGATTAGAGTGTGCTTGGCATTCCTAATGTGTCCAAACAACACATGATATACAAATGTGGAGCATGCCAATTTGGCAAAGCCCATAAACAACCATTCAACAAAAAGGGGTACATATATGAAGAATATTTGGAGCTAGTACACACTATTGTGTGGGGTCCAAGAAAAGATCCATCAATCTCAGGTTCAAGGCACTATGTTCCATTTATAGATGATTATAGTAGATGGACAATCCTTTATTTCATGAACCATAAGGATGAATTATTTACATGTTTCAAAGGGTATTTAACATTAGTTGAGAACCAAACAGGTCGAAGCTTGAAGAGGATCATATCTGATGGAGGAGGTGAGTACTTTTCATATAAATTTGATTCATTCTTACACAAAAGAGGCATAAAGATGGAAGTAACTACAAGGTATACTCCTCAATCAAATGTAGTGGTAGAGAGAAGGACCACATTGATAATTGAAGCTGCAAGATCAATGTTGAATGAGAAGAAGGTACCCAACTACCTATGGGCAGTGGTTGTTTCCAAAGCTACTTACTTAGTTAACAGGATCACATCCAAATCTTTGGATGTAATAACACCGTATGAAGCATGGAATGGTAGGAGACTCTCATTGGATCGTTGCAAAATATTTGGGTGCATTGCTTATGCACATATTCCCTCATAGGTTAGAGGGAAGCTTGACCCTAAAACGGAAAAGTGTATATTCATTGGGTATGACCAAAACCAGAAGGCTTATAGGCTATACAATCCCCGTAACTAACGATTTATAGTTAGTAGGGATGTAGTATTAGATGAAAATAATTAATGGTTTGAAGATGATTGCAAGAAGATCAAATTACCTTATGATTTGGAAAATGAATTTCCAACTTTCATTTTAGAAGATCAAGAATTACGAGAAGATATCAATTTAGAGGATGAAGAGAAGATTGACTTCAAGGCTTGTAAGTCAAGAGGCAAGACCAAACTCAAGCAATTAGAAGACATTGGTACCAGAGTCCTCCAATCAAGCACTTAGGAGATCTGAAAGGGGAAGAAAAAAACCCATAAGGTATAGCTATGACACATCATTACTCACCAAGCATTTTGTGTATATCGCTAAAGACTCTAGGACAGAAGAACCTTCTTCATTTGAAGAGTCCAATAAGAAGAAAGAATGGAGAGAAGCCATGCAGGATGAAGGTGAAGCACTTCAAAAGAACAATAAATCAGACTTGGTTCCCAAGAAGCCAAGCATGAAGGTAATAGGATCTATGGATATATAAAATCAAGAAAAATTCAGATGGTTCGATAAACACGTACGAGGCAAGGTTAGTGGCAAAGCGAGTTTCTCGAACTCATGGAGTGGATTATCAAGAAATCTTTTGACCTATGGCTAAGATGCCAACAATTAGGGTTTTCTCTAAGAACTGAAATCTATATTAGTTAGATGTCAAGAATGGATTTTTAAATGGATGGATATGAGAAGAAGTGTATATGGCACAAAAACTAGGGTTTGAACATAAAGATAAACCAGGTTTTGTATGCAAGCTAAGGAAGGCACTCTATGGCCTAAAGCACACTCCTAGAGCTTTCAACCATAGGCTTGTTACTTATTTTCATGATCAAAGTTTTGTAGCTAACAAGGCAAATTCTTCTTTATTTATAAAGAAAACCAAATGAGAAGTTATCTACTTATGTGTTTATGTGGATGACATTATCATTAGAGGGAATGATGCCAATGGCATCAAGGAAGTTAAAGCTCAACTAATGGAAGAAGTTAAAAATTAGTGACCTTGGCTTGTCAACATATTTTCTTGGTCTAGAACTTGTGTATACAGATTCTAGAATATTTATTACTCACAGAAAATATATATATTTATGATATATTGGTAAAATTGAAGATGAATACCAAAAATGTAGGTACACCCATGGAACGCAATCATAAGCTTAGTTCTCATGAAGGAGAACTCGTTGAGGATGTTACACGATATCAAAAACTTGTAGGGAGCCTCAACTATGCTACCCTAACAAGAGTAGACATTGCTTATGGAGCAAGTGCATTAAGTCAGTTTATGCATGCACCAAGAAATCCTCACATGGAATGTACCATGATGGTGCTAAAGAATCTAAAGGGAAGAATGAGTGAATGGTTATTCTCCCCTTTCACTTTTGATTTAGACATAAAGATGTATTCTGATGCAGATTGGGCTGGCTCCAAGGATGATAGAAGAAGCATCTTAGGATACTTGTCTTTTGCAGATTCAAAGCTTATACTATGGTCATCTAAGAAGCAATCAACTGTGGCCTTACCATCTACAGAAGTAGAATAGAGAGGCCTAACAAATGCAGCTCAAGAGGCTATGTGGCTCAAGCAACTCTATGAAAATTTGGGGTTACACTCTTACACATCTTATAATCTTTGGAGACAACACGAGTTCACTTCATTTGGTTGTTAATCCTATATATCATGCAAGGACTAAGCACACTCAAGTGCACTATCATTATGTAAGGGAGAAGTTGCTTAGCAAGGATATTAAGCTATCATATGTATCAACTCATTTACAACGTGTAGATATACTCATAGAGTCTTTGGATGGAACCAAGATGAGCAGATTCAAATTGATGATTGGCTTGTAGAAAATCAAGGAGGAATGAAGACCAAGCATGTTAGGCTTGAGGGGGAGCTGTTGGTGCAAAAGATTCCTAGCACACATACTTGGATGAATAGCTTGATAGTCATGAAGGCTTATATGCTCAATCCCTTAAAAAATCAAGTATATTTACTTTTGTAAAAGTGCACTACTTGCATGTGAAGTTAGAAAGCATCAAATCTCAAATCATTTGGTAGGATCAGATCTGAAGGAGGTAGTGAGTACTAAAGAGGATCAGATCTGTTGGAGGTGGTGAGTATTTTTCACATGAATTTGATTCATTCTTACACAACAGAGGCATAAAGAGGGAAGTAACAACAAGATATACTCCCCAATTAAATGGAGTGGTAGAGAGAAGGAACAGATTAATAGTTGAAGCTGCAAGATCAATGTTGAATGAGAAGAAGCTACCCAACTACCTATGGGCAGAGGCTATTTCCACAACTACTTACTTACTTAACAAGCTCCCATCCAAATCTTTGGATGGAATAACAACCTAAAAAGCATGGAATGGCAGGAGACCCTCATTGGATCATTGCAAAATATTTGGGTGCATTCCTTATGCACACATTCCCTTATAGGTTAGAGGAAAGCTTGACCCTAAAGCTGAAAAAGTGTATATTCATTGGGTATGACCAAAACTAGAAGGGTTATAGGTTACACAATCCCACTAACTAAGGATTTATAGTTATTAGGGATGTAGTATTTGATGAACATAATTAATGGTTTGGAGATGATTGCAAGAAGATCAAATTACCTTATGATTTGGAAAATGAATTTACAACTCTCATTCAAGAAGATCAACAATTACCATAAGATATCAATTGAGAGGATGAAGAGAAGATTCACTTCAAGGTTTAGAAGTCAAGAGGCAAGACCAAACTCAAGCAATTAGAAGACATACATGAGTCCTCAAATTCAGCACTTAGGAGATCTCAAAGAGAAAGCAAAAAACCCATAAGGTATGGCTATGACACATCATTAGTCACCAAGCATTCTATGTATATCACTAAAGACTCTAGGAGAGAAGAACCTTCTTCATTTGAAGAGGCCAATAACAAGAAAGAATGGAGAGAAGCCATGCAAGATGAAGTTGAAGCACTTCAGAAGAACAATACAGAACAATACATGGGACTTGGTTCCCAAGAATCCAAGTGTATCGCGGCCCCGTCAATTGCACATCTCTCCTCTCTCTCTCTCTCTCTCTCTCTCTCTCTCTCTCTCTTTCTCTCTCTCTCTCTCTCTCTCTCTCTCTCTCTCTCTCTCTCTCTCTCTCTCTCTCTCTCTCTCTCTCTCTCTCTCTCTCTCTCTCTCTCTCTCTCTCTCTCTCTCTCTCTCTCTCTCTCTCTCTCTCTCTCTCTCTCTCCCCCTCCCCCTCGCCAGCCCCGCACCCCACCCTGCCAGTCCCCGCAACCCCCCGCCCCGCCAACCCCTGCACCCCCACCCCTCCAGCCCCCGCATCCCGTGCCCCGCCAGTCCGTGCACCCCCTGCGCCGCCAGTCCCCGTAGTCCCCCCCACATCTCGCCAGCCCCCCGTCCCTCTCTCTCTCTCTCTCTCTCTCTCTCTCTCTCTCTCTCTCTCTCTCTCTCTCTCTCTCTCTCTCTCTCTCTCTCTCTCTTTGTGCCACCCCCACCCCATCTCGCAGCCCCCGCATCCTTCCCCACAGCCCCCCTCCCCGCAACCTTCTCTCCCGCAGCCCCCCGCGTCCCACCCCTCCCTAATGTTTTCATTTACCAACTCTCTGATGCACCATTCTCATTTAACACATTCGTTGACTACCTCCAGATTTGATGGCTCACATTCTTAATGCCAGCTGCATTATTAGAATAGATTTTGCATGGCATTTCAACTTTCAAGCATACTTAATCCTATTGTAACTCATACGGAACATCCCCACTGCATCTACTCATGTCACATCTCAAATACTTTATTTTGGTGTAACAACGTGCATGCCTTGCTACAAGTTTCCTGCACGGCTTAACAGTCAAACTATACAATCATCAATACACTCCAGCATCCATGAAAGTTGTGGTCATATAAGAAAGTGCTTTGTTTTCATAAATCCCCTTGCTTAAGTGATGAGCCACAAAAAACCCCCACAACCATCCCCACCACCATCTCCACCACCCCCTCCGCCCCCTCATCTTTTTCCCCACAACCCCCACAACCACCCCCACCACCATCTCCATCGTCCCCCTCCATCCCCCTCCCACCACCATCTCCACCACCCCTCATCTTTTTCCCCACAACCCCCACAACCAGCCCCACCACCATCTCCACCACCCCCTTCACCCCCTCATCTTTTTCCCCACAACCCCCACACCCACCCCCACCACCATCTCCACCGTGCCCCTCCATCCCCTCCCTCCACCATCTCCACCATCCCCTCCACCCCCTCATCTTTTTCCCCACAACCCCCACGACCACCCCCACCACCATCTCCTCCATCCCCCTCCATTCCCCTCATCTTTTCCCCACAACCCCCACAACCACCCCCACCACTATCTCCACCACCCCTCATCTTTTCCCCACAACCCCCACACCCACCCCCACCCCCACCACCATCTCCACCGTCCCCCTCCACCCCTCTCCCACCACCATCTCCATCACCCCCTAACCAATTACCTTCATTGATTCCCTCCTGGGTACTAGCTCTGAAGTATCATTCTCTTGGAGTGATTCTATTTCTTCATCCATAGCTTCCTTCCATTTTGCCTTGGCCTTTGCTTCTTCATATGAAGAAGGTTCTTCAAGTGATAAATCCTTAGCAAGATAAATGGAATGCTTAGTAACTAACGAAGTATCATGCCCATATCTGATTGGCTTCTTGCTCTCCCTTTGTGATCTCCTTAGAGCTTGGTTGGATGATTCAGGTAGGTCTTCCAACCTCTTCATCTTGGCCTTGCCCTTTGATTTCCAAGCCTTGAATTCTTCTAGGTTGGTGATGTCCTCATCATCTGATTTGATGTCTTCAATTTTGTTTGGCTCCTCCTTGGTGAGGCTTGGAAACTCCTCTTCCAAGTCATATGGCAAATTAACTTTCTTGCATTCACTTTCAAACCAAGAATCATTCTCATCAAACACAACATCTCTTACTGACCATAAATCCTTTGTTGGATGCATTATAAAACCTTTATCCTTTCTGATATATATCATACCCTATGAAGATGCACTTCTCTGCCTTAGGGTCTAGCTTACCTCTAATTTGAGATGGAACATGCACATAAGCAACACATCCAAAGATTCTGGAATCATCAAGTGATGGCCTCCTACCATGCCATGCTTCATATGGGGTCATCCCCTCAAGTGATTTGGATGGCAACCTCTTAATAATATAAGTGGCAGTAGATACACTTTTTGCCCACAAATAATTAGGTAACCTTTTTTCATTAAGCATTGATCTAGCTATTTCCACAACCAGCCTATTTCTCCTTTCTGCTACCTCATTTTGCTCAGGGGTATAGCTTGTAGTAATCTCCCTTTTGATACCTCTGTCCTGAAAGAATGCATCAAATTCATTGGAGAAGTATTCACCTCCACCACCTGACCTTAATCTCTTTAGACTTTTTACTGTTTGATTTTCCACAAAGTGCAATATATTTCTTGAAACAACTAAACAATTCATCTTTGTGTTTCATGAAATACAAGAATGCACCTATTGAAATCATCAATGAAAGACACATAGTACCTTGAGCCTAAAATTGAAGGGTCCTTGCTTGGTCCCCACACATCTATGTGGACAAGTTCCAAGTAATCCTCATGCATGTAGCCTTTCTTTGTAAAGGGTAACCTATGTGATTTACCAAACTGACATGCACCACATTTATAGATCATGTGTTGCTTGGATACATGAGGTATCCCAAGAACACATTGATCTCTACATATTTGCTTCAAGGTTCTCTTACCAATATGCCCTAATCTCTTATGCCAAATCTCAAGCTCTGACAATGTTTGATCCTTTTAATTATAAAGTGCAATATTTCTAGTGTCTTCAAGCTCAAATGTAAATAATCTACCTATTTTCTCTCCCTTCGAAATTCTTTTGAATCCATGTTGGGGCCCACAAAAGCTCCATATTTGTTGAACCTAACCTGCAAACCTTTTTCCACTATCTATCCAACACATCAAATTCTTGGTGATTGTAGGTAAATAAAGAACCCTTCTCAACAGATTTCTATTCCCATCAGAAGTTTTGACATTTCCTACCTTGACCAGTGAATGCTTGGTGTCATCAATTGTTTGCACTTGGTGTTTTCCCTTGGACTCCTCAAGATCATAAAGAAGAGCGACATTTCCTGCTACATGGTTTGAACAACCCGAGTCAATATAGAAGAGGTGCTCATCATTCATACCTTGTTTTTATGTAATATTCAAAATGAGAAGAGAATCCTCTTGCTCCTTTGTGTAATTGTTGAAGTCCTTTCTTGATTTGTATCCTCCTTGATAATTGTTGTTGTAGTTGTTGTTGTAGCCATGGTTGTAGCTTTCATTATGGTTGAACCTTCCTTTTGATTACGAGTAGCGACCTCGTTGATATCCTCTTCCTCTCTAATTCTTGAAGTTCATATAGCAATTATATGTAGTCATATTAGATAGTCCACATATGTTGCATGGGGAAGCGTTGAAAGGTCTCCATCTACCTTGCTTACCTCCTCTGCCCCTTTCTCTTGAGTTCCTACCTCTCCCTGCATAGCTAGCTTGAGAATTAGCACCTTCATCTTCAAGCTTTTGCTTTTCCCTTTCTCTTTAGATTTTCCTTTGTCTGTGTATAGGGCAGAAGAGTTGTTACCTCTTGATGGTTCTCCATTTTTATTGAGCTTGTCTTCATGGGTAAAGAGTTTTCCCATGAGTGTGGTAAGACCTGGAATCTGCATATCCATGTAAAGGTCCATAGCAGTTGTGAAGGCTTCCCACTTATCATCTGCCTTGATGCTATTGATTACTTGTCTCACTATTTGCTCCTCTTCCATCTCCTCTCCTAGCTTGCCAATTGGTTAGCCACATTTTTTACTTTGATCACATATTCTAAAACACTTTGATTTCCACAATTGATTCTTCCTAGCTCTTGTATTGGAAGAAAAGTATGAAGACAATGTATCCCAAGTCTCTTGGGAAGTTTTACAATTCCTAATGTGTGGAAGAAGGAATTCAGACATAGAGTTAAGTAGATATGACCTTGCTAAAGCATCTTTGGCACACCATGAGTTGATTCTTTCAAGCTCCTCTCTTGTAGGTTATCATTTGCTTCTGAAATTGGGCATCTCCTCATCTCTTGATATGTATCCATAAGGGCTTCCTTGTAAATATGTCTTCATCCTCAAGGACCATGCTTGGTAGTTTTTCCTCTCCAATTTATCAATAAAAGAAGGAAAACCATCTCCCATTTTACCTTAACTTGCTTTGATACCACTATTGGAAGAGATGGATGGATACCACAAGAGGATCAGTTGGTACTGCTAATCCTTGCTTTGTAGCTGCCCTCTTTCACTTCAGAGTTTGATAGTAGGCCCCTTTAGCTTGCTAATGAAACTAAATAAGTGCCTATGTACCTTGGGGACGATGCTTCAAACAATCAGATCAAAACAGATAACTTTGCAAATAGCTAGTGATAAAAAACTTGTTATTTTGGTCTTGACACTTACTGGATATTTTGCTCAGTGCTCATAGTACAAAAGCAATTAGGAAAATTCCTTTTGATGGTATCTAATTGGCTTAGATAGCTAATGATTCCAAGTAGAATCACTTAAAATGATCTACCATACACTGAGCAATCACTTTAGCAAATGGATGCTTACCCGCGTTTTTTAAGGAGCTTCTTAGAGAATGACCAGAGACCACTTCGCCGCGAATTTATCTGAGTTGGCTGAATTGAATGCCTTCAATTGAAGTAGACTTTAAGAGGACTCCAACAACCTATAGAGCATAAAAAATAATGGAGATATCACTACGATATGAGCATTCATAGTTGTTGCAGAACAAAGAGAGCACAAGGCAAAGAAAAAGACGGGCCCCAAAATTTTTCCGATTTGGACACCCAATTTTTGTATTCTAACCATTATTGTAATATATTTTCTGATGTAAATGCACTAGAGGAGTCCTCTAGATGCATCCCCACAGAAGATTAGAAACTTACCCATGTAAATTAGTAGGAAATTAGTCTTTTAGTGAATAAATTGCCGGTCTCTTGTGTGAAAAGGACCATTTTTAGGGCACAAGTATATAAGTCAATTTGTGACTCTTTGTAAAGACTTTTTGCCATTGTGAGAATCAAGAGCACAAAAATTCGAATTTGTGTCTTCTCCTCCCTCTATCTTCTTCTTTGTGAGCTTGTATGCTTGTGTATTGCTTGGAAAGAGTGTAGGGAAGTGTTGTCTATCCATGAAAGTGCTTGTTTACTATTGTTAGGGTGTGTGCGAAGTGTAGGAAGTGTTGAAGTGTAGGAAGGTCTTTCTCGCCACTCAGTATTTTGTTCATACCTTGAAGTAGAAGCGTCAAAATTGAGTGAAAATACCACCATTGGATGCGTATTCTCGAGAGCTTTGAAAGGCATATGCTATTTGCTATATTTGGAGTTCGGAGCTGAGAGAAAAGCTCAATTTATTGTTGGCTGCTGTTCCAAGTATCGTGACACCATGAGTGATAGTTGAAGCTTGTTTGGATTAGTACTTGCCTTGTTTGCACTCTTTGAGTAACTCATTTGCATTGATCATCATTTGAATGCATGTCTTCATACACTCAGCTAGGTTTTGATACTCATCGGATTGATAATTAAAGCGTGAATCCCCACTTTATGCACTTGAGGAGGATTGAGGTATAGTCTCTTTCTCCACAAGTCCCTAAGTTGGTTCTTAGGTACACACGTTTTCTGGCGCCGTTTCCGGGGAGTGTCGAATCAAACCGAGGTATTCGTGTGATGGTAAGTAGCTTTTTACATTGAAGTGAGAGGAGGAGTAGTGATTTTCTCTTCTTTGGTAAGTCACTTTCAGCCGCACTTACTACTTCTCACTCTTGGAGTGTGTGTAGTGAGTTATTAGTTTAGGAAAGTGAGTGGAGTGAGTAGAGTAGTAGGAGTGAGGGAGTAGGTCAAGTAGTTAGAGTGGCTTTCAGTCTTTGTCTAGTTGATTTTTTTTAGTGAGTAGGAAAATTCAAAAGTATAAAAGCCAAAAAGTGTCATTTTGTAAGTCACTTGTCTTTTAAACAAGTATCGTGAGAGGTGCTCTCGAGTATCGTGAGTGAATCCCGGGGCTGTTTGAGCTGTGCAGAGCTAATTAGAATTCCTGGAAGAGTTGAGAGAGAGTACCAAGGTAAGCATACATATCATTCTCTTATCCTTGTCACAAAAGTTAAGCATTTCAGCAAAACGATTTGCGACAGGTATCGTGAGGGTATTACAGGGGGTAGAAGGTGTGTTTTGGGTAATACAAAGAGTGAGAAGAGGGTAGATGAACCTGGAAAACATTTGTCTCCATTCAAAATCCAAAAAAACACCAGCAAAAATTTGAAAAAGGGTCAAGTATCGTGTTCTCCCACGGTTGAGTATCGCGATACCTGACAAGTATCGTGATCTCCTGTGGTTGAGTATCGTGATACTTCCCAAATATCGTGTATCGTCGTTGTCCGATCCGGATACTTCATAGGTATCGTGTATCATGTGAATGAAGTATCGTGTTCATCCAAGTATCGAGTATCGTCTTTCTTCGAGTATCGAGTATGGTTTTATATAGGTATCGTGTATCATTTTTGGGCAGACATCGTGTATCGTCTAGTTCAAAGGTCAAGTGTTGTGAAATTTTGAGTCAAGTATTGTGACTTGAGATTTCATATTCAGTCCTTTTCCAGCCAAATTCTTCTAGAATTCTGACCCATAGTGAAGAGTTATAGAAGCTAGAGGTTAGCAAGCGCTGAACAGAGCTTTTAAGTGGATGAACCTTAGATATGGAAGAACCCTAGGCAGCCGAAGGAGTTTGATCTCTTCTATAGGAAGTGTGGCTGAACCAAGTAGCCGCTCACATTATTCTGAGACCTCTAGTGAGTCAGAAGAAGAAATTCCTATGGCTTCAGAGGATATGCAAAACACTGTACCAATGATTGGCATGATGTCAATTATTGAGGGAGAATATCGGACATCTTTAGAATATGTGACCACCAATCAACATGAGATCCCCATATACCTAGATGGACTAAACCGATCAGTGGCCAAACTGAAGAAAGCTTCAAATGCTTACATAGTGCCTAGACCAACAGTTAAATATTCAGGAGGATTTTATATGGATAAAAGGGACATCCAGTATGTGGTTACAGAACATCCGGAAAACATTAATGAACTTGGGGAAGAAAACAATGCTCATAACCCTAATGAAGAAGGAAATGAAGAGCAAGTGACCACACCTAGAGGGAGATCTACTGTTGTTAGGGATTGGAGAGGAGACCTGATTCCCTAGGATGACTCCTTAATGGATGTGTATTTGATTCATGGAATGGAGCACCTCCTTAGAGCCCACTCTTCAATATGGGAAGGAGCCCCTAATCCAGTTACTGTCTATGAGTTGCAAGATCCTGATTTTCCCACAATTATCACATATTTGGATAAAAACCAGAGAAGGTATTGGCCCCTAACAGATTCAGAGAGAGCCAAGTTGAAATATCAGAACATTCCAGTGTTTCCCCCAAGGGATCAAGCCACTACTTCACAAAACCCACATGGAACATCTCAAAATAATTCATTTCAACAGTCAGGACAAACACAACAAACTCAAATCCCGGTTAGACCACATGTGCAGTTTGCTACACCTGCAAATAACCCTAACTATCGACCTTGGCCACCTGTTGATCCATGGAATGGAATTCCTACTCCAGTGAGACCACCTGTAGCAAGAGGACCTGGTATACCCATTGGAAGACCAGTTTTCCCTGTGGTGCCTAGACCGCCTGAAGGAGGAAGAAGATTAAGGCCAATTCAAGTGGACAAGTGCATGAGAAATCACTATGGTGGCTCTAGTGAACCTTACAATCATATAGCTGAATTCAAGCAAGTAATCAGAGCCGAACAAGTAGAAGATTTTTTAATCCAATATGAATCTTTTGGTCTAACCTTGACGGACACAGCTTTAGCTTGGTTCCAGCCATTAGATCCAAATGATTTTCAGAACATGGAACAAGTCTATCAAGAAATGATTGAAGAATTCACTAAGTCTGGAATTAAAAACAATTCGTCATCATTAATCCATAGCTTTAAGCAAGCTCCTACGGAATCAGTGAGATTGGCAGCAAGAAGATTCAAGCAGTATGTGGATAGATGTCTAGTGGAAGAGAGACCCACCCAAAACAAAATGGTGTCATTATTTTTGGAAGGATTATTGAATGGATCATTAAGATCTCTAGTGTATGTGAAGAGAGTTCAAACCTTGCAAGAATGCATGAAAGAATGTATTGACCTAGAGGACAATCTAGCGGAGGATCTGAAGATACCTCAAGGTAGTATGACGAGTGAAGATTCAGCAAGTAGCACATCAAACCCTAAGAACAATGTTGAGGAAATAGCCAACCTAGTAGCAAAGAAGCTGAATGTCCAAGGACAGAGGAACTACCCCAACAACCCAATGAGAGTGCCCATGCTTAGAAGATGTATGCATTGTGGAGGTGATCATCCATCTCATTTGTGCACTAGGGGAGTAGTCCCACCACTTGCTTATGCTTACAATAGACCACCCGTTCCAGGCCCTCTACAATATTGCAGCATAGAACAAAAATACACAAATCACAGTGCAGAAAATTGTCCCTACAACAGGCAATCAAGACCAACACGACCTGTTATGAGACCTTATGGATACCCTTAGAGAGAACAAGAAGGTGAAGCCTTTAGGTATCCCACATATCAGCAGCAGGCACCTGTACCACGGCCATATGCTTACCAAGGTTATAATCAACCACAACCGGTGTTAGGACAACAACCACCCCATCCTCAGAATGTTGTCCCAGTGAAAATAGTGCAACCTGAAGAAAACCTAGAAAGAGAGATAGTCCCAGCCACGCCATTGCCTAGCAATGAACCATATGACTCATCTTATGACCATAGTCAAGGAAACTATCTCAGTTATGAGAGCTCTATGATAGAATATGGACAAATGTATGAACACATATACCTATGGCATGGAAGTGCCAGATAGTTCCTACGGATATGAGCAGGATTATGTGTCATTGATGTACACAGCCCCTAGGGCATCCATACCCCCCGACCTATGAACAGGCCGCCTGTACCTAGAGGACCATGTTATAGATGCGGAGGTGATCATTATATCAGAGAGTGTACACTGCCAAATCCACCACCACCACGCGAGTCTGGGAAGGATACTGTAGTGATTGTGGTAAAGAACACCTTTTTAGAGATTGCCCCAAGAACCCCAACAAAGTTAACTCTAATGTACAGATTAACGTGATAGAAGTGGTAGAATCATCAGGAAGTGATAAGGAGTACACGGTACCATTGAAAGCTATAACTAGAGCCAAAACTAGAGAGACCCCAGACAAAACTGAGGAAAATAATCAAAGCTACAGAGAGGTGAACACACCCACACCTCAGAGAGTTGAAGACTTGGAAGAGCCTGAGAAAAGTGTTGTAAGCAAAAGGACACAAAGATGGAAGAACCGTAGAGATAGGATAAAGGAAAAGAAGTTACTACAGAAGAAGGAAAATAAGAAGAGCGAACAAAATCTAAAAGAGGAACAGAAAGTTGAAGAAGAAAATAAAAATGGAAAGTGTAAAAAAGAAGAGGTAGGATCAGTATTAGCAGATCCCATGCCTGAAGAATTGGCCATGTGGATTCAGGCATACAAGGCACGAATAAGAGCAGGACCTACCATAGAACAACTGTTGTCAGGATCTTGCTCACGCGCATATAGAGATTACGGACGCAGAAAAACACACAGAAAATAGAGACGACAAGAGACGAGACCGAACGCAAGATTGGGTGCAATCTCCCCCCATGCACTCTGTTTCGACAGTCCACAGTGCATGTATTTATAGGAATTTTTTATTACATCGAAAAGAGTGGTTACAAGAGGGCGGCTTTGAAAAGCAAGCGTGAAACTAAAAGTTGATAACTTTTACAGAAAGCCATTGCTTTCAATAACAAAAACTACGGTCTACAATGATCCTTATGCTAATCATTATTTTTTTAACAATAGAACCTTCTACGCAGGTTTATTTACAAACTAAATAATAATTATTCGGATTATTGATGTCCGCCCTTTCACGCCTTGCACGCTCCTCACGAACCTTCAGCTGCTATATCATAAACATCAAAAACATATTAATACAGTAATAATATAACACTTTAGCAATGCATTGTTCAATAATATACAACATGCCTCGTAGTTGACAAGCAACTGACCTCAGTTGATAAAATAATTCAACACTCTAACAATTATAATGCAGTGTTCAACATATCCCATGTTACAATCCAACAATGCATTGGCTATTTTATATTTCAATCCAACAATGCATTGGCTATTTTATATTTCAATCCAACAATGCATTGGCTATTTTATATTTCAATCCAACAATGCATTGTTCAACATATTCCATACGGTATAACATGCCCCGCAGTTGAACAAGCAACTGACCTCAGGTGATAAAAGAATAAACATGGATGGCCAGTCACATGTTTCATCACTGAATAAAAATAGGCATGTGTCATGTAAAAAGAATACATGCATGGAAATGTTCATGGAGCTGTTACATTAATGTGTTTGTGTATGATATGCAGAAATTAAGTGGTCATAATGAGGTGTTAATTGTGTTTTATGTATCCACTGACATTCTTCAATAGAGTGATTTTTGTACTTAACCAAATATCGATGATATTGAGTACCTGTGCGTGTAGTAGTGACATCATAATCAATGATTTTCTCAGGAACTAAGATTTCAGATTGTTCTTCAATTAAAGGAGGGTCATCAAGAAGTGGAGAAAGTGGTAAAGTTCCTTTAAATGGTTTAAGTAAACTAATATGAAAAGAATTATGTATAGTCCAATGGGATGGAATATCTAATCGAAATGAATTATCATTAATTTTTTCTATAATGCGAAACGGTCCATAATAGCGTGGTGCAAGTTTAATTTTAGGATGCTGCAAAATATTTTTGAGACGTCTTTTAATTATTCGCAACCATACAAAATCATTTTCCTTGAATTCTTTGGCTAATCGTTTAGTATTGATAATACGTGTATATCGCTCTTGACTTTTCCTAATGTGCTCGTGAACATCATGAAGTATAGAAACGTGATCTTGAGCAATAGAATCAGCCATCGGAATGTCGGTTTGGGTGAGGGACATGGGAGTGGGAAGCTTTTTACCAAAAACTATTTCAAAAGGTGCACGACCAGTAGTGGTGTGTGAAGTGTTATTGTAAGCAAATTGAAGCAATGGCAACTTTTCATCCCAGTTATTAGGATTATCTAATGAATAACAACGCAATAAATCAAGAATAGTACTATTTGTAGCCTCACTCTGTCCATTACTTTCAGGATGAAATGCAGAGCTAAAATCTATTTTAGAACCCAAATGTTGAAATAAGGCAACCCAAAAATGATTACAAAACCTAACATCACGATCAGATAACATTACTTTAGGAAATCCATGATGTGGAAAAATGCATTTAATGAATAATTTTGCAGCTTGAGGTGCAGTCAAAGTTTTTCTACATGGAATGAAATATGCATATTTACTAAACCTATCAACTATTGTCCAAATCATATTATTATGTGATGAAGTGATAGGAAGACCTGTGATAAAATCCATAGAAATTTGTTCCCATGGTTCATTTGGAATAGGAAGTGGCATTAATAATCCAAATGGTTTACCATGATGACGTTTGACACGCTGACATACAATGCATTGAGAAACATATTGTGCAATGTCTTTTTCCATGTGTGGCCAAAAGAAGAAATCTTTGTAAGCAGAAATGGTGCTTTGTATGCCTCTATGACCCATGTAAGATGGTTCATGCATTTCTTTAATGACAAAATCTTTAAAAGCTTGGGTTATGCACAATCGATGTTGAAAATAGAGAAAACCATTATGAAATGTATAATGTTCATCAGATAAAGATGCAGCATTGTTGAAGTCATGCCATGCACGTGAAAAATACAAATCACATGCATAAGTGGAAACCATTTCTTGAAAAGAATGAATTTGGATGGCAGAAATATTATTCAAAACAACAGAATGCAAAGGAAAACGACTAAGAGCATCCGCTACAACATTAGCTTTACCAGGCTGATATTGTATCATGGGTTGGAAATTTTGAATGAATGATGCCCATTTAAGATGCCTATCAGAGATTAAGGGCTGATTTAATAAATGTTTAATAGCCTGTTGATCGGTTTTGATTAAGACCTTAGAGCCCATAAGATAGTGTTTCCAAATTCGCAAAGCATGCACAACTGCTAACAATTCTTTATCATACGTACTATAATTTTGCTCTGAGGGTTTAAGCTTTCTACTCTCAAATGCAATGGGATGGTCATTTTGCATCAGAACAGCACCTATTCCTGAACCACTGGCATCAGTAACAACATGAAAGGGTTGTGAAAAATCAGGTAATTGTAAAACAGGTGCATGTGAAAGTGCATGTTTAAGTTTGTCAAAGGACTGTTGTTGGGTAATTCCCCATGCAAATTTTATTTTCTTTTTCAACAACAAGGTAAGAGGCAATGCTAAATAAGAAAAATTTCGAACAAACTTCCTATAGAAACTAGCCAACCCTATAAAAGAATGAACATCATTGACTGATTGTGGTGTAGGCCATTCTACGATAACTCTAATCTTTTTCGGATCCACATGCACACCTTCACTTGAAATAATATGTCCTAAATATTCTAGCTTACGCTGAAAGAAATAACTCTTTTCAATATTAGCATAAAATGTGTTCTCTCGTAACAAATGAAAAACTGTTTCAAGATGCTTTTCATGTTCACTATCATTCTTACTGTAAATAAGTATGTCATCAAAGAATACAAGAACAAAAACTTGGTAATCAAGAAAAATATTGTTCATCATTCGCGCAAATGTAGCAGGGGCATTAGTAAGTCCAAAGGGCATTACCATAAATTCATAATGGCCATTTTGAGTTCTAAATGCAGTCTTAAAAATATCACTTTGTGTCATACGAATCTGATGGTAACCCGATTTAAGATCAATTTTACTAAAGACACGAGCTCCTCGTAACTTATCTAAGAGATCATCTATTCGAGGAATAGGGTATCTATTCTTGATCGTGATCTTGTTAAGGGCTCTATAATCAATGCACATTCGATAAGTTTTATTCTTCTTCTCTACTAAGAGAACTAGTGCTCCAAATGGTGAAGAACTAGGCCTTATAAGTCCTTTTTGTAGTAGGTCTTTTACTTGATTTTCTATTTCCTTTTGATGTAGTGGGCCATGTCTATAAGGTGCTTTATGAGGAGGAGAACTACCAGGGACTAAGTCTATGCTATGGTCAAAGGATCCTCGAACTGGTGGTAGTTCAGAGGGATATTCAGACATAAAACAATCCTTATAAGTACTCATGAAAGGTTTATATGCATCTGGAAGTGTATGAGTATAATCATTGATGACATTGACAAAAACAATGCATGAGTTGAATCCTTTCCTAAATGCACATTTTACTTGAGTGTGACTAATCAATGGAAATGGCTGGAAATCATGCCGTGCAGACAAAGTAATGATTTGACCGTTGAAAGCAAACTTAAAGGTATGAGTATGGTATTCAATATGTGGGTTATAATGGTGACGAAAAGGCATACCTAGTATAACATCATAAGATTGCAAGGGTGCAATTAAAAATGTTCATGAATCAACATAAGGGCCTATGCTAATCGTAACATCTTGCACTTCTCATGTTACATTATAACGACTACCTTGAAATGCATCTTTCACTTTATACAAAGAAGGAGACGTTTGTAATTTAAGTTCTTGTACTAATAAATGTGAAATGAAGTCATGTGAACTACCATCGTCATGTAGAATTTTAACTAGTTTGTTATTTATTGTACCCTGCATGCAAAGAAGAGAGTGTAGAGAGATATCGTTAACCAAGGTACTTAAATCCTTCTCCAGTGATTCCTCTGTCCAAACAGGAGGAATTTCTTCATTATAGACCTCCATGTTATGCAATCGAGCTGTAGCCGGTTTCATATGAAGAGGTTGCAATCTGCACAGGTTTACCACAATTCCAGCAAGTGATTCGTGGTCGCTTCTGTTGGGCATTCACTGCTGAAGTTTGAAGGGTAGGTGGTTTGGTTGGTTGGAGAGATGAAGCAACGGGTGGAGTTGAGTAATTGGATTGTGGAGGACGAGGAAAACTAGGGTAAGATGGGGCATTAAAATTACGCTTCATAGGAAATGAAGGTTTAACAGGAAATGGTCGTGGACGTGGTTGTTGTAGACGGAGTGACTTGGTTATGGACTGGAATTCTTTTTCTGCATCATAAGCAAAAGATATAGCCTCGTTGAGGGTTGTAGGTCGTAGGGTGTGAAGCTTAGCTTGGATTCCCACCTCCAAACCATCTTCGTATTTCTACTGCAAGATATCTTCTGATACATCTTCAAGCATTCGTACAAGTAGTAAATTTTACCAGAACCGCTCTGTGTAGGTAGTAACCGTATCACCCTCCTTCCATGTAAGGGTCGTCCATGCTCGTCGAACATGCAAATGGTATTGAGGAGGAAGAAATGAATCCTTCACGTTTTCTTGAAAAGCCTTCCAAGTTGTTGGACGCTCCGTACTGTGCCGCAGGACATTCCACCAGAGTTGTGCTTTACCTACTAGATAGTTAGTGGCAAATTTAACTTTTTCACTTTCAGCATACATTTCATCGGTATAAAAATCATCAAACTGCGACAACCAAGAAAGTACTAAAGGCCCATCCTTTCGGCCATCAAATCGTAGAAATTGGTAGTTTCTATTACCAATCTTTGAATGAGTAACATCAGATTGGGCAGACACAATAGCTTTTACTACTCTCGTAAGGTTGTCTTCCTATCTTTTGGAGGATTTCATCACGTTGTCGGATCTCGTTCTGAGCTCCTTGAAGCTCATGCCGCAAGAGCTCTAGTTGTTGTTCAAGTGTTGCCTCAGGTAGAGGTGAATTACTGTAATCCTCCATGGTGCTCTTGGACCCTTGCTCTCAACCTTGGTGTATTGAACCTTCTTGTTTGCAACCTTGGTGTCTCGATCCCGTGTTCTCAACCTTGCTTGGTATCTTGAACACTCAATCAAGTGCCACCCAAGGATTTTGAAGGAATTCACACTTCCAAGCTAGCTCATTGGAAAGTTCGTTCCGAGAACTTTCCAACGGTATATTACACGCCTCAATCCGACCTACGGATTGAGAGATACACTTGATTCTTTCTTGGGTCCAATCTTGAAATCGACGCGCGCGCCTTCCACAAGTAATAAAGAGAGAGAACTTGAGTACAACTCCAAGAGATGGTGGAGTGGTCAAAGTACTTCCCTTGAAAGTAGGAGGTTGTGGGTTCAAATCCTCCTACCTTAGGGACTCTAAACCTCTCTATTACCACTCAAAATTAAAATTGCCTCGCGCGTAGCCAACAGTCGCCAAGGGAGCCTTGGGTGCCAATGTTGCCAATGTATTGCCTAAGTTATTGCCTAAGTTCTTTGCCTTAGTCGACGCGAACAGAGAACATAACCCTCTATATTGATGCGTGCAGAGCTCTGATACCACTGTTGTCATGATCTTGCTCACACGCATACAGAGATTACGGACGCAGAAAAACACACAAAAAATAGAGATGACAAGAGACGAGACCGAACGCAAGATTGGGTGCAATCTCCCCCCATGCACTCTGTTTCGATAGTCCACAAAGTGCATGTATTTATAGGAATTTTTTATTACGTCGAAAAGAGTGGTTACAAGAGGGCGGCTTTGAAAAGCAAGCGTGAAACTAAAAGTTGATAACTTTTACAGAAAGCCATTGCTTTCAATAACAGAAACTACGGTCTACAATGATCCTTATGCTAATCATTACTTTTTTAACAATAGAACCTTCTACGCAGGTTTATTTACAAACTAAATAATAATTATTCGGATTATTGATGTCCGCCCTTTCATGCCTTGCACGCTCCTCACGAACCTTCAGCTGCTATATCATAAACATCAAAAACATATTAATACAGTAATAATATAACACTTTAGCAATGCATTGTTCAATAATATACAACAACAACATGAAAGAGAATATCCTAGAGGTGACCTAGAGAAAGAGAGGCTGGAGATCTGCAAAAAATTAATAGAAGTCGCTCAACAGACCTTAGAAAAACCTGATGTTCCACTACCGAATACACGAATTTCCGAAAGAGAATTCCAAGAGTGTGTCATTGCTAATGATCACGAGAAACCCGAAGCAGGTAAGACACATGATGGAAATTATTGTGAGGATAAAAGGGATGGATCCATTGTTCACGAAGTAGAAGGGGAATGGCCTAAAGACTTGTGGGCAAGAGTGTTGGAGCAAGTCTATGACAAGCCTAAGTATTGGCTTGAGTCTCACAAAGTCTTAGAAGAAGCTTTAAAAAGAAGACTATGTAAAGTTCACTTGTGAACTACCTCTTGTAACTTTTGAAGAGTTTACTTAATGTAAAAGTAAGAGAATCTTAAGTGGTTGAGTCCACATGATCAAGAATGGAAAGAGGAGCCACGAATTCGTGATTTGTGGTAGGTAGAGAATCAAATCAATCATTGATTGATTGGAGAGTGATTGAGGGAAGTTAGCCTCCCAAACTCAACTATAAATAGATGGCATGTATTTATAGGAATTTTTGATTACGTCGAAAAGAGTGGTTACAAGAGGGCGGCTTTGAAAAGCAAGCGTGAAACTAAAAGTTGATAACTTTTACAGAAAGCCATTGCTTTCAATAACAGAAACTACGGTCTACAATGATCCTTATGCTAATCATTACTTTTTTAACAATAGAACCTTCTACGCAGGTTTATTTACAAACTAAATAATAATTATTCGGATTATTGATGTCCGCCCTTTCATGCCTTGCACGCTCCTCACGAACCTTCAGCTGCTATATCATAAACATCAAAAACATATTAATACAGTAATAATATAACACTTTAGCAATGCATTGTTCAATAATATACAACAACAACATGAAAGAGAATATCCTAGAGGTGACCTAGAGAAAGAGAGGCTGGAGATCTGCAAAAAATTAATAGAAGTCGCTCAACAGACCTTAGAAAAACCTGATGTTCCACTATCGAATACACGAATTTCCGAAAGAGAATTCCAAGAGTGTGTCATTGCTAATGATCACGAGAAACCCGAAGCAGGTAAGACACATGATGGAAATTATTGTGAGGATAAAAGGGATGGATCCATTGTTCCCGAAGTAGAAGGGGAATGGCCTAAAGACTTTTGAGGGAAGTTAGCCTCCCAAAATCAACTATAAATAGATGGCAGTTTTAGTCGTGGTTAGAGAGACCTATGTGAAGACCTCCAAGAGCTGAGCTTTATGCCATATCAAGGTGTGATTACAAGGCACACATATGTATCAGTACTCACTGTCATATCTCTCAGTTTTCTCAGTCAGCTTGCAGAGATGTTTTCTCTGAGCTTGGTACATCATTTTCAATGATTTAACTAGGTAAAGTTAGCTCCATAAGTCTACTATATGCTCATAAATTTTCATGTCATTTGGATGTTGCAATCTTCAGTTATGTTCATTTGAAGTCAACAGGGTCTGTTCATCTTCACTTCTCTGTTAGGTACCCGACTTTTGCACTCATCTTGGCAGAGCCATTTCTCAGTGGTTACTTATCCACATTCAGTGATTTAAAGCTTGTTGGATTCAGCTTACTGTCTAGTATAACCATACAAATTTTCATAATCATTGGAGTTCTATATTTTGAGTTATGTTGATTTTGCTGCTCACTAGTCTATTTCTGTAGCAGCCAGTGAAAATCGGGATGATGTCATCACTTGTTAAAACTCATTCTCAGTGTGTGGTTCATTATTTTTGATGCAATTACTCTTGAAAGTTAGCTCTTTAAGTTGCCTAGACTTCCCCAAGAGGAATTGAGCTAATTGCTGCTGTGCTCAGAGAATTATGTAAAACACTGGACAGGTGTATGAACCAAGAATAGCAAGTTTTCACCTCTGAGCTAACTCCAACTTATCTGTTTTGATCTATCTTTTTGAGAATGATCTTCCAAGGTACATAGGGTGTCTAATACATCCATTGGCAAGCTAAAAGGGCCCACCATATACTTCTGGAGTTCATTTGGCTGGTGTAGATCAAGGATTTTGCAACACCTCTTCATCTTCAAGCACATACCTATCCATCTCTTCACAGTGGTATCAGAGCAAGGTTGGACAACATGGCAGATGGATTTCCTTCATCAATTGACAAATTAGACAGAGGTAACTACTCAGCTTGGTCATTAAGAATGGAAGCCTATCTCCAAGGTAGAAGTTTATATGGTTATGTGGCTGGAGATGAAGTTATGCCAAGTTTCAGGAACAAAAGTCAACCAACACAAGAAGAGCAAGAAAGATTGAGCACATGGTGCTCCAAGGATGCACTTGCAAGGTCTTATCTCCTCAACTCTATCTCAGATTTTTTGTTGCCTCACATTAGAAGTTGTAAGACATCTCAGGAAGTGTGGGATGCACTTGAAGCTTTCTTTTCTTCAAGTACCAAAGCTAGCAAGCATCAACTATGGCTGGAGTTCACAACTCTCAAGAAGGCTCCCAAATAAAATGTGACTGATTTTGTCACAAAGCTCAAGGACATAGCGGATCAGTTGGGAAGCATTGGAGAGGTAATAGATGAAGAGCAAATTGTAAGGCAGGTCATCAATGGCTTGAAGGCAGATGATAAGTGGGAAGCATTCACCACAGCTATGGATTTGTACATGGACATGCATGTACCTGATTTCAACACACTCATTGGACAACTACTTACTCAAGAGGCAAAGCTTATCAAAAATGGAGAAAGCTCTAAAGGTAATCAATCTTCAGCTTTATACACGGATAAAAGCAAGTCTAAAGATAACAAAGGAAAGGCAAAGAAAGTGGATGATGAAGTAGGTACATATCAAGCTAACTATGCAGGTAGAGGAAGACATGGCAAAGGTAGAGGAAGAGGAGGTAGACAAGGCACGGGGAGATCCCAAGACTCCAACTCATGTTCTATTTGTGGATTAACTAATCATACAACTGAAAATTGCTTTAGGAATTCCAGGAATCAAAGAGGCAGAGGATACAATAGAGGAAGTTATGGCTACTCAAGAGGAAGGTTCAACAATTATCATGGCAACTACAACAACTACAATTATTCAAACTATCAAGGAGGCTACAAAGGACGGAGAGACTACAATAACTACACAGAAGACTCAAACAAAGAGGATTCATTATTGATCATGAACATGGCTATGCCACAAGGTAAATCTGATGAGCATGTTTTCTACATAGATTCAGGTTGTTCAAATCATGTGGTAGAAAATGTGGCACTCCTATCAGATTTAGAAGATCCAAGGAATAAGCATGAGGTACAAACAGGAGATGATACAAAACATCCTGTGGAGAAAATAGGCAATGTCAAAGCACCCGATGGAAACATCAACCTACTCAGTAAGGTACTCTATGTCCCTACCATTACAAAGAATTTGATAAGTGTTGGGCAGATAGTAGAGAAAGGGTTGCAAGTCAGGTTCACAAAAGCAGGAGCATTTGTTGAAGATCCAAGTCAAGGATTCATAAGAATTGCAAAAGGTAAAAAGACAGGTAGATTGTTCACATTTGAATTACAGGACACTAGAAACATTGCTCTCTTTAATTATGGTAGTCAGACACTCACAGAATTGGAAGTATGGTGCCATAAGGTTAGCACATATTGGTGAAAGGTCATTAAAGCAAATCTGCAGGGACCAAAGTGTACTTGGACTTCCTAATTTGTCAAAACAACATATGATTTATAAGTGTAGTGCATGTCAATTTGGAAAGTCTCACAGGTTACCATTCATGAAGAAAGGTTATATGCATGGAGATCTCTTGGAGTTGGTTCATACAGATGTATGGGGACCTAACAATGAAGCTTCAATATCTGGATCAAGGTATTATGTTTCCTTTATTGATGATTGCAGCAGATGGACTATCCTATTCTTTATGAAACACAAAGACGAAGTTTTTTCATGTTTCAAAAGATATTTGGCTCTTGTGGAGAATCAAACAGGTAAATCACTAAAAAGGCTAAGGTCAGATGGAGGGGGAGAATACTTCTCCCATGATTTTGATTCTTTTCTTCAAGAAAGAGGAATCAAAAGAGAGGTAACTACAAGGTACACTCCTGAGCAAAATGGAGTGGCAGAAAGGAGGAATAGGACAATTGTTGAAGCTGCAAGGTCTATGTTAAATGAAAAGCATTTACCTAATTACTTATGGGTTGAGGCTGTATCTACAGCCACTTACTTGATTAACAGGTTGCCTTGAAAATCCCTTGATGGGATGACTCCATATGAGGCTTGGAATGGAAGAAGACCAAGCTTAGATCATTGTAAAATTTTTGGATGTATTGCTTTTGCTCATGTTCCTTCACAGGTTAGAGGCAAGATGGATCCAAAGGCAGAAAGGTGTGTATTTATTGGATATGACAACAATCAAAAGGGCTACAGGTTATACAACCCTACCAACAAAGGATTCTTGGTAAGCAGAGATGTAGTTTTTGATGAGAACAATTCATGGTATGAAGATTCATGCAGGAAGGTCAATTTACCATATAATCTTGAAGAAGATTTTCCAAAGCTTGGTAGAGAACAATCAAAGATTCAAGAACAAGACACCTCAGAGGATGATGAAGAATCTCACATGGAAAAGATCAAAGCATGGAAGTCTAAAGGTAAAGCAAAATCGCAGGAACTTGGACATGAGGTAGAATCATCACATCATGGCCTAAGAAGATCTATGAGGGAAAAGAAAAAACCAGAAAGGTATGGGTTTGACACCTCATTAGTAACTAAACATTCTATCTACATAGCACAGGACATAAACCAAGAGGAGCCATCATCATTTGAAGAGGCCAAAGCAAAAACAGAATGGAAGCATGCAATGAAGGAAGAGATTGAAGCACTTGAGGAAAACAACACTTGGGATTTGGTGCCCAAGACTTCATCCATGAAGGTAATAGGCTCAAGATGGGTCTATAAACTCAAGAAGAATTCTGATGGTTCCATTAACAGGTATAAGGCAAGGCTTGTAGCAAAAGGCTTTGCACAAACTCAGGGAATTGATTATGAGGAGACCTTCTCTCCTGTGGCAAAGATGCCTACTATTAGGGTTTTGCTTAGTAGTGCCTCTTCCAAGAATTGGAAGATACTTCAACTAGATGTAAAGAATGCATTCTTGAATGGTTGGATAACAGAAGAGGTATATATGGCACAACCACCTGGTTTTGAGAATCAAGTTTATCCTGATTATGTGTGTAAACTTAACAAAGCATTGTATGGTCTCAAGCAAACTCCAAGAGCTTGGAATTTCAGGCTTGTTTCATTCTTGCAGGACAAAGGCTTTCAACCAAGCAAGGCAGATCCTTCACTCTTTATTAAAAAGAGTAATTCTGAGGTCATCTACCTATGTGTATATGTAGATGATATTATATTGACAGGAAATGATGCAGATGGTATGAAGAAGATCAAAGATCAGATGAGAGAAGAGTTCAAGATAAGTGATTTGGGTTCACTTACCTACTTCCTAGGTTTGGAAGTTGTCTACAAAGATCATGGTTTGTTTCTCACTCAAAGAAAGTACATTAAGGACATGTTGGCAAAATTCAAGATGCAAGATTGTAAGATTGCAGGTACTCCAATGGAGGTCAATCACAAATTGAGCTCACATGAAGGTGAACTCATAGAGGACATCACATCATATCAAAGTCTAGTGGGTAGTCTCAACTATGCCACATTGACAAGAGTAGATATATGTTACAGTGTGAGTGTGCTAAGTCAATTTATGCACACACCAAGGAAACCACATATGGATGCTGCCAAAAGGATTCTCAAGTATCTCAAAGGAACCATAAATGAAGGACTTTATTATCCTTATGTATCTGATTTAGGTTTGAAGCTATTTTCTGATGCAGATTGGGCTGGCTCCAAGGAAGATAGAAGGAGCACTTCAGGTTATCTTACCTTTGCAGGTTCAAAGCTTATTTCATGGTCATCCAAGAAGCAACCCACAGTTGCTCTCTCTTCTACTGAAGCTGAATATAGAGGTCTTGCCATAGCTACACAAGAAGCTATGTGGATGAAGACATTATTCAAAGATCTTGGATTGGAGTTTGGAACTCCAACTATTTTTGGTGACAATATGAGTTCTATTCATTTGGCTGCTAATCCTATTTTTCATGCAAGGACTAAACATATTGAAGTTCCTTATCACTATGTACGATAAAAGGTTCTAAGCAAAGAGATTCAAATATCATATGTGTCCACTCATCAACAATGTGCAGATATTCTAACCAAAGCATTGGATGGTACAAAGCTTTGCAAATTCAAGGCTATGATTGGTTTGTAGGTAATCTTGGAAGATTGAAGACCTCAAGCATACTTGGCTTGAGGGGGAGCTGTTGGAGCAAGTCTATGACAAGCCTAAGTATTGGCTTGAGTCTCACAAAGTCTTAGAAGAAGCTTTAAAAAGAAGACTATGTAAAGTTCACTTGTGAACTACCTCTTGTAACTTTTGAAGAGTTTACTTAATGTAAAAGTAAGAGAATCTTAAGTGGTTGAGTCCACATGATCAAGAATGGAAAGAGGAGCCACAAATTCATGATTTGTGGTAGGTAGAGAATCAAATCAATCATTGATTGATTGGGGAGTGATTGAGGGAAGTTAGCCTCCCAAACTCAACTATAAATAGATGGCAGTTTTAGTCGTGGTTAGAGAGACCTATGTGAAGACCTCCAAGAGCTGAGCTTTATGCCATATCAAGGTGTGATTACAAGGCACACATATGCATCAGTAAGTCCATTGTATTTTACAAGCAATATACTTTCATTTTCATTATCATTTGGGTTCATATTTCCATGTTCTTGTGAAGTGTACTACTCACTGCCATATCTCTTAGTTTTCTCAGTCAGCTTGCAGAGATGTTTTCTCTGAGCATGGTGCATCATTTTCAGTGATTTAACTTGGTAAAGTTAGCTCTATAAGTCTAATATTTGCGCATAAATTTTCATGTCATTTGGATGTTGCAATCTTCAGTTATGTTCATTTGAAGTCAACAGGGTCTGTTCATCTTCACTTCTCTGTCAGGTACCCGACTTTTTCACTCATCTTGTCAGAGCCATTTCTCAGTGGTTACTTATCCAAATTCAGTGATTGAAAGCTTGTTGGATTCAACTTACTGTCTAGTATAAACATACAAATTTTCATAATCATTGAGTTTCTATATTTTGAGTTAGGTTGATTTTTCTGTTCACTGGTCTATTTCTATAGCAGCCCGTGAAAATCGGGATGATGTCATCACTTGTTAAAACTCATTCTCAGTGTGTGGTTCATTATTTTTGATGAGATTACTCTTGAAAGTTAGCTCTTTAAGTTGCCTATACTTCCCCAAGAGGAATTGAGCTAATTGCTGTTGTGCTCAGAGAATTATGTAAAACACTGGACAGGTGTATGAACCAAGAATAGCAAGTTTTCACCTCTGAGCTAACTCCAACTTATCTGTTTTGATCTATCTTTTTGAGAATGATCTTCCAAGGTACATAGGGTGTCTAATAGATCCATTCGCAAGCTAAAAGGGCCCACCATATACTTCTGGAGTTCATTTGGCTGGTGTAGATCAAGGATTTTGCAACACCTCTTCATCTTCAAGCACATACCTATCCATCTCTTCACAAAGAGTCCAAAAAGACAGGTGGAAGTAAGTAGAAGGAATCGAACCACCCTTTGAAGAGCTAGAAGCTGAAGATGGAATAGAGGATTCAATACCTGAAGTGAATTCAGAAGAAATATTACCAATGGATCCAAGTGACAAAGAAGATGACGGAGTAAAGGTTTTGCCAAATTACACAGGAGAGTACAAACATAATTCGGAACTATATTGCATTCCCTCAATGAGGAAAAAAGAACCTAACTCATCAGTCTAAACATCAGATATCATACAACATCTCGAAAAAGTAAAAGTCCCTTGTACCCTAACATTGGAAGAACTTTTGAAGATCAAACCACATTTGAAGGAGAAACTGACCAGTCAATTGGAGATCAAGATGGAAGAAAAAGAGATATCTGATGAAGTAAACACAGTAAAGATCCCAGTCGATAAGGTTGGAGATTTTAGTGAGGGAGATGAAGGAAACACTTGCCTTCCAATTACCTATAGGGGTTACACCACCAAAGCCATTTTAGATACAGGAGCTGGAGTAGGAATAGCAACTAAGGAAATCTGGGAGAAATGGGGAAAACCAGCTCTAAGACCAACACGCATGAAAATACAAATGGCAGATGGACACACTGAATGACCCTTGGGATTATTGGAACGAGTAGTTTTTACCACTTGCGGAGTTGAGTTCGAGCACACCTTAGCGATTTGTCAATTTGAAAGGCCTAGCAATTATGAAATGATACTTGGAAGACCTTTCATGAGACAATTAAAGGTAGTTCAAGATTGGGGAAAAGACGCAGTATACTTACATCATGAAGGAACCACCACAAGAATAAATCTCCACACATACACGTATCAAGATGTTCCCCCCTTACAATGGAATCAGATTCATAAGGAGGAAGATAATCAGTCGATTCATAGTATAGGTTCAAGTGATCAATCATGGATGAACGAAGACACTCATCTATGGATATGTCAAACTGCGAAAAAGGAGGAAGATAGGAGAAAAGGATGGCTGCAAAGGCAAGGAGTTTCTAGATCTGTACAAGATCCAGCCTATATGCCTCAAATATTCTTAGATGAAGAATTTGAACCTCATGGTTGGATGGAGATTTTAGCTACTCTTGATGTGTGTGTAAACGAAGAAGTGATAACCATGAATCAATGCATTGATGAGGAAGGATATGATGTCAGTCTAGATGTGGTAGTCCTTCGGGAGGCTGAAGAAGGAGAAGTCATAGAAAAGGAATGGAAGGAAGACTATGAGAGCATTGAAATGGAGCAAGAACACATGGAAATAGAAAATGAAACTCAAGAAATAAGTGTCATAGCTAATGAAATAAATCAAGAACCAACACAGGAACAGGAGCTTGGATTAGAAAAAGCAAAAATTGATGAAGAAAACAAGCATCAAGACCAATTTGAAGTGCCCGCACACTTCAAAAAATATGAAGTAGAAGAGAGAAGAATCGCTATTCAAATGCCAAAACGAGAAGCACAGCCGGGAATAGCATATGACAACAAAGAGCAAACCAAGAAGATAGTAGTAACATTAGAGGAAGGAGAGGAGCGATGTACTTTCATAGGACAAGATGTCTCAATGGAAGAAGAACAAGAGTTAATACGCCTCATAAGGGAATACCGGGATGTCTGCCTGGACCTATAAGGACTTGAAAGGAGTAGATCCATCTATATGTGCTCATAGAATCCCTATGACATCTAAAGCCAAACCTTCTAAACAAAGACCGTATACATATAATGATGTGTACTCAGAAAAGGTAAAGGAAGAGATAGATAAGTTGTTAGATGCTGGATTTATATATGAGATTGAACACACGGAATGGGTATCACCTTTGGTGGTTGTACCGAAAAAGAATGGGAAGTTAAGAGTATGTATAAATCTGAAAAACATTAATGTTGCTACCATAAGAGACAGTTACCCATTACCCCATCACCGATCATCTTTTGGAGAGAGTGGCAGGGAAGGAAGTGTATAGTTTTTTGGACGGTTTTTCAGGATATAATCAGGTAGCCATTGCTCCTGAAGACCAACATAAAACAGCCTTTGCAACTGAATGGGGAGTATACGCCTTTAGGGTTATGCCTTTCGGCCTAACTAATGCCCCAGCCACCTTCCAAATATTGATGTGCCATGTATTCAAAGAGTTCCTGAGAAAGATTATGGAGGTATACGTGGATGATTTATGTACTTATTCAGCTATAGGATCAGAACATATCCATGAACTAGAAAGAATCTTTGCCAAATGTTGACAATATAGAGTATGCCTCAACCAAGAAAAATGTGTTTTCATGGTTCGACAAGGAAAGATATTAGGACATATTGTCTCTAAAAACGGAATTTCAACTGATGAAGACAAAATCAAAGTAATTCTAGATTTATCGAGACCAAAGACTGCTAAAGAAGTACAAGCATTTATGGGCCATTGCGGATACTACCGAAGATTTATACATATGTATGCCATAATTGCCAGACCTCTCTATGCATTATTGACTCAGTTTAACTGGACTAAAGAATGTGAGAATGCCTTTACTGAATTAAAGAGTCGATTGAGTTCAGCACCAATCCTTCGAGTACCCAATTGGAACAAGCCATTTCACATTCACGTGGATGCTTCCAAGTTTGCCATTGGTTGCATCTTAGCTCAACCTGCGGATATGGGAAAGTTAGATAACCCCATAGCCTATGCCAGTAGACAATTGAATCAAGCAAAATGCAATTATACCACGACTGAAAGAGAAGGCCTAGGAATGGTGTATGCAGCAAAAACATTTCCACATTACCTTTTGGCAAACAAATTCAAATTCTTCATTGATCATCAAGCCCTACTGTACTTAGTCAAGCCCTACATTATATATATGTAAAACCCTAATCTCTAATATATTTGTATATATGTGTTTGTATGTGTATATGTGTATATGTAAAAACCAAAGAATGCTATTTTTATGTATTTAATTTATATATATATATATATATATATATATATATATATATATATATATATATATATATATATATATATATATATATATATATATATATATATATATATATATATATATATATATATATATATATATATATATATATATATATATATATATATATATCCTAAAAATATAAAAACCCTTCTTTTTACATACTTAATTATATATATTTTACATATTTTGTTTTTTCCCTATTTTTCACATACATTTAAAATTAATCCTAAAACTTCTTTTTAAACATTTAGTTATATATATTTAATTTATTTAAAAAACCCAAATTTCTTATATATTTCTATATATGTGTTTGTATGTGTATATGTTTGTATGTAAATAGCCTAAAACCTTATTCTTATATATTTAATTATATATATGTATAAACCTTAAAAATCCTAAAGGCATATTTTTTGCATATTTAATTATATATTTTACATATTCTAATTTTTTCCCAAATTTTTACATACATTTAATTAAAATATTTACACATTCTAATTTTTTTCCCTAACGTTTACATATATTTGATTATATAAATTAATATAAATCCTAAAACTTTATTTAGGATGTGTTTGTATGTAAAAACCCTAAAATCCTATTATATATATATATATATATATATATATATATATATATATATATATATATATATATATATATATATATATATATATATATATATATATATATATAAAGACCTATTTTTTAGATATTTAATTATATATATTTTACATATTCTGATTTTTTTCCTAATTTCTACATACATTAATTACAATATTTACACATTCTAATTTTTTCCCTATTTTTTTACATATATTTGATTATATATACTTATATTAAACCTAAAACCCTAATCCTAAAAACCAAGACCTAAAACATGTATATGTGTGTATGTGTGTATGCTTGTGTATATATGTGTATGTGTATATCTATTATGTTTGTATATGTGTATATGTGTATATGTGTGTATGCAAGTGTAAAAACCCTAAAACCATAATCCTAAAGATCTAGACCTAAAACATGTATATGTGTGTATGCATGTGTATATATATGTGTATATATGTATGTATTATGTGTGTATATGTGTATATGAGTGTATACATGTGTAAAATGCTAAAACCCTAATACTATAGACTTCGACCTAAAACATGTATATGTGTGTATGCATGTGTATATGTATGTGTATGTGTAAACATATTATGTGTGTATATGTGTATATGTGTATATGTGTGTATGCATGTAAAAACCCTAAAACCCTAATCCTAAAGAACTAGACCTAAAACATGTATATGTGTGTATGCATGTGTATATATATGTATTATGTGTGTATGCATGCGTATATATATGTATATGTATTATGTGTGTATATGTGTATATGTGTGTATGCATGTGTATATATATGTATATGTATTATGTGTGTATATGTGTATATGTGTGTATGCATGTGTAAAAACCCTAAAACCATAAAACCCTAATCCTAAAGACCTAGACTTAAAACATGTATATGTGTTTATGCATGTGTATATATATATATATATATATATATATATATATATATATATATATATATATATATATATATATGTGTGTGTGTGTGTGTGTGTGTGTGTGTATTATGTGTGCATATGTGTATATGTGTGTATGCAAGTGTAAAAACCCTAAAACCCAAATCCCTAGACCTAGACCTTAAACATTTATATGTGTGTATGCATGTGTATATATGTATATGTGTATCTATATGTATATGTATATATGTATTATGTTTGTATATGTGTAAATGTGTGTATGCATGTGTAAAAACCCTAAAACCCTAATCCTAAAGACCTAGACATAAAACATGTATATGTGTGCATGTATATATCTGTGTATGTGTATAGGTATTATGTGTGTATGCAAGTGTAAAACCCTAAACCCTAATCCTAAAGACGTAGGCCTAAAACATGTATATGTGTGTATGCATGTGTATATATATGTGTATGTGTATATGTATTATGTGTGTATATGTGTATATGTGTGTACACATGTGTGTATGTATGTAAAAGCCCAAAACCCTAATCCTAAAACCCTAAACCTTAAAACATGTATATGTGTGTATGTGTGTGTATGCATGTGTATATATATGTGTATGTGTACATGTGTGTATGTATATGTGTTATGTATAGGTGTGTATGTATATGTAAAGACATAGACCTAAAACATGTATATGTGTGTATGCATATTTGTATATGTATATGTGTGTATGCATATGTGTGTGTATGTATGTATGCATATGCATGTGTGTATGTATATATATGTGTGTACATGTGTGTATGTATGTGTGTATACATGTGTGTCAATGTATGTATGCATATGCATGTGTGTATGTATATGTGTGTGTGCACATGTATGTATGTATATGTGTATATGCAAATGTGTGTGTATGTATATATGCATATGCATATGTGTATGCATATGTGTGTATGTATGTACATGCATGTGTGTATGTAATATGTATGTGAGTGTGTGTGTGTGTGTATAGGTGTGAGTGTGTATTTATATATCTGAGTGTGTGTGTGTATATATATGTGAGTGTATATGTATATTTGTGTATGCATGCATGCATATGCATGAATATGCATGTGTGCATGTAATATGTATGTGAGTATGTGTATGCATATGTGTATGTATGTTTGTGTACATATATGTGTCTATGTGTATGCATGTGAGAGTGTATGTAATATATGCATATGTATGTGTATGAATATGTGTATGAATGTGTGTATATATGTGTGTGAATGTATGTATGCATATGTATGTGTATGCATATGTGTATATGTGTGTGTGTATATATGTATTCATATGCATGTGTGTATATGTGTGTGTATGCATGCATATACATGAGTGTGTGTGTGTATGTATCCCTATGTCTCTCTCTTTCTCTCTCTTTTTCATCTCTCTCTTTCATCTCTCTCTCTCCCTCTCTCTCTCTCTCTCTCTCTCTCTATATATATATATATATATATATATATATATATATATATATATATATATATATATATATATATATATATATATATAATAAAGAACAAAACAATCATTTACATCTATCTGTGTGTATGTATCTTTATTGTTCTTTCTTTCTCTCTCTCTTTTATCTCTCTCTCTTTCTCTCTCTCTCTCTCTTTCATCTCTCTCTGTCTCTCTCTCTCTCTTTCTCTCTCTCTTTCAATAGAGAACAAAACAATCATTTATATCAATGTAATTCTTTAGTTTGCTATCAACAAAGCCCAATCAATGTCATCTCTCCTCAAATTCCAAAGAACCAATGTCAAAAAGCTCTTTGGAAACCAAGTTGAAGAGAAATTAGAAAAGAGAAAACATAGAGAAAGAGAAAGTCTGAAAGAGTATGTGCATCACTTACCAAGATGCAAGATCTAGAGAGAGAGAGAGGGGTGTGTGTAGAGAGAGATATTTGTGTGTGTGTGTGCACAATATGATCACAATCCAAGTCACATGTGCAAACTCGATAGTAGCATTACTTAGTTCAAAAAATGCACAAATGTCGACTTTTCACTCTAGGGTTCAAGTATGTTAAACAAGACATCCGTATAGGTGCCAGTTTAAGCATCGGTAATTCCACCAAATTAGCGATGCTCATACCAGTGCCTATACCAATGATTATACCAGTGCCTGTATCGATGCTTATCCCGGTGCTAGTACCACTGCTATGAATTTCTAACACGTACCAACCAATACTTTTTAATGGTTATACCAATAGTCAAATGACCATCAGTATAACTAACATGGTTTTTTTCAGGTATTTGCAATGATCATACGGATGTAGAGGCATGATCGTCTGTATGGACAGCATTGGTATGCCCCTCATATGTTTTAGTTTAAGATTCTTGAATTCCCATTGAATAGGCCATCGAGAAACAAAGATATCATTTTTTGTTGGGTGAGCCTCTCTACCATAGGGCATCTGTGAACATATTGATTCAACCTTCTAGTTGCTAACAAGAGAGATTCATTAGGAATGCGTTTTAAACTATGAATCATGGAAGAGGAGTTATGTTTAATACCCCTCTTGGTGAATGCACCGATGAATTTCTCGAAGAATTGTTCTATACTCACAAAGGAGTTGGGATCCAATGGTTGGAACCAAGTCAAAGCAGTCCTAGTAAGTGTGAGACCAAAAGATTATACTGGACAAAAAATTCTTCAACTTGCTCAACATGCAAATGGGTGAAAGCATGTTAATGTTTACAAAAAAGTAAATTCTGGGACATTGTTAATTAGCTGGAGAAAGTTGATCCTTCTTAGCTAAGCCTATGTGTATGACTTATTGAAAGAGAAAATTAAAAGCATTAGTGGTGGGCTGAGGATATGCACATTGTATAGTGGAGCGTGGAGCATTCATGACGACCATCGCTATTGGGAGTTTTTCTACATGCTACCTCTTGAGTAGGGAACATTGAGAGAGATTGTTTTCCAAGGAGTAGCGTGCTGCGTCTTGAGTGGGGAACATTGAGAGAGATTATTTTCCAAGGAGCAAGTTTGTGTGATGAGAAAAAACATCAAAGTTTAGTGGAGAGGAAGAAAAGGGAGGAGATCAAAGCTTTATAGATGAGGTAAACCTTTTGGAATTTCATTTATTTATGGCAAGCAAACTAGTTTTATATGTGTCTCTGAGTTCACAGGCAATGTTGTGGTTTCAGTTGTTGATTTGCAGAAAACTATACATTCCATGAACAAAATGAAATACAATCCATGCATTGGTGGTCTGTACAGATAACCATTTATGTGTAGACCACATATTCGTGTTTGGAGGTTATTCCTAAAAAGGTTATCCACTTCTTCGTATCTGATGACAAGAAGCATGACACCCTTTTTGTGCAACATTGTTTCCAATTACATTGGCAATGGTTGAGAGAGCTAAACCTTGATTTAAGCCAACATTGGGTATGGTTAGATGGTGTAGTTTCTTAATTTAGAGCTAAATGTCCATTTTACTTTGTGTGAAAATATGCAAGGCTATCAGGCATGACTATGATATGGAACTTCTTTGAGTCAAGGCACGACAAAGGAGAACATGATGGTGTAGGTGCAGTTGTGAAAAGGGTGCTAACCCATGAACAAATTGAATCTGATGGTGCAATGTAATCAACTACCTTTCTTAATACATATGATTCATAACATCTTAGTAACCTTCACATAACAAATATCAGGTGAAGATGATAGATTGTATGGTCTATTATTGGATGCATGGTATTATTTTAAAAAACGTATGATTTTCATTGAAATGGTAGTATTAAATTGATCAGAAACATGAATCTAATCGCCTTTGTGATATGTCTTCAACATCCTAATAGAGTTAAGATTAAAAAATTTATGTTAAGAGTTATGTTTGTGTTTGTTGCTTAATTGATGAAGCAATGCCTTTGTGCAATTACTCATTGAATAATATGTTGTAAAGATTCGGTGTTACTATCATAGAGTAATCACTGTTGTAAAGATTGATAACATTGAAATCAATGGTGATGTGTGGGCTCTTGGCCCTTGCACATTTTGTGCAATTCTCTCATTAATCTACTTTTTTCTTGTTCTCTCAAAGAAAAGGAAGTTAGATATGAGTAACATCTCAAGTTGTGGATGATTTTTGTAGGTTTAAAAGTGGCTTCACAATGTCCATTTAGTTTCATATTGTTCATTCATTGTATCTTACATCTGAGGTTTTGGATTATTGTTGCAGGTTTAAAAGTGGTATAACAAGTCTACATACAACACATATGAATATCAGATGAGCATACTCAACATAAAATCAATATAATAAATTAGATTGATGAGTGGTAGATGTTATTGCAATTATGATTTCTTCTTCATTTGTAGTGTGTTGATGTAGGGCAATCTCAGACAAGCGAAGTGATGGAAGTTAATACAATACCAATAGTGGATAGTGATTAGCAAGCATTAAGATGTTATTGGAAAAGGAAATATAGAGACACAATAACATCAAGGTCGGGCACTAATGTGGATGGTAATGCTAATCATAGTTCAAGCAACTTGGATGGCATTGTGGATAAGATCATCAAGTATTTTAACAATCAAACTAGACACTTATGTTGTGAAGATAAAATCGAGGCACTAAATAGGATGTTGTAGGGTCCATGTATAGGGAAAATTTTTTATGCAATGGTTAGAAGCAAAGATCATGTGACATGTGCACTTTTCACCAATCTTTGGAATACACTACAAAGTATCAGAAAGAATTTTGATGACCTTGTGTTGAAGAGATCAACATTGATGATGATTCTAAATAGTGATGCATATTCATCAACAAATCAGATAAATATTTGAAGACTTTTTAAGGTATAGGGAGTAACTAGGAAAGTTTCCTATGATAGAATTGGACGGTTAAGTGTAGTTGAGTCTGATCATAAGTTTTTGAAGACAACTGGTAGATCAACATGTACCACATGTATCACACAAGAGGTCAAGGATCTCATCATCATGTTTTGGACAATAGAGAGCAGGGTGTCACCAAATAAGAAGGTTATAAGTAGGGCTCGACTTGGTAGAAATCAATATTTGGAGCACCTTGCTCACCTTCTTGATTTATCCCATGTCTTTCTATTTTCAGCCATCAGTTCACGGTTTTAGCTAATCAGATGTACTCAAAAGTTAACTAGTAATATCTAACTAAACATAAACTAACTAATATAGAATTTAACTAGTAACAAGCTAGTTAGTAATAAATACCATGGCAACAAGCTAATATTTAATAATAGAAATTATACATACCTAGTTAACACATAACAAGATAACAAGTAATAATCAAATCTATGCATACTACTAACTAGCTAGTAAAAAGAGAACTAGTAATAGTTGATTCATAAAAAGCTATTTAATAATAGATAATTAATAAAAATGCATAAGATCAAGCTAATTAGTAATAGATACTTAGTAGATAACTAGTAACAAACTATATAGTAATAGCTTATTACCAAATAGCTAACCAAGAATCAACTACTTCATTATAGCTAACTAGTAACAAGCTAATTAGTAATAACTAATTATTAACGACTAACCAAGAACCAATCACTTAATAATAGCTAATTGATAAATAGCTAATTAATAATAGCTAATTAATAATAGCTAATTACACACAACTAACCAAGAACAAGCTACTTAATAATAGCTAACTAGTAACAAGCTAGCTAATTAGTAATAGCTACAAACAACTAACCAAGGACTATCTACTTAGTAATAACTAACTGTTAACAAGCTAAATAGTAATAGCTAATTACTAACAACTAACTAAGAAATATCTAATTAATAATAACTAACTAGTAACAAGCTAATTAATAATAGCTAATTACAAACAACTATCCAAGAAGTAGCTACTTAGTAATAACTAATTGTTAACAAGCTAAATAGTAATAGTTAATTATTGACAAATAGCTATGAACCATCTACTTAGTAATAGCTAACTACTAACAAGCTAATTAGTGATAGATAATTACAAATAGCTAACCAAGAATCAGTTACTTAGTAATAGCTAATTAGCAACAAGATAATGGTGATAGCTAACTACTAATAACTAACTAAAAACCAATTACTTAGTAATAGCTAACTGGCAAGAAGATAATTGGTAATAGCTAATTAGTAATAACTAATTACAAACAACTAACCAAGGACTAGCTTCTTGGTAATAACTAACTAGTAACAAGTTAAATAGTAATAGCTAATTACTAACAACTAACTAAGAACTAGCTACTTAGTAATAGCTAACTAGTAACAATCTTACACCTTATAACAACTAACCAAGAACTAGCTACTTAGTAATAACAAATTGGTTTAATTAATGACTACTAATAGGCACTTGTTTGTGTAATGTAGATGGAGCTATTTATACACTTCAAACAATTCCATCCAATGATAAGTATCCAAGTTCAAAATTTTGAATCATTGAAGCCATATTTTGTTAAGAGATTGAAAGATAGATTCACATGTTGTTGCATTTATCACGTCCAAATGTCATACCTTAAGGATGGAATCAATCTCTTGCTTCAATCAAGCTCTTTCATGCATAGTTGTCTTTGTAATTTTGATTGTTCTATTTGTGAAGTAGGGAATACATCAAGGTGAAATGCTTCAGCAACTACATTTCAATCAATTAGTAGCATTATAGAGAGTATTCTACGTCCATGTCAAAATGATATCATATTCCACTAGTACAAATGTGTGATGGATGAGTGCTCTGATTGCAAAGTAGGACATTTTAAGTGGTGTCGAAGAGGGACTAGCATTGAGGAATATCATATTCCTATAAAGATCTTTGAAGATGCCAAGTCAATGTATATAGGACAAGTTCCTAAAAGGAAAGAATTGATAAAGAGGGAGATGCATCCTAAAGTTGTAATAGGATTTTTTGAGAAAAGTCTAAAGAAATGTATCAAGCACAATTTCATCTATTTATGGCAAGTGAACCAGTTTAAGATGTGTGCCTCTAAATTCCCAGGTGATCTTGAGGTTCAGTGGTTGATTTTGCACAAAACTATACATTTTGTGAGCAAAATGAAATACAATCTATGCATTGGTGGTTTATAAGGATAACTATTTTTTGCATATCACATATTTTTGTTTGGAGGTCATTCCTAAAAAGGCAGTCCACTTCTTCAAATCCATTGACAAGAAGCATGACACCCTTTTTGTGCAACTTGTTTCTAGTTACGTTGAAAATGTGTTGAGAGATCTAAACCTTGACTTAAGCCAACATTGGTAATGGTCAATTGATGCAACTTCTCAATTTAAAGCTAAATGTCTATTTTATTTTGTAGGAAGAGATCCAAGGCTAACATGCATGATTATGATATGGAACTTCTTTGATTCAGGGCACGAGAAGGGAGAACATGATGGTGCAGGTGTAGTTGTGAAAAGGGTGCTAACCCACGAACAACTTAAACCTGACAGTGCAATGCTAAAGTGTGATGCAGATGTTGTGGAATTTCTCAGGGGACATTTGTCAAGGTCAAAAGGAAGAGATGACACATGAGTCTTCTGGGAAGTGAAGATTGATGAAGTGAATAAGGAGAAGGGTTGGGATTCTAAAGGGATATCTCAAGCTAGATCCTTGCATTTGATTTGTGGCTATTCAAGGCTAGATGAACATTGCTTTGGTGTTAGAGAACTAACATGTTATTGTTTTCATTGCATCTAGGGTTAGTTGAAAAGATGCATCAAAAAAAGCCACATTCAAAATTGGGTGTACCACACTTTGACTCCTATTAGTGAATAAGATAAAGTAGAAGACTCATCCCTTTCCAATTTTACATTTGAAGGTGATAGCAACTATCTATCACATGCATTGGTAGGGGTTGATAACTTTGCAGTCAACGTAGAAGAGGACAATGATGAAGGTGCAAATTTCTATTTATTAAGGTGCACACAAGGTAAATAGTTCACTCTGAAGAGTGTAATGGATGCTTGAAATAACCTGATAGCTTTAGGAACATATTATGTGGCGGGTTTATTTTATGAGAGACTATAAGAAAATGTCTACAGTCTGCATACTTGGTATGATTTGGGGCTATTAACTATTTCCAAAGTTGAATACAAAGAGTTCGTGATAGATAGTTACATCTTTCACTGATTGTCAACTTTGGTAGCATGAGACAACGTCTTCTAATGGTGTAAAGTAACCTATAAGCAGTAGTTTCAATTATGCACACTCCACATTCCTACTCCACATTCCTATCATAGAAATGATCTAGTCTCTTGAAGTGGATTTAAAAATTTGATGAACATTGATACCTCCCCCAAATACCCATAACTTCCTTTGTGAACTCCGAGAAGATTGTCTCAATATATTTGTTGACATCCTCTATATCATAGGCACTCCAAATCCAGACATTGAAATGTTCAAGGCACCATCATAGAAAAGACTTACTAACAGGAAAATCTTGGTTACTTCGGATGTTCATAAATACATCAAGTTCTAGAATGAGAGCCCTAGGCTGTAAATCCTTGTGAATAGGTTTCAATTCTTGTACTCCTCCTCTATTAGGCCATGTTGAATCTTTGGGGGGTGTCCCTTTCTATCTCAATAAATTCAGGTTCCATTACCACATGGTCCAACCTCTTTCGTTTTTTTTACTTGCTTGGTATCTATTTTGGCTCTTCATTCCCTAGTGGTTTAAACACTAGTACAAGATTACTTTGAGTTGAGACTAATACTTTTTGCTCAACGTTTGCAATAGATCAGCTCGAATTGAAATAGGAAATGTTCGAGTTGAAATATGATTAGTTTGAGTTTTTATGTTTAGTTTTTAATCTTCTTTGGCATCTTTGTGCTCAACTTCTATTGTGGTCTGACATTTACTTGTTGAGGATGGAGCATTATCTTTTGTGACAGTTGTGGATGGAACTTTGTTCTTTATCTGACATATAAGCCAAACATGGTTACAACTTACAATCAATGACATTGTTAATCTATCTAAAGTTGTACAGAGGTCTATAATATGAAGCATAAAAGACAAAAAATATTTTAATAAAGTCCTTATAAAATAGGCTAAATAAAAAATCCTATGAGAGCTAGTTGATTTGGAAAATGTCATATGTGTGGATAGTAACCATTACAAAGAGTTGTTGTAATAAGGTGAACACTATAACTAAATAGAGAAATCAGTTTCCTCACTTTGAAACTATTTACTACTGTCCAAATCATATCATTGTGAAAAGACATCATGAGAGGAATGATTATAAATTCATACAAATGTGTTCCTAATGTTTATAATGGCACTTCAAATCATTTCTAAATTGGTGCTTAAATTATAGACACATGCCATTTTGTCTGTATAATACCAAAAGAGGAATTGTTTATATGGGAGAATGGAATTTCGTATGTGATAATGTCCCATGCATGCAATTTTATGTATTCCCAAGTTTGTGCTCAACTTCTATTGCAGCCTGACATTGATTTGGAGAAATTTTGTAGAAATTGTGCGTGGAATTTTTTTCTCCATCCAACCTAAAGCCAAACATCGTTACAATTTATGGCACACTTTTTTCGAGAATTCCTCTTCTATTTGCAGTGAAAAGTGTAGAAGACCTTCTCAGGATCAAGACTTTTTCCAACACCTGAACCTTCAAATGAAAACTCGTACAAACTGAAAAATGCAATGAACTTGAAACTTTGGTCACTCAAACTAGACACTTTAGAGCTTTCAAATGAGCTATCAAACACTCAATTTGGAGCCGTTTTGGATTGGCAACTCTTTGCCTCAAAATAGGCTATCTATCCACTCAGTTAAGCTAAAAACTAGACTTCACTAAAAATTGAATAACTCACAGAGCATAAAGAATTTGATAAAACTTTTCTAGATAGAGGAAGTACTTAAGGTAAGATTTCCAACTAATGTTTAAAATCTAAAATTGGATAGATACATATATTGAGAGATATGACTCTCACAAGTAGAGTACCTAGAAATGGGTATGCGGTTGGACATAGTCTATGAGAATGAAGTGAACGGAATGACTCAAACCAAATGAACTAGCTACAAGGGGACTTCCACGCCTTCTTCCTCAGTTCTTGAGTGTCCTCCCTTGCCTCTTTTATAGCCAAGTGACCAAAAACTCTCATGATGAGTTTGAGAGCTCTTCTCCATAACTTTTCCACTACTTTGGACATCCACTCCTCTTACAGTTTAGTTTTTGGATTTGATTCTCTTTTGATTGATTCTCTTTTGGACTCCACTAATTTCTCTGAATCCTTTTGCTACTAGTCTAGCTTTATGCGTAGCTAGAGAACCATCAGCATTTCTCTTTGTTTTAAACATCCATTTATTTGGAACAATCTTCATACCTTCAGCCTTTAGAACTAGCTCCCATGTGTGATTGTCCTTGAGAGCTTTTATCTCTTCTTGCATAGCTTCTTGCCATTCTTTTGTGTACATGCTTCTTCATATGTATCCAGTTCTTTGTCTTTGACAACATGTGTCATATATGGAGGCAACACCTACAACTTTTGCTGGCGATCCACACATGTCAGAAACTGAGGCTAGATTACAGTAGTTTTAATTCAAGGAGGTTTCATTTGCAGCATTCATTTGAAGGACAATATCTATATTTGGAATCTGATTAGGATCAAATGTTGGATTCTACAGATGATCTTTGTTTGAAAAAACAACATGATCATTAGTTGGTAGAAGAACTTGCTTTGAAAGATCAGTATTTGAAGGAAGAGCTTGATTTGGATGAGTATCTGGATCAAACCATAAAGGAAAATACCATTGTGGGATGTCATCTAGGTTAAAGCCAGACCCTAGACTAGATTCAAATTGACAAGTGACAGGCATGTGGATAGAAAGAGGAACCTTTTTATCAACTATGAAGTTGTAACTAGCTAGATGAATATATGAGTAGAAGTCTGTCAAATAATCATCCTAAGGGATTTTATCCCCTTTCCAGATGTTTACTATTATAGATCTTCCTCTAGGAGTAGATACTTCTTCTCCATTATGTATCCCATTAGAGTTACTAGGGTTTTCCATTTATCCTCTTTCATGAATTCTCTCAGGATGTTCAATCACTAGGTCTAGTTTTCCACATTTTCCCATATAAAATCCTCCCTCAAACTTCACAACTAGCCTGGGTAGAACTTTCAATTCTATTGATTTTCCAAGTCTTGCTACTGACCAATTAAATCTAGCCAAGTATATAGGAACTCTTTGCAAGTTGGTAGAGACATACTACAAGGAAGTCCTATACTCTCCTTCTATTACTAACATGAGCTATCTTGAGTGGATAGAGCTATGCATATCTTCTAAGGCCATAATAGTTTCTTCCTCTGAGTCACTAGATGTGTCAGAGTGTATTGAGTGAATAATTTGTTGGGTTACACTTCTTGCTAAGGATATCACACTTCTTCAACTCCCTAGGACACGTGTAGACCATAGGTTCATTCAAAGTCTAGGGTTTTACTATTTTTGTTAGATTCAACTATCGATTCTTAGGTGTTTTCAATGTGTGTACCAAATTCTTGAAAATTCTCACTCCCAGGTCCCTCCTCAATTATTTCTATTTTTCCATGACACATGATACTTGGGATCCTAGCAATACATGATACCAAGTTTGGATGATACGATACTTGGCCTAAGGGCGATACATGATACTTGGAAATTCACAATACTCGATACTTGCTCCTCAACTATACATGATACAGGGTATAGCATGATACACGATACTTGGAAAGTATTGATGACACATGATACAAGCAAGTACACAACACATGATACTTGAGCTTGTAGAAGATACATGATACTTAGCTCCCTCACGATACATGATACATGTCCAAGATCGATGACACATGATACTTGAGGTATTGGCGATACACGATACCTACCAAGTGTTGCGACACACGAGAATTTGGTATCACAAAACCAAACTCAACCGGTCACGATACTTGGACTTTGGGTAGTCCAAATTTAAAAATTTGTGTGTGTATGTGTTCCTTGTGCTCTCTTTGTTACCCCTACCTACTGTAGCTAGAAAATTCTTGCAAAATCTCCCTAAATGAGCCTCACAATACTCAATGGGTGTTGTGTTATCCCGTGTGAGTGATCAAACAAATTTTTTATTTAATGAGCATGTAGAGCTCACCTCTAGGATTCCTCAAGTTTTTGTTGCTAGATATTTCCTAAGCTCCATGTTCTAGGGTGGTACAGGATTTGCAATACCGATCATCCTAAGCTCCACGATACTTGCACAAACAAGTGAAGTGAAAAGCAGTAAAATTTGGTTTTTAGTCTCTGGGTGACACTAGAGACTCAAGAAAAAAATGAACAAAAAAATTGGTTTTTTGACTTGTGATTAATTTACTCTCCTTCCTCACTCCACCTACTTCTAACCCTAATTCTTCACTCTAGAGCTAATCCTAAAACTTATCCCACACACAATAAGTGTATGAAGTAACAAGTGCAAGAGAAGTTTTGACTTGCTGAGTTACTAAAATCACTTCTTCATGCTCACTACCTTCACAACTACGCTTTAACCATCAAGTAGGCACCTTGATTGAGGTCGATTCATGGTGTTACCCAAGCTCGTAATGTCTTAGGGACTTGCGATGGAGACTAAATCTCTATCATCAAGCAAGTGCATATACTATTGGAATTGATACACTACTTAAATTATCATTCCATGAATTAAAATCCATGAATTAAAATCCATCGTGTATGAAGACATGTGCTCATGTGATAGCTAATGTAGGGTTGCGACAAGTAAAGCATGAAAATGAGGCTAAATCTACCTCACATGACACATCTTACACACATGCATGCATCACAATACTTGATGCAGCAGCAAACACTAATCGATTGATTTCTCTCATTTTTTATACACGAATATAGTTAATAACAAGTTCCTTTCAAAGCTCTGAGCACAATTTGCCTCTGTTGGGCAATATTTTAGCTCCATAATTTCATCTTCAATTAACTCACGAATGTAATGGTACTGTACTTCTATGTGCTTGGTGCGAGCATGAAATATTGGGTTCTTTGCAATAGCCATGCAACTTTGATTATCACACTTGAGTATAGTTGCCATATTTGATGGCTTAGGTTTGTTGGAAAACCTGCTTAACACTCCAACACCATAGCAAATGTTTGGTCTAGTGTTGCACAAAAAAATAAGACTTCCAACGAGCTTCCTATACTTCTTAGCATCTACATCAGGCATGTTATCATCCATAGATAGCTTATGATTTACCTCCTTAGGTGTGCTAGTAGGTTTGCAATCCATCATTCCAAATGCCTTGGCATATTTTTGTTGTGAGATGAAAATGCCATCCTTCTTTTGCCATACTTCGATTCCCAGAAAAAAAGTGGGAGTAGACCTAAGTCTTTCATTTCAAACTCAGCTCCCAAGTTGATCTGAGTTTGATTGAAGAGTTCCTGATGATCTCCTGTAATGATCAAAGCATCTACATATACAATGACAGCAACTTTCTTACTATCCCTTTTCGTTACATACAAGTTTGCATCAGAAGAACTTTTTTCAAAACTCGTATTTTTGAAAAAATGATCTATCTGTTGGTACCAAGCCCGTGGAACTTGCTTAAGTCCATACAAAGCTTTCTTCAACCTGCAAACTTTATTTTCTGAAGTGGGCACCTTAAAACCCAGTGGTTGAGATACATATACCTCCTCCTTGAGGTGACCATTCAAAAATATAGATTTGACATCCATCTGGAAAATAGGCCAGGCCTTTTGTGCAGCTACTACAAGTACCGTCCGAATACTTGTCGTGTGTGTTGTTGGTGCAAATGTTTCTTGAACATCAAAATCCTTCGATCTGTGAAAAACCCTGTTCAACTAATCTTGCTTTATACTTTTCTAATGTTCCATCTGCTTTATACTTAGCTTTCCAAATCCATTTAGTACCTATTACCTTCTTCTTTGGTGGCAAGTTGATTAGATCCCATGTATCATTTTTTAGTATACTATCATACTCAAACTGCATTGCTGCTCTCCCACCTAGATCACCAAGGGCTTCTTCAATGGTGGTAGGTTCCTTTATTGAGCCCATGATATCTGCCATTAGAGCCATGTTAACAATGTGTTCTAAGGCTCTTCTTTGCTCCTCTACTCTCTTTGATCTTCGTAATCCATCCGAGGATGATTCTGGTACATCAACATGTGGATTGTGATCATCAAAGAGCTGTTGTGCCCACTTTGGTAGTGGCTTATGCTATGCAGCTACAAGTGGTTGGCTTTTTATTGAGATAATTTCTCCATCAGATGTTTCCTCCTCCTCAACTTTAACCTGTCTTTTGATAGTCACAAGGTGAGATATTTCTCCGTTTGATGAGATAGTAGATTTACCTTTATCTTTTACTAAGTGTGGTTGTTCATCAAACACCACATCTTGGCTGACAAAAATCTTCCTTGCCTCAAGATCCCACAACCTACATGCTTTAGACTCTTCACTATATCTTAGAAAGACACACTTTTTGCTTTTTGAATCCAACTTTGATCTTGTTGAATCAGGAATATGTGCATAACAGAAACAACCAAAAATTCTGAAATGCAAAACTGAAGGCTTTGTACCAGAATATGCTTCTTGAGGAGTCATCCCCTTCAATGCTTTTGTGTAGCTTCGATTGAGGATGTAGACTACTGTATTGACTGCTTCTGCTAGAATGAATCATGCATGTATTGAGCCTTTAACATACAACGAGCCATTTCTACTGTTGTCTTATTCATGCACTCAACAACACCATTTTGTTGAGGTGTAAAGTAATTATTGAATTCTGTTGACAAGAATTCACCTCCTCTATCTATTCTCAATTTCTTTAGTTTCCTTCTTGATTCATTTTCCACATACTTATGCCATGTTTTAAATTTTTCAAAAGCATCAGCCTTCTCTCGAATGAAATAAATCCACATCTTTTACTATAGTCGTCGACTAACAACAAAAAGTAGAAAGATCCTCCTAAAGCAGGTGTAGAACTTTTACCGTAGAGATCAACATGTACCAACTCTAGAGGAGCTTGAGATCGATTACTGGTCTCTCTTGGAAATGCCTTCTGTTGTTGCTTGCCCATCATACAAGCTTCACAAGGTTCATGCAACTCTAAAAATGCAGGCAAATGAGCAACCATCCCTGTTCTTTGCATCTCCTTCAAAACTGCAAATCCGCGATGCCCAAATCATTGGCACCATAACTTGCTTACATCTTTATCTTATGTAGCAGTTAATGCACTTAACTCATGCAAGTTATCACATCTTATGCCTTTACCTACTCCATTACCTGATGAATCCATGATTTCTGCACCACTCTTATTGAAGTGAACTTCGAATCCACGATCTCTTATTGCAGAAATTGACAACAAATTTCTTTTGAGTGTAGGTACATAGAGAACATCGGATAAATTTTTCTCAACACTTGGAGAAGTGATAAAAGAGATGGTTCGAGTTCCTTCTACTGGACACTTGGATTCATTTCCCACCACTACATTGATGGATTCCCGTAGAGGCACTAGGGAATTATACCAATCCTTTTTACTGTTCATATGGCGAGAAGCTCCAATATCCAAAATCCATGGTTCATCAACACGAGCTTGAGCAGACGAGCATACCTCTTCAATAGCTACCCATAGTTCCAGCTCTATGTTGTTTGCATACTCTTTGTTCTTCCACGATGATTTTACAGTCCCATTATGTTCATGAGCTTGCTTCTTTCTGCAATCCTTGATGGCATGCCCTTTCTTTTCACAATAGAAGCAACTTCTTGTGAACTCTTTCTTCTTTGGCTTCTTCATTGATCCATCAGAAGAGCCTTAAACTTTTGCATTTGCTGAGAATGCAGCATGTACTTTTCCGATTCTTCTAAAAGCATAACACAAAACTCTTCAAATGTAAGGGGAGTAGGTCTTACCTGAGTGTTAAGGGCTGCTACTAATCCATCATACTTTGCTGGAAGAACACATACACATCTTTGAGCCTGCTCTTCTAGTGTTATAACAACACCAACTGTAGTCAATTGATCTTGAAGATGTTTTATCCATTTGATAAAATCTTCAGCCTTTTCAGAATGAGAATGCTTTTCATTTGCCAACTGACTTTCTAAATTTAGTATCCTAGTGTGGTTCTTAGTCTCATATTGACGAGCCAATATGCCCTAAGCCTCATGTGCTTTAGTAGTATGTTGAACTAAAGTAAGCACATAATCACTTACACTAGTGACAATTGCACATAATGCATCAACATTCTGCCTCTTCCAAGCTTGTAGAAGATCTGGATCTAGCTGAATCATCAATCTTAAACTTGCTGGATCTTCAACTGGTATAGGCTCTAGATCCAATCCCATCGGTCCCATGATAGTGTCAAATAACTCATTGGAGTCCAAAATTATAGAAATTTTGAACTTCCAGAGTGTATAGTTGGTTCCATCCAGCTTCCCTTCAGTGAATGCAGGTGGCCCAATTCAAAGACGTGCAGCATTAACATTAGTTGAAGCACCAAGACTAGTGTTCAATGATGAAGCCTTCATGTAATCACTCGAATAATCTACTGATATTCTAGTCTGCTAGTAGGATAAAATAGTGATACTTCTCAAGCTATTCGAACCTTATGGCTCTGATACCATGTAAGACAATAGTTACGCAATATAACACAGGAGCAGTAGCAGAGAAGATCACATATATAGGAGAATCTACAAAATTTTCTACTAACAAGAAGTACAAAGATGATGGCATTGTCCGCCCGTGCGCTCTCAAGGTAGATCTTAAATGGTGATCTATATAGGATCATGGGTGGCCTTCCATGGATGGCTATACATGGGCGGTAGAGTGAGGGCGAACACCGCCCATGTAATTGCCATACATGGCTTAGGCCGGTTGGACCAACCTAACAAATATAAATGATTTTTGACTCTAACAAGGAATATTCCATGGAATATTCCCTTTACCATCGCATCGAGGGCGTTGCCTCGGACCCCCACCAGGGGGCCTACTGGCCCCCTTGGACCCCCTAGTCAGGGTTGTTCACCGCTACCCTGGACCCCACAATTGGGGTCCCTCGTAACTCCCTTTCCTTACAATACCTTACATGGTCCAATATGACTTTTATCCAACATGCAAGTTGGGAATCCCATCAATTGGGTAATGCACACTTGGATTATCCTCATAATGGGGGCCTTACAAAATGTGCATACAATCATGAAAGGTAGACATTGATCATATACTAACAGGCAATGCATAAACCTGCTCATCTTTGAGACAGAAAAGTGAATATCTAGCCAAGTAATCCATAAGTAAATCAAGCATCCAACAACATGCTGATAAAGAATAGCATCAAATGCATCTCTAGTATCATGAAGACTCAATCATCAACCTGTCTCCATAGGAGTGGTAATAGGTTTACAGTCTTCAAGGCCAAAACACTGCAATAATGTGTCAATATATTTTGTTTGACACAAATCTATTCCACCATCAACTTGCATAAACTGAATGCCTAAGTAATGCAAGTGTCCCAAATATGACATCTCAAATGAGGCATGCAGATCAGCCTTAAAATCAGCAATATGCTTCTCATGAGGACCAGTGAGCAGCATGTCATCAAAATACACAACAATGATCAGAAGCACATCATTAGCATGCTTAACATATAAGGTGCTTTCGATTGGACTATTCTCGAAACCATGTGCAATCAAATAGGCATGTATCTTTTCATACCAAGCACATGGTGCTTGCTTTAAACCATATAATGCCTTCTTTAACGTGCACACTTGATTTTCATGCCCTTTTTGCACAAAGCCACGGGGCTAAAAAGCATACACTTCTTCATGCAAATCACTATTCCAAAAATGCATTTTTAATGTCCAATTGATGTACATTCCAACCATGATGAGCTACAAGTGCAGAGATGCTATGAACAATATTCATTCGACAAGTAGGAGCAAAGATCTCATCAAAATCAATGCCTCTTTACTGAGCATAACCCCTTGCAACAAGCCTAACCTTATACCTATCAATTGTTCCATTAGGCTTACTCTTAAGTTTGTATACCAACTTAGTTCCGATGGCCTTCTTGCCAGGAGGCAAGTTACATAAAGACCAGGTACCTTTTTTAATTATAGCATCATATTCAAATTGCATAGCAACCATCCAATTTTCTGAATTTTATGCTTCATCAAACGAAAAAGGCTCATTCTCATCAGAGAGACTAGAGGAAGCCATAACATAGCAATCTAATGCAAAAGAGGCACTATGAGAGCCTCAACAAGTACAATATGACAGAGGTGCATCTAATTTGGTATCACCCAAAGTCTGAACCAGACATTTTGGCATAGTTTTTGCCTCCTCAATATCAGCTCTCTCATCAATGAGTGCATCATTCAAATCTGCATTAAAAATGGATTGATCTACAGCATCACATGAAACCTATAAAGGTTGAGACGTTGCCTCATTAGGACCATCACTATGTTTGGTGCAAATGTACAAGCCTCCACATTTGGCTTAGCATGGAAGACTATATGTGGAAGCAGTTGATGACTCATATGAACCATACCTTGTACTTACTTGATCATTTACCAATGTAAAAGTTTTATATCTTGAGAGAATCTTGTAAAAGTGAAAATATAATGGAGCTAGGATTAAGAATAGCTACGACTTGAATTTCAAATTCAAACTGAGGAAAAACTTCTTATATAAATGTCTTTGGAAATCACGTGGCTGTGTGGCCTCATTTTTTGGACCTCGTTCTTGAACATCTATAGAGTTTCAGTAGCTTACACCATAGCTTACTCATTCCACCATCATTGAGCATCATTTAAATGCCAATGATCTTGTATAATCATGTGTTATAGTACATATAGTTCATAGATCATCTTTGTCTACTTCTTTGCTATGACTAGTCAAAACAGTGAACTTTCTCTGATCATATCTCGGAGAGGAGCTAGAAAGACTCAACTCATGGTGTGCCAAAGATGCTTTAGCCAGGTCATATCTACTTAACTCTATTTTTGACTTCCTTCATCCTCACATTAGGAATTGCAAAAATTCCCAAGAAACTTGGGATACACTATCTTCATATTTTTCTTCCAATACAAGAGCTAGAAAAAATCAATTGTGGATTGAGTTTACTACTCAAAAGAAACAACTAAGCAAAATGTTTTAGAGTATGTGACCAAGGTAAAAGATGTGTCTGATCAATTGGCAAGCATACGAGAGCATATTGAAGAGGAGAAAATAGTGAGACAGATAATCAATGGCATCAAGGCAGATGATAAGTGGGAAGCTTTCACAACTGTTATGGATCTTTATATGGATATGCAAATCCCTAATCTCACCACCCTCATGGGACAACTCTTTACCCATGAAGCCAAGCTCAACAAAAATGTTGAACCATCAAGAGGTAACGATTCTTCTGCCCTCTATACAGATAAAGGAAAGTCTAAGGATAAAGGAAAGATCAAGAAAGTTGAAGATGAAGGTACTACTTCTCAAGCTAACTATGCAGGGAGAGTTAGGAATTCAAGAGGAAGGGGTAGAGGAGGTAAGCAAGGTAGGGGGAGACCTTTCAACTCTTCCCCATGCAATATATGAAGACTGTCTAATCACACAACAGATGAGTGCTATAGGAACTTCAAGAACCATAGATGAAGAGGATTCCAAAGAGGTGGCTTCTCACAATCAAGAGGAAGATTCAACCATAATCAAGGATCCAACCATGGCTACAACAACAATTACAACAACAGTTATCAAGGAGGATACAAATCAACAAAAGACTTCAACAACTACACAGAGGATCAAGAAGATTCTCTTCTCATTATGAACATGACTTCAAAACAAGGTATGAATGATGAGCACCTCTTCTATATTGACTCAGGTTGTTCAAACCATGTAGTAGGAAATGTAGCTCTCCTTTCTGATCTTGAAGAGCTCAATGCAAAACACCAAGTGCAGACAGGTGATGATACCAAGCATTCAGTTGTCAAGGTAGGAAATGTCAAAACTTCTGATGGAAATCTGTTGAGTAGAGTTCTTTATGTACCTACTATCTCAAAGAATTTGATGAGTGTTGGACAGATAGTGGAAAAGGGTTTGCAGGTTAGGTTCAATAAGTTTGGAGCTTTTGTGGAAGACCCCCAACATCGATTTAGAAGAATTGCAAAGGGAGAGAAAACAGGTAGATTGTTTACATTTGAGGTTGAGGACACTAGAAACATTACACTTTATAATTATAAGGATGAAACTTTGTCTAAATTAGAGATATGGCACAAAAGATTAGGGCACATTAGTGAGAGAACATTGAAGCAGATATGTAGAGATAAATGTGTACTTGGGATTCCTAATGTATCCAAGCAACACATGATCTATAAATGTGGTGCATGTCAGTTTGGTAAATCACACAAGTTACCCTTTACAAGGAAAGGCTATATGCATGAGGATTATTTGGAACTTGTCCACACAAATGTGTGGGGACCAAGCAAGGACCCTTCAATTTTGGGTTCAAGGTACTATGTGTCATTTATTGATGATTTTAGTAGGTGGACTATCTTGTATTTCATGAAACATAAGGATGAAATGTTCAGTTGCTTCAAGAAGTATCTTGCACTTGTGGAAAATCAAACAGGAAAAAGCTTAAAGAGGATAAGTTCAGATGGAGGAGATGAGTACTTCTCCAATGAGTTTGATGCATTTTTGTAGGACAGAGTTATCAAAAGGGAGATCACTACTAGATAAAATGAAAAAAGGTTCCCTAATTACTTGTGGGCAGAGAGTGTTTCCACTATCACTTATCTTATTATTAGGTTACCTTCTAAATCCCTTGATGGGATGACACCCCTATGAGGCATCGCATGGTAGGAGACCGTCACTTGAGCATTGCAGAATATTTGGTTGTGTTGCTTATGTGCATGTTCCATCACAAATCAAAGGTAAGTTAGACCCTAAGGCAAAGAAATGCATCTTCATAGGGTATGATATAAATAAAAAAGGATAGAGGTTTATAATCCATCCAACAAAGGCTTTATGGTCCGTAGAGATGTTGTGTTTGATGAGAGCGATTCTTGGTTTGAATGTGAATGCACGAAGGTCAAATTGCCATATGACTTGGAAGAAGAATTTCCAAGTCTCACCAAGGAGGAGCAAAGCACAATTGAAGACATCAAATCAAATGATGAGGACACTATCAACTTGGAAGAATTTAAAGCATGGAAATCAAATGGCAAGGTCAAGATGAAGAGGTTGGAAGACATACCTAATTCATCAAAACAAGCCTTAAGGAGATCACAAAGAGAGAGTAAGAATCCAATTAGATATGGGTATGATACTTCATTAGTACTAAGCATTCTATTTATCTTGGTAAGGATCCATCACTTGAAGAACCTTCTTCATATGAATAAGCAAGTACCAAAGCAGAATGGAAGGCGGCTAGGGATGAAGAAATAGAAGCACTTCAAGAAAATGACACTTGGGAGCTAGTACCCAAGAAAGCATCAATGAAGGTAATTGGTTCTAGGTGGATTTTCAAAGTCAAAAGGAACTCAGATGGATCCATAAACATGTATAAATCTAGGCTTGTGGCTAAGGGTTTTGCACAAACCCAAGGAGTAGATTATGAAGAAACTTTTTCCCATGTGGCTAAGATGCCAACTATCAAGTATTGCTAAGTGTAGCTGCATCTAGAAATCGGAATATGTATCAACTAGATGTGAAATTTTTTTTTCTCAATGGGTGGATTTTTGAGGAGGTTTACATGGCTCAACCTCCTAGCTATGAAGATCCAAACAAGGTAAATCATGTATGTGAATTGAGGAAAGCCCTTTATCATTTGAAGCAAGAACCTAGGGCATGGAACCATAGGTTAACAACATATCTTCAAGACCAAGGATTTATGATGAGTAAGGCAAATTCTTCTCTGTTTGTCAAGAGGAGTAATTCAAAAATGATATATTTATGTGTGTATGTTGATGATATCATTCTTACAGGTAGTGATGCCAATGGCATCAAACAAATCAAGAACCAGATGATGTAGGAGTTTAAGGTCAGTGACCTAGGGTTTCTAAAGTATTTTCCTAGACTTGAGTTAGTATACACTAACTCTAGAATCTACATCACTCAAAGGAAATATGTGCAGGATATGTTGGAAAAGTTCCACTTGGAGAATGCAAAAGTAGCTAGCACCCCTATGGAGGTAAATCATAAATTGAGTTCTCATGAAGGTGATTTGCATGAAGATATTGCACGTTATCAAAGCATAGTTGGAAGTCTAAACTATGCAACATTAACAAGGATTGACATATGTTATGGAGTAAGTGTTCTGAGCCAATTCATGCATAAACCTAGAGCATCTCACTTCGAAGCTACTAAAAGAATTTTGAAGTATCTCAAAGGTACTCAAAATCAAGGACTTTGCTTCCCATACACATCATATTTGGATATAAAGTTGTACTTAGATGCAGATTGGGCAGGTTGTAAGGATGACACAAGAAGTATTTTTGGATATTTATCTTTTACAGGTGATAAGCCCATCTCATGGTCTTCTAAGAAGCAATCATCTGTTGCTCTATCTTCAACAGAGGCTGAATACAAGGGATTAGCAAATGCTACACAAGAAGCTATTTGAATTAGATTGCTCTACTTAGATTTGGGACTTCACACTCATTCACCTATGATCTTTGGTGATAACACTAGTTCTTTGCATCTTGCAGCCAATCCCATTTATCATGCAAGTAAAGCATATAGAAGTACACTATCACTATGTTATAGAGAAGCTCTTGAGCAAAGAAATTCAATTAGCATATGTATCTACAAACATGCAGTGTGCTAATTTGTTAACCAAGGCACATGATGGTACTAAGCTTTGGAGGTTTAAAACCATGATTGGATTGCACAATATTCATGAAGACTCATGATGCAATGCAAGCTTACACCATAACTTACTCATTCCACCATCATTGAGCATCATTTCAATGTTGGAGAATTCCTCTCCTAATCGCAACGGAAAGTGTAGAAGATCTTCTCAGGATCAAGACTCTTACCAATAACTGAACCTTCAAATGAAAACTGGTACCAACTAAAAACTGCAATGAACTTGAGACTTTGATCACTCAAACTAGACACCTATAGCTTTAACATGAGCTATTAAACACTCAATTTGGAGTAGATTTGGGCTGGCAACTCATTGATACAAAACAGGCTACATGTCCACTCAGTTAGGCTGAAAACTAGACTTCACTAAAAACTGAATAACTCATAGAGAATAAAGAATTTCATAAAACTATTTTAGACAGAGGAAGTTCTCAAGATAAGCTTTCTAACGAATGTTTAAACACTAAACTTGGATACATATATTGTGAGATATGACTCTCACAAGTAGACTACCCAGAAATGGGTGTGCGGTTGGACATACTCTATGAGAGTGAACTAAACGAAATGACTCAAAACAAATGAAGTAGCTGCAAGGGGGCTTCCACGCCTTCTTCCTCCCTCCTTGAGTGTTCTCCCTTGCCTCTTTTATATCCAAGTGACCAAAAACTCTTATGATGAGTTTCAGAGCTCTTCTCCATCATTTCTCCACTACTTTGGACAGCCACTCCTCTTACAGTTCAGTTTTTGGATTTGATTCTCTTTTGAATGATTCCCTTTTGGCCTCCACTACTTGCTGAAGTAAATGCTTCTATTTTTCATTTTTGTATTTTCCTTGTACTTGAAGAAAATCCTTTTTGCAAAAATATATACGAGTTTACTTCTTTATTTTTGACACTCCCCCTCAAGCTCACATGTGAGCTTCCACCTTCAGCCATACCCTGCAAGTTGATGTCATCCTTGAACCTCTTTGCTTAGAAGCATCATCCGAATTTGTAAATATGTCTTCAACCTGGTCATTAGTTCGAATGAACTTTATATCCACATCCTTGCTCAAAACGTTTTCTCGAACATAATGATAATGCACTTCTATGTGCTTGGTTCATGCATGAAACATTGGATTGTTTGTCAAGTGAATGCTTGACATTTTGTCACCATAAATTGGAATGGTCTCCACCTGCACATCACGATCAGCCAAGAGCTTCTTAATCCACATACATAAACACATAACCTGAAGTGAATCTTCTATCTTCCTTCGAACCAGCCCAATCAGCATCACTGAAGCCCTTCACCAGAAATTCTTCATCATATCTATAAAACAATGCATGATTGATAGTGTGCTTCACATATCTTAGCACTCGTTTGGCTGAATTTAAATGTTCACTTGTAGGAGCTTGCATAAATTGAGAAAGAACTCCAACAATATAACACAAATCTGGTCTTGTGATCGTAGCATAGATCAAGGAACCTATAATTCTCCTGTATGTAGTTACATCATGTAACTTCTCTCCATCATTTGAGCATAGCTTCACATTTGTATCCATAGGTTGAGTGAGTGGTTTGCATTCACTCATTCCAAATCTGAAAAGAGCATCCAACAAGTACTTTCTTTGCATCAAGTAGATGCCAGCTTTCCCATAGACTGTCTCAATGCCTAAAAAGTATTTCAGCTCACCAAGATTTGAAATTTAAACTCCTTACCGAATTTCCTTTTGATCTCTTGTATTCGTGTAACATTACTTCCTATTATGATGAGATCATCAACGTATATGCAAATATATACCTGCTTGCCTTCTTCTTTCTTCATGTAGAGAGAGGGATCTGCATTACTTGGACTATACCCACACCTTGTGAGGTACTCAACCAATCTTTGATTCCAAGCACATGGTGCTTTTTTCAGCCCATACAAAGCTTTCTTCAATCTATAAACAAAATTTGGATGCTTTTTGTCTTCAATTCCAATCCGTTGACTCATGTATACCTCTTCTTGAAGTTCACCATTGAAAAACACATTTTTTATGTCAAGTTGGTACAATGGCCATCTCCTTGCTGCACTCACTGCAATCAAGGTTCTAATTGTTCCCATCTTTGCAACCGGGCTGAAAGTCTCTTCATAGTCGATGCTGTGAGTTTGCTTGAATCCTTTTGCTACTAGTCTAGCTTTATGCCTTGATAGAGAACCATCAGCATTTCTCTTTATTTTAAACACCCATTTATTTGGAACAATCTTCATACCTTCAGCCTTTGGAACTAGCTCCCATGTGTGATTGTCCTTGAGAGCTTTCATCTCTTCTTGCATAGCTTCTTGCCATTCTTTTTGTGTACATGCTTCTTCATATGCATCCGGTTCTTTGTCTTTGACCACCTATGTCATATATGCAAAATGCTTTGCAATAAAACTATCATAGCTCAGCCTTTCAATTGGATACCTTGCTCTTGAAGACCTCCTTTCATTTCCTTTTGAACATGGCTTCTTCAACCGGTTCAACTTTACCTTTGGTGTTATCACCTCTTCATACTCTTCTTCACTTGCATTTCAATCATTATTTTGGGCAGCACTTTCAGCGTTAGATCTTTCATAAGCTGATGTTGGTGATGAGGAATGACTCCTTAGCCTCCCCTTCCATGTTGAGCTTTCTCCAAGTGATGTAGAAGCTTCTGGACCTGACATTTGAGTGCTTGTTTGCTGAAATTTTTCTTGGACAGCACCTTCATCATCTTCGTAATCTTCTTCAAGAATCTTCTCTTTCCCTTTGTCTCCAAACCATGGTCTTAGCTCATCAAATACCACATCTCGTGAGACTCATAGCTCCTTTGTCACCGGATTGTAGCACCTATATCCCTTTTGCTCCGATGAATATCCAATAAAAATACATTTTTCGGACTTTGCCTCCATCTTTGTCCTTAGTTCTTGAGGGATGTGAACATAATACACACATCCAAAAACTTTGAGATGTGTAAGGTTAGGTTTCTTACCGGAATAAACCTCCTCGGGAGTTAGATTATGCACTCCAGCCGTTGTGCAATTGTTCATCAAATAAACGGCTGTACTAGTTGCTTAAGCCCAATAGTTTAGTGGCATCTTCATCTCGTTGAACATGCATCTTGCAACTTCTGTGATATGTCGATTTTTCCTTTCAGCTATTTCATTTTGTTGAGGCGTGTACCTACATGTAAATTGTCTCTTGATGCCATTTTCATAAAGAAAATCTGAAAATTCTTTGGAGAAATATTCTCCTCCTCCATCGGACCTCAAGGTCTTTATGTAGCGTCTTGTTTCCTTTTCTAACTATGCTTTAAATCTTGAACATGGAGAACACATCTGATTTTTATTTTACGCAAAACATCCATACTTTTCTTGAATGATCATCGATAAAAGTGACAAAATATCTATTACCAGCCACTGATGGTTGTTGTGATGGTCCCCATACATCCGTGTGTATCAAGTCGAGGACATTCCTTGCCACATAGTTGCTCTTCTTGAATGGTTGTCAAGTTTGCTTTCCTAGTTGGTATGCTTCACAAAACTCATGTTGCCCAGTATCATTGAATCTTGGAAGACCTCTTACCACTTCATGGTTGCTCATGTCCTTGAGCTTGGGAATGTTGATATGTCCAAACCTTTTGTGCCACAAATCAATTTCAGCAATCCTTAGGTGAACATCCTACCTTGTTTCCTTCCTTGAGCAATGATCTTGAATCCTTCTTTTGGATTCTTTATAAAGCAGCCTTTTTCATTGAACATAACATGATATCCTTTCTCTACCATTTGTCCTACTGAAATCAAATTCTTTGCAATAGTAGGAACATAAAGAACATCAGCTAATACCTTTCTATCTCCAAGCTTGATATCTCCAACATGCTCAATTGCGTGATGAGTTTCAATATCGCCGGTCTCCACACATCCTTTTCCACTTGGAGCTTGTAGCTTTGTGAATAAATCTCCTTGGCATGTCATATGGTTGCTGCAACCAGAATCTATGAACCATTTTTGGTCATCACTTCTCGAGTTGTTGTAGTCATGCTTCATGGCAAGCATGGTTTGCTTGTCTCCTTCACTTGATGTACTCGCATAATTATTTTGGCTCCTTTGGTTGCCTCCATTGAGCCTTCCATTCTTTTGCCAACAATCATTTGCATAATGTCCTAGTTTACCACAATGATAACATGTTATACCTTTATGAGGATTGTATGAACCTCGACCTCGTCCTCTATTTCTTCCTCGACCTCTTCCATGTATGTTGGCATTTGAGTTGTCCTTGTTGTCCTTCGAGTTGTGTTGGTTGAAATTTGTGTTGTTGTAGCTTCTTCCTCTTCCTCTCGAGCCTCCTCTTGAGTTCCTTCCTCTACCTCTTTCTACATATAACATTTGACTATGGCTGTCCTTACCTTTGTTGCCTTCTCCTTGTTGAGCTACCTCTTGAGCCACAAGATTTGGTATAATCTCGTCAAATATTGGTAGAGGGTCTCTAAAAAGAATGTTTGTGATGAGGGGCTTCCACTTTTCTTCACTCCTCAAGCCATTGAGGGCTGTTTGGAAGATGTCTTCCTCTTCTATCTTGCATCCAACTGATGCTAGCTGATCTCGAAGCTCCTTGATCCTCAATGTATACTCACTAATGCTTTGGTTTGAGCTTTTCTTCATGTTGTTGAGCTCGTTCTTGAGTTGCATCCTCCGAGACCTTGTTGAGATAGCATACAACTTCTCCAATGCTTCCCAAACTTCCTTGGCTGTTTCTAAGCTTTGCACATGACCAATCATAGTGTTAGAAATAACTTGTGAGATGAGGAACATCACCCTTCGATTCCTCTCTTCCCAATCAGCAAATTGTCTCCTTTGTGCCGGAGTAATGTTGGGATCTTCAATGTCCACCGGTTGTGGATCGTCTCCACTAACTAGACTCCATAAACCTTTACCTTTAAGGTAATTTATCATTCTATACCTCCAAGGCTGAAAATTGTCTTTGTCTAACTTCTCAACTTGTTGTCCTAAATCAGCCATTGAAAACTTCCAAGATTGAAGTTTACCTCAAGTATGTTGTGGTGCTCTTTCTTGACTTCACGAAGCTCCCCCTTGATTTGTAGCTTCTCCTTTGCTTCACTTCAGTTTGAATGCTTTGCTTCTTCAAAATCCATTGCTCTGATACCAATTGTTGGCAAATTCCTCTCCTAATCGCAGTGGAAAGTGTAGAAGATCTTCTCAGGATCAAGACTCTTGCCAACAGCTGAACCTTCAAATGAAAACTGGTACCAACTGAAAACTGCAATGAGCTTGAAAATTTGGTCACTCAAACTAGACACCTATAGCTTTAAAATGAGCTATCAAACACTCACGTTGGAGTAGATGTGGGTTGGAAACTCGTTGATACAAAAGAGGCTACATGTCCACTCAATTAGGCTAAAACCTGGACTTCACTAAAAACTAAATAACTCACAGAGCCTAAAGAATTTCATAAAACTGTTTCAGATAGAGGAAGTACTCAAGATAAGCTTTCCAACGAATGTTTAAACACTAAAATTGGATACATATATTGAGAGATATGACTCTCACAAGTAGACTACCCAGAAATGGGTTTGCGGCTGGACATACTCTATGAGAGTGAACTAAACGAAATGAATCGAAACAAATGAAGTAGCTACAAGGGGGCTTCCACGCCTTCTTCCTCCCTCCTTGAGTGTTGTCCCTTGCCTGTTTTATATCCAAGTGACCAAAAACGCTCATGATGAGTTTGAGAGCTCTTCTCCATCATTTCTCCACTACTTTGGACAGCCACTCCTCTTACAGTTCAGTTTTTGGATTTGATTCTCTTTTGAATGATTCTCTTTTGGCCTCCACTACTTGCTGAAGTAAATGCTTCTATTTTTCATTTTTGTATTATCCTTCTACTTGAAGAAAATCCTTTTTGCAAAAATATATACGAGCTAACTTCTTTATTTTTAACATTCAAGGCCAATGATCTTGTATAATCATGTGTTATAATACATATAGTTCATAGATCATCTTTGTCTACTTCTCTACTATGACTACTCAGAACAATGAACTTTCTCTGATTGTATCTCAATGAATTCTCAGCCTTTTTGCATGATCTATAGCTTTTTGGAACCAACTTGAAGTCTATTTTGTGCTATCAATATCTCAAATAATTTGGTTCAGGTATCTGGGAGAAATTGTCATCGAAGTGCTCATTGTTGATCTATTGTTTAGTCCCTAAAAAGTTGGGGGTAAGCTTTGGATTGCTAAACTTATTTACCAAATTATAGTTCATCATTTTAGATGATTCCATTTGTAACCATTAGCTATTTAAGCTAACTAAATTCCCTCAAAAGGAATTTACATGAAGTAGTCTGTTTTGATTCATTTGTTTCAAGTATCAACTCAAAAGTACATAGGTACTTTCTTGGTATCATTTGCAAGCTAAAAGGGCCTACTACATAACTCTAAAGTATATTAGGGTAGGTACAAAGGAGTTTTTAGCAGTACCACCTCACTTCCTTGAGGTATCCATCCATCTCCTCCAACACACTAGACTATCCGCCTATAAAAAGAAACATCAAAGTATCATACATGTCTTTGGAGCTAACAGATGTCTCCTTAGTAAATGAAAGTAGTGGTTGAATAACATCTTCCACAAAAACAACATCATGTGTAACCAAAATGCATTTAGTCTGTGGATAGTACAGACGATAGCCTTTGCTTTCAAAATTTTACCCAATGGCAACAAAAATAAATTCACTACTTTATCATCCAATTTCTTGTGTTGTTGTTCAGACACTAATGCATATGCCAGACAACCAAAAACATGCAGCTGAGCAACGTATGGCTTGCAACCATGCCAAGCCTTATATGGAATGATAGATTGCAATGCTTTTGTAGGACACCTGTTAAGTATATATGCTACACACATGACAATCTCAAGCCAAAAACTATGTGGTAAAGCCTCACTCTTGACATACACCTCGCCATCTCCATGAGTGACATGTTCTTACATTCAACAATTCCATTGTGTTGAGGTGTATACGGAACTATACACTAATGTTTTATTCCACATTCAACCAGAAATGCATTAAAGTCAAAAGACATATATTGCCTCCCTCGATCAAAATGGACGGTGTCCATTTTACATGCTTATAGATTTTAAGCCAAAACTAGAAACTATTTGAAGCACATAAACACTTTGGACTTTGCTTTCAATGGATATACCCATGCATGCTTGGAAAGCTTTTCCCAAAGAAGGTGTCCGCATAGGACCATAGACATCACTATGTACAAGCTACAATTTCGGAGTAGCTCAAACTAAACCATCTTTTGGGAAGGATGAATGCTTCGTTTTGCCCAAAATATAGCCTTCACAAACATGTTTACCAGGTGCCTCAAGTTTGGGCAAAGAGGACACCATTTTAGATTTCTGCAAGCATAGCAAACTAGCAAAATTCAAATGACCAAAGCATGCATGCCAAAGCTTTGCATCTGACATAGCCTGAGAAGCATGTATTGCATATGCTGAATCATTCACAAATTTTTCATAGTCTATGAGCAATAATCACATCGCCATTTGACAGATCATGAATTATACATCTGTCATCAACGAATTTCACAACCAAGCCAATCTTTGCTAAAGTTGAAACTAATAATAGGTTCTTCTTGATCCTCGGCACAAATAAAGCATCCAACAATGTAAAAGAAATACCATTAGTAGTAGTCAAAATGATCTTACCGAATCCCATGATAGGATAAGAGGATTTGTTGATGCATGTAATAGTATTCCCTATTGGGGCAGGCTCAAGTGAAGTAAAGAAACTACGCTATGAGGTAATATGTTTGGTTGCCCCACTATCAAAGTACCAAACATCTTAGTCTATTGACAACAAAAACTATTGAGGAGAAGATGGATCAAAACTGCAAACAATAGTAAACACCCATTCTTCATTCTACACTAGATTAACAGATGCTGTTTTTGGCGTAGAAGCCTCTGCATCAACCGTTCTAGCCTCTTTTTTCTTTTCCTTTTTAGTAGCTAGTTTTGGACAACTCTTTATGAGATGATCATTTGCTTTACACTATCTGCAAAACAATTTCTCCTTTTCTATTTTCTTGTCATCTCTATCATCCTTCTTTGATTGTGAAAAATTAGCATAATTCTCCTTACTAGTAGAAAGAGCTCCATTTATCTTTGCCCTTTTGACTAGCCAAGAAAGCTTGATTTGCAACATGCATAATGGACTTGTTCTTCCTAGACTAATCTTCCTACAATAGAAGAGAGATGAACTCTTCAAATGTTAAGGCATTTGGATTGCCTTTGATCATCAAACAAAGAGTAGAAGCAAAACTTTGATATGAATTGGGAAGAGCATTCAGAATAGTCTGCACAAGTAAACTCTCAGGCAAGACTTGATCAACAGAAATCAACTGTTCTTTCAAATCTTTGATCTTTGGTAGAAAAATGTCCATTGAATCACCTTCATTCATGTGATCGCTCTCCAACTATTTTCGAAGGTAAGAAACACAAGCCTCATTCCTTGCCTGGTATAAAGTGGTAAGTGTATCCCAAGCATCCTTAGCTATTCTCCAAGAGCAAATGTGAGGAATAATGGCACGTTTGACAGAAAAGGCTATCAATGCACGTGCCTGAGCATCTCTGCCATCCGAGCAAATTTGCTCTATAGTAGGTGCAACAAGAACTACAACACGAGCAAGAACATGAAGAATATCGTCATCTTCAACACCATCTGCATCACCTTTAACAACTGTGTTTGCAGGTGTAATAGGATGTTTTTCAACACCCTGCATAGTATTCCATAGTCCTTTTGCGACTAATACATGATGCATCATATTAGCCCATAATGGGTAATTGGTACCATCCAACTTATCCTCAATAGCCAACATAGGGAATACATCACTGCTTTTAGCCATGTCCACTGACTAAGATACCCTGATGCAGAACATTTACTCTATCTCAAAACCAATGCCTTGTGTGCTTTTGACCACGTCCTCTTCCTCTATCAAGACCAACCTTTTGAGCCCAATTCTATTAGCTTCATTCAGAGATGCTATAGATGGAGAGGAAGTGTGAAAGATTTTGAGGTCTACAAAGTGACGATTTTAAATTACTCAAAAACCACCACATACTGTGAACTATCCAAAAACCTACACAGGGTATCGCCTTAACACACGTATGGACATCCACAGCCACTAGCACGAGTGGATCCTTACCCCAAACCTAAGAGGCAAAGACTCCAACCAACTAACCCAGCAAGCGTCTACAACATAGGAGTTTAGTTTCAGCATATATCATGCTTTTTTCACAGAAGTCTAGTTTTAGCTTAAAATACGACCATTAAGTTCTCGGCAGTGCCTTTCGTAAATTCAGAAAACAGAAAAGGCGTACTGCTTGTTTGCACGCGTGGGAGAGAGAGAGAGAGACCATTCATCGAACAGTGAATCTGTTAAGGAAACGATTATAGAACTTGGGTCATTACACACACCTCACCTTCAGCAGAGGACGGAGAGAGTAGCAAAAGCAGATCGATATGGAGAGAGAGAGAGAGAGAGAGAGAGAGAGAGAGAGAGAGAGAGAGAGAGAGAATCGACTGTTGCTGACACATGCGCGGTTATACAACACAAGTCGAAACGGACACGCAACCCTTCACGAAATCATGATCTCCACTGTTTCAGGAAGGTGCGACGAAGTTGTACCCCAAAGTCTGCCGCAGCCTGTTCCGCAATTTTGCGACATGTTGCAGTTTACGCAAATGCTTTGGAATGGAAAAGGCACTCGAAGTACGCAACGAGAGTCTCCATGGCAGCCATGGAAAGTTGCATCAGAAGAAACAACAATGGCGATTGTAACAAGGGAATTGACGGATGATTCCAATCATTAGGCAGCAACTCATCATGATAGTAATAGAGCAGTTACGGATAGTTCGAGTCATTAGACGGCATGTCAATATAGTGGCAGGAAAGTTCTTGGAAGTGAAAAAGACATATGAAGGTGACCATGGCAGCTTCATATAACATGCGCAATGAAGGTGGCCATGGCAGCTTTCATTAAACGACGAAACAGAATGGCAAGAGTGAGAGTGTCTCCATTAGATAGCAACTTATCAGAGTAATAATGATTTCTAGAATCTGAATCGACCATTGTTGAGATGTGTGAGTCTGGACTCCGCAACTACGCGCTACAAAGTGAAACAGATACCTTGTCATCCAGCAGCAAGCCAGCTTCATCCCAAAGAAACAGAAAGCAAAGCGACTTTGGCAAAGTGGAAAGGAGATAGCTTTCCGATCCATCGCTGTTCAGGAAATCATGATATGCATTGTTCCAAGAAGCACCATACTTCTCGACCTTGCGATCTTTTCGCCCTCAAGTCGGCCACAATCCATTCTTCCATTCTTCTCTTCTGCAGAAGCTCCAGAACTCAACAAGCATATCTGCAGAGATGTGCGCAACACACATGACATGCGCATTAAAGGTGGCCATGGAATTTGCCAGAACGAAGGGACTCATGGGAATAGTTCTTCTAGTCGAAAACATAGCTCCTATAATAACAAATCTAGAGACTACTCTATCTATCATATCCATACAATACCAAATATATAAATTAAATTTTTTGGAACCTCTCTTTAATAGTTCTTTTTTCTAGAGTACAGTAAATTTGAAATGTCGAGTGAGTGGGATTTGAATCCAGTCACTCTACCCCACGGCATTCAAGGAATATCACTACACCACGTTCGTTTGGACATGTCGAGTGAATGGGATTTGAATCTAAGCACTCTACCCCACGGCATTCAAGGAATACCACTACAACACACTCGTTTGGACACATTTCCTTGTTCTTATTTTTCAAACAACTTGAAAAAACAATCTAAAATGGATTTCAAAAGAACAACTCACATGTGAATGAAATGGGTGTAATACTCACCCAATATGTCAATCTCACAAAACAATGTATATAAGTGCTCGAAGATATTTAATTCCAAGGCTAGATCAACAAATCCATGCTTGTCAGCAACATTCATAGGGCCCTTTACTTCTCAAGGCTCACGATGAGGGTTCAACCTCTTCAGCTTGCATACCCATTACCACTTGAGTGGTGAGTTGTTAAAGCTAGCCTCTATGGAGGGTCATTGGATCTTCACATTATTTTTTTTCCAAAATAGTTTTATCGTATCACATTAGAGCCATCCCTTCCTAGTGTCTATCTTATTGGGTTTTTGCGCTCTTTATCCTAATAGTTGGTAGGTGTCTAACCCTGGCCTTATGGGATCTTGGAGTCTCATGGGTACTATGCTCAGCTTTCATTGTACTTTCAATTAGTTCAAACTAATCTAGTTTCAATGATCGAATCTCCTTTGAAAAGGCTAGATCAACAATAAACACTCAGCCTTATGTAACAATTTCCTTTAAAAAGAATCGATCAACAATAAACATCAGAAAAAGCGTAAAAATAAGGGTCTTTTCAATCGATCCACACTTCAATGGACATACATTTAAAAAATGAATTAAAATCATTGCATATTTCAATACTTAAACAAGCAGTAATCGACAAAGCCTTTGCAAATGTTTTAAAACACCTCATATTCTCTAGTCAAGCTGTTTCTTAATTCTTACACAAATATTGATTGAAGATTCAACCATCAAAAATATTCTATCTAACACTAAATAATGTAAGATTATTTAAGAGATTTATTTAGTAGCCCAAAATGAAGGGTAAAAATATCTTACAACCCTAATGTCTTACAACTATCCAATATATGCTATATTCAACTGATAAAAGAACATATGACATAAATTTAATCTAAACATCTAATAGTCATATTGATTCAGAAACTTTGAAAGGTCTCTCCAATACAATTCCAAAATAGGGTCCCCTAAAACACATCTTTGTCCAAAAACATGTGACTAAATGCTTAACCAAATCTGGATACAAATAAGTGTTTGGCCCTTATGGAAACATGGAGATTTCAAATGAAAACATAACTAGAAATTAATTTCTCACATTATTAATGAGAAAACAGTAATAGACAATGTAAATCAAGAAAACATTTTCATTAATAAAGAACATTTTACAACTTAAAAGTATCTTTCTAAATGGCATAGGCCTTATCATAAGTATTACAAAAAAAGTAATTCCATTTCATCTTGAGCTTCATCAACATGTTCATTAACATTTGGGTTTGGCATATCATCATTGTTAGTTTCCTTAAGATCTTCCTTGCTTTCTATGAGTTTTTTAAATTCCTTCACAAGAGGGGTAATGTGGCCTGGCATTGTTAGCTAAAACCTCTTTATAATATGTGTATTCTCTCCATCCATCTCTTCATCTTCATCATGGCATTCACTTTGACCAAGAATGTGCATTTTCTGGAGATAATTTAGGATTGATCTTTCTCTATTTATATCCAATGTTCACTTTGAAGCATAATCCAATGTGGTACCTAAAAGGAAAAGATACTTTTTAGAGATCGAAAAAATCTAATTTAAAAAAACATTCTATTTACTATACAATGTATGTCCTTTAAAATAGATTTAAGATCCAAATATCATCATTTGAGAAAAATTCAATTAATCCCCTGATCAACCACTTTGGCTTGTAGTAGGGGCTAACTAATGTCTTATCAACAAGCACATGTCTCAGTTTCTTTGTAATAAGAAGGAACTGAAGGACGTTATGTATGACATTCGCATTGAAGTGCTCCGTCACACTCATTTTATTGATCTCATCAAAGGGCCTATATGAACCATAAGTTATATATATGGTTCATACTTTTCTTCATCCTACAAGGAAAGTAATTCATTGAATAAATGAAGTCTGAGTGCAGCATAAAGAGAATCATTGGAAGGAATCCAACATAATTACCAAATAAGTCCATCTACTATGCGGCACCTTTTCTTTAATGTTTATGAGATTTAAAAGGATCTATCTCTACTATGAAACATGAATATCCACAACAAAGGATTAAGTGTCAAAACTTGTGGGATCCTTCTCATTTTTGTAGTTTGCAGATGGGCCAACCATATGGAAATCACAAGGAATGTCTATTACTAAAAATGTGTAAAATCCTCTTTAGTTTTGGATCCTTTCTTGCCTTGGGATGATTTCTACCAAAAGCACAAATATGCAATTTTTGGCATGGATATTAAAGAAAGAGGATGCCAAGTAGTGATTATATGCATACATCGATGTCATGTATTGAATATATGCATAAACTTGATATAAGGACTCAAGAAAATTCATAAATTTGATGTGAAGCATCAGGTTTATGCAAGAGGTTGATGCCAAGCATCGGCTTCCAACATAAACTTGACATAAGACATCGACTTTATGCTAGAAGTGGACGCTTCAAATTTTTTTTATCCATGAATTTGATTGATGGGATACACTTTTTGAAAGTTGATGCTTGGCATTCAATTTATGCATAAACTCATTACTTGGCATCAACTTCATACATAAAGTGGATGTCAAATTTTTCATTTATGCCAAAAGTGGATGTTGGATATTAACTATAACAAATAACAAAGGGTTATCATACAAGGCATATCCAATCTCTAAAGAGAGTGAGGGCTTTCTAGTAGTGCCTTGTATGAGGGTCTATTTGGGTATTTAGTTGAGACCTCCTTTTGAATATAGCTCTTCATATATAGTTTATGTTTATGAAAGTGGATTTTATTAGGAGATAACTCACACAGGATGTAACTGAACTCTTTTGCAACAATGAAGCATTAATTATTAGCATTATTGTCCATATGAAAGGCCAAATGGCCACCATACATTCTTTGTTAGTGGTACTTGAGTAAAACATAAGTGGTCTCACTAGTCATCCATTTTACATTAGACCACCTATTGTAAAACTTATCTACTCTATGTGTTTAAGATATATCCTCCACAATAGGTCTCTATAAATCTTCTATGGAGGATGAAGAGATCACGAAACCAAAAGGAAGATGGTGCACTGGATTGAAACTACTTTGCTTCTTTGGTTTCAAAGTGATAAGCGATTAGAGTTTTGTTCTAAAACTCTATATAGACTGTTCAATGGTTGTTCCTAGGGTAAGGTAGTAACGAAGGCATAGATCTCAGTATACTTTATCATCTAGGTCACCAAAATCACTGTTTTCACATTCGACTTCAATGTGAGAGAACTTCATGATTAAAGGAGCTACAGGTGGCTTTTCACCACTTCTTAGGAGATCACCCATCCTAGTACTACCCCTTGAGCATGCATAACTAGCAGGTTTTTATATGCATGCTTGGTGACCATTGAGGCAAAAATATCATCTTCCAAAATACTTTGATATATAAAAGTCTTGGTTTATATATCATTTCTTCTCTCAGATCACATTTCTTTAACTTTAAGAGCTTTGTAGCATAAATTTGGAATATATTTAAGCCAAGTTTTGGAGCTTTTAAAAGCATTGTTTAGTAAAATTCTCTTGAGCCAACTTGTGCTATACTTTTCAACTACACTTGCTCATTGCTCACATATTTTGATTGATCACACACTATGTATGTTTCTATTTGACACTAACTATGTAGCTTTGTTGATTTATGATAGGGAGATTATGGTTTGCACTAAGCCTTTTGACATGTTGAAAAATAGGATAATGGAGAGGTTTTATTAGCTATTGAAGACATTTGGACATCAAGGTCTACTTGATGATGTAGGTGAAGACTTATCCTTAACCTTGACATAGGAGACATATGATAATACATCATAGGTTCTCAACGAACAAAGTTGGATTCTTTCACACTACAAAGAAAACACAAATTATCACTAGACACAAATTGAACTAAAATTTATGAGCATTCATTTATTGTTCGACAAAATAGTTTCCAATGTGAAGCAACAATTTTTCCACCGAATACATATTTTCATGAGTATACAGGTCGATAAGGACTGGGGCACAACATATTTCTTGAACTTTTCTTTTTTGTTTGCTGATTCATATACCGACACATATGATGATGCCTATATTGAATCTTTTTTTTCTTTTCAGGTTATTTTATTGCACATATAGCCTTCTCATTAAATATAGATCTGTATATGAGTGGAAAAAAATAGATTCTCCATTGATATACAAATGAACTTACCCATAGGTATAATGATGGTTTAATTTACTAAACAAAAACCTCCACATCATGTGTGGCATTTCTCAAAACCAAATTCGGTAGCCTATGCATAGCAGCAAAAACCCATGTTAATGTTTTCACTCACCCGTACTTCTTTTCTTACTCTTACTCTCTCACTCACTCTTGCTCTCTCTAATACTCTATCTCACAACTTTTGTTTTGGCATTAGGTCCCTTTGGTTTATTTTGAAGTACATCAATGATTACGAAGCTTGTGACCTACACACTAAAGCTTATTGAGTACAAATCTATGCAATTTAATTCAACCAGCGTCAAGTACGTGCATATTTTCAATAATTTATTTATTTTTCATCAAAAATTGTTTTTATTCAATTTAATTACAAAAAAATCATAATAATCGACATATTTTTAAAAAAATTTACAATTATAGAAAGTAAACAATTCATATAAGGAATAAATAAAAAAGTACACCCTTACATGCGCACATATAAACATAGACATACATAGATAAACACACACATTTATACACACATAGATATATATACACATATGTTGGTATCACTCATTGAACAATGATTAGTATCAATGTCGATGGAGATCCAACTCATTGGGGGCTCAAACAAACTCCAAAAATTAAAAAAATTCAGAACATAGATTCTACCTAAGATCTCCAAGCTTGAGGACTCATTGGCTTGTATAAAATGGAGAAAATATTTATAAAAATAGGGTTTTTGTACAATGTGTTAGTGATTAGAATCATTGTTTCCAAAGAATTATATATTTTCTAAAGTCTGAATGGTGAGGCCTCCTTCTCACGTGCTTCTCCATCTCTTATGGCTACTTGACTCACTATGTATTGTTCTACCTGCTTGCCCTTGCTCAAAAACACTCCCTTCCCTCTCGCATGTATCATCTTTGATAAACCTTTGTGTTTGGGAGTGGTCAATATATTTCTACAGGTAGTCGATGGATAAGGATCTTTTGACAATGCCCATGTTTCTCACAAGATTCACTTCCAATTATTGTCGATCAATTGCCCATGGAGTATGTGGCTCTATATTTTGATAATGCTCTAAACATTGAGTTCTTTCACATGCAAAGAGGTGCAATAGATTGGTGGGATCTTGGTTGAAGAATTCTATGGGTTGTTCTCATGTCATGTACTAAATCTAAATCTCATCTCTTAAACCCAAGCACATTTCCATGGTGTGAAATCCAAGGAGATACAGTGATAGTTGTGATGGTTGTTGATGAGGATCCTAGGTATGGTGAAAGAATTGAAAATAGAGGTTGGTTGGGGGTGTTGGAGGGGCCATTGTAGGTGGAACCAATAGTTGTGGAGGAGTGATTGGTAACGAGTGGTTGTGATAGGTGGAGGGACTGTGCACGAAGGGGTTTCAAAATTCAAAAAAAAATTATTGGGATTTCTCGCCTATGAAGATTGGTGGAAAATGGGTGGTAGTGAATGAGGAGGTATCAACTAGAGGGATTGGGGTTGATCTATGACCATGAGGACAAAACAACATAATATTTCTGGGCACGTTGGTACTTTAATAGTAGTACCAATTGGTGTCTATTGGTCGAGATGCCGAAGATCATATCAAGTTGACGGTTGATTAATCAAAAGTCTAAGAGTGGTGAATAATCAGACTGCTTATGTCAATAAGTGCATTGTCTCAATCAAAGCCTCATCAAACCTAGTGCTCATTAGCTCCTATTATTGTAGAGCATGCTCTACATTCAATTGGTTGTGGGCTTGCACTTCCTCCATTAAATTGTATAGAATTTGTAAAGCTTCTACATAGGTGGGCTTCTCATATTGTTCTTCTTCTTCATCATCCTCTTCCTCTTCATCTTGTTGTTGCTCATCGTGGTACTATTGTTCTTTTTCTCCTGTGATCCTATTTAGCTTGGTATTTCATATTCTTGTGAAACATATTGTGTATCAAAAAATGAAAAATTATTCAATGGATCACTCCATGAATTTGGGATTTCAAAATCACAAGTGGGACCTGTGAAGAGATGGATAAGTATGTGTTTGAAGATGAAGAGGTGTTGCAAAATCCTTGATCTACACCAGCCAAATGAACTCCAGGAGTAGATGGTGGGCCCTTTTAGCTTGCCAATGGATGTATTAGACACCCTATGTACCTTGGAAGATCACTCTCAAAAAGATAGATCAAAACAGATAAGTTGGAGTTAGCTAAGAGGTGAAAACTTGCTATTCTTGGTTCATACACCTGTCCAGTGTTTTACATAATTCTCTGAGCACAGCAGCAATTAGCTCAATTTCTCTTGGGGAAGTCTAGGCAACTTAAAGAGCTAACTTTCAAGAGTAATTTCATAAAAAATAATGAACCACACACTGAGAATGAGTTTTAACAAGTGATGACATCATCCCGATTTTCACGGGCTGCTACAGAAATAGACCAGTGAGCAGAACAATCAATATAACTCCAAATGTAGAAATCCAATGATTATGAAAATTTGTATGGTTATACTAGACAGTAAGTTGAATCCAACAAGCTTTAAATCACTGAATTTGGATAAGTAACCACTGAGAAACACCTCTGACAAGATGAGTGAAAAAGTCGGGTACCTGACAGAGAGGTGAAGATGAACAGACCCTGTTGACTTCAAATGAACATAACTGAAGATTGCAACATCTAAATGACATGAAAATTTATGAGCATATAGTAGACTTATAGAGATAACTTTACCAAGTTAAATCACTGAAAATGATGCACCAAGCACAGAGAAAACATCTCTGCAAGCTGACTGAGAAAACTGAGAATAATGGTAGTGAGTAGTACACTTCACAAGAACATGGAAAGATGAACTCAAATAATCATGAAAATGAAAGTATATTGCTTGTACAATACAATGACTTACTGATACATATGTGTGCCTTGTAATCACACCTTGATATGGCATAAAGCTCAGCTCTTGGAGGTCTTCACATAGGTCTCTCTAACCACGACTAAAATTGCCAACTATTTATAGTTGAGTTTGGGAGGCTAACTTCCCTCAATCACTCTCCAATCAATCAATGATTGATTTGATTCTCTACCTACCACAAATCACGAATTCGTGGCTCCTCTTTCCATTCTTGATCAAGTGGACTCAACCACTTAATATTCTCTTACTTTTACATTAAGTAAACTCTTCAAAAGTTACAAGAGGTAGTTCACAAGTGAACTTTACATAGTCTTCATTTTAAGGCTTTTTCTATGACTTTGTGGGACTCAAGCCAATACTTAGGCTTGTCATAGACTTGCTCCAACAGCTCCCCCTCAAGCCAAGTATGCTTGAGGTCTTCAATCTTCCAAGATTACCTGCAAACCTATCATAGCCTTGAATTTGCAAAGCTTTGTACCATCCAATGCTTTGGTTAGAATATCTGCACATTGTTGATGAGTGGACACATATGATATTTGAATCTCTTTGCTTAGAACCTTCTCTCGTACATAGTGATAATGAACTTCAATATGTTTAGTCCTTGCATGAAAAATAGGATTAGCAGCCAAGTGAATAGAACTGATATTGTCACAAAAAATAGTTGGAGTTCCAAACTCCAATCCAAGATCTTTGAACAATGTCTTCATCCACATAGCTTCTTGTGTAGCTATGGCAAGACTTCTATATTCAGCTTCAGTAGAAGAGAGAGCAACTGTGGGTTGCTTCTTGGATGACCATGAAATAAGCTTTGAACCTGCAAAGGTAAGATAACCTGAAGTGCTCCTTCTATCTTCCTTGGAGCCAGCCCAATCTGCATCAGAAAATAGCTTCAAACCTAAATCAGATACATAAGGATAATAAAGTCCTTCATTTATGGTTCCTTTGAGATACTTGAGAATCCTTTTGGCAGCATCCATATGTGGTTTCCTTGGTGTGTGCATAAATTGGCTTAGCACACTCACACTGTAACATATATCTACTCTTGTCAATGTGGCATAGTTGAGACTACCCACTAGACTTTGATATGATGTGATGTCCTCTATGAGTTCACCTTCATGTGAGCTCAATTTGTGATTGACCTCCATTGGAGTACCTGCAATCTTACAATCTTGCATCTTGAATTTTGCCAACATGTCCTTAATGTACTTCCTTTGAGTGAGAAACAAACCATGATCTTTGTAGACAACTTCCAAACCTAGGAAGTAGGTAAGTGAACCCAAATCACTTATCTTGAACTCTTCTCTCATCTGATCTTTGATCTTCTTCATACCATCTGCATCATTTCCTGTCAATATAATATCATCTACATATACACATAGATAGATGACCTCGGAATTACTCTTTTTAATAAAGAGTGAAGGATCTGCCTTGCTTGGTTGAAAGCCTTTGTCCTGCAAGAATGAAACAAGCCTGAAATTCCAAGCTCTTGGAGCTTGCTTGAGACCATACAATGCTTTGTTAAGTTTACACACATAATCAGGATAAACTTGATTCTCAAAACCAGGTGGTTGTGCCATATATACCTCTTCTGTTATCCAACCATTCAAGAATGCATTCTTTACATCTAGTTGAAGTATCTTCCAATTCTTGGAAGAGGCAATACTAAGAAAAACCCTAATAGTAGGCATCTTTGCCACAGGAGAGAAAGTCTCCTCATAATCAATTCCCTGAGTTTGTGCAAAGCCTTTTGCTACAAGCCTTGCCTTATACCTGTTAATTGAACCATCAGAATTCTTCTTGAGTTTATAGACCCATCTTGAGCCTATTACCTTCATGGATGAAGTCTTGGGCACCAAATCCCAAGTGTTGTTTTCCTCAAGTGCTTCAATCTCTTCCTTCATTGCATGCTTCCATTCTGTTTTTGCTTTGGCCTCTTCAAATGATGATGGCTCCTCTTGGTTTATGTCTTGTGCTATGTAGATAGAATGTTTAGTTACTAATGAGGTGTCAAACCCATACCTTTCTGGTTTTTTCTTTTCCCTCATAAATCTTCTTAGGCCATGATGTGATGATTCTGCTTCATGTTCAAGTTCCTGCAATTTTGCTTTACCTTTAGACTTCCATGCTTTGATCTTTTCCATGTGAGATTCTTCATCATCCTCTGAGGTGTCTTGTTCTTCAATCTTTGATTGTTCTCTACCAAGCTTTGGAAAATCTTCTTCAAGATCATATGGTAAATTGATCTTCTTGCATGAATCTTCATACCATGAATTGTTCTCATCAAAAACTACATCTCTGCTTACCAAGAATCCTTTGTTGGTAGGGTTGTATAACCTGTAGCCCTTTTGATTGTTGTCATATCCAATAAATACACACCTTTCTGCCTTTGGATCCATCTTGCCTCTATCCTGTGAAGGAACATGAGCAAAAGCAATACATCCAAAAATTTTACAATGATCTAAGCTTGGTCTTCTTCCATTCCAAGCCTCATATGGAGTCATCCCATCAAGGGATTTTGAAGGCAACCTGTTAATCAAGTAAGTGGCTGTAGATACAGCCTCAGCCCATAAGTAATTAGGTAAATGCTTTTCATTTAACATAGACCTTGCAGCTTCAACAATTGTCCTATTCCTCCTTTCTGCCACTCCATTTTGCTCAGGAGTGTACCTTGTAGTTACCTCTCTTTTGATTCCTTTTTCTTGAAGAAAAGAATCAAAATCATGGGAGAAGTATTCTCCCCCTCCATCTGACCTTAGCCTTTTTAGTGATTTACCTGTTTGATTCTCCACAAGAGCCAAATATCTTTTGAAACATGAAAAAACTTCATCTTTGTGTTTCATAAAGAATAGGATAGTCCATCTGCTGCAATCATCAATAAAGGAAACATAATACCTTGATCCAGATATTGAAGCTTCCTTGCTAGGTCCCCATACATCTGTATGAACCAACTCCAAGAGATCTCCATGCATATAACCTTTCTTCATGAATGGTAACCTGTGAGACTTTCCAAATTGACATGCACTACACTTATAAATCATATGTTGTTTTGACAAATTAGGAAGTCCAAGTACACTTTGGTCCCTGCAGATTTGCTTTAATGACCTTTCACCAATATGTGCTAACCTTTTGTGCCATACTTCCAATTCTGTGAGTGTCTGACTACCATAATTAAAGAGAGCAATGTTTCTAGTGTCCTGTAATTCAAATGTGAACAATCTACCTGTCTTTTCACCTTTTGCAATTCTTCTGAATCCTTGACTTGGATCTTCAACAAATGCTCCTGCTTTTGTGAACCTGACTTGCAACCCTTTCTCTACTATCTGCCCAACACTTATCAAATTCTTTGTAATGGTAGGGACATAGAGTACCTTACTGAGTAGGTTGATGTTTCCATCAGGTGCTTTGACATTGCCTATTTTCTCCACACGATGTTTTGTATCATCTCCTATTTGTACCTCATGCTTATTCCTTGGATCTTCTAAATCTGATAGGAGTGCCACATTTCTTGCCACATGATTTGAACAACCTGAATCTATGTAGAAAACATGCTCATCAGATTTACCTTGTGGCATAGCCATGTTCATGATCAATAATGAATCCTCTTTGTTTGAGTCTTCTGTGTAGTTATTGTAGTCTCTCCTTCCTTTGTAGCCTCCTTGATAGTTTGAATGATTGTAGTTGTTGTAGTTGCCATGGTAGTTGTTGAACCTTCCTCTTGAGTAGCCATAACTTCCTCTATTGTATCCTCTGCCTCTTTGATTCCTAGAATTCCTAAAGCAATTTTCAGTTGTATGATTAGTTAATCCACAAATAGAACATGATTTGGAGTCTTGGGATCTCCCCCTGCCTTGTCTACCTCCTCTTCCTCTACCTCTGCCATGTCTTCCTCTACCTGCATAGTTAGCTTGATATGTACGTGCTTCATCATCCATTTTCTTTGCCTTTCCTTTGTTATCTTTAGACTTGCTTTTATCCGTGTATAAAGCTGAAGATTGATTACCTTTAGAGCTTTCTCCATTTTTGATAAGCTTTGCCTCTTGAGTAAGTAGTTATCCAATGAGTGTGTTGAAATCAGGTACATGCATGTCCATGTACAAATCCATAGCTGTGGTGAATGCTTCCCACTTGTCATCTGCCTTCAAGCCATTGATCACCTGCCTTACAATTTGCTCTTCATCTATTACCTCTCCAATGCTTCCCAACTGATCCGCTATGTCCTTGAGCTTTGTGACAAAATCAGTCACATTTTGTTTGGGAGCCTTCTTGAGAGTTGTGAACTCCAGCCATAGTTGATGCTTGCTAGCTTTGGTACTTGAAGAAAAGAAAGCTTCAAGTGCATCCCACACTTCCTGAGATGTCTTACAACTTCTAATGTGAGGCAACAAAAAATCTGAGATAGAGTTGAGGAGATAAGACCTTGCAAGTGCATCCTTGCAGCACCATGTGCTCAATCTTTCTTGCTCTTCTTGTGTTGGTTGACTTTTGTTCTTGAAACTTGGCATAACTTCATCTCCAGCCACATAACCATATAAACTTCTACCTTGGAGATAAGCTTCCATCCTTAATGACCAAGCTGAGTAGTTACCTCTGTCCAATTTGTCAATTGATGAAGGAAATCCATCTGCCATGTTGTCCAACCTTGCTCTGATACCACTGTGAAGAGATGGATAAGTATGTGTTTGAAGATGAAGAGGTGTTGCAAAATCCTTGATCTACACCAGCCAAATGAACTCCAGGAGTAGATGGTGGGCCCTTTTAGCTTGCCAATGGATGTATTAGACACCCTATGTACCTTGGAAGATCACTCTCAAAAAGATAGATCAAAACAGATAAGTTGGAGTTAGCTCAGAGGTGAAAACTTGCTATTCTTGGTTCATACACCTGTCCAATGTTTTACATAATTCTCTGAGCACAGCAGCAATTAGCTCAATTCCTCTTGGGGAAGTCTAGGCAACTTAAAGAGCTAACTTTCAAGAGTAATCTCATCAAAAATAATGAACCACACACTGAGAATGAGTTTTAACAAGTGATGACATCATCCCGATTTTCACGGGCTGCTATAGAAATAGACCAGTGAGCAGAAAAATCAATATAACTCCAAATGTAGAAATTCAATGATTATGAAAACTTGTATGGTAATACTAGACAGTAAGCTGAATCCAACAAGCTTTAAATCACTGAATTTGAATAAGTAACCACTGCGAAACACCTCTGACAAGATGAGTGAAAAAGTCGGGTACCTGACAGAGAGGTGAAGATGAACAGACCCTGTTGACTTCAAATGAACATAACTGAAGATTTCAACATCTAAATGACATGAAAATTTATGAGCATATAGTAGACTTATATAGCTAACTTTACCAAGTTAAATCACTGAAAATGATGCACCAAGCTCAGAGAAAACATCTCTGCAAGCTGAGTGAGAAAACTGAGAGTAATGGCAGTGAGTAGTACACTTCACAAGAACATGGAAAGATGAACTCAAATAATCATGAAAATGAAAGTATATTGCTTGTACAATACAATGACTTACTGATACATATGTGTGCCTTGTAATCACACCTTGATATGGCATAAAGCTCAGCTCTTGGAGGTCTTCACATAGGTCTCTCTAACCACGACTAAAACTGCCAACTATTTATAGTTGAGTTTGGGAGGCTAACTTCCCTCAATCACTCTCCAATCAATCAATGATTGATTTGATTCTCTACCTACCACAAATCACGAATTCGTGGCTCCTCTTTCCATTCTTGATCAAGTGGACTCAACCACTTAATATTCTCTTACTTTTACATTAAGTAAACTCTTCAAAAGTTACAAGAGGTAGTTCACAAGTGAACTTTACATAGTCTTCATTTTAAGGCTTTTTCTATGACTTTGTGGGACTCAAGCCAATACTTAGGCTTGTCATAGACTTGCTCCAACAGGACCGACTTCTTCTATGGTCCCATCTCTAACTAGAAACACAAAAACTTCTATCATGGTGGCTTCTATTTGAGTGATGTCTAGCTCCACTATAACTCACTCTTGAGTTGTTTGTTATTGTGTTGTAGTGGCAATCGGGTGAGTAAGTGAATAGTAAATGGTCAAATCACACGAATGACTCTTGTTGGTAAAGGTAGTGGGTTCATTGAAGCTTTAGTTGGTTGTACGCACAGAATGGAACTATGGCCATCCTTAAATGTTGAGCACCCTCTCTATTGTCACATCATAAGCTAACAACATATATACTATGCCAGTGATGGCACAACATCCATTTAAAACGTGTTTCCTTGACCATCTAGTGTTTGTAGCATACAATTAATCAATAATCCAATGTGACACATCCATTCTAAGGGACGCATTCTGTGCTTAGTATAAATTGAACCAAATTTTTTGTGAGGTTGGGTAAATCTATCTTATCTGGGGAAGTTAAATTGTTACATACACATTCAAAGGGTTGTGGACAAGTTTGGTATAATGGTGGACATGTTTCGTGTAATAGGAGACATTTGTGAGATTTTCAAAACCCTAGTCTTTTTCATCTCATCATGGATGAGTGCTTCCTTATCTGATGGGATATGCATTCCAAACATCTTCAATGCCTTCCTCACTAGTTTTGGGTGAGGCAAAAACGTTTTCAATGAATGATCTCAGAGAAGAGAAGATAGTACAATAGTGCCATGGACATCCCTATCCATCATTGGTTGGAGTGTGTGAATTAAGAAGTTGCAGCTGTAGAAATGAGGCTTTGGTAGAGGAGCCACAAAGTGTTAGTCTCGACAAAATTTCTCCCATATTGGACATAGCTCATCTGAGTTCTGTAGAGCTTCAAAATCTTGGAAGAAAAAATGGAATTGGCCCCATTGATAGTCAAACTACAGCTTGGACTCCCAAATGAATTTGGCATCTTCCAAGGGTCCTACTAATCCTTCGAACTAGAGGAACTTCATGTGAACATCCTCTATGTGGTTCATAGGGGGCCTAAATAGGTATCTCACCCTAGAAGTTTGTGAACTCTTGTAGAGGAAGTAGTGGGTACTCCTCGATAGGGATGGTCCTATAATTGATCAGCATAGAACTCAGTCTAGCTACTTCCATTGATGCAACTTCGAAATATTAGTTGTTTGGCTAAGACAAGGAAGCTTACATGTTAATATGGTCCGAGACACGACATCCTAGTATGGCAAGACCACGGCTCCTTTTCAATACTAGTGTGAATTCCCTTCTTAATTAGCTCCTATAGGTGCAATATGTCATTACGGCCTATTCAAGAAATTTGGGAATTATTCAAGTCCCTTTTATATTACTTACTATGTTGACTCCTTAAGTCTCAGCCCAACCTTAATACCCCATTTATAATACAATTGTCCTTAATAATAAAGTATCTATTTAATATACTCCAATCAAGAGATAATAACATATTGTAGTGTGTCAATGATTCAAAAAGTAAAACATTGGGACACGAAGAACTGTCTCAAAATCCTGTGTAATTCCCATTTTTCCTGAATATGCCTTGTAGGAAAAAAAGTGAACCCTGCATGGGCCTTGTAAGGATCCCTAATTTTTAGGGATTAAGCCCATTTCTATTGTTGTTTAAGGGATAAAGTGCATTTAATGGGGCACTTTTTAGTACGCTAGAGTGGGATTTTTTAGGCTTTCTATGCTCCTTTCTCTCTTCTTTTAGAGAGAGATGAGGGGAACCTACTTTGCACATCATCAAACTCGAGCATGTATGGGTTTTTGTCTCAATTTTAGTGTTTATTTACATGAAAAGGCCCACTTTTTAATATATATATATATATATATATATATATATATATATATATATATATATATATATATATATATATATATATATATATATATATATATCAGAAGTTACTTTTTTAGCTCATTTTTTAACTTTCTTTTTGAAAAAGTAATACTTTTGAAATCCCTCCAAAAGCAGAGTGCCACACCATCAAATTCGTAACTATGCTTCCCCCAAAAAATGATTTTTTCCAAATTTTATCATTTCTAGCCATACTCAATGCAAAAACACACTATGACCCATCCACATCTAAGAAAACAAAATTTCTATGCGAAAATCATGCTCTAGAGTGCCTCCCAACTTTCTTCTCTATTTCTCATAATCTTCTACTTGTTGGCAAAGATGGTGTTTACACCTATTACAAACCTCACATTGGGACATCCTCATACCCCTGCATCAACAAGTATCCATGTCCGTGTGCCTAGAGAGTTTGCCCCAAATACATAGTGCAACAATGATTTGAACTCTCAAAATGAACGTCACGTAGCGGGAGAGAAGAGTAGTGATCTTTGGACTCATGATTCACTATATCCTCCATCCAAAGAATGCAATAAGAGAAAGTATTTTTATGACTACTATCATTCTGAAGTAGGTGGGAAAGTCTCATGATACTCAATAACTTTCTTTCGTGCATAACCTTTGACTACTAACATTGATTTATACATGACAATAGTACGTGCTTTCCTTTTGATTTTGAAGATCCACTTGACACGAATTGCCTTTTTACCTTTGTTAACTCATAGAGCGTCCATCTTTGATTCTTATGAATAGAATCAATCTCTTCTTGCATGACCTTCTTTGATACACGACTATGTAGTGCATCTTGAACAATACCTGGTTCATTCTCAACTGAATTAAGAGCTAAAATGTTATGAATCACATGTTCTACATAATTTAATTAGTCTGCTTGTTGTCTCCGTGTTTGACTTCTAGTTCTTCTAAAGTATTCCTTTATACCATTTTCCTTCCAGGTTTGATACAATTACTTTGGCATATCCTTGAAAAGTGGTAGAATCATTTCTGGTTCTTTAGTATCTCTTTCTTTTGGAACTCTAGAACCTTCTCAAACTGATGAAGGACTATCTACTGATGTAGGTAACCAAAATCTCTCTTCACCCTAAGTGCATCTCTTAGGGTATGATATGGTTCAACACCCCCTTGTATGGCTGAATATAAGAATCCGAATTCCTTCTTAAAAGTGCAAAGTCATCTGCTTTTACAAAATCTGGAATCTCTTCCTTCTTATCATAAATTGACTTTCTGCAATATATGCATTGTGTGAGACTAGGATATCACCTATATTTGGAACATAGAATCTATACCCTTTGCTTTCAATTGCATAAACAAAAAGACCACTTTAATGGATTTTACATCAAGCTTTCCATGATCCTTCTTCTCAAATCACATTAGGTTTCTTCCCATAATAAGCTTCATAAGGTGTAATGACCTTCAAAGATTTTGTGAAAGATCTATTTAGAATGTGATTAGTTGTATGTACTACATCATACTACACATCATCTCAATAAGTATCCTATTCTTTCTCTCTACAAAACCATTTTTTTAGGAGTATAAGAAATACTGAGTTGATGAGTGATACCTTTGTCCTCAAGAAAAGACTTAAAGTCTTTAGACATGTACTCTCCTTCTCTATCACTTCTCAAAATCTAGATCTTTGACTGACTTTGATTTTCAACCATAACTAAGAATTTCTTAAAATTAGGAAAAAACTTTGACTTCACTTTGAGACCATAAATCCACAAATATTTTGAGAAATCATCAATGAAAGTAACAAAGTACTTGAAACCTTGAATAGAATTTGTTCTGATCAAACCATTCACATCTGAATGTATGATCTACAACTTCCTTGCGGCCATGATGTATCCATGCTTCTTGAAAGGAAGTTTGTGAAGCTTTCCTTCAAGACATCCTTCACATGACTCTGCATCATCTGTAAATCAAAAGTAGGCAAACTCTCCACCATACCTTGATTTTTGATATGCTTGAGAGCTATGTAACTGATATTGAAAAATGTTCTCTCTCTTTGCGTGGGAGTTTGCTATTTTGTCTTTTTTTGACAGAGACTGTGGACTTATTTTGTCTTCTAGTGCCTTTATTTTCCCATTTCATCATGGCCATACAATAAACCAATCTAATGGCTTAAAATGCACACGAATGTTTTGTTGAAAGAGGGTTCTTTTTTATTCTTTATTTTAATTGACAATACCACTAGTGGTATTTCCAAATCTCTTAATCACCTTGATTAGCCATTTTAATTCCTTAAAATTAGGAATCCTTACAAGGCCCATGTAGGGCTCACTTTTTCCCCTAATGATAACTTTATGTTCTCCTTAGGTGTAGTAGACCTAGCAATAGTAGCATGATGAATTTTGGATAACACTAACATGCCACTTCTATTTTCACCTTCAAGTAGAAAACGTTCCTCATTAGGTGAGAGGATCTGACATGGATCTTTCTTAAAAACAACTTTAGAATCATCTGATAAGAAAGTAGAGATAGAAAACAAATTCTTCTTCATGTCTTGAACATATAGCACATTGGAAATTATGAGATTTCCACATGCTTTGGAATTAAGGTTCACTTCTCCAAAACCTGCAACATCCAAATCATGACCATGTGCAATGGTCACTCTTCTACTTGAAGAGTTAGAAAGGGAAGAAAATACCTTAGACACTTCTTCAATAGTAACACATGCATATAAATCTATCTTGAAGATTTAGGTTTTGGAACATTATCAATACTATTATCTGACACTTTCTTCTTCTTATTAAAAATCCTTGTTTTGCATTCTACTATAAAATGACCTAGTTTCTTACAGTAATGGAAAATTCCTTTCTTTGAATCAGATGTAGTCAAAGACTTTTCTTTGGGTGTAGAGGAAGCATTAGGGGAAGGACTAGAAGACTTAGGATTAGAAGACTTACTTTCCTTCTTGGATTGATGTCTCTTCTTCTCCGTCTTTGTAGTTTCCTTCTTCTTCTTACCCTTTGATGACGATAACATGGCTTCATTGTTCTCGTCCATACTCTTTCGGTGATCTTCATCTTGAAGTAACACAAACTACAACTCTTCAGATGAAATTTCTCCATTGCTTATAGAGAGAGATAAAGAAGTAACAAAAGCACAATATGTAGATGAGAGAGATGGTAAGGAAGAACTACTCACTGTAGAAGAGTTTTCCATGGCTATGAGCAAAGAGAGGCCAACCCATTCTGTACACATCTTCTCTAATAGAAAACACATGTTCATGTGGAAAGATCTGAGCGCATTCTTCGTGTGTGAAGAAATCTAAGTCATTTCATGTTACTGTGAAAGTTAGTTAACAGTTACAGTTGTCTCAGAACACGTTTTACGGTACTTCTGTAAGTTAGATCTTGCAGTATAGTGTAAAGTTTTTCATGACTGATAGCTCATATTGAAGCTAGTAATCTCAACTATAAACTGATCAAAGAATTTTGTGAAACGAGACATGTACACATGGTACACTGTCTGACCGTAAAAGACGTCCAAAACTGATGAAGTTTTTTCTCAAACTTTAGAGAGAGTTCATTTACTAAAGGAAGCTCAGGTATAACTTTCTTACTTCATCTACAATCAATTGAAGTAACTACAAACAGAATTGCCATTGATTTTGGTAAGATTTCGGTACAATTACGGTGACAGTCCGGTGAAGTTCCGGTGAAATTCTGGTGGGTTTAAAACACAGTTTTGGTATAGTTAAGTTGCTGAAAGATTATCTAATAGTAATCAAGCACTAAAATATAAAGTTTGAAGTAAATCAGATCAGAATTGAAGCCTGAAGGAAAGATGAAGTTTCCTGTAAAGTGAATTTTTGAATTTCACTAAACATAGTTGTGAAGTTTTCAGTTTCAGGAAACTTGCTAAACTATTGATGATTATAGAGGTGTTCTAACATCACTTTAGCTTAGTTCTTGTGGCGTGGTAATATTCCACAGTTTAGTGTCAAGCTTGTTGCCACGAAGCCAACAAGTGGTATCAGAGCAGAAAAGGTTCTGAAGAGAAGAAAGGTTCTCAAGAGTAAACGGAAGTGCAGATACAAGAGAAGTTGAAGAAATCTTTGTTGGAAAGGTGAAAGCTGAAGTGATCAATAACAAACCGAATCAAAGAAGCATTCTGAAGTTACTCTCAAATGTAAAGGTTTACAAAAGGTAAAATCCTTTAACGTTATACTCACCGGCAGTAACAGAAACAAGAAGATCATGGCAGATCACGTTTCTATTGACAAATTGGATAGAGATAATTATCCCGCATGGGTAATGCGAATGGAAGCCTTACTTATGAGTAAGGACTTAATGATATATGTAACAGGAGAAGAAAAGAAGCCTACTTTTGGAGACGACAGTCAACCGAAGAAAGAAGAGTTAGAAGCCTTGAAGTTGTGGCAGAAGAAAGATGCAACGGCAATAGCGTATATTTACAATACCATTACAGATCATTTACTACTACATATTAGAGGTCTAGAGAAAGCGGAAGACATATGGAGTGCATTGGAAGATCATTTCCAAAACACTACCAAAAGTAGGAAGGCTAGCTTATGGTCAGAATTTACAACGTTCAAGAAAAAGCAAAGTCAAAGCATTAGTGATTATGTCACTAAGATGAAGGACTTGGCATACAGTCTTGGATCTATTGATGAGGATATCAAAGATCACAGGTTAATAGCACAATTGCTTGCAAGATTGAGAGGAGATGAAAGGTGGAAACCTTTCATACTATCAACTGAACTTTCATTAAATCATTTTGTACCAGATTTAAATCAGTTGCTTGGACTAATGCTAACATTTGAGCAAGATTTGAAGACAGATGGAGATAAAGGACATAGTTCTTCTATGTACACAAAGAATAAGAAGAAAGGTGATAAAGGAAAAGAAAAAGATGAAGAAGAGATGACTACTCAAGCAAATTATGCAAGAGGAAGAGGTAATGCGAGAAGTAAAAGAAGAGGTAATACAAAAGGAAGAGGTAATCAGGATAACAAAAAGAAGTCTTGTTGGATCTGTGGATTAAGTAATCATTTGGCTCATGATTACTGGCATAATTCTCAAGGATCAAGTCAGAATCAGAATAACAATAGCAGAGGTAGAAGTTGAAGATATCAAAAAGGTAGACAAAGCCAAAGAGGCGGATATGGTAGAGGTGGAGCAAGAAGTTGGGGACAAAATCAGTCTCACAACACTACCTACTACAACTATGCAAATGATACACAAAATGACAATCATACGATGTTGATGATGAATTCGATAAGCGTGTCAGAGAATGAAGATCTCAAGGTATTCTATATTGACTCTGGTTGTTCAAATCATTTGTCAGGAAATATAGAATTGTTATCAGAACTAGAAGGAGGTATTTCAAATCATACAGTACAGACAGGTGATAACACAAAACATAAAGTAAGGTCAATTGGAAAAGTAAAGTGTAAGAATGGAGTTGACCTACTAAAAAATGTTTTGTATGTTCCAACAATCCCAAAGAATTTGATCAGTGTGGGACAGATAGTAGAAAAAGGTTTTCAAGTCAGGTTTACAAATGAAGGAGTATTTGTTGAAGATCTAGAGAATGGATACAATCAAATTGTCCATGGTAAAAATGAAGGTAGACTTTTTACTCTTAAAGTACAAGGGAATGTTGGTCAAGCTTTGATCACACTTGGTGATAAAGCATTTACAGAATTAGATCTCTGGCATAAGAGGTTAGGAAACTTTAATGAAAAAGGAATCAAAACTATGGTGGAGAAGCAATTCGTAAAAGGATTACCAAATATGAAAAATCAACATATGATTCACAAATGTAAAGCTTGTCAAATGGGAAAAGCACAGAGGTTACCATTTCAGAAGAATGGTTACAAACACGATGGTTTGCTAGAGCTCATACATACAGATGTATGGGGGCCGACAAAAGAAGGATCTATCAATGGCTCAAGGTATTATGTTCTTTTTATTGATGATGCAACAAGATGGATAACTCTTTATGTTTTAAAACAGCAGTCAGAAGTGTTTGGAGCTTTCAAGCATTTTCATGCATATGTGGAAAGACTTATAGGACAAAAACTCAAAAGACTAAGGTCTGATGGAGGAGGAGAATATTTTTCTCGAGAACTCAATGATTATCTGTGGAATGCAGGTATCAAAAGAGAAATAACTTGCAGGTATACACCGCAACAAAATGGAGTAGCAGAAAGGAGAAACCAAACTCTAGTTGAGTTTGCAAGAGCAATGCTAAAGGAGAAGAATTGTCCAAATTATCTTTGGGTTGAGGCTGTAAATACAGCAACATATCTGGTAAATAGATTACCATGTACAACTTTAAATGGAATGACCCCTTATGAAGCTTGGTGGGGTAAGAAACCAACACTTGATCATTGCAAAGTGTTTGGATTAGTTGCTTATGCTTATGTACCATCACCACTTAGACATAAGCTTGAACCAAAAGCTGAAAAATACGTGCTCATCGGATATGATGAAAAACAGATGGGTTATAGACTATGGAGTCCTTTAACCAAAGAGTTTATTGTTTCTAGAGTTGTGACATTTGATGAAGGAAAGAGCTGGTATACAGATAAAGAGCATAATGATGAAACAATTGAAGAAGAGGTAAGAAGAATTGAAAAAGGTAAATCACATATGCAGGTGAATGGAGATGAAGATCATATGCATGCAAGTACATCTAGGATCGGATCAACTATGAGAAATGAAGATGGACTGAGATTTGATGAAGACATGTATTCAGATACACATGAAGAGTATGAACCGAGAAGGTCAAAGAGAGTAAGGAAACAACCAACAAGGTATTCCTATGATACTTCTTATTTGACTCAGAAAAATTATGCTTACTTAGTAAAGGAGGATGAAGAACCTCATAATTACAGTGAAGCAAAAGGTAAGAAAAAATGGGAAGAAGCAATGAAGGAAGAATTCAATGCTCTTGAAGAGAACAAGACTTGGGAACTTGTTCCAAAACCAAATGGTAAAAAAGTGATTGGAAATAAATGGGTTTACAAAGTTAAGAAGCTTGCAGATGGAAGAATAGCCAAATACAAAGCTAGACTGGTAGTCAAAGGTTATGTGTAGATGCATGGCATAGACTATGATGAGACATTCAGTCCAGTGGCAAAGATGTCAACCATAAGGACAGTGATTGCTATAGCAGCATCAAAAGGATGGAAACTAAGTCAGTTGGATATAAAGAATGCATTTTTGAATGGATATATATCAGATGAGGTTTACATGGAACAAGCTGAAGGGTTTGTAAGTTCCAGTTACCCAAATCATGTTTGCAAATTAAGAAGAGCACTCTATGGATTGAAGCAAGCTCCAAGAGCTTGGAATTACAGACTTGTGAAGTATCTCAATGACCTTGGATACCAAAGTTCAAAGGCGGATGCAAGTCTAGTCATTAAGAGAACAGATGAAAGTATGATCTACATTTGTATTTATGTACATGACATTATAATCACAGGTACCTCAGACGAAGGAATCAAGGAGGTAAAGAGATTGCTTGAAAAAGAGTTCAAGATCAGTGATCTAGGAAAGCTATCATACTTTCTTGGAACGAAAGTCACATATACAGATCATGGTGTATATGTTTCACAAGAAAGGTATCTCCTAAACTTACTGAAGAAGTTTAACATGGAGAATTGCAGAGAAGCTTCAACACCGCTTGAAGTAAATCATAAACTCAGCAAATATGATGGTGCAGAGTTTAAACATATGAGGAAGTATCAATCTTTAGTGGGGAGCTTGATTTATGCTACTCTAACAAGACCAGATCTTAGTTATGCAGTAGGAGTTCTCTCATAGTTTATGCATTGTTCAAAGGATCAACATTGGGTTGCAGGACAAAGAGCTCTTAGATATATCAAAAGAACTATAAAGGAAGGATTATATTATCCTTTTACATCAGATATACAGCTGAGAGCATACAGTGACTTAGACTAGGCAGGAAGTCAAGATGACAGAAGATCGACACATGGGTATATGATATACCTAGGAGATAAGCTTGTCAGCTAGTGTTCAAAGAAGCAGCATACAGTGGCTTTATCGTCAACTGAAGCTGAATATAAAGGACTTGTAGAAGCAGCTAAAGAAGTGATATGGATGCAGACCTTGTTCAAAAGATTGGGTATTGATCAAGGTATACCTATCATACATGGAGATAATATGAGTTCGTTGTAACTTTGCAAATCCAGTATTTCATTCAAGAACAAAGCACTCAGAGATTCAATATCATTTCCTGATGGAAAAGGTAATGGAGAAGGAGATTGAAATAGTATTCACTCCTACAAAAGATCAGATTGCAGATATTATGACAAAGAGCTTCGATGGAGTAAAGACAAGCAGATTCAAAGAAATGGCAGGAGTAAAAGAAAAGAAGAATATATGAAAGATCAGAAGATGTCAATTAGTGATTGAGGAGGAGCTGTTGGTGATTCACTCACTAATTAGACATAAAGACATGAAGATGAAGATAAGCAGAAACAAAGCATTTAGAAAAGAAATCAAAGCCTTAGTGAAGGGAAAAATTCACGACTGTAAGACAGTTCACAAAAACTTCCAAAATTACGAGTTTTGAATCTCAGATAAAAATTGTATATAAGAGAGTTGAGCGAGTGCTAAAATATATAGAGGAAGATAGCCAAAGAGCTAAGAGAGTTTAGAGATCATATGAGAAATGTAGAAGACGCAATAGTGCGTATGTAGAGATGAATAATTGAACCTGAACAGCCAAGCATTCATTTGAGAGAGATGGTAAGGAAGAACTACTCAGTGTAGAAGAGTTTTCCATGGCTATGAGCAAAAACATCTTCTCTAATAGAAAACACATGTTCATGTGGAAAGATCTGAACACATTCTTCGTGTGTGAAGTAATCTAAGCCATTTCATGTTACTGTGAAAGTTAGTTAATAGTTACAGTTTTCTCAGTACACATTTTACGGTACTTTTGTAAGTTAGATCTCGCATTACAGTGTAAAGTTTTTCATGACTGATAGCTCATCTTGAAGCTAGTAATCTCAACTACAAACTGATCAAAGAATTTTGTGAAACAGGACATGTACACATGGTACAGTGTCTGACCGTAAAAGACCTCCAGAACTGATGAAGTTTTTTCTCAAAATTCAGGGAGAGTTCATTTACTAAAGGAAGCTCAGGTATAACTTTCTTACTTCATCTACAATCATTTGAAGTAACTACAAATAGAATTGTAGTTGATTCCAGTAAGATTCTGATACAATTACGGTGACAGTCCGGTGAAGTTCCGGTGAAATTCTAGTGAGTTTAAAACACAGTTTTGGTATAGTTAAGTGGCTGAAAGATTATCTAACAGTAATCAAGCACTGAAAGATAAAGTTTGAAGCAAATTAGATCAGAATTGAAGCCTCAAGGAAAGACAAAGTTTCCTGTAAAGTGAATTTTTGAATTTGACTAAACACAGTTGTGAAGTTTTCAGTTTCAGGAAACTTGCTAAGCTATTGATGATTATAGAGGTGTTCTAATATCACTTTAGCTTAGTTCTTGTGGAGTGGCCATATTCCGTAGCTTAGTATCAGGCTTGTTGCCACAAAGCCAACAATAATATGCCTTTTGACTCCCATAACAATATATGAAAGTGCTTATGCATCCTTTGAATCCCATTTGGATTGCTCTTCTATAGGAAGTAATCTCATAGTAGTACCACTGACTCCTGATGATGAAGTGGTCCCTTCTTCTTCACTAACCTCCTATTGAGAAACAATAGGAAGAGGGGGTGTTTTAAGAGATGAAGTAGCCTCTTCTTCGACTTCTCTTCGCCTTAGATAAGTGCCATTAACAATATTCCACGTGTATTTTGATACTAATAGATTCATCATCATAAAACTCCACATTGGATACTTAGACATCCCCTCAAGCTTATCTTCATTATCAAGTCACTCATCTTGTCAAGGGTGTACATCAACTATGCTCTAATACCAAATGTTCAAAGTGGGATGCATCTCACTAACAATAAACCACAGGTTTACATGATCTTCCAACACACGAACCTTAGCATATACACCTTAATACTCAAAAGGAGATGAGTGAGAGATAAGAATGGACAAGATTTTCCAAAGAGTATGGTAAGCTAGGATGATCACCCAAGGCTTATGACTAAGGTGAGAATCAAGGCATATACCTTGGCATACCTTGTTATCCGAGTCACCGAAGTCACCATTGGAACTGTTCCCTATGCATGAGGGAGGACCTCAATGATCAAGGAAGACAGAGGCTTTCAGTACTTCCCGAGAGGTCATCCATCCTAGTACTATTCGCCTCGGAGCTCCTCATATGACAACCTGATATGCTTAGTACTTTATGTCGATGACATGTTGATTGTTGGGAAGTCCTCTTATGACTTGTAAATTCTCGAAAAAAAGTTTAGTCAGACATTTGATATGAATGATTTGGAGGATGCAAAACAAATTCTTGGCATGCACATTACTCCTGATAGGAGTAAAAGATGCATATTCTTGTCTGAAAGTGAGTACATATCCAAAGTACTTGATAGGTTCAATATGTAGGGGGAAAGGCATTGAGTACACCTTTACCCACATATGTGAAATTAAGCAAGTATGATTGCCCCGAATCAGATCAGGAGAAGGAATTCATGACCAAAATTCCTTATCATTTTATTGTTGGTAGTCTCATGTATGCTATGGTAGCTATGAGACCAGACATTGCATTTGCATTGGGAGCTGTGAGCAGATATATGTATAATCCTTGCAAGCAACATTGGGAAGTGATCAAGATGATTTTGAGATATCTGAGTGGTAGTGAGGACGTGTTTATGCATAGGTAGAGGGAAAGCATCCATTTTTGGTTACACAGATTTTGACTATGCTAGTTGTGTAGACAATCATAAGTTTACATCAGGATACATTTTTCATTTTGTTGGAGGTGCTATCTCTTAGAGATCTCTTCTTCAAGAATGTACATCTATTTCCACCATAGAAGTCGATTATGTTGCAGCACGTGAGGCATGTAAGGAAGCATTGTCGCTTTCTCATCTTGCTTGTGATATGGGTTAACCTCAGCATGTACCTCATTTGCTCAACGATAGTCAAAGTTCCATTGCATTGCCTAAGAATCTAGTCTATCATGCAAAGACCAAGCACATTGAGGTGTAGTATCACATCATTAGAGACTGCTTAGCCACTGAGGAAATTATTCTTGAGAAGGTTAATACTCGAGATAATGTTGTAGATTCTTTGAATAAAGCTCTATTAGAGGATAGCTTTTGATACTATTGTCACTTGATGGGGGTTACTTGATTTGTGATCCTACACAGTTACTTGTATACTATGTAACATGCCCATCAGGTACTAGGTATAGTTTGTATACTTACACTCAAGTATTCTTTATCATTCTTTATTTTTTACCCATAATCACTTTGGTCATGTTGACCTTTAGTGGGAGATTGTTACCGTTAGTGTCCATGTGAAAGACGAAATGGCCGCTTGACATTTTTTTATGTGTTCTTTAATAAAACATATATTGGTCTCGTCAGCCATAGACTCTAAGTTTGATCGCATTTGTACTACCTAAGAAATATGTGTTTGTGGTTTGTGTTTTCTATGTATTCTACACCCCCTGTGTAGAGTATTGTGTGAGGGACTAGAGTTTGGGTTTCTACAACAAGGGTATCATTGTGGAGCTCTCATTAAAGAGAGTCTACCATCATGCATCACCATAGAAATACCACAAGTAATGGATATTTTGTGACTCTCTCATATGATTGTGCAAGGATGACATGGATCTATTGTATGAGGCCTAAATTAGATGTATTTTATTATCTAAAGAAGTTCAAGGTTATTATTGAAAGAGAATGTGATAGGTACATCAAGTGTATTAGGTTAGATGGAGGGGGTGAATACTTCTTTCATGAGTTTTTTGATTTCCCAAAAACTAATGGTATCAAAAGGAAAATCACATGAAAGTATAGACTACAACAAAATTGTGTAGCAGAAGAAAGAATAGGTATATTGCAAAATGTGCATTGATGAAGGAGATGAGTATGCCTAATTGTTATTGGGCTGATGTAGCAACCACAGCTATTTACACCATGAATAGAGCTCCCACATTAGGTATGCATGCTACTACACCTTATGAAGCTTGGTACAATAGAAGGCTAGATGTTTCACACTTGAGAGTTCTTGGTTGTACTTGCTATGTGTAGATTCCAAATGAATTTAGGACTAAGCTTGGTGATTGATAAAAAGGGTGTGTTGTTATAGGATATGCAAGTGAGTAGAAGGGTTATAGGTGTTATAACCCTACAACAAAGGAATTGAAAGTATCAAGAGATGTCAGATTTGATCAATTGTTACCTTGGTATGCCTCAAATGTATCTATGCAGGATAATCAAGTTGAAGCGAAGAAGACAACAAGGGATGAAACAAGGAGTATGTTTTTAGTGGACCCAAAAGTCGAGTTCTTAGCTCTCATGGGATAGAGGGAGCCTTACATCAAAGCCAAAATCATAGAAATAGAAGAAGATGAAGATCTATGAATTGAGCTCAACTTAAACCATCATGAGAAGAAGGGGGAGAGCTCAAACAACAACAACAAATATCCAAATCAATGGAATAGTGAGATAAGGAAATCGAGATGGTAGGGTACCAAGTTGAAAGACATACCTATGAACCTATACATTATGCTTATATGAGCAAGGTTATTGAAGAACCCATATCTTTTGAAGAAGCTAACACCTAAAAGGAGTGCAAAGAAGCTATGCACGAGGTGATCAAGGCTTTGGAAGAAAATAACACTCGGGCTCTTATACTAAGGAAGAAATATATGAAGGTAACTGGAAACAAGTGGGCTTATAAAGTAAATAAACATTCAGATGGAAGTATTGTCAAATATAAAGATAGACTTGTAGCCAAAGAATTCGCTCAAACTTATGGATTGGACTATGACGAGACCCTTAGCCCTCTGGCTAAGATGACTACTATTAGATCCATCATTGAAATTATAGCAAGCAAGAATTGGAAGATGTACCAAACTGATGTGAAGAATGCATTCCTCAATGAAGAACTAGAGGAACTTGTATACATGGGCCAACCATTAGGGTTTGAAGATAAAATCAAGAATGACTATGTTTGCACTTTGAAGAAAGCATTATATGTTCTCAAGAAAGCCCCAAGCGCTTGGAATCAAAGACTTGTGGAGTATCTAATTAGTTGTGGATACAAATAAAGTAAATCAGATCCATCATTGTTTTACAAGAAGGAAGGTGAAAGAAGGCATCAAGGACATCAAAAGGAAGGTTGGGAAGGAGTTTAAGATGTCAAATACTGGAGATCTAAGGTACTTTCTAGGTATTGAAATAATATATAAAGACAATGGCATTTGGTTTATGGATAGGAAATACATTTTGGATGCTTTGAAGAAGTGTGGACTTACAAGATGTAAACCACTGAGCAATCCTATGGAGGTGAATATGAAATTGACTGCAATGGAAGGTAATGAACTATAGGATCCACTTCTATACAAGTATATAGTTGGATGATTAAACTATGCCACTATTACTAGACTAGATCTAGCATATACAGTTGGTGTGCTTTCTCAATTCATGCACACACCTAGAGTTCCACATTTACTTGCCACAAAGAGAGTACTCAGAAATCTCAAAGGTACACTCAATGAAGTTCTATTTTATCCTTTTGAAGATCAATTGTAGGTAAAATAGTCTCTGATCTTTGTTAGAAAATTCTCCATAGAATCACCTTCATTCATGTGCTCACTCTCCATTTGTTTTCGGAGGTAAGCAAAATGTGGTAAGTGTATCCCAAGCATCCTTAGCTATTTTACAAGAGTGAATGTGAGGAATAATGGCACGTTTGAAAGACAAAGCTATCAATGCATGTGCCTGGGCATCTCTGCTATCCCAACAAATTTGCTCTACAATAGGTGCAACAGAATCTGCAACACGAACAGGAATATGCAAACATCAGCTTCAGTACCTACAGTTGTAACAGTTGCAGGTGTGATAGGACATTTTTTAATACCCTGCACAATGTTCCACAGTCCTTTTGAAACCAATACATGTCGCATCATATAAGCCCCATAACGGGTAGTTTGTGCCATCCAAATTATCCTCAACAACCAACATACGGAATACATCACTGCTTTCAGCCATGGCCGATGACTAAAATACCTTGATGCAGAAAATTGACTGTATCTCAAAAAGTTGAACAAAACTACCCATACAAATTTTGCTAAACCTGTAGCAGACGTCGAGATGCTTATACTAGCGAACCAAAATTGTTCTATACCTTTGGCACAAAAAGACAAAATAGCCTACACAAGCACTGCAATAGTGCATTCAGAGGTCGAAACGAGCTTAGATCGCGATTTCGGCAAACAACACAAGGAAGAAGAAGAACGCTTGGAGCACAACACACAATCTTGAATTCATTACTAGAGAATGTACATAGATAAGTAACCTGTTAGGGCTATAGGCATATGTAGAAGCCGGGAAAAAAAAACCTCATAAAGAGGGAAAAAAGTGCCCCGGTGGTCCTAGAGTGTTCACACACATCACTACCTAAATATATCAACAATACATACACACACATATACACACATGCATACATACACACACACATATACACACATGCATACATACACACACATATACACATGCATACACATACATATGCATGCATACATACACACACATATACACATATACGCACATACATACATACACACACATATACACATGCATACACACATATGCATACATACATTCACAAACATACATACAAACACATACATACACATATACATACACAAACATATGCATACATACATTCACACACATACGTACACACACATACATACACAAACATGTGCATACATACATTCACACACATACGTACACACACATACATACACACATACATACACACACATACATACACACACACATACACACACATTCAGACACATATACACACATTCGTACACACACATGTACACACACATTCACACACATATGTACGCACACATACACACACACATACACACACATTCACACACATACATAAACACACATACATACACATATACATACACATACAATATTACATACACACATGCATATATTACATACACACATTCATATTATATACTCACATACATATTACCTACACAGATGCATATTCATGTATATGCATGCATGCATACACACATATACATACACAATCACATACATATACACACATATATATATATACATACACACTCACACCTATACACACACTCACATACATATTACATACACACGTGCATATACATACACACACATATGCATTCACACATGCATATGCATACATACATACACACACAAATGCATACACATGATGGACATGATTAATCTCCAAGAGAAAAATTTATCCTTGATGTTAGAGCACCTATATCAAGAAAAACTCATAATCACAACCAATTTTGTAAATCTATTGTAAATTATCAAGACTTGAATCAACTGTGAAGAAATTTATTACATAGGAAAGTTTGCTGCACTTAATTCACTCATTGATTGATCAAATATGTAAATTTTTCAACGAAACTTTATACAAGGTGACACCTAATGTTTCTACACCTTCTCAACGTTAGATCTCTTCAAAAAAATAAGTAGATCTTGAGATTTCCTCCAAACAATGCACCTATGTCTCAAACTGTTCTTCTATGCTAATGACTTTGACACGTGCAACTTCTAACACATGGTTCTCCCAAACTAGACCCCATTTATTCAAATGCTTTTAGCCACAAGTAGCTTACCTTTCAGCTTAAAGATTGAGTGCATAGTTGCTCAAAAATTTACATTGTGGAGTGAGATCTGATTAAAACTTTGACCACTCGGATTGCACCTGTTCCTGTCTTCACTTCTTCACATTTATACATGTAAATGTTCCTATCTTCAATTCCCTCATCTTGATTATAATTAGCCTCTCAAAACTTGTACATAGTTCAATCAACTATAGAATTAGACTTGTACAGAAACATTCCTCAAGAAGGTAAATAGAGAAAGAGCACTGAGCAAAAGATCGAGGTGCAATATTCTTAATCCTCTTCTATTCAAAGAAAATGTACATCTCATGGATGGATTACATTCTTCTCATTCTCTAAGGCTTCTAATGACTTCTCATTCTCGCCATTCATCATCTCTCGCATATTACATCTATATTCAAGTATATATAGAAATTTGCATCCCAACTCACCATGGATGCAAAGTTTTTATGGACTAATTACAAGAGTAATATACATGTATATACAAGTCTTCATCTTCTGATTATGCCCTCATCTTCAAGGCTCAAGTTTTGATCTTTGCTTTAATTTTTTACTTTAAAACTTGTCCAAATCATCAATTGGTGATTGTCCTGCACCAACAGCTCCCCCTCAATCATCATTTGTGATTTTCTCCATCCTCTTTATACCTACCATGTCTTTGAACCTTTGCAAGTTAGGTCCATCCAAGCTTTTGGTTAACATATCTGCAATCTGATCTTTTGTAGAAGTGTGTATGACTTCAATTTCTTTATCAACCACCTTCTCTCTCAAGAAATGATATTGGATCTCAATATGTTTAGTCCTGGAATGAAACACAGGGTTAGCAGCTAGATACAATGAACTCATATTATCTCCATGAATGATGGATGTACTCTGATTGATGCCAAAATTCTTCATGAGATTCTTCAACCATATAACCTCCATTCCAACTTCAACCATACCTTTATATTATGCTTCTGTAGATGATAAAACAACTATATATTGCTTCTTAGAACAGCAAGAGATTAATTTATCTCCCACATAACATAGATATTCATATGTTGATCTCCTATCATCAGAGTTACCTACCCAATCTCCATCACTATATATCTTGATTTTTGTATCTGATGTGAATCCATAATACAAAACTTCTTTGAGTGTACCCTAAATGTATCTTAGCACCCTTTGTCCTGCAATCCAATGTTTTTTCCTAGGACAATGCATGAATTGAGACAAATCTCCAACTGCATATGAAAAATCATGTCTAGTCAATGTAGCATAGATTATACTACCAACCAGACTTTGATACAGCTTCATGTCCTTGAGTTCTTCTCCTCCATATCTGCTCAATTTATGATTCACCTCCATCGGAGTAGGTGCTACCCTGCAATCTTTCGTTTTAAACTTGATTAGAAAATTCTTCAAATACCTTTCTTGAGTCACATACACTCCATGTTGAGTATATGAAATCTCCATTCCCAAGAAATATGACAAGTCTCCCAAGTCACTAATCTTGAAATCTTTCTCCATCTACTTCTTAAGAGCCCTTCTCATTTGTACTTGTAAGAATTATGTCATCAACATATATATGCAAATGTAAATAAACCCATCATCACTTGCTTTAACAAGCAAGCTACTATTTGGCTTAGACACTTGAAAACCAAGCTCCTTCAAGAACTTCACAAGTTTGTAATTCCATGCCCTTAGGGCCTACTTCAAACCATACAAAGCTCTCTTGAGCTTACATACATACTCTGGATAATATTTATTCTTGAAGCCATCTGGTTGCTCCATGAAAACTGCATCTGAAATCTAACCATTTAGAAAATCATTCTTCACATTTAATTGGCATAGCTTCCAACCTTTACATATAGCAATAGCTATGAGAGTCCTTATAGTTGTCATCTTTATCGGAGGACTATAAGTCTCATCATAATCTACACCATTTGTTTGAGCATACCCTTTCACAAGAAGTCTAGCTTTATACCTAGATGCACTTCCATTTGCATACCTCTTTGTCTTGTAGACCCATTTGCATCCAATGATTTTCAAATTATTTGGTTTAGGAACCAAATCCCATGTCTCATTCTCCATTAGTGCATCATACTCCTCCTACATAGATCTCTCACAATTTTCCTTACCTTTTGCCTCATCATATGTAGAAGGATCTTCTTCTGCTTTCACTATGTAAGCATATTCTTTAGTGGTCAGAAATGAAGTATCATAACTATACCTTATGGGTTGATTTATGTTCCTTGTTGACCTTCTAAATTCTCCACTCTTTGAGGTCTCTAGTTCTTCATATTCTGGATTAAACCTTGGCAACTCTTCATTATCAAGTTGCGCATCAACAATCTCTTCATCATCAAGAACTTGAATCTTTGATTTCCCTTTCCTTTGGGTCATGACTTCTTCATCACCTGCATGAACATTGATTATACCTGCATATCAAGTACCTTGCTCATCAAATGTAACATCCTTTGACACAAGGAATTGCTTTGTGGATGGACTCCACAATCTATAACCCATCTATTTATCATCATAACCAACACATACTTTTCAGCTTTCGGTTCCGATTTATGCCTTAATTTAGATGGTAAATATGCATAAGCCAAACATCCAAACACTTTGCAATAATCTAAGGTAGGTCTTTTATCCCACCATACCTCATATGGTGTCATACCATTCAATGCCTTACATGGAAGTCTATTAACCAAATAAGTAACTGTATTGAGTGCCTCAACCCACAAATAATTAGGGCAATTTTTCTCCTTCATCATTGACCTTGCAGACTCAACAAGAGTTATATTTCTCCTTTCTGCTACATCATTTTGTTGAGGAGAGTACCTACAAGTAACTTCCCTTTTTATACTTGCATTCCATAATTAATCACTGAAATCATTAGAGAAATACTCTCTTCCTCCATCTGACCTTAGTCTCTTGAATTTTTGCCTTGTGATTCTCTCTGCATACACATGATAATGTTTAAAAGTATTGAACACCTCTGATTTATCTTTGATCACATATAAAGTAATCCACCTGGTAGCATCATCAACATAAATCCCATAATATCTCGAACCATTAATGCTAAAGTCCTTTGATGGACCCCACATCTGTATGCACCAATTCAAGCTTCTCTGAATACATAAACCCTTTCTTACCATAAGTCTTCTTGTGAGCTTTAACCAATCGACATGCTTCACACTTGTATGTCATGTGTTGACCTACAATATTAGGCAATCCAATCACTGAATCATTGTTAATCATATCCTTAATACCTCTTTCATTGAAATGTCCAAGCCTTTTGTGCCAAAGATCTAACTCAGAGATCTTATGTTCTCCATAAGTGAACAAGGCATGACCAACATTGCCTTGAATCTTCAATTTGAAGAGTCTTCCTTATTTATTCCGTGAAACAAGGCCTTTACTGATCCAATGGACTTCACATTGTGATTTGTGTTATCACCTATTTGGACTATATGATTACTCACATTATTCTCCAAATCAGTCATCAAAGCTATGTTGCCACTTAGGTGATTGCTACACCCTGAGTCAATGTAGAAAACTCTTTGATCTTCACTTGGTCTTTCACATGTCGCATTCATAATTAAGGTTGAATCCTCTTTCTGATCTGAAGCATAATTGTAGTAGGTATTATTGTAGAATTGACTTTGAAAGCCTCTTCCTGCATTTCTTCCAAAGAAACCTCTACTATCTCTACCTCTGAAATTACTTTTGAATTCTACCACCTCTTCCTCTTGAATTAGAGTTCTGATTATATCCTCCACCATTTTGATTGTTATACCAACATTCATGAGCTAATGATTAGTCTTACCACAAATCCAGCAAGCTTTGACATCATCTTTATTGCTTCTGCCTCTCCCTCTTCCTTTTCCACTTCCTCTTCCTCTTAGGAAGTTAGCTTGAATCATAGTGCCTTCATCTTCATTCAATTGTTGCTTTCCTTTGAAAATCTTCTTCTTATTCTTTGAATACATTGCTTGACATGTACTCTTCTCAACATCACCTTTGATATCCTGCTCAAAGGTTAGCATATGTCCTAGCAATTGATTCAAATAAGGAGTGAAATGATCTAGTGACAATTCAGTGGATAGAATGAATGGCTTCCACTTCTCATCTCCTCTCAAACCTGTGAGAATTTGTCTTACCAATTTTTCCTCTTCAATGTTTTCATCAACTGCTCCTAATGCATCTGCAATATCCTTCATCCTTGCTACATAATCGGAAATAGATTGAGAAGCCTTCTTCTTGAATGTGGTGAATTTTGCCCATAAAGATGCCTTCCTTGACTTTGTAGTGTTTTGGAAATGCTCCTCCAAAGCATTCCATATGTCACTTGCACTTTCGAGTCCTCTAGTGTGAGGTAGAAAGTAATCATTGACTCCCATGTAGATAATGCCCCTTGGTTGAGCATCCTTCTTCATCCATGTCTTCAGATCTGAGAGGTCTTCCCTAGTTGGAACACCAGGTTCCTTAAATTCTAGTTTTTCTTCTTCACCTGTGATATATCCTATCATATATTTGCTCATAAGATGAGCTTCCATCCTCATTGACCAAAGAGGACAGTTTTCTCTATCCAATTTTTCTACCTAAAGAGAATCTCCCATCCTTTCTTCACCTGTGTAATAGATTCTTCAAGATTTGTGAATAATGGGTGTACCTTTAATTCGAATATAGTTCCTTTTGATCCTCTTGATAGCTTTCAGGTCTCCTTCTCTAGCTTTCACTTTGGACTTTCACCTTTTGAATCTTCAAAGGTTGATTTTTGTATATCTGCAATAGTCGAGGTCCTGCTTTTCTTCAAGTCTAATGATTCCTACTCTGATACCACTGATGGAGATGATTAATCTCCAAGAGAACAAGTTATCCTTGATGTTAGAGCACCTCTATATTAAGAAAAACTCATAATCACAACCAAGTTTGGAAATCTATTGCCAAATTATCAAGACTTGAGTCAACTCTGAAGAAACTCATTACATAGAAAAGACTGTTGCACTTACTCAATGACTAATGAAATATGTAAATTTTTTAATGAAACTTTACAGAAGATGCCGCCTAATGTTTGTGTACCTTCTCCAAGTTAAAGTTCTTCAAAAACATTAGTAGAGCTTGAGATTTTCTCCAAAGAATGCACCTATGTCTCAAACTCTTCTTCTTTGTAGTCGATTTTGACACCTGCAACTTCTAATGCACGGTTCTCCCAAATTAGACCCCGTTTATTCAAATGTTTTTATCCATAAGTAACTTGCCTTTGAAGTTAAATATTGAGTGCTTACTTGCTCAAAACTTTACACCGTGGAGTGAGATCTGATCAAAACTTTGACCACCGGGATTGCGTCTGTTCCTATCTTCACCTCTTCACATTTACACGTAAATGTTCTTGCATTCAATTCTCTTGGGTTGACTATAATTAGCCTCTAAAAACTTGTATAAAGGTCAATCAACTGTAGAATTAGACTTGTACAAAAGCATTCCCCAAGAAGATAAACACAAAAAGAGCACTGAGCAAAAGAGCGAGGTGCAATATTCTTAATCCTCTTCTATTCAGAGAAAATGTACATCTCATGGATGGATTACATTCTTCTCATTATCTAAGGCTTCTAATGACTTCTCATTCTCTTCATTCATCATCCCTCCCATATTACATCTATATTCAAGTATATATAGACATTTACATTCCGGCTCACCATGGATACAAAGTTTTTATGGACTAATTACAAGAGTAATATACATGCATATACAAATCTTCATCTTCTTATGATGCCCTCATCTTCAAGGCTCAAGTTTTGATCTTTGCTTTACTTTTTGACTTCAAAAATTATCCAAGTCATCAATTGGCGATTGTCTTGCACCAACAACACAAATATATATACATACATGTACACACACATATACACACATAGTACATATACAAACATATATTTATGCACATACGTACACACACATACATACACATGTACATACACAAATATACATGTGCATACACATATACATACATGCATACATATGCATACTCACACACACACTCACATATATACATATACACTCACACCTATAGACACACACACATTCATGCAAACACACATAATTAAATATATAAAAAATAAGCTTTTATGATTTTTAGGTTTTTTACATATATATAATCAAATATATAAAAAATAGGGTTGAGGTTTGTTTAATCAAATTAAATATATATAAGCAAAAAATTTAGGAAAAAAAAGTTTAAATATATAAATAAATATATATAAAAATAAGATTTTAGTATAGATAAATAAATATGAAAAGAGGTAGTGTTTTAAATATATAAGTTAAATATATATGATTAAATATATAAAAATAGGATTTTAGGGTTTTTTATTGAATTAAATATTAAAAAAATAGAGTTTTAGGTTTAATATTAACATATAATCATATACTTATAAAAATTAGGATGTTTACAGATGCATACACACATATACACATATACACATAGGATTAGGGTTTAGGTCTTTAGGATTAGGGTTTTTAGGTTGTTTACACATGCATACATATATATACACACATAATACATATATGCATACACATATATTACACATGCATACAGACATATACATGTTTTAGGTCTAGGTCTTTAGGATTAGGGTTTTATGGTTTTTAGACATGTGTACACATATACATATAGGATTAGGGTTTTAGACAGTTTACACATGCATACATACATATACACATATACACACATAAAACATATGCAAATACACATGTATATACACATGCATACATACATATACATGTTTTAGGTCTATGTCTTTAGGATTAGGGTTTTAGGGTTTTTACAATTGCATACATATATATATATATATATATATATATACATATACACACATGCATACATATACACAGACATATGTATATACACGTGCATACACACATATACATGTTTTAGGTCTAGGTCTTTAGGATTAGGCTTTTAGGTGTTTTACATATATATAATCAAATATATAAAAAATAGAGATTTAGGGTTTTTAATTAAATTAAATATATATAAGAAAATATTTAAGGACAAAATAAAAAATTTATGATTTTAGTATAGATAAATAAATATGAAAAGTGCCAGTGTTTTTAAATATATAAATTATATATATATAATTAAATATATAAAAAATAGAGTTTTAGGGTTTTAATTAAATTACAATATATAATCAAACATATAGAAAAAATAGGATGAGGGTTTTTAAGCTGTTTACATATGTATACACACATATACATATATACACACATACACATGTATATACACATACATACACATATATACATATTTTAGGTCTAGGTCTTTAGGATTAGGCTTTTAGGTTTTTTACATACATACAATAAACATAAATATATATAATTAAATATATAAAAAATAGGTCTTTAGGATTTTTAGGGTTTTTAAATTAAATTAAATACATATATAAGAAACGCAAACACACATATACATGTTTTAAGTCTAGATCTTTAGGATTATGGTTTTTATATTTAATAAGAAAAATTAGGTTTCTAGAATTAAATTTTCTAACATGCCTACATGGTATTAGATGGCATCTTTGGATCCGGAGGAGAGAATGGCATGTCCTTGCACTTAGTGCAAGTATCAAAGCTATCGAAAACAACGGATTTGTATTGCACATATTAGAGAAAATTGATCCTTTGATAAAAACGACTACAAAACCTATGCTACCATTCACATGGTCCCCCTGGTGAGCACGTGGACCCAAACGACATTGCATTGGTAACCTCTCGTGGATAGAAGAGAACAAATTAGAGGCGGGTAGAAGTGCAAGGTTCTGGTATCATTACATAGAATGAACATATGGAAGAAATGCTCAAAGCATTTTATGAGATGGACGAAGATCACGATGGTGGAGAAGATGTCATAGGTTCCATGGACACAGTAGAATTTCCACGATCAGAAGCAGAGGAAGAATACGAGAACATGCAAAGACTAGCCCATTTACCATTAAACACTAGGCCAATGATATATGTACTACTTGCATCACTCGTGATGCTCAATCTTGAATCTATTTATGGATGGTCAAATAGTAGTGTCTCTGAATTGTTCAGGTAAATGGATTTGAAATAAACTTTCATTGTTGTATCAAAATAACTTTATTTATCATTCCAAAAATTAAGAGTATGTTCAGATGCAAATCCATGGCTGAGTTAATGTCATGGCATGTAAAGAGCAGGTCTACAGATTGTGTAATGTGAGTGCCTATTGACTCTGATGCATGGAAACACATATATAGTTAGTGGTCAGAGTTTGCTAGTGAGCCTCATAATTGTTGTCTAGGCCTAGCTATGGATGGAGTAAATCCACTTGGTTTATGTAGCTCTTCATGGAGCACATGGCCTTTATGTTTGGTAAACTATAACATCCCACCATGGGTGGCAATAAAAAAGGTCATTTATTATTAGCTCTTACTATGCTAGATAAGTATAAGGTAAAAAACACAGATGTATACCTTGCACCACTTGTGGAAAAGCTATGCACTTTATGGGATGGGATTACTGTGCGCAACATGTCTCAACCTATAAAACGATGAGACATGCGAGTGCAAGGTATACTTATGTGGACGATGCATGATTGGCTTGGTTCTGGAGAATGTTCAAGATTATCAATTTTAGGTTACCATGCTTGTCCCCTATGTGGACCACAACTCGAAGCACACTACTCCAAAGCACTTTGAAAAACTATCTATGGACACCATAGATGCCTGATGGACATGTTTTGCATGAACGGAGAATTGGCTGACAAATGCAATGCCAAATGAAAGCAAGCGATTGGAGGCAGCTATGGGATTCAAAAATACCACTCGCTTGCATGAAACAGTTGTCGATCTTTCACAAACTCCCTTATTGAAGTGAGTTATTGATCAATCATTTGGTAGATCCGATGCATATTTTCAAGAATGTGGGAGCTAGAGATTCTCCAGAAGACTTTGATCGGAAAGAAAGAAAGCAAAGCACAAAGGGCAGACTTGGAAGAGCGAGGTCATATGCAAGATTTGTGAGCTAGTGCAAGGGATGACAATGCTCAAGAAGGCCAACTCGATTATTGTGGAGTGATCCAAAATATCTTGAAGCTATGCTTCAGAAAGTTTGATTACTTTCTTTTTTATGTGAAAGGGTTCAAAGTAGTGATCTCTGGAAGAAACACAATAGTGAGGTGGGATAAGAGTGGTTTGCTTCAAGTAGACTCCACAAAGCTATGGACAAATGAAAGAGGTACATTTGTATTTCTTGAACACTATGAACAAGTTGGTTTTATGCCAGATTCGAAAGAACCAGAGTGGCTATTTCTTTTACAACTCTCCCCTTGTAACCGATAAATTTGTGAGAACATAGATGCAGAAGAAATTCCATCTATAGTGGACTGTGGGATTCATTCAGTAGTCAAGGAGGAAGAGATCATTGTCTGAGATGAAGAGGTCTTTGAAGAAAATGAGATACATGATGAAGTAACAGACAATATTTTGTACGAGAATGATGATCAAGGAGGAGCTAGCATACCAAGAGATCTAGAAGTCACCAATGTAGAGATAGATATCTTATGTGCATCAGATCTCCAAGAGGATGCTAGAATACAAGATTTCTGAAGCAAACACTTGTACGTATTAATTTGCATTTTTTTTTTGCTATGTTTTTCTATACACTACTATTTCTCTATATTTTCATTATTATCATATGCTATATATTTTTTTTGTTGCAAAGCAGGATGGGAGACAATTCTCTGATCACCCTATATTCCATGATAGAGGAGCAATTCTTGGAGTTTATATCTTAGGTACCTCGCATGCATATGTCCATTGCATCATAGTACTAGATTGCTCATGGTAGCACTCCCCCCGGCTCACTCCTACTGGCCTCACTCTTGTCAGTGTCACTCCTACGACATCACTATCATTGGCGTCACTCCTATGAGTGGGGCTACTCCAATTGAAGGTATGTCTCGTGGCTTTATAACTCCACCACGACTTCCTTTTCAGCCATCTCCTATGTTGAGATATCAAGCTCAACATGTGATGATCCAGGATGAGATGTACCAGTTTTTCGTTTCTCTGACATGTATAGTGGTCACACCGGTATATGTTAGGGATAATTCATTGAGCTTTACTAGATTTATCTACCGAGAGTGATGGCACATTTATTCCTTGCTAGCTCACTCATTCACGGACATTAGGTTTTTGCTTATGTACTGATCTTTATGTATTGCATTTGTTGTATTCTTGTTTTCAGGTCATTCTTGTACATTCCTTTTTATGTAAAAGAAGAAGAAGAAGATCATTCTTCCTTGCCTCAATGTGTGTGTGTGTGCTTCTCCTTGAGAGTGAGAGTGTGTCTATGATCTCTCTTCCTTATCTCGTTCCTCGTGACATGGTAGCAGAGCCAGCGTGGCTATATAGAGCTTGTGTAGAAGGCGAAGGTGAAGAGTACGCAGCAAGGCATGGAGAATATGCGATTCACAAACGACCTCCGTTTGCTACGAAAATCAGCGTGAAGGTAGAAGACCTCAAAATATTTTCAGGATTTATCCCTTTAGGGTCACTTGTTTTTGTTAGATCAACGTTTTGGAGCCATCTCAACCTCTGTTTCGAGCCCGCAAGGTGGGGCCCACAAAAAAACCAGGTCAGTTTCAAAAACTGTAGCTTGCGTTGTGTTTGGAAACACTCATATATTCAAGATCCAGAATTTCAAGCGATTTTGTGTACTGTTGATACACGGAAACTGTGTTTTTCTGAGATCAAATTCTAACGTCATAGTGCGATAGTGTTCAAGTAGAAGTGCTGCTTGTAGTGTTTTGCAGTGTTGTGAATTACTGCATAAATGGCAAACACATATGGAATGAGTCGGCTTATGAGTGATAAGCTGGACAAGAACAATTTCCATGCTTGGAGATTCAGAATGACAAATTTCCTGATGGGAAAAGGCTACTGGAAGTACATCGAAGGAGAGAGTGAAAATGCTCCGTAGTTACCAGAAAGGAATCGGACTACATATCAGGTAAAAGCATATGAGGAATGGAATCAAGGAGCACGAAAGGTAATGTACTGGCTATTTGTTAGCATACATGATAGCATGATTGGACACATACAAGATGCCAAGACTCCAAAATAGGCTTGGAATAGTTTGGTCACATTGTATGAGACCGATACAAAGGCACGGAAATTGCAACTCAAGAACGAGCTGCATACATTGGAGAAGAAGAGCATGTCATCAAGTGACTACACCTTGAAAATCAAAGCATATGTGAGTCACTTGCATCTATTGGTGTGAATGTAGATGATGATGATAAGGTGGAAGGGTGTCTTTGTGGTTTAGGAGCTACATATAAGCAGTTTAGAACTTCTATATAGTCCAAGGAAAATATTCTGAATTTTGTTGATCAGGTATCTATGCTGATTATTGAAGAAAAGAATCTTGGTGAGGATTTAAACTCCCAAGGAAAATCTATTTCTGAGTAGGTATTCTACTCTGGTAGAGGAAGAGGCAGAGGTAGAGGTTTTGGAAGTGGAAGAGGAAATAGTAACCAAGACCAAAGTCAACAACAGAATCATGCAGGAGGGAGAGGACAGTTTCGAGGCAGTGGGAGCCAAATAGGCCGCAAAAATTTTCAAAGAAATGATGCAAGTAATGACAATAAAGGATGTTGGAATTGTGGTAAACATGGACACTTTGAAAGTGATTGCAGGTTGAAGAATCAAAATAACAGAAGGCAGTAGAATAACTATGCATCCACAAGTGCAGATGATTCTGAGAAGTTGTTCATGGTTCAACATCACATGATGAATATGATGTCTGCTAGTGTTTCAAAATAAAAAAGATAATGTCTGGTATGTTGATTCAGGTGCTTCAAATCACATGACGAGTCATGCGTATACATGAAACATAGAACTATCGATGGAGGATGGAAAGGTAAAACATCTTGTTGATGTGCTACATGTTCCAAATATAACAAAGAATCTAGTTTCTATTGGACAAATGGTTGATCAGGGATTACAAGTCAAGTTCAATGTTGATGGATTATATGTAGAAGAGTACAAGCACGATGGATGATTGGTTGCCAAAGGAAACAAAGTGGGTAGGATGTTCACCTTAAATGTTAAGACTCCTGAAATGAATGCAGCCATGTTTGCAAAAGGTGCAGGAGTTATTGCAGATATAGAGATGTGGCACAAACGGATTGTACATGCAAACTTGCAAAGGCTGAAATTGATGCAGTCAAAGGAGATTGTCCATGGAATACCAAATTTCAAAGTTGCAGAAATGCAAAAGGTATGTGCAGCATGTCAATTTGGTAAACAGTCAAGAGCATCATTTCCACATGACAAGCATGCTAGTGAGAATGTACTAGAAGTAGTACATACATATGTTTGGGGTCCAGCAAAGACCACATCTATGGGCGGTTGCAGGTTTTATGTACTTTCACTAATGATTGTACACAGAAAGTAAGGGTATATTTCATGAAAGAGAAGAGTGAGTTGTTTACTCACTTCTAGAATTTTAAAGCTATGGTGGAAAAGCAGACAGGGAAGTATATTCAAACATTAAGGTCTAATGGAGGAGATGAATACATGTCAAATGAGTTCAGCAACTTTCTTAAAAGTCATGGAAGTCGACGTCAGTTTTCATGTAGGTACACACCACAACAGAATGGCATTGCTGAATACAAAAACAGACATATTGCACAAATAGCAAGAGCCTTGATAGCTGAGAAGAATATGCCTCATTGTTATTGGGCAAAAGTTGTGCATACTGCTATATACATTATGAACAGAACTCTGACTGCTATTGTACATCAAGTTACACCTGAAGAGAAGCTTACAGGTAAAGAGCCAAACATATCACATCTGAAAGTTTTTTGTTGTATTGCATATGTACATGGCCCAGATGAATTCAAGATGAAGCTTAATCCAAAAGCAAAAAAGTGTGTCTTCATTGGATATTCCCTTGAGCAAAAGGGATATAAATGTTATAACCCACTCACACGACAGGTAAAGGTGAGCAGAGATGTGGTATTTGATGAAATGTCAAGCTTCTATGCAGATGCCAAAGAAGGACTGAATCTTGAACCAAATGACAAAGAAAATGCTGAAAAATCAATTGCAGAATCTCAAGTTTTGAGTGGACTGGATGCATCACCAAGCAATAGTTCCAACTCAAATCCATGGAGTGGAAGATTGCATGGAAATTTTAGTCCAGCAAATTCATCAAATACATCCAAGAAAGGTAAAGAAAAACTTTGTGCAGGTCATAAAACATGTGCAGGTTTTGCAGATGTTGATGGAGATTCAAGCGGTTCAGAAAAGAGTCTTGATGAGGAACATGGACTGCCCTCTATGAAGACTCTAGGAGTAAGAAGGGTGTTGAAGTTAGACGTCTGTGGAAGCATGCAAACAGCGCAAGGAAGAAGAAGAAGCTTGGAGCACAACACACAATACTGAATGTATTACTAGAGAATGTACAAAGATAAGTAGCCCATTAGGGCGATAGGCATATAAACAAGCCGGGGAAAAAAACCTCCTAAAGAGGGAAAAAAAGTGCTCGGGCGGTCCTAGAGTGTTCACACACATCACTACCTAAATATATCAACAAATCCCCTTGGGAGTGATGTGGTGAACAAGTAGATGGCACTCATGTATAAGGAAGTGCCAAGCTATGTGGAAATCACTCCACAAAAGGAAGTAAGCCCAAAGCTTTGGGAAAGGCTTCAAACTTCTCCCTAGGGAGAGCCTTTATGAAAAGGTCTACAACGTTCTCCTGCGTAGGCACATATGCCAAGCTGATCTCCCCAGCAAAGAATCTCTCCCTCACATAATGATAATGCACCTCAATGTGCTTAGTGCGAGCATGGAACACAGGGTTCCTCGCAACTGCCAATGCGCTCTGACTGTAGTGAAGATGGTGGTGGCAGAAGATTGACCAACACCCAAATCATGTTGGAGACCTTTTAATCTCCAAAGGCTTGATATATACTGATCTAAGAACACCTCTATATCAGTTATAGACCAAACTTTACACAAATGTTACTTTGATTTACCAAATCATTCATGAACAATTCTCTGAGTGAGAATTTTTCTTCTTCAAGAAGTCTGCTTCAAAGATCAACTTCACTACCTGCACATATCTTTAGATTTCTTCAATCTAATGATATACATACCTCCAAGCTACCTTTTTGCAATCATATCAACCATTAATCCTTCAAAAGAATCATTAAAACTTCAATTTCATTCTTAAGATCAAAAGTATGTTAGAAACTGTCTTCTTGAATAAGCGACTTTGACATAGGTAACTTCCAAGGTTGATTTCTCACAGCACAGATCCCGTTTTGCTTAATGCTTTTAGCCATAGCTTCCTTACCTTCTAAATTAGATTTTGAATGCTCAGTCATCAAAAACTTTACACTGTGCAGTGAGATCTAAGCAAAACATTGACACAAAAAAGTGCGCGACTCTAAGAGATCATCTGCAGACTTTACATATACATGTTCCTATTGATCATACTCATAGCATGAAAGGAATTAGACCATGAAACTTTGAACACAGCTTCATTGACTTCCAAATTAGATGTGTACAAAAGGATTTCTGATCCCACATGATCAGAATGAGAGAACTTAGAGAAAAATGTGTCGCTAATTTTTTGAGAAAGACTCTCTACACATCTATCACAATGACACTTGTCTTCTAATGACTCTCTCATGTATTTCTTTACATCATTGACTTATATACATATAGTTCTAGACTTATCCCACATCTATTACATTACTTCTTATCATCCTAAGGATTATCTCTACTCATATTACAAGAATTTCCACCTGTAATGTACATATGTATACAAACTATCATTATGAAATCTTCTTCACTTTCTCAAGTAACTTCTTTCACTTCAAATTGATCATTGACTTCCTTCAAGTTCTTTATAATCACCAATTTGTGATTGATTTGTTCCAACAGCTCCCCCTCAATCACTAATTGTGATTATTCCATTCTTCTTCATTCCTGCCATCTCTTTGAATCTCTGTAGCTTAGGTCCATCCAAGCTTTTTGTTAACATATCTGCAAATTGTTCTTTTGTTGGAGTATACATCACTTCAATCTCTTTGTCAAGTACCTTTTCCCTCAAGAAATGATACTGAATCTCTATATGCTTAGTCCTGGCATGAAAAACAGGGTTAGCTGCCAAATACAATGAACTCATATTGTCTCCAAAAATAATTGGAGTACTCTGATCAGTTCCAAAACTCTTCAACAAGGTCTTCAACCATATCACTTCTTTTGCAACCTCTACCAATCCTTTATACTCAGCTTCTGTAGATGACAAAGCAATTGTATGTTGCTTCTTTGAGCACCAAGACACTAACTTATCTCCAATATAACAGAGATACCCATGAGTAGACCTTCTATCATCTGAATCACCTGCCCAATCTGCATCACTAAATACTTTAATTCTTGTATCAGAAGTAAATCCATAATATAGACCTTCACTTAGGGTTCCTTTAATATATCTGAGTACCCTTTGAGCTTCAATCCAATGAGTCTTCTTTGAACAATGCATGAATTGTGATAACATACCTACTGCATATGATAGATCTGGCCTTGTCAAGGTAGCATAGATTAAACTACCTACCAAACTCTGATATTTCTTCATATCATTGAATTCTTCACCTCCATACCTGCTTAACTTATGATTTACCTCCAATGGTGTGCTTGAAGGCCTGCAATCCTCCATGTTGAATTTGACCAGAAGATTCTTTAAGTACCTTTCTTGTCTAACATATACTCCATGTTGAGTATATACAATCTGCATTCCTAAGAAATAAGATAATTTTCCCAAATCACTTATCTTAAACTACTTCTCTATTTGTTTCTTAAGCTCATTAATTCCTTGAGCATCTGTACATGTGACAATAATATCATCAACATAAATACACATATATATGTATCCATTTTCACTTGCCTTCACTAGCAAGCTACTATCTACCTTTGATGCTTGAAATCCACATTCCTTTAAGAACTTAACAAGCCTATAATTCCATGCTCTTGGGGCCTGCTTCAACCCATACAAAGCTCTCTTGAGCTTACACACATAATCTGATCCAATTGAATCCATGAAGCCTTCTGATTGCTCCATGTACACTTCATCTGCAATGTATCCATTCAGAAATGCATTCTTTACATCTAATTGTGATAACTTCCATCCTTTACAAGCAGCAATAGCAATCAATGATCTAATTGTAGACATTTTAGCAACACGACTAAAATTTTCATCATAATCCACCCCATAGGTTTGGGCATAACCTTTGACAACAAGTCTAGCCTTGTATCTAGACACCTTACCATCTACAAACCTTTTTGTTTTATACACCCACTTACATCCAATGACTTTCTGATTCTTTGGTCTTGGCACTAATTCCCATGTTTCATTTTCAAGTAGAGCATCATACTCTTCTTGCATTGCCTTCTCCCAATTCTTTTTACCTTTACCTTCTTCATATGTGATTGGATCCTCTTCTGTCTTCACAATGTAAGCATAATCTTTTGTTGTTAAGAAAGATGTATCATAGCTATACCTGATAGGCTCTTTTCTTTCCCTTGAGGATCTTCTAACCTCCGCACTTCTTGAAGTCTCAGCCATATTTGATTCTAGATCAAATCTTGGCCCATCTTCAACATTATCTTGCAATTTACTTTTATAATCAACATCATCAATATCTTCTTCATACACATTTACTTTTGCCTTCCCTTTCCTTTGTATTTCTTCAACACCTGCATAATCATTTGTTGACCCTGTATACCATGTGCTTTGCTCATCAAATGTAACATCTTTGGTAACAAGAAATTGCTTTGTGGATGGACTCCACAATCTGTAACCCATCTGTCTATCATCATATCCAATAAACACATACTTCTCTGCTTTGGGTTCTAGCTTATGTCTCAATTGTGAAGGAACATAAGCATATGCTAAACATCCAAATACCTTACAATGATCAAGAGTAGGTTTCTTACCACACCATGCTTCATAAGGAGTTCTTCCCTCCAATGCTTTACAAGGTAACCTATTCACAAGGTATGTTGGAGTGTTGATAGCTTCTGCCCATAAGTAATTTGGACAATTCTTTTCCTTCATCATTGCTCTTGCAAACTCTACAAGAGTTCTATTTCTTCTTTCTACAACTCCATTTTGTTGAGGGGAGTACCTGCAAGTTACTTCTCTTTTTATACCTGCATTCCACAAATAATCATCAAACTCTTTAGAAAAATACTCTTCCCCTCCATCTGATCTCAACCTCTTCAGCTTTTCTCTTGTAATCCTTTCTGCATAAGCATGATAATGCTTGAATGTCTTGAACACTTCTGATTTATCCTTGATTACATATAAAGTTATCCATCTGGTTGCATCATCAAAAAACAACACATAATATCTAGATCCATTTATGCTATAGTCCCTTGAAGGACCCCACACATCTGTGTGAACTAACTCAAGCATGTTTGAATACTTGTATCCTCATTTGTTGTAAGAACTTTTGTGTGCTTGGTGAAATGACCTAATCTTTTATGCCATAGGTCTAATTCAGACATCTTTTGACTTCTATAAGTAAATAGAGCATGTCCCACATTACCTTGAACTTTGAGAGTAAATAAACTTCCTTCCTTTTTACCTGCAATAATGTTTCTATATCCCTGATTTGGATCTTGCACATAGACACCATCATTTGTGAATCTGACTTCATATCCTTTCTCCACAATTTGCCCTACGCTTATCAGATTTTTAGGAATAGTAGGAACATAAAGTACCTTGCTTAAAAGTGTACTTCCATTCTTTGTCTTCACTGATCAAATGCTTTCCACCTTATGCTTAGTATTGTCACCTATTTGAACTATATGTCCATTCACCTTTGCTTCCATATCAGTCATCAAGGATATATTGCCACTCAGATGATTGCTACATACTGAGTCAATATAAAACACCCTTTGGTCTTCTCCTACTGCTTCATGAGTTGCATTCAAGATGAGAGTCATGTCATCCTTTTGATTTGATGCATAATTATAATAATTGTTGTTGTAGGGACTGAGATTGAAAACTTCTTCCACCTCCTCTAGCATATGATGTCCTACCACCTCTTCCTCTGAAGTTGCCTCTTTGATTTCTGCCTCCTCTACCTCTTTCATTAAAACTCTAATTATTATTTCCTCCATTTTGATTGTTATACCAACAATCATTTGCCAAATGATTGGTTCTGCCACAAATCCAACAAGCTTTAGTATTATCTTTGTTCTTACCTCCTCTTCCTTTACCTCTGAAGTTCATCTTCCCTTTTGTAAAGTTAGCTTGACTTGAAGATCCTTCATCATCAGTTGACTGCTTCCCTTTGCCATTCTTTTTCTTGTCCTTGGAGTAAATAGCTTGACTTGCACTCCTATCATTGTCTCCCTTAATGTCCTGCTCAAAAGTTAGCATGTGTCCTAGCAATTGATTAAGATCAGGAGTAAAGTGATCTAGTGACAATTCTATGGAAAATATGAAAGGCTTCCACTTCTCATCTCATCTCAGACCTGTAAGTATTTGCCTTACCAACTTATCCTCTTCAATGTCTTCATCTATAGCTCCCAAGCTACCTGCAATATCCTTCATCCTTACCACATAATCAGAAATTGATTGTGAGCTCTTCTTCTTGAAAGTTATAAACTCTGCCCATAATGAAGACTTCCTTGACTTGGTTGTGTTTTGGAAATGCTCTTCCAACGCATTCTACACATCTGTTGCACTTTCCAATCCTCTGATGTGAGGTAGAAGATAATCATTTACAGCCATGTAAATGATGCTCCTAGCTTGAGCATCCTTTCTCATCCAGGTCTTCAAATCTGCAAGCTTTTCCCTAGTTGGAACACTAGAATCTGCAAACTCAGGCTTTTCTTCTTCTCCTGTAATGAATGCCATCAAATCTTTGCTCATGAGGTGTGCCTCCATCCTCATGGACCAAGCTGGATAGTTCTCCCTATCTAGCTTATCAATCTGCAAGCTTTCTCCCATCTTTTGATCTTCTGTATCTGCAATTACTATGATTTATGATAGTAAAGTGTACCTTTGATATGAAACTTCAATCCTTTTTTGATACTTTGAACTTGCTTTGTACTTCTGCAGGTTATCTTCAAGAATTTGTCCTTGTCCACCTTCAATTAGAAGAAACTTCAATATCTGCAGCAGTCGGGACTTCCAATGCCTTTACTTCACTTGTATTGCATCTTCAACTCTGATACCACTATTGGAGACCTTTTAATATCCAAAGGCTTGATCTATACTGATCTAAGAACACCTCTATATCACTTATAGACCAAACTTTACACAAATGCTACTTTGATTTACCAAATTATTCATGAACAATTCTCTGAGTGAGAATTTTCTTCTTCAAGAAGTCTGCTTAAAAGATTGACTTCATTACCTGCACATATCTTCATATTTCTTCAATCTAATGATATACATACCTCTAAGCTACCTTTTTGCAATCATATCAACCATTAGTCCTTCAAAAGAATCATTAAAACTTCAATTTGATTCTTAAGATCAAAAGTATGTCAGAAACTGTCTTCCTGAATAAGCGACTTTGACATAGGTAACTTCCAAGGTTGATTTCTCACAGCACAAATCCCGTTTTGCTAAATGCTTTTAGCCATAGCTTCCTTACCTTATAACTTAGATTTTGAACGCTCATGCATCAAAAACTTTACATTGTGCACTCAGATCTAAGCAAAACATTGACACAAAAAAGTGTGCGACTTTGAGAGATCATCTGCAGACTTTACATATACATGTTCCTATTGATCATACTCATAGCATGAAAGGAATTAGACCATGAAACTTTGAACACAGCTTCATTGACTTCCAAATTAGATGTGTACAAAAGGATTTCTGATCCCACATGATCAGACTGAGAGAACTCAGAGAAAAACGCGTCGCTAATTTTCTGAGAAAGACTCTCTACACATCTATCACAATGACACTTGTCTTCTAATGACTCTCTCATGTATTTCTTTACATCATTGACTTATATACATATAGTTCTAGACTTATCCCACGTCTATTACATTATTGCTTATCATCCTAAGGATTATCTCTACTTAGATTACAAGAACTTCCACCTATAATGTACATATGTATACAAGCTATCATTATGAAATCTTCTTCACTTTCTCAAGTAACTTCTTTCACTTCAAATTGATCATTGACTTCGTTCAAGTTCTTTATAATCACCAATTTGTGATTGATTTGTTCCAACAAATCAGCCATAAGGCATCTAAGACACACACACCCAAAGTAGCTGTGAAAGCTGCCCTATAATCAGCCTCACAACTGGAAGTGCCCACAATAGGATGCTTCTTGCTCAAACAAGATATACATGAGCTACCAAGCATGAAGCAAAAGCCACTAGTGGACACACAAGTGTCATAGCAACCAGCCCAGTCTGAGTAAGAAAAAGCATGCAAATTTGGCGGTAGTGATCCCCCCTTGGGATAAAACAACCCAAGTAGCCGAGTACCACTCAAGTAGCGAAAGATGCACTTAACCCCCTGCCAATGCTTGACACCTGGGCAATGCATAAACCTGCTCATCTCTGAGACAACAAACTGAATATCTGGCCTAGTAATGCATAAGTAAATCAGGCATCCAAAAGCCTGCTGATAGAGGACAACATCAAATGCATCTCCAGCATCATGAAGACTCAATCGTAAACCTATCTCCATAGGAGTGGAAATAGGCTTACAGTCTTCAAGGCCAAAATGCTGCAATAATATGTCAATATATTTCGTTTGACACAAAACCATTCCACCATCAACTTGCATAAACTGAATGCCCAAATAGTGATGCAAATGCCCCAAATTATACATCTCAAATGAGGCATGCAAATCAGCATGTCGTCAACATAGACAACAATGATCAGAAGCACATCATTAGCATGCTTAACATATAAGGTGCTTTTAGTTGGACTGTTCTCAAAACCATGTCCAATCAGATAGGCATGTATCTTCTCATACCAAGCACGTGGTGCTTGCTTTAAACCATATAATTCCTTCTTTAACCTGCACACCTGGTTTTCATGCCCTTTTTGCACAAAGCCACAGGGTTGAAAAACATACACTTCTTCATGCAAGTCACCATTCAGAAATGCAGTTTTAATGTCCAACTGATGTACATTCCAACCACGATGGGCTGCAAGTGCACAAATGCTCCGAACAGTAGTCATACCGCATGTAGGTGCAAAGGTCTCAGCAAAATCAATGCCCCTTTCCTGCGCATAACCCTTTGCAACAAGCATACCCTTATACCTATCAACTGTACCATCAGGTTTACGCTTTAGCTTGTATACCCACTTAGTGCCAATGGCCTTCTTGCTAGGAGGCAAGTCACATAAAGACCAAGTACCATTCTTCATTATTGCATCATATTCAAATTGCATAGCAACCATCCAATTTTCCGAATTTTGTGCTTCATCAAACGAAATAGGCTCATTCTCATCACAGAGACTAGATGCAGCCATAGCGTAGCAATCTGATGCAAAGGAGGCACTATGAGAGCCTAATCGAGTATGATATGACAGAGGTGCATCTAGTTTTCTGTCCTGCAAGGTCTGCACCAGCCATTTTGGCATACTTCTTGCCTGCTCAATATCAACTCTCTCATCAATAAGTGCATCATGTACATCTACATCAGAAATGGAATTATCTGCATCATCACATGAAACCTGCAAAGGCTGAGAAGTTGCCTCATTAGGACTAGCACTAGATTGTCCACCTGTAAAAAGAGGCAGCAAAGTATCATACATGTCTTTGGAGCTAACAAATGTCTCCTTAGTACATGAAAGCAATGGTTGAATAGCATCTTCCACAAAAACAACGCACATGTAACAGTACTCCCTGTAGGGGCAAGCTCGAGTGAAGAGAAGAAACTGCGCTGCAAGGTAATATGTTTGGTTGCCCCACTGTCAAAATACCAAACATCTCAGTCTACTACAAACATGCACTTCTCATGAGAAGATGGGTCAAAACTGCAGACATTAGTAAACGCCCATTCTTCTTCTTGCAGAAGATTAGCAGACTCAGTTTTTGGTGTAGAGGCCTCTACAACAACCATTCCAGCCTCTTTCTTCTTTGCCTCTTTGGCAGCCAGTTTTGGATAGTTCTTTATGATATGATCATTCCCTTTACAGTACTTACAAAACATTTTTTGCTTTTCTGATTTCTTCTCATCTTTATCTTCCTTCTTCGAATATGCAGAATTAGCAGATTTCTGCTTACTAGTTGAAAAGCTCCATTTTCCTTTGCCCTTCTGACTAGCCAGAAAAGCTTGATCTGCAACTTGCATAATGGACATGTTCTACCTGGACTGATCTTCCGGCAACATAATAGAGACTAAGTCCTCAAATGATAAGGCATTTGGATTGCCTTTCATCATCAACCGAAGAGTAGAAGCAAAACTCTGATATGAATCAGGAAGACCATTTAGAACGGTCTGCACAAGTGAGGTATCTGGTATAACCTCATCAGCAGAAATTAACTATTCCTTCAAGTCTTTGATCTTTGTTAGCAAACTATCCATAGAATCACCTTCATTCATGTGCTCACTCTCCAATTTTTTTTAGAGATAAGCAACATGAGCCTCATTCCTAGCTTGATACAATGTGGTAAGTGTATCCCAAGCATCCTTAGCTGTTCTGCAAGAGCGAATGTGAGGAATAATGGCATGTTTGATAGACAAAGCTATCAATGAATGTGCCTAGGTATCTATGCCATCCCAGTGAATTTGCTCTATAGTAGGTGCAACAGAAACAGTAGCATGAACAGAAATATGCAGAATATCATCATCTTTGATACCTTCTGCATTAGCTTCAGTACCTCCAGTTGTAATAGTTGTAGGTGTGATAGGACGTTTTTCGACACCCTGCACAATGTTCCACAGTTCTTTTGCAACCAACACATGTCACATCATATAAGCCCATAATGGGTAGTTGGTACCATTAACTTATCCTCAACAACCAACATACAAAATACATCAATGCTTTCAGCCATGGTCAGTTACTAAAATACCTTCATGCAAAAAATTGATTGTATCTCAAAAAGGTGAACAGAACTGCCCAGATGAATTTCGCTAGACCTGTAGCAGACTTTGAGACACTTATACTGGCGAACAGAAACTGGTATATACCTTTGGCACAAAAAAAGTGAAATAGCCTGCACAAGCACTGCAATAGTGCATTCAGAGGCCGAAACACGTTGAGTATGCTCACCAAAATTCGTGTGATTCTGACACTGCAACCGGAGGAGTGTCGAGGATGCCCTATATGAAGCGATGAACTGCTCTGATACCAATTGTTGGAGTTAGACATCTGCGAAAGCACGTGAACAACACAAGGAACAAGAAGAAGCTTGGAGCACAACACACAATACTGAATATATTACTAGAGAATGTACAAAGATAAGTAGCCCATTAGGGCAATAGGAGTATATACAAGCCGAGGGAAAAAACCTCCTAATGAGGGGAAAAAGTGCCCCAACGGTCCTAGAGTTTTCAAACACATCACTACCTAAATATATCAACAAAGGGCACATGCAACAGATGATACAAGGAGAAGTGACCCAGGACCAAGAAGATCTGGGAGGATGTAGAATTCAGTGCAACGATTGACGTATGACAATTATATGTCTTGTCATTATGCCTACATGACAAAGGTAATACAAGATGTTGAACCTTCTTGCTTTGAAGATGCAATTGGAATTGCATATTGGGAAAAAGCTATGGATGAGGAGATGGCTGCACTTTATGGAAATGATACATGGAAGCTGGTTCCATTGCCGCAAGCAAAGAAACCCATAGGCTGCAAATGGGTTTACAAGGTAAAGCATAATGCTGATGGTAGCATAAGCAGGTATAAAGCACGATTGGTAGCTAAAGGATATGCACAGACATATGGCATTGATTTTGAGGAAACGTTCAACCCTCTAGCTAAAATGTCTACTGTCATAACACTTGTTGCATTAGCTACAGCAAAAGGATGGACTTTGCATCATATGGATGTGAAGAATGCTTTCTTACATGGTGAGTTACAAGATGAAGTATATATGGACCAGCCACAAGGATATGAAGATTCAAAGCATCTAGAATATGTTTGCAGGTTGCAAAAGGCTTTGTATGGGCTGAAGCAAGCCCCTCGTGCATGGCATGCAAGGATTGCTGATTACTTAACCAACATTGGGTTTTCTATGTGTGATGTAGATCACTCACTATATGCAAGAAAGGCTAATGATGGCATCACTATTGTGGCTATTTATGTTGATGACTTGATTGTAGGTGGTCATAATGAAGGAAGCATCAAAGAGGTAAAGAAACTTGTTATGCAGGAATTTGACATGAAAGATCTTGGTGTGCTGCGCTATTTCTTGGGCATTGAGTTTATACATACAGAAACAGGTACATGGATGTCGCAAAGGCAATATGCCTTGAATATGCTACAAAAATATGGTATGGTTGATTCTAAGCCAACCATTAGATCAGAATTTGAAGTTGGATACTACATCAGGTGAAGCATTGGAAAATGCTACTATGTACATAAAAATTATGGGAAGATATCTCACAATTACAATGCTTGATCTAAGTTATACTGTTGGACTTGAAAGTCAGTTTATGCAGGTTCCCAAGAAGCCACATTTGGATGCTATTAGGTGCACTCTATGTTATGTGAGTACTACTTTGGATTATGCATTGTTTTATGAGGCTAGTGTAGACTTGCACATTTATGGATACACCGATGTAGATTGGGCTGGTAGCATTCTAGATAGAAGATCTACTAGTGGTTTTCTATTCTCACTTGGGAGTGTAGCTGTTACATGGAGTAGCAAGAAGCAACCCACTCTTGCTTTGTCGAGTACAGAGGTTGAGTATAGAGGTGCTGCAATGGCAGCATGTGCGGCACTATTTATTACGATAATCTTAGCACCATACACTTAGCACGAAATCTTGTTTTCCATGCTAGAACAAAGCATATCAAGGTACATTATCACTTCATTAGAGAGAAGGTATTAGCAGGTGATATTGATCTGGTTTATGTGAGAACAGATGAGCAGGTTGCTAATATTTTCACTAAAGCACTTGGAGCTGAGCAGTTGAAGAAGTTTTGGGAGATGCTTGGATTACAGGATATGGCATTGAGCTTGAGGGGGAGTGTTGAGATATCAAGCTCAACATGTGATGATCGAGGATGACACGTACCAGTTTTTTGTTTCTCTGACATATATAGTGTTCACACCAATATATGTCAGGGATACTTCATTAAGCTTTATTAGATTTATCTACCAAGATTGATGGCACATTTGTTCCTTGTTAGCTCACTCATTCACGGACATTAGGTTTTTCCTTATGGACTGATCTTTATATATTGCACTTGTTGTATTCTTGTTTTTAGGTCATTCTTGTACATTCCTTTTTATGTAATAGAAGAAGAAGAAGATCATTCTTCCTTGCCTCAATGTGTTTGTGTGCTTCTCCTTGAGAGTGAGAGTGTGTGTGTGTGATCTCTCTTCCTTATATCCTTCCTCGTGACATCCTAGTGGCTCTAGTAGTCAACCTATGCATTCAACACCTCAGCAAGATACATGTGCTAGCCCGTCTCATCAGTCGAGGTCACACTCTAGAGGAGGAGGCTCGAGGAGTGGATCTACATGTGGCTCTAGAGGAGGTGGATGTAATGGAGGTAGTGTGACATACATTGTATCTCCCACTTCTACTCCTAGAATGAGTACCTCAGATGTAGGTACGCCACATGGTACACCATGTACACCTTGGGATGCTCATGGTCATGACAACTCCAAGGTGTGTAGTATATGTGATGGAGCTCCAATGATGGATGTGGCCGAAAAGGCCATGCGTCAATGTATACGATAGCTTTGCTCAATACAATTTGGACACTCTATCATATTGAAGAGTGAATAGGATAAAGATCGTAAAAATTATATCACAAAGATGATCTAGTAGGAGTTTTGACTAGCACATGGGCATCCTATTGTCAGCTCAGAGTGGATTCAGCACACAGCACATGATGTTATGTCTCATCGATGATCCAAGGCTCGTGCTACTTTCAATTGCCAACAACGAGATGCAACAACCACACATCTAGATAAGGTCAAACTATCACATTTGGGCAGTGGCGGATATGACACTATGCATCATAATTTTGTAAGTATCATTTTGATTATTGAATTTGTTTGTGTTAAGCACATCGTGTATATTCATCTAACATTTTGCATATTTGTTGCAGGAGTTGGCAGTGGGTCATCCTCCAACAGAAACCGAGGAGGCTTACATATATCATCATGGATTGGCTACACGGTTGGAGGACTTGGAGGGATCCAATGCCATCGTTTCATGGGAGCATCTATGATGAGGTGAGCTTATAAACTTGGTTTGGTGTTTTTAGTTGTTGTTTGTAAATATCATGTCAATTTGTCTCATTTCATGAATGCTCTTTGTTGCAGGACTGCATATATACATGTGTTGATTTGTTTGGGCATGTGTATGGTAGTGCTATGCCACAATTTTGTATTTCACCCATATATGGCAGTGGTGCCCCAGAATTTTGTATTTCGTTCCTATATGGCAGTGCTTTGGCACATTTCGTATTTGGCTCATATATGGCAGTGGTTTGCCATAGTTTTGTACATGCTTCATTTATGGAATATTTATCTCTTTTGTACATGGTTCATGGTTCATTATGTTCATCTCTTTTGTGTCCAATAGTGATTTGCTTTATAAAATCATGTTTTGTTTGCCATTAGAGTACATCTCACATGTACTCAGTTTTTTTGGGCAGAGTGTATTGTCATTTGCTACACAATAGCATGGTAATATTGATGTAGTAAGAGACAACACACTCTACCCAAAAACAATTTTGTAGATATGGTCATCGGTATAGGTGCCAGTAGGCACGTTGGTATACCTAGCCACATATCGGCATCAATACCGGTGTTTATGCCCAAGGGATTATCAGCATTGATACCGACGGTTATGCCAACACCCATATCGATGCTCATATCGACACTCATATCGATGCTCATACCGACACTCATACCGGTGCATATACCGATGGTTTTGTACCGACACACATGCAGAAGCTTACACCGACGTCGGGGGAAGTGACACCTTTGCATTTGCCCCAGTAGAAGCCTCGGTATACGGGTGATATGTTGTAGTGCAGGTTAATCAATTTCCAATCATGTGTGACAATATGAATAGTGTGTCCCTATTTGCCAATTCCATGTTCCATGCTAGAAGCAAACACATAGAGGTACACTATAATTACATCAGAGGGAAAGTGATGGTTAAAGAAGTTCAAGTGCAACATATAAGTACCAAGGATGAATGCGCTAACATGTTCATCATAGCTTTGGACTCAATGAAGTTAGCAAAGTTCAAGAAAGGCATTCAATTGTTGGAGCTATGATGAAGAATTGAAGCTTGAAGCTTGAGGGGGAGTGTTGAAATACAAGCTTTAACCTGAATCTAATTTGGACCATCAGATGGATGCCACTTTGAGCCTCATAAAGCAAGCATTTAAGCACAAGAAATCATGAACAAAATTTGAATTTGAATCCTCCCCTCAATAGCCAAATTTGAATTTGAACCCTCAATAGCAGTACGTTTAAAGTAGGCATAACCCATTCCTCAACAAGGATGTTCTTCAAGTAAAATCTGACTTGTGGAACTTTCAATAGATAGGGTAGATTCCCAAAGCTTTTGGCTGCTACATTACATAACATTTTAGCATGGGGTATTTCGATTTTCAACCCTCCTCTACCCCAAGGCGTTTCCTTTTGCCACATCAGAGTTTTCGTTAAACTTTCTCACTCTTTTTCTAGTCTATGTATAGAATCATCTCGAGGACTCTCCAAGAAGTTGATCATTTAAACGTGAACACCTTCTTGATGCCTTCCCACACCTTCACTCTATTTGGGCAAGGGACAAGGGAATAGCATATAGCCAAAGTGTTCCTTGAACTTGAAACATCTTTTACATCATGGAGGAGCGAAACCCAACTTGTGAGCCTGACCATTGGTCTAGATGCCCATGTGAACGGTCAAAGGAAGACCGTCTTCTTCCTTTCAATAAGCAGGTCCAAGACACCTTGGAACTATGGAGTTGAACTATGGAGTTGAACTATGGAGTTGGATATCTAATGGTTCTTGTCAGTTTAAACTAGTTGTAATTCAGTCTAAGCTTACTTTGTGGGATATGGAGATTCCACGGTTACTATGCACATTCACCTCAATTGTAATCAAGTCTAACCTTGCTTTGTGGTATATTGAGCTCCTCAAGTATTATGCCCATTCATTTGTGCATTCACTTATACAGTTCTACTTTCAAAGTTAAAAGCAGGAGAAGTAGGTGCCTTCCGAACGTCTTTCAAAAAACTACATGGTTCGCAGAGATTGAAGTTGACACGTGTCTGTGTGTGTGAGATAGAGAGAGAGGAGATAAAAGAAGAAAGAGACGTGTGTGAGCACTCTGTTGAAAAGAAGACACAACGAGAGATATTATGTCTTCGTTGACATAATGTGTCAATGACAGACATAATATTTACTGATTCAACAAAGTTAAGAAACTCAACATGATTCAACAAAGTCAACAAGATTGTAGAGAAGACGACATGACGATTTAAATGGGGGTTTTTAATTGTTTGTTATGAAATGTGTTTATAAGATTTTTTTTTTTTTAATAGACTTTCGATCGAGGCCTACTCCTCTAGGCTTTAACTTTGAAATCGCAATTGTACAAGGAATAGTACCCATGGGACCTCCTTTATCCTACAAAAACAAGAGTTTACATAGCTAGGTTAAACAGCAGTCACAACTACTGTGGGGCAGAACAAACAGTGGCACATCAGCCACAAAGTACAACTTTCCATATTAAACATGTCCCTTATATGTTGCCTATGGAGGGTTGAACCCTTAAATGTTCATTATGAAATGTGTTCATAAGATTTTCATTTATGTTAAATGTCTTCGTCGTTTGAACATCACATAACGACATCTGTCGCAACATCTATACGATTGCGTAGGTGAGATAAGAACATCGCATATACAAATGTGGATGCATTGATGAAATGTGGATGCATTGATGGGGGATGATTCTAACACCCCAATGCAAAAATAGAAGATGGCTGCCCTCCACTAGGTCCACAAGCAGTGATATATGCTCACTATTCTGAATTTTTATTTACACAAATATAGAGAATTAAGATGCAAGTTTGCCGACTTATAGTAGACTAAAAGAGCTAAACAACAAGCTTTAAATCATCTGAAATGGATATTCCAATTGGGAGAACTACCCTCTGCAAAAGATTCTATCTGTTTGCAACACTCTCTCCCTATGTGCAGAGATATACCTTCACAAAGTTGGCAATTTCTCACAACTCACTTAGTAAAATAACTTGAAGCTTTGGAAATGTTCACGGCACTATATGAGAGACAAAATGAACCTTGAAATCAATGAAAATGAGTAGAATGAGAGAGCAAACAATGCTCTGCAATCTGGTACAATCAAATTTGGAAAAGCCTATCTACACCTCTAGATAGAAAGGAGCGAAATCATGAGAAAATGAGGTAAGCAAGCAACTTGCCTGCTTGCTGGAGTTTATGACTTCACTAAACTAAGTGGGAAACTTGTTGAATGCATATAACTCAAGAAACAAAGGTGGGATGATGCTTATATAGGGTTTTACTTTTCCTAGAATCTAGTTAACCACATACCAATCAGTTTAGGTGCACTTTTTGGTGGCTCTTTTGATGAGATTTGAATTTGATTGATTTTGGTGGAGCTCATAATTTTATTCCACGACTTTGGGTCCTCCTTTTTTATTGGTCCACTTGCAAAACTCATGGTTGAGCCTTTTTGCATTATTGAGACTTGATTTTCAACACTCCCCCTCAAGTCCCAATGCCTAGGTCCTTCATTCCAATGCATGATTTGAAGCGTTGCAGCTTTACTCCATCCAATGCTTTTGTAAACATATTTGCATATTGGTCCTTTGTATTGACATGCTCCACATTGACATCCTTCGACATGATCTTCTCTCTAATAAAGTGGTAATGAACTTCTATATGCTTCGACCTTGCATGGAACACTGGATTTTAATCCAATCATATGCTACTTATGTTGTCACAAAAAATAGGTACTTGCTTAACCTACAAATCAAGATCAACAAACAACTTCTTGAGCCACATAATATCACGTGCGACTTGTGCTAAGACTATTTACTCAGCTACGGTCAATGAAAGAGGCACTCTTAGTTGTTTCTTTGACATCCATGAGATGGTCTTCTTCCCTAGCATGATAACATATCCAGTAGTGCTCCTCTTTTCATCTTTGGAACCTACCCCATCCGCATCACAATAAGCTTGTACATTTAATCCATCATCAAATGATATAGACCTTCATTCACTGATCCTTTGAGATACCTAAGTAACCTTTTGGCTACAACAAGATGAGGTACTCTTGGTGCTTGCAAAAATTGAGATAACACTCCAACTACATGTGCAATATCAGGTCTTGTCATAGTAGCATACAAGAGAGAGCCAATTATTGACCTATACATGGTGACATCCTACAGTTCTTCACCTTCATGAGCACTTAGTTTAAAATTTACTTTTAATGGATTTGAATTGGGCTTGCAATCACACAAGCCAAACTTCTTCAAGAGATCTAGAATGTATTTCATTCGCACCAAATATATAATTTCCTCTTTATATAGTACTTCGATCCCAAGGAAGTACCTTAAGATCCCTAAATCAGATATTTTAAACTCACATCCAAGCTTTCTCTTTATGTCCTTGATGTTGGCTTCATTATCCCCTATAATGATCAAATCATCAACATATATAGAAATGAAAACAATATGCTACCTTCCTTCTTCATAAAGAGTGATGGGTCTGCATGACTTTGATTGTAACCACATTTTACCAAGTAGTCCACAAGTCTTTGGTTCCAAGTCCTTGGGGCTTGCTTGAGTCCATAAAGAGCCTTGTTAAGCCTACATACATGATGTGGAAACCTCTCATCTTCAAAGCCTTGGTGCTACTCCATGAAGACTACCTCTTCAAGCTCTCCATTTAGGAAAGCATTCTTCACATCCAACTGGTACATCTTCCAACCTTTTGAGGCTGAAATTGCAATCAAACTTCTTATGGTGGACATCTTAGCTACTGGACTGAATGATTCTTCAAAGTCTAATTAAAATTATTTTTTGCAGAATTATAGTAGACTATAAGAGCTATACAGAAAGATTTAAATCATCCCAAATGGATATTCGAGCTGGGAGAACCACCCTCTCCAAAGTAGGCTACCTGTTTGCAACACTCTCTGCTTATGTGCAGAGATATACCTTCACAAAGTTGGCAATTTCTCCTAACTCACTCAATAAAATAACTTGAAACTTTGGAAACATTCAGGGCACTATATGAGAGACCAAATGAAGCTTGAAATCAACAAAAATGATTACAATGAGAGAGCAAACAATGCTCTACAATCTGCTAGAATGAGATTTGGAAAAGCCTAAGTACACCTCTAGGAGCGAAATCATGAGAAAATGAGGTAAGCAAGGAAGGGGGATGCTTGCTGGAGTTTATGACTTCAATGAACTAAGTGGAAACTCGTGGAATGCATAAAACTCAAGAAGAAAAGGTACAATGATGCTTATATAGAGTGTACTTTTCCTACAATCTAGCTAACCACCCAACAATCAATTTATGTGCACTTCTTCATGGCTGATTTGATGAGATTTCAATTTGATTGAGTTTGGTAGAGCTTCTAACTTTATTCCATGACTTTGGTTCCTCCTTTTTTATTGGTCCACTTGAAAAACTCGTGGTTCAGCCTCTTTGCATGATTGAGACTTGATTTTCAACATGCATTACTGAATGGACTTACATTCCTCTATTTTTTGTGCCGACATATTTGTCTCCTATTTGAATAGACCTCTTTGAAAATCAGTCTCACAATGTTTATTTCCAAACGGACTTTTATGAGGACTCCGAATCAGCGTCACCCACTCTCACTTGTTTTAGTTTGATAGGGGGCTCTTTCACCTCTATTGATTATAGTTTTCATTGTAATTTTATATAGGTAACAGACACATCTTCACACATGTATGTATGTATGTATGTATGTATGTATGTGTGTATGTATGTATGCATGTGTATATATGTGTATATGTATGCATATACCTATACACGCACACATATACGCACATACTATAGCAAAGTATTGTGTATTTGTATGTGTATATGCATGCATATACCTACACACACATACACACACTATAAGAGATTTTAACTCACAAGCTCTTGGTTAGGAATCCAATGGGCTAACCACTTGCCCCAAAAGCCATGGTTGAGGATTACTAACTAATCTCCCTAGGGTGCAGTTCAAACATCTCCTATCTTTCAAGGGTGTATATATGTATATGTATATATCTATGTGAATAGTCAATGAAGTGCTTATGTATATGTAGGATAATCAATTTCTTCCTCTTGTTGTTCTTCTTTTTCTTAGCTTTTTTGGGACTCTGAGTAACCTCATCTCTCATATTATTGGGATACAAATTGTGTATCAAATAATTCAAAATCCTACAATCCTTCAGTGAGAGGAACGTTAATTTTAATAGAGAGGTTATTCTCATGTACTGTTGTGGTAGTGTCTCCTTCAGTGGAGAAGATGAAACTTTCCAATGTGCCTTATGCTTCAAAATCTAATACAATTGATTCCATCATGGTAGGCTGTGCTTCCTGATGGAGATGATTAATCTCCAAGGGAACAAGTTATCCTTGATGTTAGAACACCTCTATATCAAGAAAAATGCATAAACACAACCAGTTTTGGAAATCTATTGCTAAATTATTAAGACTTGAGTCAACTGTAAAGATACTCATTACATAGAAAAATCTGCTGCACTTAATTCACTCATTAATTGATCAAATGTGTAACGTTTTCAATGAAACTTTATATAAGATTACTCCTAAAGTTTTTGCACCTTGTCCAAGTTAATCTCTTCAAAAGAATCAGTATATCTTGAGATTTCCTCCAAACAATGTACCTATGTCTAAAACTATTCTTCTGTGTAGTTGACTTTGACACCTACAAATTCTAATGCATGGTTCTCCCAAGCTAAACCACGTTTATTCAAATTCTTTTAGCCACAAGTAGCTTACCTTTCAACTTAAAGAATGAGTGGTAAGTTGCTCAAAATGTTACACTGTGTAGGGAGATCTGATAAAAACTTTGATCATCCAAATTGCACCTGTTTTAGAAGACAGTTATAACTTCTTCACATACAAATGTTCCTACTTAAAATTCTCCCATCCTCATTACAATTAGGCTCTCAAATCTTGACCATAGCTGTGCAAAATCAACAAGATTTCTATTTCTCCTTTCTGTTACACCATTTTCTTGAGGAGAGTACTTGCAAGTAACTTCCCTTTTTATACCTGCATTCAATAAGTAATCACTAAAATGATTAGAGAAATAGTCTCCCCCTCCATCTAACCTTAGTCTCTTCAGTTTTTGCCATGTGATTCTCTTTGCATACACATGATAATGTTTAAATGTATTGAACACCTCTGATTTATCTTTGATCACATATATAGTGATCAACCTGGTAGCATCATCAACATAAATCACATAATATCTCAAACCATTAATGCTAAAGTCCTTTGATGGACCCCACACATCTATATGCACCAATTCAAGCTTCTCTGAATACATAAACCCTTTCGTACCATAAGTCTTCTTGTGAGCTTTACCCAATTCACATGATTCACAATTGTATGTCATGTGGTGACCTGCAATATTAGGCAATCCAAGCACTGAACCATTGTTAATCATATCCCTAATACCTCTTTCATTAAAATGTCCAAGCCTTTTGTGCCCAAGATCTAACTTAGAGACCTTATGTTCTCCATAAGTGAACAAGGCATGACCAACATTGTCTTGAATCTTCAATGTGAAGAGCATTCCTTCTTTCTTCCCTGACACAATTTGTTTATACCCATGGCTAGGGTCTTCAACATAAACTCCATCATTAGTGAACCTTACTTCATATCCTTTCTCTACAGTTTTCCCTACATTTATCAAATTCTTTGAAATTGTAGGGACGTACAAAACCTTGCTCAAAAGAGTGCTTCCATCCTTGGCCTTTACTGATCCAATGGACTTCACATTGTGCTTTGTTTTATCACCTTTTTGGACTATATGATTACTCACCTTATTCTCCAAATCACTCATCAAAGCTATGTTGCCACTCAAGTGATTGCTACACCCTGAGTCAATGTAGAAAACTCTTTGATCTTCACTTGGTCTTTCACATGTTGCATTCATAATTAAGGTTGAATCCTCTTTCTGATCTAAAGCATAATTGTAGTAGCTATTATTGTAGGATTGACTTTGAAAGCCTCTTCCTGGATTTCTTCCAAAGAAACGTCTACTACCTCTACCTTTGAAATTACTTCTCTGATTTCTACCACCTCTTCCTCTTGAATTAAAGCTCTAATTATATCCTCTACCATTCTGATTATTATGCCAACATTCATGAACTAAATGATTAGTCTTACAAAAAATCCAGCAAGCTTTGACACCATCTTTATTACGTTTGCCTCTTCCTCTTCCTTTTCCACCTCCTCTTCCTCTTAGAAAGCTAGCTTGACTCATAGTGCCTTCATCTTCATTCAATTGTTGCTTGCCTTTACTAATCTTCTTCTTATCCTTTGAATACATTGCTTGACGTGTACTGTTATCAACATCACCTTTGATGTCCTGCTCAAAGGTTAGAATATGTCCTAGCAATTGATTCAAATTAGGAGTGAAATGATCTAGTGACAATTCAATAGATTGAATAAATGGCTTCCACTTCCCATCTCCTCTCAAACCTGTGAGAATTTGTCTTGCTAATTTTTCCTCTTCAATGTCTTCATCAACTACTCCTAATGCATCTGCAATATCCTTCATCCTTGCTACATAATCACAAATAGATTGAGAAGCCTTCTTCTTGAATGTGGTAAACTCTTCCCATAAAGATGCCTTCCTTGACTTTGTATTGTTTTGGAAATGCTCCTCCAAAGCCTTCCATATGTCACTTGCACTTTTGAGTCCTTTGATGTGAGGTAGCAAGTAATCATTGACTCCCATGTAGATAATGCTTCTTGCTTGAGCATCCTTCTTCATCCATGTCTTTGAATCTGAGAGCTCTTCCCTAGTTGGAACACTAGGATCCTTAAATTCTGGTTTTTCTTCTTTATATGTGATATATCGTATCATGTCTTTGCTCATAAGATGAGCTTCTATCCTCATTGACCAAGCAAGATAATTTTCTCTTTCCAATGTTTCTATCTAATGAGAATCTCCCATCCTTTCTTCACCTATGCAATAAATTCTTCAAGCTTTGTGAATAATGAATGTACCTTTAATTTGAATATAGTTCCTTTTGATCCTCTTAATAGTTTTGAGGCCACCTTCGCTAGCTTTGACTTCAAACTTTAACCTTTTGAATCTTCGAAGATTGATTTTCATATATCTGCAATAGTCGAGGTCCTCCTTTTCTTCAAATCTGATGATTCCTCCTTTGATCCACTGATGGAGGTGATTAATCTCCAAGAGAACACGTTATTCTTGATGTTAGAACACCTTTATATCAAGAACAACTCATGAACACAACCAATTTTGGAAATCTATTGCCAAGTTATGAAGACTTGAGTCAACTGTGAAGAAACTCATTACACAGAAAAATTTGTTGCACTTAATTCACTCATTGATTGATCAAATATGTAATGTTTTCAATGAAACTTTATACAAAACGATTCCTAAGTTTTTCACACCTTGTCCAAGTTAAATCGCTTCAAAAGAATCAGTATATCTTGAGATTTGCTCCAAACAATGTACCTATGTCTGAAATTGCTCTTTTGTGTAGTCAACTTTGACACTTGGAACTTCTAATGCATGGTTCTCCCAAGCTAAACCCTGTTTATTCAAATGATTTTAGCCACAAGTAGCTTACCTTTCAACTTAAAGAATAAGTGATTAGTTGCTCAAAAATTTTAGCCACAAGTAGCTTACCTTTTAACTTAAAGAATAAGTGCTTAGTTGCTCAAAAATTTACACTATGGAGGGAGATCTGATCAAAACTTTGGTCATCGAGATTGCGCCTATTTCAGAAGAAACTTATCACTTCTTCACATACAAATGTTCCTACTTAAAATTCTCTCAGCATGATTACAATTAGGCTCTCAAATTTTGAATATAGATGCACTAACTATGAACTTAGGCATCTACAAAAGGATTTCTGAAATGATGAAGCACAAAAGAGAGATGGAGAAAAGATCGTGACACAAATTTCAAAAGTTTTCTTCCCTTCTCATGGAAAACATGTGATTGATGAATCTCATACATTCATCACACTTTTCCTTCTTCTTCTCATCTATATTTGTTCTATGTCTCTTCTCGCATATATGTCTTAACTCTATACTAGTATATATAGGCATATATATACAAACTCATCACCATTACAAAGGCATAAGTGAACTAATTACAAGCTTAATGTACATATATATATACAAGTCTTCATCTTCTGACCATGCACTCATCTTCAAGGCTCAAGTTTTGATCTTTGCTTTACTCTTTGACTTCAGTACTTGTCCAAATTATCAACTGTTGATTGTCCTTCACCAACACTTCCATCCTATGGGATTCAAGTTGTTTGGCCATTCAATTCTACACAAGGTTTGCCAACGACTTTGAACTACCTTCCATATGTCTTGAACATATTTCTGCACCTACTGCTTCAATACTCCAACATCCGACTCTGTCATTAAAACTGCATTAAATTCCACTTCCTCATTTTCCAATGTTTGCTTCTCTAATGACAACAATTCTTCCACCTGCGATCTAAGTACTATAGCTTCTGTCTGCAAAATTTCATTCAATATAGAAAAACCATTCATCTTGTTTTCAATTTTCTCTTGTATGATGCTCTTCCACTCATCAAATTCCTATAATGACCGCTTTAGCTTCGACAACTCAATTACTTGCTGCACTTTACTTTGTTGTTTTTACTCCTTCAACGCGTGCGCTTTCTTATTTACCTCTTCATGAAGTAATTGTACTCGCTTCTGTAAGAACTGATAAGTCTCTTTATCAATAGAGTCCTTAGATCGCTCAAACTTTTTCAATTGTTCCTCCTGCCAATCTAAAGAAACAAGAACCTCCTCCATTTTCTCCTTCATACTCGATGCATCAAAACCTTTTCGCACTATTGATTGTTGCTTAACCTCTTCTTCCTTTTTACTCTCCATTGCCAAGAACTGCACATCTACCTTTCTCTTTTGAGATAATATAAATGGCTTACCTATTATCTTTGTCTGCTCTGCACAATTCAGAATCTACAACAACTCATCATCATTTAGAATATGTGCTTTATGATCAGTCTGAATCGTTTGCATTACTGGCGCTAATTCTTCTGCCGTATATCCTGCCTTCAGCAAATCTTTACACATCTCATGCACTCCTTCCAATTCTTTTCCGATTACCTGCACTTGACCCCTAATTCTTGATTCATCAGCTTGAACTTTGGTCTCCTTAGGACTTGATAGACCTTGACTATCCGTCTGCTTCACAAACTGAAAGAGTGCTGCTAGATATGCTGACATACGACTATTCACCAATGTTTTTCGCTTATCTCCCATACAAATTTGCTCATGCATGTGCTCATACAACCAGTGAGCCCAACTTACACTACCATTCGATTCAGCATAAGCTAATGGTGCAAAATTTTCTCTTGACATGTAATCATATTTAATAATAAAACATAATCTTTCTAAGTACCACTTTAGCTGCTCCCTACGTGCATACGCTACGTTTTTCATCATATAGTATTGCCTTCCTCCTTCCCTTGTGCCAAATTCCTTCCTCAATGACTCCTTCGAACACTTCAAAATAACTACATCTTTGTAAATTGGTAATTACAACACCTCTGCCACTAACTCAGGCGAAAACTTTACCTGTAATGTCAATTGTCCCTTCGTCTTCTTTAGAATCTCAAGCTGACTTTTGGCATAGTAATTGCATCGCCATTGTGCCCACGACAGCGCTGCAAACTGCAATAAACCTATTTTGTGGAGCCAAGCCGCATTAATAGGAGAATGCATATCAATTTCTACCTTAAAATTAGTAAATGGATCTATGAAAGTCTACATAAACTTCATTCCTGTGGATGATGTTTAAGTCTCCTCCACCTCATCTTGAAGCTGGCTGTCACTCTCCTCCGTTGTCGTGTCCTCCTTGCACGGCACTACTTCTCTTCTTTTAGAACGCCCTCTCATGACTGCTGCCTCCTGCAACGATACACTAGAACCTGCGAGGAACATCACCTTTGGAGCCATAATATAGAACGCAACATGCAGGTACAAATAGTGCGAAATTTCAAATCGCCTCTGAGGTGCAAACTTTGCGTACTGGATCACGTGCCCACTCACGCAACTACATAATGTTTGAGTATAAGTTAGCTTAAAAATCATTAAGCTCATCCTTTCACACATTTCCATGCTATGAGTAAAAATCGTTCTACACGTGCAGTTAGTCGCATTAAAACTCATGCGCCAATTGAGAATAATCAAGTGAAATCTTTTCCCATTCATATTGCATTTTCCGATCCATGTACATACAATTTTCCTCAAACCTTCAGATACATGATATTGCTGACTACCTGCTACCACCATTGTCCATGCATCATGAGTTACATCCCTTGCTGTGTCTGAATATTCCTCTGCTACTTTAGTCTGATTCATGAACACTCCCTTCTTCTTTGTATGCCGATAAACAACTTTTGACAAAATGAACCTCTGATTATACCATATCCCCCAATGGATTTGTAAGAACGTGCTTAATGCCATTTTCGACCAAGTACAATCAAGGAAACATGTTACCAAGGACGAAAATGCAGATAAATAAGCCTTCTTGCTCCTATGATCAGTCATGCTAATAGTATGTCTTTCAGAATTAATCGTTGCTTGCACTACATTAAAAGATAACCAATCCAAATGTGGCCGCTTCCCTTGAAATTTCTTTAACCGGAATCCATTGATCGGTTTCTCAATTCTGGTGCCGAATACATCTACCAATAGGAAAGTTCCTTGCCCTAAATCTTGCACAATCTGATATGGACCTTGATATCTCAATGTAAGCTTTCCTGGATGTGGTCCAAGCTTAGAATTATACACCATTACCCAATCTCCTTCCTTAAATAACTTAAACTTCACATTTTGATTCACCCAAGCTTGTCTTCATATTTGAATTACCTCAGTAATGTATGCACTTACCAAACGATCTTCTTCCAACTACAAAAGATATTTGCTTCTATGCTTAACTGATAAACTTGGAGACATCTTTTCCGCTGTGATTCGCAAACTTGGAACCACAAATTCCATGGGTACCACTGCCTCCAATCCATATACTAGTCGAAATGGAGTCATACTTGTTGTCACTTTGAATGCTATTCTAAATGACCACAAGGCTGAGTCAAGTAATAAATCCCAATTTTTCTGATGGTCATGCACAAGCTTCTTAAGAATACGCATTAATGTTTTATTTGTACTTTCAGCCTGACCATTCACCTGTGGATGATATGTGGTAGACTTTTTATGCATAATCAAATGGATTCGTGTTAATTCTGAAATTACTTCATTAAGGGAATGCGCACCTCTATCACTCACTAACTCAATAGGACACGCAAATCTGGTCGTAATATTATGATAAAGAAATTTTGCCACACTTGCTGCCTTATTATATTTCAATGCTATTGCTTCCACCCACTTTGTACAATAATCCGTAGCTACTAAAATATATATGTTGCCACGCTGAGTAATTCATTTGATAGGGCCCACAAAATCCATACCCCACTTTTGGAACGGATCCAATGGTAAAACCGGATGATCAAACATCCTATCTGTATTGCTAGGTTGGCCCATCTTCTGACAAATCACACATCTTTTTGCATGCTCATGCGCATCCTTTAACACAGTAGGCCACCATAACCCTATTTGTAATACTTTCTTTCCTTTAATATCCACCGACAAATGACCTCCTGCTAGACTTGAATGTGCCTCTTGTAACACGACTCGTTGTTCAAATTCTGGTACACGCCTCGTAATAACCAGATCCACCCCTTTTTTATATAATGCACCGGCTATGATCAAGTAGGGCCTCCTTCTCATTGCAAATTTCCTTCTCTGATCAGGTGAAAAATGTTGTGGTAATGACCCATCCGTTAAAAATAACAATAATTGATCATACCAAGAATCTGGTTCAGCAACCTCTGCATTAAACAATTTTGCATTAGGGAATTCATCATTGATACCCGAAGGTGCCTCCCCTGATTCCAACTGACTAAAATAGTAGGTCATTGCATGCTCCTTGCCTGGAGTATGAACAATCACAAAATCGAACTCTTGTAATAAAAGCATCCATCTGGCTAATCTTCCTGTCAACAAAGGCTTCTTAATCAAATATATCAAAGCCTCGTGATCTACATGAAAAACCACCTTATTGCCCAACAAATAATGTCGAAACTTATTGAGAGAATATACCATTGGTAAGGCTTCTCATTCAGTCACCGGATAATTCCTTTTGACTGAAAACCATACCCTACTAGCATAATATATGGGTCTAAACCACCCTTTCTCTTTTTGCTGCATCAAAACTGCTCCAACCGCCACATCCGATGCATCAACAAATATGTGGAAGGGCAATGACCAGTCTGGTGGTTGCAAAATTGGTGCTATAGATACCATCTTCTTCAAGAGTTGAAACGCTTTTTCTTGAGCATCCGCCCATACAAATGGAACATCCTTTTTTGTCAAATGTGTAAGCGGTGCAGAAATATTAGCCAAATATCGTAAGTATCTGGAATGCCACTTAATCTGACCCACGAACCGCATTACTTCCTTCACATTCGTAGGTGACTTTGCCGTCCTAATAGCTTCAATCTTCTTAACATTGATGGCCATGCCTTGTTCAGAAATGACATGTCTTAATAAAATACCACTTCTAACTACAATTACACTTTTGAAAGGATTTAACACCATCCTAAACTGTCAACATCTGTCAAAACATAATTTCAGATGCTGCAAATGCTGAACCATCTTACCAAAAACCGAAAAATCATCCACAAACACCTGCATTAACTCTTGCAGGTAAGGTTCCAACACTTTATGTGCCACATAATTAAATGATGGTGGTCCATTCTTCAACCCAAAACTCATAACTGTGAACACATAAGCACCAAATTCTGTGATAGATGTCGTTTTATGCTGATCCTCTTCAACCATACTAATTTCATTGTACCCTCAAAATCCATCCACAAAACTGTACATCTCATGTCCTGCTACTGCATCCAATATGGCATCACAAAACGGCATAGGAAAAGGATCAGTAATTGTTGCCCCATTTAACTTTCTATAATCCACACAAATTCTAAGTTTCCCATTCTTTTTGGGGACTACAATTATAGGAGAAAGCCAAGTCACTTGATTAACAGGTTTAATAAATCCGACAGCCAATAGTTTATCAATTTCTTCTTTCACTTGCTTAGCAAAACTTGGATTCATCCTATATCGTTGCTGCACAACCGACATTGCATCCGTCTTCAAATTAATCCGATGTTGATGTAAATCTGGATCTATGCCCTTAACCTAAGAATAATCCCACGCAAATATGTCTACATACTCTTTCAACAAACAAACAAGATCTTCCATAAACCGACCATAAATGGCCTTACTAATTCTCACCACCTTCGGTTCAATTTCAATTCCTAAATTGACTTCCTGAAGCTCTTCCTCCTTTACCCTTGCTGAACTTGCATACTTCTGGTCATATATCCGTTCAGCCAAACATATTACTTCTTTTTCCTATTGTTCTAACTTCTGCTGCATTGGAGTCTCCCTACTTTTTTCAAACATCCTTTGTACTTGTACTCCTTCAAGCTGCTCACCCAAAACTGGCCCTTCTACTTTCTGCACCATCGAATAATCCTTACTCAATACTGCTACAGCATCAACCTCCAATACCGGTACTATCGTTGGATTTGCTTGCAAAAAATTTTCCTCTTCGTCATCTTCTAACTCATCTGCCAAATTAATAGTCTGAGCCATCAGTGTTTTATCTTGCACCGACATATTCCTTCTTCCTTGCATAGGGATTGTCACCTGCTTTTTCCCTTTTCTGATCATTACTACATTCAAATCCCAATCTTGCTTAACTTTAGCAACCCTGAACCAAGGTCTTCCTAACAACATTTCGTATGGATAAGCTGACTCAAACATCCTAATGACCACAAAATTTACCATAAATGACATTTCGGAAATAATGATCTACTACTGCTTCAGAATGCCCACAAGTTGAACTCGAGTTTGGTACGCCATCTTCACTTGAAATGGTGCTGGAGCCAATGCCCCTTTCCCCATTTCTTTAAAAATGTGCTCAGGTAATATATTCACCCCTGAGCCCCCATCAAGCAACACCTCATCAAATCGTCTTTGCCCAAACTGTACCTAAATTACTGGCATGAAAAAATCTACATCCGCTAGATCAATATTATTGGCCGATGTTGAGGGTACCAACCTAAGTACTGGCTCAGAACGCTGACCAATCAGCTTCTGCAATAATTTCTCCCAAAACATTGGTACCAAAGATAATAATTGGTCTAAAGACAACTGTAATGGTGAGTTAATGATTACCTCAAACCAATCCTTATCGGCATCTCGCTTGGTTGCATTCTTGTTTTCAGTGGTTACTGATGGTACCATGCCCGAATCCTGGTCTTCTTCTACAGGTTCTATAAATTTCACTTGTTTGCTGAACCTGTTTTTGCACTTTGTCCCTAACCTGTCATTGTTCTTGCCAATTAATTGTTGGGAGAGATGGTAGGATGCACTCAAGAGATTGAGTTGAAGCTGCTAAACCTGCTTTGCTCCAGCCCTCTATGACTCCAGATATGCTTAGTACACTTGTTTAGCTTCCAAATGATACCAAGAAAGCATATATGTACTTTGCAAATGATATGTGTAATGATCAAATCAAAACAGATAACTTTGCACTTCAAGGATCAAGAAAAACTTGCTATTTTGTAGTGACACCTGCTCAGACTTTTACTCAGTGTGACCAGCACACTAACAATTGATCTAATTCCTTCTGTACATATTAAATTAGCTTAACAAGCTACCATTTGCAAGTGAAATGAAAGGAAATGACAAACTATACTCTGAGAAATGTGTTTAGCAAAATTAGGGACACTCCCGACTTTTTAGGAACTCTGCAGAAAAATACCAGAGGTCACTTCGAGCGAGATTTCTCCGTGATGGCTGATCCTTTGACCTTGAGATTTTGTAGGCATGTAGTATGCTTAGAGCTGATTCCAATGTGCTTTGAATCACTTGATTTGGTTGAGAAACCACGGAGATATGACTTGTAGAAGTTGGCAGACTTGGAGTAGATGACTCAGACAAAATCAGAGATAATGAATGTAACTCTTTCTATTAATTCACATGAATGTACAATCTCATTGGCTTGATAGATGTAGCCTAATGAGTTGGAGATGTGTAGGCTATATTGTAGCACTCACACACTCAATGATCATGGGTATAAGCCTCGGAAAAGGTGAAGGACACCCGCGACTTTTTGATTGCATCTTTTATAGAGAATGAGTTGAGATTTGAATTTGAATTCAAATTCAAATCTCTTATAATCACTCCTCTAAAAGTAGGGAGATATTCTCTCCAATTACACCATCTAATTTTCCACGAATCTAATCAAGTAGGTGTGATCATTTACATGCCAAGTCATTTAGACTTTTACAAGAGATAAAATGGTAATAACACATAGGCAAGTGTTCCTATGGTTCTAGCTTCTCATAGTGATATCCTTCAAGGGTTCCAAGCTAATCTTCCAAGGTTCCAAGCCAAGTGTGAAGGCTTGAAATGCACCAACAGCTCCCCCTCAAGCCAAGCACTTTGGCTTAAGTCTTCATCTTTAGTCTTCAATCACATCCTGCAATCCAATCATGGATTTGAATCTGCATAACTTGTTTCCATCCAATGCTTTAGTGAGTAAATCTGCACATTGCATATTAGTAGACACATATGCCAATTGAATCTCTTTGCTTAGTAACTTCTCTCTCACATAGTGGTAATGAACCTCTATGTCTTCATCCATAGCTTCTTTCCATTCTGGTTTGGTGATTGCTTCTTCATAGGTACCTGGTTCTTCATTCAACAAATCCTTTGCAAGATATACAGAATGCTTGGTTACAAGAGAAGTATCATACCCATATCTGATAGGCTTCTTACTTTCTCTCTGAGATCTCCTCATTGCTTGAATTGAGGATTCTGGTATATCCTCTAGCTTTTTCATCTTCATCTTTCCTTTGGACTTCCAAGCCTTGAATTCCTCAAGGTTAATTGTATCATCATCATCTGAGCTTGAGTCTTCTTTCTGGATTGATTCCTCCTTGGTGAGCTTTGGGAAATCTTCTTCCATATCATAGGGTAGACTAACCTTCCTGCATTCATTCTCATACCATGAGTCATTCTCATCAAAGATGACATCTCTGCTTACCTTGAAGCCTTTGTTTGTTGGGTTGTAGAATCTGTATCCCTTTTGGTTCAAATCATAACCAATGAAGATACATTTTTCAGCTTTAGGGTCTAGCTTTCCCCTTACCTGTGAGGGAATATGCACATATGCTACACAACCAAAGATTTTGCAATGATCCAGAGAAGGTCTCTTACCATGCCAAGCTTCATATGGTGTCATGCCATCAAGTGATTTGGATGGCAACCTGTTGATGAGATAGGTAGCAGTAGATACACTCTCTGCCCAAAGATAATTTGGCAACTTTTTTTCATTAAGCATAGACCTAGCTGTTTCTACTATGAGTCTATTCCTTCTTTCAGCTACCCCATTTTGTTTAGGTGAGTACCTTGTAGCTATCTCCCTCTTGATGCCTCTTTCCTGCAAGAAATCTTCAAACTCATTGGAGAAGTACTCTCCTCCTCCATCTGACCTTAGCTTCTTCAAGCTTCTTCCTGTTTGGTTTTCAACAAGTGCAAGATACCTCTTGAAACAATTAAACACTTCATCTTTATGTTTCATAAAGTATAAGATGGTCCACCTTTTATAGTCATCAATGAAGGACACATAGTACCTTGAACCTGAAATGGAAGGATCCTTACTAGGTCCCCAAACATCTGTGTGTACCAAGTCTAGGTAGTCTTCATGCATGAAACCTTTCCTTGAGTAGGGCAACCTGTGAGACTTACCAAACTGACATGCTCCACACTTATAAATCATGTGTTGCTTGGATACATTAGGTATCCCAAGCACACATTGATCCCTGCACATTTGCTTTAGGGTTCTTTCACCTATGTGCCCTAACCTCTTGTGCCATATTTCTAACTCTGAAAGTGTTTGATCCTTGTAATTATATAAAGCAATGTTCTTGGTGTCTTCTAGCTCAAAAGTAAACAATCTACCTGATTTCTCCCCCTTGGCAATTCTTTTGAAACCATGTCTTGGGTCCTCCACATATGCTCCATGTTGAGTGAACCTGACCTACAACCCTTTCTCCACAATCTGACCAACACTCATTAGATTCTTGGTGATGGTTGGTACATAGAGTACCCTGCTCAATAGGTTCTGGTTACCATCACATGTCTTCACATTTCCAATCTTAACAACAGAGTGTTTAGTATCATCACCTGTTTGTACCTGATGTTTGCCCTTGGGTTCTTCCAAATCAGAGAGTAGTGCCACATTGCCAGCTACATGGTTAGAACATCCTGAGTCAATATAAAATAAATGATCATCATTTGTACCTGCCTTGGAGGTCATATTCATGATCAATAAGGAGTCATCTTGCTCCTCTGTGTAATTGTTGTAGTCTCTTCTATTTCTGAATCCACCTTGGTAGTTACCATTGTGGTTGTGGTTGTAATTGTTGTTGTATTGATTGTTGTATCCATTGTAGCCTTGGTGTTGGTTGAATCTGCCTCTCCCTTGAGAGTATCCACCTCTTGAGTAGCCTCTTCCTCTCTGATTCTTGTAGTTCTTGTAGCATTCATCTGTGGTATGATTGGACAATCCACAAATGTTGCATGGTGATGAGTTGTAGGGTCTCCCCCTACCTGACTTACCTCCTCTGCCTCTTCCTCTTGAGGATCTACCTCTCCCTGCATAGTTTGCTTGGGAGGTAGAACCTTCTTCATCAACCTTCTTACTTTTACCTTTATCTTTAACTTTCTTATCAGTATATAGAGCAGAGAGGTTGTTACCTTTTGATTGATCTCCTGCCTTTGTAAACTTTGCTTCATGTGTGAATAGTTGGCCCATGAGTGTTGTGAGATCTGGGGTATGCATATCCATGTAGAGGTCCATTGCAGTGGTGAAGCTTTCCCACTTATCATCTGCCTTGAGTCCATTTGTTACTTGCCTGACTATTTGCTCCTCTTCAATTTCCTCTCCAATGCTTGCTAATTGGTCTGCCACATCTTTAATCTTTGTCACATACTCTGAGACTGATTGCTTGGGCTGCTTCCTAAGGATTGTGAATTCAATCCACAGTTGATTCTTCCTGGCCCTTGTGTTGGAAGAGAAATATGTTGACAGAGTTTCCCAAGTCTCTTGGGAAGTCTTACAGTTCCTTACATGAGGTAAAAGGAAATCAGATATAGAGTTAAGAAGGTAAGACCTTGCCAAAGCATCCTTTGCACACCATTGGTTGAGTCTCTCTTGTTCATCCTTGGTGGGTAGTCCTCTAGCTTTGAATGAGGGCGATTCCTCATCTCCTGATATGTATCCAAATAAGCTCCTTCCTTGTAGATAGGTCTTCATCCTTAGAGACCAAGCCTGGTAATTGTTCCTGTCCAATTTGTTAATGAATGAAGGAAAACCATCTCCCATGTTTACCTTATTTGCTCTGATACCACTGTTGGGAGAGATGGTAGGATGCACTCAAGAGATTGAGTTGAAGCTGCTAAACCTGCTTTGCTCCAGCCCTCTATGACTCCAGATATGCTTAGTACACTTGTTTAGCTTCCAAATGATACCAAGAAAGCATATATGTACTTTGCAAATGATATGTGTAATGATCAAATCAAAACAGATAACTTTGCACTTCAAGGATCAAGAAAAACTTGCTATTTTTGTAGTGACACCTGCTCAGACTTTTACTCAGTGTGACTAGCACACTAACAATTGATCTAATTCCTTCTGGACATATTAAATTAGCTTAACAAGCTACCATTTGCAAGTGAAATGAAAGGAAATGACAAACTATACTTTGAGAAATGTGTTTAGCAAAATTAGGGACACTCCCGACTTTTTAGGAACTCTGTAGAAAAATACCAGAGGTCACTTCGAGCGAGATTTCTCCATGATGGCTGATCCTTTGACCTTGAGATTTTGTAGGCATGTAGTATGCTTAGAGCTGATTCCAATGTGCTTTGAATCACTTGATTTGGTTGAGAAACCACCGAGATATGACTTGTAGAAGTTGGCAGACTTGGAGTAGATGACTCAGACAAAATCAGAGATAATGAATGTAACTCTTTCTATTAATTCACATGAATGTACAATCTCATTGGCTTGATAGATGTAGCCTAATGAGTTGGAGATGTGTAGGCTATATTGTAGCACTCACACACTCAATGATCATGGGTATAAGCCTCGGAAAAGGTGAAGGACACCCGCGACTTTTTGATTGCATCTTTTATAGAGAATGAGTTGAGATTTGAATTTGAATTCAAATTCAAATCTCCTATAATCACTCCTCTAAAAGTAGGGAGATATTCTCTCCAATTACACCATCTAATTTTCCACGAATCCAATCAAGTAGGTGTGATCATTTACATGCCAAGTCATTTAGACTTTTACAAGAGATAAAATGGTAATAACACATAGGCAAGTGTTCCTATGGTTCTAGCTTCTCATAGTGATATCCTTCAAGGGTTCCAAGCTAATCTTCCAAGGTTCCAAGCCAAGTGTGAAGGCTTGAAATGTACCAACATTAATCAGACTTTTGTTTTTAGACCTTGTGACCGCCAACACTTCCACATCTTTTGCTTTCCCACATTGCTTACAATCACAGCACCACTGAGAGTCATGCTTTGCATTTAGCATGTCCGATGAACTGTGAGCTACCTTCTTTCCATACTGTGGTTCTGGTAACTCAATGACTATAGCATTGGCTTGAGCAGCCTGGTGTCCCTGTTGCAGTTGTTGTCCCTGTTGATTAGGCTGATTATACTGAATTAATGGTATACCTCTTTCTTCTCGATGTCTTACCCATAATGGACAATTAGGTCCAATCCAATGATCAGGCGTTGAACAATACCCACAAGGCATCACTCTTTGTGGTCGCCCATGTTGATGACCTTACTGATTATGTCCTTGCTGATTATGTCCTTGCTAATTTCCCTGATCTCCCCATAAGGGTCTTGCTTGCTGCTGCCTCTGAAAATTTCCTCTCGCTTGCACTGGCATAGCCTGATTGGCTGCCACATCAGTATTATTTCTATTTTCTTGCTGTGAACTTTGCCCTCTATTCTTGGGGTCGTACCAACATTGGTTTGTTGTATGTCCATCTTTATCACAAATATCACAAAATCTCCTTTCCTTTGGAGCTACAATGGAATATCCATGTCTTTTTAACTTACTAAACCCATGCTTCCTCTTTACTTTTCTTAGCCTTATGCTTGCAATGGCTACTCCCTACTACTTCTTCATCTTGGGTATCCGAGTCAGAATCATTTGAACTTTTGTCTGACTCCAATTCTGAATCAGAGTCAGCCTCTGAATTAGAATCTGAATGTCTCTTTTTGCTCATCCAAACCTTCTTTCCACGCGTGCAGCTACTAACACTAATACATCAAAGCCATTTGCAATATCCACACTTGCAACCGTATGTCTAATTGTCTTCGTAATCCTTTCAGAAAATATCCTACCAACATCTCATCAGTAGGTCTTTCATTACCTTGCAATCGTTCCATTAAAGTCCTGAACTTCTGAGCATAATCTTCCACTAACATGGTTTTTTGTCTGATAGCTCTCAACTTTCGTAACACATCGGAAGGAGTCTTCTCTTTCCTAAACCGTTGCAAAAATGCTATTTTTAATGCATCATATGTAGCAAAATGAGCAATACCATATTGACTGAACCAGCTCATAGCTCGTCCTTCCAATGTGGCAGCAAATTACTAGAGCTTAATATCATCCCCATAGATAGCTGGGTATCCATTAGCTGTCCATTTTATCTCAAATTGAGCCACATGGAAATCAGCATCTTCTTTAGAGCTTCCTCTGAAATGAGCTGCTTTAACTTTGGGATTGGGAGGTGGTTGTGCCATTGGTTGTGGTTGAGGTGTACGCCTAATTCTTTGACCGGTTGCCCATGCAAGTGGGTCAAACTGGAGTCATCTTCTTACTCCTATAGTTGCTTCTGTTAGGATTAGCACTCCAAGTATACCGCCCACTAAGCTTACCTCTGGTGCACCTCTTTCTCCCTGTTCCTCTTCAGTTTCTAGATTTGCTTCCTCCTCAGCTTCGTACCAATTGTAAAATTCTAAGGATCACTCCACGTTCGCTGCTCTTGCCTGCACTCTTGTAAAATACACTTAACCAAATCGTTTCCTTCTTTCCTTCATGCATTTCTTACTTCTTTAGCACCACAGTAGGATCGCCAAATGTGTTGGGGTTCAAAAATCAACACATCACAAATAAACTTTCAAATTAATCAGATTACACACACTGGTATTTGTCAAACAGAGAATCTTCCTTCAGTAGGCTTTCATTCTAGTATTACTTATACTGTGTAAGGAAATCCTTATCTACATCAAAACACTCTACCAAATGAATGGAGATTCACGCAAAGACTACACATATATGAATAATGACTCCTCTCAACATTCTTTATGCATCAAACACATTGTTGTAAGAAACATTCGCCAGAAAAGACTTCAGTTTACAGAGAATATATATAGTTGCAAATACAAGAAATCTACTTCTGAATTTCATTCTTTTCTAGAACACACATCTTGCTTCTGATTTTATGAAGCGCTCTTCCTCCTGCAGTCCTGCTTCCTACTTGCTTTGACCACTTCTTGATTACTCCACCCCCGTCAAGTGTAACGTCTTCCCCTTCTTATGACATCCACGCGGACTCCGATGTAACCATCTGTTAAAAATCGGATGCACCAAAAATAGACATCCGACTAAGTAACATCTAAATTTAACAATCTTTCATAATTCAAATTAACCATTTATCATCCAGATTTCCCTATCCTCAACACCAAGCATGAAGCAAAAGCCACTAGTGGACACACGAGTGTCATAGCAAGGAGCCCAATCACTATAAAAAAAAGCATGAAAATCTGGCGGTAGTGATCGCCCTTTGGGATAAAACAAACCAAGTATCCAAGTACCACTCAAGTAGTGAAAGAAGAGCTTAACCACCTACCAATGCTTGACGCCTGGGCAATGCATAAACCTTCTCATCTGTGAGATAACAAACTGAATATCTTACCAAGTAATGCATAAGTAAATCAAGCATCCAACAGCTTGTTGATAGAGAACAACATCAAATGCATCTCCAACATCATGAAGACGCAATCACAAACCTATCTCCATAGGAGTGGCAATAGGCTTATATTCTTCAAATCCAAAATGCTACAATAATGTGTCAATATATTTTGTCTGACACAAAGCCACTCCACCATCAACTTGTATAAATCAAATGCCTGAAGAGTGATGCAAATGCCCAAGTCAGACATCTCAAATGAGGCATGCAAATTAGCCTTAAAAGCAGCAATATGCATGTCATGAGGACCAATGAGCAGCATGTCATCAACATATACCACAATGACCAAAAGCACATCATTAGCATGGTTAACATATAAGGTGCTTTAGTTGGAATATTCTCAAAACCATGTGCAATTAGATAGGCATGTATCTTTTCATACCAAGCATGTGGTGCTTGCTTTAAACCATATAATGCCTTCTTTAACCTGCACACTTGGTTTTCATGCCCTTTTTGCACAACGCCACGGGGCGGAAAAACATACACTTCTTCATGCAAGTCACCATTCAAAAATGTTGTTTTAATGTCCAACTGATGTACATTCTAACCATGATGAGCTGCAAGTGCATAGATGTTATGAAGAGTAGTCATTCGGCAAGTAGGAGCAAAGGTTTCATCAAAATCAATGCCTCTTTCCTACGCATAACCCTTTGCAACAAGCCTAGCCTTATACCTATCAATTGTTCCAACATGTTTATACCTGTCAATTATTCCATCATGTATACCCACTTAGTACCAATGGCCTTCTTGCCAAGAGGCAAGTCACATAAAGCCCATGTACCATTTTTCATGATAACATCATATTTAGATTGCATTGCAGCCATCCAATGTTCTGAATTTTGTGCTTCATCAAAAAAAAAAAGGTTCAGTCTTATCATAAAGACTAGACACAGCCATAGCATAACGATTTGATACAAAAGAGGCACTATGAAAGCATGAACGATTACGATATGATAGAGGTGCATCTAATTTGCTATCATACAAAGTATGCACCAACCATTTTGGCATAGTCTATGCCTACTCACTATAAGCCCTCTCATCAACAAGTGCACCATGTAAATATGCATGAGAAATGAAATGATCTACATCATCACATGAAAGTTGCAAAGGCTAAGAAGTTGCCGCATTAGGACCAGCACTAGACTGTCCACCTATAAAAAGAGGCAACAAAGTATCATACATGTCTTTGGAGCTAACAGATGTCTCCTTTGTACATGAAAGTAAGGGCTGAATAGCATCTTCCACAAAAACAACATCACGACTAACTAGAATGTGTTTAATATATGGATGATACAGATGATAGCCTTTGCTTTCAAAATTGTAACCAACAAAAATACATTTTACTGCTTTATCATCCAATTTTCTCCGATGTTATTCAGGCACTAATGCATATGACAAACAACCAAAAACACGCAGATGAGCAATAGATGGCTTGCAACCATGTCAAGCCTCATATGGAGTGATAGACTATAGGGCTTTAGTGGGACACCTGTTAAGTGCATATGTTGCATACATGATAGCCTCAAGCCAGAAACTATGTGGTAAAGCATGACTCTTGAGCATACACCTCACCATCTCCATGAGTGACTTGTTCTTCTGTTCAGCAACCCCATTCTATTGAGGTGTATACGGCACTATACATTGATGTTTTATCCCACGTTCTGCCAGAAGTGCATTAAAGTCAGAAGACATATATTCCCCCCCTCGATCAGAATTGAGGGTGCCCATTTTACATGCTGACATATTTTTCGCCAAACCAGAAACTCTTTGAAGCACATAAACACTTCGGACTTTGCCTTCAATGGACTATGTACAAGCTCCAATTTCAGAGTAGCCCAAACTGAACCATCTTTTGGAAAGGAGGAATGCTGCATTTTGCCCAAATTACAACCTTCACAAACATGTTTTGTTGGTGCCTTAAGTTTGGGTAAAGAGGACACCATTTCAAATTTTTGCAGGCCTAGCAAACTAGCAAAATTCAGATGACCAAAGCATGCATTCCAAAGCTTTGCATCTGACATAGCTTGAGAATCATGTATTGCACATGCCAAATCATTTACAGATTTTTCATAGTCTATGAGCTTATACATTCCATGACATAAAATGTGAGAAGCAATAATGATGTCACCATTTGATAGATCATGAACTGTACATCTGTCATCAACATATTTCACAACCAAGACAATCTTGGCTAATGCAAAAACTGATAATAGATTTTTCTTGATCCTTGGCACAAACAAAGCATCTGACAAAGTGAAAGAACAACCATCAGCAGTAGTCAAAATGATCTTACCAACTCCCATAACCAGATAGGAGGAGTTATTGGTGCATGCAATAGTATTCCTTGTAGGGGTAGGCTCGAGTGAAGAGAAGAAACTATGTTGTGAGGTAATATGTTTGGTCGCCCCACTATCAAAGTACCAAACATCTAAGTCTACTACAAACATGCACTACTCATGAGAAGATGGGTCAAAATTGCAAACAGTAGTAAATACCCATTCTTCATCCTACACAAGATTAGCAGACTCTATTTCCAGTGTAGAGGCCTCTGCAACAACCATTCTCACCTCTTTTTTCTTTGCCTCTTTAGCAGCCAGTTTTGGAGAGCTCTTAATGACATGATCATTTGCTTTAGAGTATTTGCAAAACAATCTCTGCTTTTTTTATTTCTTCTCATCGTTCTCTTCCTTCTTTGAATGTACAGCATTTGCATATTTTTGCTTACTAGTAGAAGAGCTCCATTTACCTTTGCCCTTCTGACTAGCCAAGAAAGCTTGATCTACAACACGCATAATAGACCTGTTTTGCCTAGACTGGTCTTCCTGCAATAGAACAAAGACTAACTCCTCAAATGACAAGGCATTTGGATTGCCTTTCATCATCACACGAAGAGTAGAAGCAAAACTCTAATATGATTCAGGAAGAGCATTCAAAACAGTCTGCACAAGTGAGCTATCAGGTATAACTTCATCAACAAAAATCAATTGTTCTTTCAAATCCTTGATCTTTGTGAGAAAATTGTCCATATACTCACCTTCATTCATGTGCTCGCTCTCCAATTGTTTTCGGAGGTAAGCAACATGAGCCTCATTCCTAGCCTAGTACAATGTGGTAAGTATATCCCAAGCATCCTTAGATGTTCTATAAGAGAGAATTTGAGGAATAATGGCATGTTCGATAGACAAAGCTATCTATGCATGTGCCTGAACATCTCTACCATCCCAACGCTCTGAAATAGGTGCAATAGAAACAATAGCACAACAGGAATCTGCAGAATATCATCATCTTCTGCACCATCTTCATCAGCTCCAGCACATGTATTTGCAGTACCCATATTCGCACGTGTAACAAGACGTCTTTCAACACCCTCCACAATATTCCATAGTCATTTTGCGACCAATACATGACACATCATATAAGCCCATAATGGGTACTTGGTACCATGCAACTTATCCTCAATAGCCAACATACAGAATACATCACTACTTTCAGCCATGGTCGGTGACTAAAATACCTTGATGCAAAAAGTTGACTATATCTCAAAAAGTTGAAGACAAGTACCCTAACAAATTTTGCTAAACCTATAGTAGAATTTGAGACGCTTATATTGGCAAAATGAAACTCGTATATACCTTTGGCACAAAAAAATGAAATTGCCTACACAAGCACTATGATAGTGAGTTCAGAGGTCGAAATGAGCTCAGATCATGATTTTGGCACCCCATAGCGAAGTTATTTTGATCTCTGTAACACTTTGAGTATGCTTACCAAATTTCATGCGCTTCTAAGATTGCAATCGGAGAGGTGTAGACAATGCCCTAGATGAAGCGACGACTTGCTCTGATACCAATTATTGGAGGTAGGCATCTATGGAAGCATGCAAACAGCACAAGGAAGAAGTAGAAGCTTGGAGCGCAACACACAATACTGAATGTATTATTAGTAGAATGTACAAAGATAAGTAGCCCATTAGGGAAATAGGCGTATATACAAGCCGGGGAAAAAAACCTCCTAAAGAGGGAAAAAAGCGCCCCAGTGGTCCTAGAGTGTTCATACACATCACGACCTAAATATATCAACGTCCATGTGCCATATGTGGCTTCACTAACCACATTACTGAGAATTGTTTAAGGAACCAAAGAGGAAGAGGCTATAACAAAGGTGGATATGGATGCTCAAGAGGAAGATTCAACAACTACAATGGTTATAACGACAACTCAGACAACAACAACAATTACCAAGGAGGATATCATAGAGGAAGGACAGACTACACCAACTATGTAGTTGATCAAACTCAAGACGACTCATTACTTTTTATGAATGTGACTATGAAGCAAGGTAAAATAGATGAACATGTTTTCTATATAGACATAGGTTGCTCAAATCATGTAGCATGGAATGTAGCTCTACTCTCAAACTTGGAGGATCCAAGAAATAGGCATGAAGTCCAAATAAGAGATGACATAAGGCATCCAGTGTAAAAGATTGGAAATGTAAAGACTCCAAATGGTAATATGAACCTATTGAGCAAGGTATTGTATGTGCCTACCATAACAAAAAATCTCATAAGTGTTGGCCAAATTGTTGAGAAACAATTGCATGTCATATTCAGAAAACATGGAGCCTTTGTTGAGGATCCACATCAGAGATTCAAGAGGATAGCAAGAGGAGAAAATCTATGTAGATTATTTACATTTGGGCTCCAAGACACTAGGAACATTGCTTTGTTCAATTATGGTAGTCAGACATGATCAGAATTAGAGATTTGGCACAAGAGGCTACGTCATATAGGTGAAAGGGCATGAAACAAATCAGTAGGGATCAAAGTGTGCACTTACCAAACATCTCCAAGCAACATATGATCTAAAAATATAGTGCTTGTCAATTTGGAAAGCTTTACAGACAACCATTTGCATAGAAGGGATATATTTATGGAGACCTATGGGAGTTAGTCCATACAGATGTATGGGGCCCAAGCAAGAAGCCTTCAATCTCTAGATCAAGGTACTATGTGTGTTTCATCGATGATTGTAGCAGATGGAAAATTCTATACTTCATGAAGCATCAAGATGAAGTGTTCTCTTGTTTTAAGAAATATATAGCACTTGTTGAAAATCAAACAAGAAAGACTTTGAAGAGGCTAAGGTCATATGGAGGCAGAGAATATTTCTCCCATGAATTTGATGCTTATCTCCATGAGAGAGCTATCAGAAGAGAGATCACAACCAGGTATACTCAAGAGCAAAATGGAGTGGCTGAAAGGAGGAATAAAACCATAGTGGAGGTTGCAAGGTCGATGCTAAATGAGAAGAATTTGCCCAATTACCTATGGGCAGAGGCTATATCTATAGCCACATATTTGATCAATAGACTCACATCAAAAGCATTGGATGGGATGACACCTTATGAAGCATGGAATCGAAGAAGACCTAGCCTTGACGATTGCAAGATCTTTGGATGCATAGCATATGCACACATACCTTCACAAATCAGAGGCAAGTTGGATCTAAAGGCAGAGAAGTGTATATTCATTGGTTATGGCCTTAATCAAAAAGGTTATAGGTTACATAATCCAAAGTAATAAAGGTTTCATAGTTAGTAGAGATGTTGTTTCTTATGAAAAGAAATCTTGATTTGAGGATGATTGCAAGAAAATCAAATATCCCTATGACCTAGAGGAAGATTTTTCAACACTATCAAAGAGGAGTGAGCATACACATGAAGATTCAAGTGACTCTGATGATGATCAGAAGCTTCCAAGAAAAGAGATCAATTCTTGGAACTCCAAAGGCAAAACTAAAGTGCATGATTTCAGAGATGTTGTAGAATCATCTTAACAAAATTAAGAAGATCTAGAGAGAAAAGGAAGCCAGAAAGATATGGTTATGACACATCCTTGGTCACTAAGCATTGAAGTACACTATCATTATGTCAAAGAGAAGATCATTAGTAAGGGAATACAACTCTCATATGTATCTACACATCAACACATTATGGCAAGACCAAACACATTGAAGTAAACTACAATTATGTCAAAGACAAGATCATTAGTAAGGGAATACAGCTCTCATATGTATCTACACATCAACAATGTGCAGATATGATGACAAAGGCATTGGATGGAAGCAAATTCAGTAGGCTAAAATCAATGATTGGTTTGTAGCAAGTCATGAAGGAATAAAGACTCAAGCATCTTAGGCTTGAGGGGGAGCTGTTGGTACATTTGGCAAGCCTAAGTGCTTGGCCAAATATTAAGGACTACACCTTCATATTCTTCAACACACATGAAGAAGTATATGTGAACTCATGCTTGGCATTTTCACTTAATTACCTTGGATAAATGTAAAAGCAAAAGTGTAAGGAATTTGGAGCTAGCAGAATCGAAGCCCCAACTTTTTTTAGTGAAGGAATCATTTCAAATCATCCCAAAAGTGTAGGAAGACTTCTAGGTGTGGGAAATTCAAAATTCAAAATCATTTGATGAGTTTAAAAAGAGCAAATTTAAGTCATGGGGATATGAGCCACGATTGAGAGCTATTGAGCTGCAACATTGAGCTTGAGCTCAGCTTATTTATGTGTAGTCCACTACACTTCCCTTGTATCATATGTTCATTACCACACATAACTTGATATAATTTTGTATCAATTTTAGTGATTTTGTAGGACTGATTTCTCTATGTGTACTCCACCATTCAATACATTTTGACTTCATGTTGTTAGATAAGATGTCTACTATATATCTACAAAGTCTCATTAGATTTGGCTTATCCAATCTTGAGATATGGAGTGATGAAGTAGACTATGTTTGCATCTCATTTTGCTCTTGAAATGTCAGGATGACCCCCTTTAGTCGCTAAACTCATTACTTAGTGTACAGGGCCTCTAAAATCATCAAATAACTTCTATTAGTTAGTTATACACTAGAATTAGATGTGTGCAAGAGCTCTCTGGTAAATTCATACCAGAATGTGAGCTCTAAGTAAAACTCTGAGCACTTGCATTCCCAAAATAGAAGGTTTCATCATACTTCTCTTACATGCAAATTATCTATTTTGGTACAAACTTTTGGGAATGATATTCCAAAGCACATAGTGGGTTTAAATGCATTATTGGAAAGTTGAAGGAATCTGCTAAGGATTCTAGAAGTCAATTTGGCAAGTGTACAATAGGTTTGGTGCAATACTAGCTCATCTATGGATTGTATCCAACCATCTCCTCATACTTTTGACCATGTCCTCTTCCTTTACCGAAACCAGCCCTTTGGGCCCAATTCTAATGGCTTCATTAAGGTATGCTATATATGACAAGGAAGTGTGAAAGATTCTCATGGTGCAAGATCTTCTTGCATCATTGCTAATTTGGAGTTCAAAGCAAATAATATGTAGGAAAAATGAAGTGAACCTCTTTGAATATCTACGAAGGATGGTCCAAATCAAAGAATCTGAAGAGGATAAATCTTAGGAGGACTATACCACAAGTAAGGGGAATAATCAACAAGAGTATACTAATAGCAAGAAAACAATCTGGATAGGCAAAGTTCTAGCATTGGGTCTGCGTTTTCATTTTTTTATGCTAGGAAAGCAATGTTTTTAAAAGGAAGTTCAATCATTGAGATCTACTCTTCTGATTAAGTGTGAACTCATTGGAAAGTATAATTGAAAGAAGGCATAGCACCCATCCAACCTCTTGCGTCTCACAAAGGGTGCCTTAGATGCTTAAGACAACTACAAAACAGTGTTGGAGTTTGAGGTCTATAGAAGCGCGCGAGCAACATAAGGGAGAAGAAGAAGGTTGGAGCTTAACACACAATATTGAATGTATTACCACTAGAATGTACAAAGATAAGTAAAATGTTAGGGCAATAGGCATATATATAATCCGGGGGGAAAAACCTCCTAAAGAGAAAAAAAGTGCCCCAGTGCTCCTAGTATGTTCACACACATCACTACCTAAATATATCATCAAATCCCCCCTAGGACTGATGTGGCAAACAAGGAGCTAGAACTCATGTATAAGGAAGTGCCAAGATATCAAGCTCAACATGTGATGATCCAGGATGACACGTACTAGTTTTTTGTTTCTCTGACATGTATAGTGGTCATGTCCGTATATGTCAGGGATACTTCATTGAGCTTTATTAGATATATCTACCGAGAGTGATGGCACATTTGTTTCTTGCCAGCTCACTCATTCGCGGACATTAGGTTTTTCCTTATGTACTGGTCTTTATATATTGCACTAGTTGTATTCTTGTTTTTAGGTCATTCTTGTACATTCCTTTTATGTAATAGAAGAAGAAGAAGAAGATCATTCTTCCTTGCCTCAATCTGTGTGTGTGCTTCTCCTTGAGAGTGAGAGTGTGTGTATGAGCTCTCTTCCTTATCTCCTTCCTCGTGACATGGTATCAGAGCCAGCGTGGCTGTAGAGAGCTCGTGGAGAAGGCGACGGTGAAGACTACGCGGCAAGGCATGGAGAAAACGTGATTTCACAAACGGTCTCCATTTGCTATGAAAATCGTTTGTCAGATCAAAGTTTTGGAGCCATCTCGACCTCCGTTTCGAGCCCGCAAGGTGGGGCCCACAGAAAAACCACGTCAGTTTCAGAAACTGTAACTTGCGTTGTGTTCGGCGACACTCATATATTCTAGATTCAGAATTTCAAGCAATTCCGTGTACTGTTGATACACGAAAAATGTGTTTTTCTGAGATCGAACTGTCACGTCATAGTGCGACAGTGTTCAAGCAGAAGTGCTGCTTGTAGTGTGTTGCGGTGTTGTGAATTGTTGCAAAAATGGCAAACGCAGATGGAATGAGTCAGCTTATGAGCGATAAGCTGGACAAGAACAACTTCCATGCTTGGAGATTCAGAATGACGAATTTCCTGATGGGAAAAGGCTACTGGAAGTACATCGAAGGAGAGAATGAAAATGCTCCGCAGTTACCAGAAAGGAATCGGACTACATAACAGTTAAGAGCATATGAGGAATGGAATCAAGGAGCACGAAAGGTAATGTATTGGCTATCTGTTAGCATACAGGATAGCATGATTGGACACATACAGGATGCCAAGACTCCAAAAGAGGCTTGGAACAGTTTGGTCACTTTGTACGAGACCAATACAAAGGCATGGAAATTGCAGCTCAAGAACGAGCTGCATACATTGGAGAAAAAGAGCATGTCGGTAAGTGACTACACTCTAAAAATCAAAAGCATATGTGAGTCACTTGCATCTATTGGCATGAATGTAGATGATGATGATAAGGTGGAAGTGTGCCTTCGTGGTTTAGGAGCTGCATATAAGCAGTTCAGAACTTCTATACAGACCAGGGAAAATATTCCTAATTTTGCTGATTTGGTCTCTATGCTGATCATTGAAGAAAAGAATCTTGGTGAGGATTCAAACTCCCAAGGAAAGCCTAGTTCTGAGCAGGTATTCTACTCTGGCAGAGGAAGAGGCAGAGGTAGAGGTTTTGGAAGTGGAAGAGGAAACAGTAACCAAGACCAAGGTCAACAACAGAATCATGCAGGAGGAAGAGGACAGTTTCGAGGTAGGGGGAGCCAAAGAGGTCGCAGAAATTTCCAAAGAAATGACTCAGGTAATGATAGTAAAGGATGCTGGAATTGTGGTAAACCTAGACACTTTGAACGTGATTGCAGGTTAAAGAATCAAAATAACAGAAGGCAGCAAAACAACTATGCATCCACAAGTGCAGATGATTCTGAGAAGTTGTTTATGGTTCAACATCACATGATGAATACGATGTCTACTGGTGTTTCAAAATCGAATGATAATATCTGGTATGTTGATTCAGGTGCTTCAAATCACATGACCAGTCATGCAGAATGGTTTAGTAGTTTGCAGAAAATGCCAGTTCCTGGATATGTTGAAATAGGTGATGACACATCGCATCCTATTGAGCATACAGGAAACATAGCATTGTCTATGGAGGACGGAAAGGTAAAACATCTCGTTGATGTGCTGCATGTTCCAAATATAACGAAGAATCTGGTTTCTGTTGGACAAACAGTTGACCAGGGATTACAAGTCAGGCTCAATGCTGATGGATTATATGTAGAAGAGTACAAGCAGGATGGACGATTGGTTGCCAAAGGAAACAAAGTGGGTAGGATGTTCACCTTAAATGTGAAGATTCCTGAAATGAATGCAGCCATGTTTGCGAAAGGTGCAGGAGTTATTGCAGATATAGAGATATGGCACAAACGGATTGGACATGCAAACTTGCAAAGGCTGAAACTGATGCAGTCAAAGGAGATTGTCCATGGACTACCAAATTTCAAAGTTGCAGAAATGCAAAAGGTATGTGTAGCATGTCCATTTGGTAAACAATCAAGAGCATCATTTCCATATGACAAGCATGTTAGTGAGAATGTACTAGAAGTAGTACATACAAATGTTTGGGGTCCAGCAAAGACCACATCTATGGGCGGTTGTAAATTTTATGTTACTTTCATTGATGACCATACACGCAAAGTATGGGTATATTTCATGAAAGAGAAGAGCGAGGTGTTTACTCACTTCCAGAATTTTAAAGTTATGGTGGAAAAGCAGACAAGGAAGTACATTCAAATATTAAGATCTGATGGAGGAGGTGAATACATGTCAAATGAGTTCAGCAGTTTTCTAAAAAATCATGGAATTTGGCGTCAGTTTTCATGTAGGTACACACCACAAGAGAATGGTGTTGCTGAACGCAAAAATAGACATATTGCAGAAATAGCAAGAGCCTTGATGGCTGAGAAGAATATGCCTCATTGTTATTGGGCAGAAGCTGTGCATGCTGCTGTATACATCATGAACAGAACTCTGACTGTTGTTGTACATCAAGTTACACCTGAAGAGAAGTTTACAGGTAAAAAGCCAAACATATCACATCTGAAAGTTTTTGGTTGTATTGCATATGTACATGTTCCAGATGAGTTGAGGACGAAGCTTGATCCGAAAGTAGAAAAATGTGTCTTCATTGGATATTCCCTTGAGCAAAAGGGGTACAAATGTTATAACCCACTCACACGACAGGTGAAGGTGAGAAGAGATGTTGTATTTGATGAAATGTCAAGCTTCTATGCAGATGCCAAAGAAGGAATGAATCTTGAACCAAATGACAAAGAAAATGCTGAAAAATCTAGTGCAGAATCTCAAGTTTTGAGTGGACCGGATGCATCACCAAGCAATAGTTCCAACTCAAATCCATGGAGTGGAAGATTGCATGGAAATTTCAGTCCAGCAAATTCATCAAATACATCCAAGAAAGGTAAAGAAAAGCTTTCTGCCGGTAGTAAAACAGGTGCAGGTTTTGAAGACGTTGATGGACATTCAAGCGGTTTAGAAAAGATTCTTGATGAGGAACTTGGATTGCCCTCTGTGAAGACTCTAGGAGTAAGAAGGGCACATGCAGATGATACAAGAAGAAGTGACCCAGGACCAAGAAGATCTGGGAGGATGCGTAATTCAGTGCAACGATTGACATATGATAGTTACATGGCTCGCCATTGTGGCTACATGACAAAGGTAATACAAGATGCTGAACCTTCTTGTTTTGAAGATGCAATTGGTAATGCAGATTGGGAAAAAGCTATGGATGAGGAGATGGCTGCACTTTATGGAAATGATACATGGAAGCTGGTTCCATTGCCGCAAGGAAAGAAATCCATAGGCTGCAAATGGGTTTACAAGGTAAAGCATAATGCTGATGGTAGCATAAGCAGGTATAAAGCACCATTGGTAGCTAAAGGTTATGCACAGACACATGGCATTGATTATGAGGAAACATTCAGCCTTGTAGCTAAAATGTCTACTGTCAGAACACTTGTTGCATTAGCTACAGCAAAAGGATGGACTTTGCATCAGATGGATGTGAAGAATGCTTTTCTACATGGTGAGTTACAGGAAGAAGTATATATGGACTAGCCACAAGGATATGAAGATTCAAAGCATCCAGAATATGTTTGCAAGTTGCAAATGGCTTTGTATGGGCTGAAGCAGGCTCCGCGTGCATGGCATGCAAGGATTGCTGATTGCTTAACCAGCATTGGGTTTTCTATGTGTGATGCAGATCACTCACTATATGCAAGGAAGGCTGATGATGGCATCACTATTGTGTCTATTTATGTTGATGATCTGATTGTAGGTGGTGATAATGAAGAAAGCATCAAAGAGGTAAAGAAACTTCTTATGCAGGAATTTGAAATGAAAGATCTTGGTGTGCTAAATGTTTAGTCATTTAGATAGCCTTCATCATCAAACGAAGAGTAGAAGCAAGACTCTGATATGAATTGGAAAGACCATTCAGAACAATTTGCACAAGTGAACTATCAAGCAATACTTCATCAATAGAAATCAATTGTTTGTTCAAATATTTGATCTTTGTTAGAAAATTGTCCATGGAATCTCCTTCATTCATTTTCTCACTCTCCAAATTCTTTTAGAGGTGAGCAGCACGAACCTCATTCCTTGCCTGGTATAAACTAGTAAGTGTATCCCAAGCATTCTTAGTTGTTCTGCAAGCGCAAATGTGAGGAATAATAGCACATTTGACAAACAAGGCTATCAATGCATGTGTTGAGCATCTCTACCATCCCAATCAATTTTCTCTATAGTAGGTGTAGCAAAAACCACAGCACGAATAGAAACATGAAGAATATCATCATCTTCAACAACATTTGTGTCACCTTCAACAATGTTTGCAAGTGTTGTAGGATTCTTGTGCAAAAAGGAACTTGAGTGTTTGTAGGAGAAGGGAGAAAGATAAGAAGAAAGATAGAGACTCCGGAAGCTTCTGTAGAGTGATTATAAGGAGAAAAGTACAATAATGATGTATAGTACAATCCAAACTCTCTCTGAGCAAAATCCCAAAGAGTTCACAATCAAAAGAATTACAAAATACCCAAGGTTCTTGTTGCCGCCAAGCTTCTGTGCACCACACCTCCACCTTCTCCGAGAGCTTGCACTTGTGCACACCTTGCCCTCAAGCTTCCGATAGGGGGAGGGATGGACACCTTCTATCGATGCACACACAGCTTCAATGGGACCTTATGACCTTTGATTGCATGGCTTAGTACTTCTTTGCACACTTCTAGGTCACTCTTTGTGCACACTTTGCACTTCACTTCTCTGCGTCGCACACTCACTATATGTCTCTTACTCTTCTCTCTCCTAGTGTAGACTATGCTCACCTTGCTTACTCTAACCAAGAATAATGCCTTGCCTTGAGTTGAGTGTCGGTTCACGTACGCTCCTAATTGGTAGCATATCTTGGTGCTCACTTTTATGTCGCAAGATTGTCTCCAATTGTGCATAACCAACGAATCCCTATTTTGTCTTGTAGTGACTTTAGAACAATAACAAAATTTTAAGTGGGGGCCCTTACGTTCACCTTTGCGTATGCTTCCTCTTCACATGACTTCACATTTTTCCCTTCAATTCTTCAAATGTATACCTAAGGGAGGGTTCACTTGAACCTTCCAAACACTTCGAAAACACTTTTGAACCATAGAGAAATTACAGAAAGACGATTTGCACTTCGCCACTTTCTGCAAAACATAACCGTTGTGAACAACTGATTGTGCTTGTAGCTTTGAACTCATTTTTTGACTTAGTTTTTCCAAAATCCCAACTTTCTCTAACTTTTGGTCAAAACCCACATGTTTTGAGCACCTTTATCACGTGTTTTTCATTACATACATGGTCCACATGGTCTATTCTCACCTTATTTTACCATATGTTTCACATTTTTCCACATGCACCCTCTGTAGCTTTACTATTTTCTCATTTTGACCCTCTCCAGTGCCCACAACCCTACTCTCTGCCCTCCCTTTAGCCTTCTAACCAGCCCCATCCTTACCCCTCCATACCCGAACAATCTCAGCCCCCTTAGCTCTCCCTTCCCTCTCCCTCCTACCCTCCATTCTCCATCATCAACCCTTCGATGCACAATTCCAACTTTTGGTTCTTCTTTGGTGCCTGTTCTTTAATTTTCCTGGTGGACTTGGTAGCTGCTCAAATGCCTTTTGATTATTATGTAGAATAGGAAGCATGGTGACATTTCTCCTCATCATTTTGGCTGTTAGCTCTCCCGGATGGAGAGCCCATTAGGTGTTGGGCAACTGTTGAGCCCATAAAAGTAACATTGGTCAAATTCAACATCCATTCTGATCGGGGGGGGAATATATGTCTTCTGACTTTAATGCATTTTTGGCTTAACATGGGATAAAACATCAATGTACAGTGCCATATACACCTTAACAGAATGGAGTTGCTGAATGGAAGAGCATATCACTCATGGAGATGGCGAGGTGTATGGTCAAGTGTCAACCTTTACCACATAGTTTTTGGATTGAGGTTATCATGTGTGCAACATATGTACTTAACAGATGTCCCACAAAAGCACTACAATCTATCAGTGCATATGAGGCTTGGCATGGTTGCAAGCGAGTTGTTTCTCATCTACGTGTTTTTTTTGTGTAGCATATGCATTAGTGCATGAACAACATGACACGAAATTGGATAATGAAGCTATAAAATGTATTTTTGTTGGGTAGAGTTCTCAAATCAAAGTCTATCCTGTGTATCATCCACAAACTAAATGCATTTTTGTTAGCCATGATGTTGTTTTTGTGGAAGATGCTATTAAGCCTTTACTTTCATGTACGAAAGAGACATTTTTTAGCTCCAAAGACATGTATGACACTTTATTGCCTCTTTTTATAGGTGGATAGTCTAGTGCTGGTCCTAATGAGGCAACTTCTTAGCCTTTACAGGTCTTATGTGATGATGCAGATCATTCTATTTCAGATGCAAATTTAGATGATGCACTTGTTGATGAGAGAGTTGATATTGATGAGGCAAAAACTATGCCAAAATGGTTGGTGTAGACTTTGCGTGATAGTAAACTAGATGCACCTCTATCATATCATACTTATTTAGGCTCTCATAGTGCATCTTTTGCATCATAGTTCTATGCTATGGTTGCCTCTAGTCTCTACGATGAGACTGAGCCTATTTTGTTTCATGAAGCACAAAATTCTGAACATTGGATGGCTGTAATGCAATCTGAATATGATGCTATCATGAAAAATGCTACCTGGTCTTTAAGTGACTTGCCTCGTGGAAAGAAGGTGATTGGCACTAAGTGGGTATACAAGATGAAGCATAAATGTGATGAAACAATTGATAGGTATAAGGCTAGGCTTCTTGCAAAGGGTTATGCATAGGAAAGAGGCATTGATTTTGATGAAACATTTGCACCTACATGTTGAATGACTACTATTCATAGAATCTGTGCACTTGCAGCTCATCATGGTTGGAATGTACATCAGTTGAACATTAAAACACCATTTCTAAATGGTGACTTGCAGAAAGAAGTGTATGTTTTTAAGCCCCATGGCTTTGTGCACAAAGGGCATGAAAACCAGATGTGCAAGTTAAAGAAGGAATTATATGGTTTAAAGCAAGCACCATGTGCTTGGTATGAAAAGATACATGCCTATCTGATTGTACGTGGTTTTGAGAATAGTCCAACTGACAGCACCTTATATGTTAAGCATGCTAATCATCTACTTTTGATCATTGTTGTGTATGTTGATGACATGCTGCTCATTGGTACTTATGAGAAGAATATTACTAATTTTAATGTTGATTTACATGCCTCGTTTGAGATGTTTAATTTGGGGTGTTTGCATCATTATTTGGGCATTAATTTTATGCACGTTGATGGTGGAATGGCTTTGTGTCAAACAAGATATATTGACACATTATTGTAGTGTTTGGGCCTTGAAGACTGTAAACCTATTGCCACTCCTATAGAGACAAGTTTATGATTAAGTCTTTATGATGCTAGAGATGCATTGATGATGTTCTCTATCAGCAGCGTGTTGGATGCTTGATTTACTTATGCATTACTCGGCCAGATATTCAGTTTTTTGTCTCATAGATGAGTAGGTTCATGCATTGCCCAAGTGTCAAGCATTGGCAAGCGCCTAAGGGTAACTTTTGCTACTTGAGTGGTGCCCAGCTACTTGGGTTGTTTTATCACAAGGGGGGATCCTACTGCCAAATTTGCATGCTTTTTTTTACTCTACCTAGGCTAGTTGCTAGGACACTCTTGTGTCCACTAGTGGTTTTTGCTTCATGCTTGGTAGATCATGCATATCTTGGCTGAGCAAGAAGCAGTCTACTATGGCTACTTTCAGTCGTGAGGTTGAGTATAGGGTGGCTCATATGCCTTATGGCTGATTTGGGTGTTGGTCAGTCTCCTACCACCACCATCTTCACTGACAGTCAGAGCGCATTGGCAGTTGCGAGGAACCCTGTGTTTGATGCTCGCACTAAGCACATTGAGGTGCTATATCATTATGTCAGGGAGAGGTTCTCTGCTGGAGAGATCAGCTTGGCATATGTGCCCATGCAGGAGAAAATTGTAGACCTTTTCACGAATGCTCTACCTAGGGAGAAGTTTAAAGCTTTCTGCAAAGCTTTGGGCTTACTCCCTTATGTGGATTGATTACAAATAGCTTGGCACTTCTGTATACATGAGTGCTAGCTCCCTGTTCATCGCATCACTGCTAGGGGGGATTTGTTGATATATTTAGGTAGCAATGTGTGTGAACACACTAGGACTTCCGGGGCACTTTTCTCCCTGCTTAGGAGGTTTTTTTCCCTTAGCCTATATATACGCCTAGTGATGTAAATCAACAAGTCAATCGATAGAGGTTAGGAAAAGCACAAGGAAGAAGAAGAATCTTAGAGCAAAACACATAATACTAATGTATTACCACTAAAATTTACAAAGATAAGTAACCCATTAGGGCAATAGACATATATACAGGCCGAGGAAAATACCTCTTAAAGAGGGAAAAAAGTGCACCGAAAGTCCTAGTGTGTTAACACACATCACTTCCTAAATATATCAACAAACAGAACCTGAAGGCCCACTAAGGTAGAACTAGAGAAAAGAGAGTCTACAAAGTCATAATTTTAAATTACTCAGAAATCACCACATAAATTGAACTATCCAAAAACCTACACATAGGAGCATTGGGTAAAATTGAAGCCCATCTGGGCGTCCATGACTTCTTGAAGCGGCCTATGACGCTCAAAAATTATCCATGGACTTCAAACTCAAGCTCGTGTACAATCTTTCAACGTCATAGGATGCTTAATCATATTATTGGGGAGTCAAAAAGGACTTATAGTCCTATAGCCTATAGGATATAAGCTATAATATAATAGTTATATATATTATAGGCTATAGAACTATACTATATAGTCTTCGATCGGGCTGAATATTGATTACTAAATGTTGAAAGTAGAATGTTTATTCTAATTTTTGTAGCCCGTTAGCAGCTGCGTTCGTAGCTTCAATCCGAGTTGGACGGGCTTTTCGCTGAAGTTCGTGGTTGAGTTTTGAGTTCATAGCTGGTGGCTGAGTTCGTAGCTTCAACATGAGTTGGATGAGATGCTCACTTTGCATTTCGAATTAATTGGATTCAAATTTCAAGTCAAGCGCTAATCGAGGTAGGCAGCTAAGCTCAACTTTCAAGGTTTCAATCGTATATGCATATACATTGAGTACCACACTTGTGAGTTGTACGTCGTCCACATCACATTTCTACCACATAATTCAGAAGATGATTATTCTCATTGTGGGATTTACCACATAATTAAGAAGATGATTATTCTCATTGTGGGATTTGGGGGGTCTCATGGGCACTACTCCCATTCACTTGTAACTTTTTTTTCTTTATTTTAATTAAAATCCGAAAGACTAAGTTAAGGCCGAACTTCCTTTTATTCTAAAAAAAAGAATACAGTACCAACTCTCAATGCCTCTTTTAAATAGCTTAAGATTAGTTGTAAGATTATTAAGTTGGAGGGGGCAAAACAAACTGAGGTGTTCTAGCAGTTAGAGAGGGAGGGGATTGAGTTTTGACTCCGCCTATGAAAATGAACTAGGAATTCCGAAGTTGTTTCAAGCGCGAGAACATTTAACATTTTTTGGGTAGGTCTTAATCTTCATTCACTACCAACGACTTATGATTGATAATAACGAGGCTCCATTTTGGCTCAATTTCTACCATTTTCGTTTGAATTTAGACTTGACATAATGATTTAGCTCCGTACTCAATAATCAATCTTCAAAAGCTACAAAAATTGGTTAGTATCCATTCGCCTACAAATGAAGATATCAAAATCATGTCAAATATATTTCTAATCCATAGAAATTGTACAATAGAACTATGCCATATTCATTTCATAGTGTGAATAGGTAAAGAATGTCATATAAAATCATTCGTGGGTTGTGAAAGACACACACACGTATATATATGTGCATGAAAATAAATGGGAACTTGTAAGCGTTGGTCTATTTGGCCGGGAGGAATGAACCAATGGCTATATTAAAGGAATGGATCATTATTTGTCTTGTTAAGACTCTCAAAATCTGTAGTCGGTTTTTTTTTTTTTTGTTCATTCTTATGAGTTTATTCTTATCATAAAAGGCTAGAGATTTGTTGAGTACTTATTAGTATGCAAGGAAAATCTTGAAACACTTTAATGTTATGCTAACTATCCAACGAAATGTGCTCTTGCATACTACATTTATTAAATATCAAGTATACCTAATTAAGAATATTACTAACACACAATGTATTTTTATAGAATGAATGGTCTGCTTTGGTTCTGTTATAGATACTATCGTTGGATAAATGTTTGATCAAACTATCCTAATTAGGATTTTTGTTCTTGATATTGTCTGTCAATTATCATTGAAGTAGCTTGTTTTCATGATGATCCATCATGAAATATAAAACTACATCATGTTGTTCCTATGATGTTCCATCATGAAATGTGAAAGTAAAGTCTATAAGCGCTGATCTAATCCTCAGATGGGCATTATAACTCTGGACATGTCTCTAGGTTAATAATTGCTCGATGTTATAAATTGAATAGAAATGGTTTAGCACATAATCTTAGTTCTATGACTCCTCTTCGCATGTATATCTCTTGGTTTGTAGTTTATTTTTAGGCCCTCATAAATGAAGGAAATAGAATAGAAAAATTACTATATAAGTATCTCTTGACAGATCTTTGTTTTCATGATTGTATTTTGCTCCCTTTCATTATCCCAATGTCCTTATTTTAGTTATTTGCTTGGATCATCAAAGCCATTTATCAGGAGGACTTAGAAGAATTAACATTTTGAAAACTATATGCAATCATGATAACTAAAAAATTCTCCAATGTTGACCGAATAATATTGTTGCATATTACTCGACATCTTCTTTGGTAACGATATCCTACAAAAATACATATGTTATAGTTCATGCTTAACGAATTGTACCATGTAAAACTGGCATAAGAAATATATTTCTGTGTGCAATCCACATATCAAAACACAGAGTATGATTAAACATATTTGTTGATATGATTTAATCCAAAACTGATAAGAGCTCATATCATGGCTATGACAACATAACTATATTCCTTTAAACTATGAAAGAAAAGAATAAATACATGCAAAACATGTAACATATTTTGTTTATATAAAGGTTACTTTGACGTTATGATCGTCATATTTCTACTCTTAAGATAATAGAAAGTGAAATAGTGCAATGAAGGGCATAGTACCTATAGGATGCTATAAAATTCCAGAACTCTAGGCAATTACCTAGTCATGTTTAGAATTCATCAAACATATACAACATGATATTTGTAGGCTCTCTAATAGAGATTTATGATATTTCAAGCTTGCTTAAAGGCTTCTACTCATTTTTTTAGCTTTTTTTCCTAATTTTATTTGTCTTTTAATATTAAACATATGTTATAATAATTTTTTTTTCGAACAGATGAAACAGAGGACTCTTTTTGATGTGTTTGGAAAAGGAAGAGAACCTCCAACCAAAAGAGGAAGAGATTCATATGCTAGGGATGTAATGGAGGAATTATTTGGTTCTATGAGCGAGAATAGTAGGGACTTTGAAGAGGATGGAGTCAAGAGTGAGTTAGATGATATGCAACAATTTGGTATACCAATAGAAGGAAATCCTTCTTTGGATGATTTAGGTAATTCAAGTAAATTGAAATTACGTAAGTTTAGACAAGAGTGGATTCATAGGTTTGAGTTCTTCAAGCTGAGTGTAAATGATAATCTAGAGTTGAAGAAATGTATGTGGTGTGAAAAATATAAGAGAAAAGGTACATGGATGTAGGAAATAGATGTAAAACCATCATATTTTATTGTAGAGTAAGACCTAAAATATGCAAAACATTAAAAATTCTATGATCTTGCTTTACTTTAGAAGTTTTGAATATGCCAAAATGAGATGATTACTCTTCTTATACTAACATGATGGCTGGAAAAACTGTACATTTGTTATTTCAAAGTATAATTTATAGACTTTACAAATTCAAGAAGTGAAGAGAAGTCCATTCTTTTCTTTGATGATTGACGAGTCAACTGGTAGAGGTTTGGAAAAGCACATGGTAATATACATTTCATTTTTGTCAAATGGTGGCCTTGGTGCATGTAAAATAGATTTTTTTAAGTTAGTAATCATAGAAGATGGTTTTGCACAAATGAAGTATGATATGATTCTAAAAGTGATTTTTGAATTTGATCTTGATATGCATTGCATGGTAGGCATTGCTAGTTCTATGTTATGATGTAACAAAGGCTTAGTGAGTAAATTAAAAAGATTAGTCCCACATATTATTATTACACATTGCATTGCACATAAGGAGTCTTTAGCTATATTAGATGCATGCAAGATTTTTCCTTGTTTCACATATATAGATAAAATTGGTAATAGAATGTATGCATGGATAAATGCCTCTTTTGTAAGACATAGGAAATTCAAGAAACTTTTGCAAGAAATGAACTTACTAAGTCTGGAAGTTTTATAGATTCATGACATAAGATGGTTGTCAAGAGATAAGGTTATGGAGTGGCTTGTGATTTTAATGCCAACCATTTTGACATTTTGGAAGAATGAAGCTCCTTCATGGTATGATAAGTTGTGCATACATAAGTTTTTATTTCTTATTCATTTTATGGCTGATATTTTGAATGATTTAAATATTTTAAACTATCATTTTCAAGAAGAAAGTATTGACATTTGTTCTGTTAGTGCATATGTGAATGTTGCATTGACTTCTCTTCAACATAAATTTCTTGATGATATTTTTGCTCAAGATACATTGTTTTTAAGTAAATTCATGTTTGAAACAAAAAATGGTTTTTTCTTATATAAATGAAGATGGACAAGAACATAGACATATTATCATATGTTCATATTCCAGGAAAGGATAAATCTGGTCTTCATTAGACTTTCGAGTAAGTGATGTAGGAATTTGTAAAGAGTTAGCAAAAAAAAAATCAAAATTTGATTACTTGTATCAATGATAGATTTCTAGATATTTATTTTTTCAATGCAACTAAATTTTTTGCTCCTATGTTTTATCCAAAAGAACCCAAAAGATCCAAATCTTCACATGTAAGAGAAGAGAAAATAAAATAATGGTTGGAAAGATTGCTTAATAGATTAGGAGATTCCATTGTCAAGGTAGAAGATTGTAGAAAAGAAGTTTTATCTTTTACAGATACTTTGTATTATGCATGTGAAGGATTCGGTATGAAAAATGCTTGGAAAATCTGTTCTACCCATAATAATTGGCATCATGCTTATTTGAATATGTTAAAATTATGGCAAATCATTCTTGTAATACCTTTGTCTTCAGTTGCATGTGAAAGAGGATTCTCAAAACAAAACATCATTAAAACTTCTATGCAACATTATTTGACTTGAAATGCTAATGTGGATATCAATACTTGTTCCAAAAACTAATGAAATAGATTGGTTAGAAGTGTACAAAATTTACTAGATGCAAAAGTATAGAAAATCGTTCGATTTATAGTGTTATTTTTCTCTCAACTTATCTGTTAGCTATGATACATGACAGTGCATTCCTTTTAAGTAACGACTCAACCAGCACTTAGAGGTACACATTAGACCTATCTTTTATAATTTTTCATGTTCTTATTTTCACATAAAATACTAACAATTTTTTTGGGGGAGAAAAGAATACATATTCACTTCTTGGATGAATGTGTATTATTTTCTCCCCCCCCCCCCCCTCCCCCCTTGTTGGCAGTAGCCTTGGTACACCAGGACTTACAAGACGTGAAAGTCAAAGAAGGGAGTCAGAGCGAAGGGACAGCACAAGCAAACAGGGCAGTCAAAGAAGATCTGGCAAGTAGGCCAATATTTTTTCAAGACATTAATGCAAATCAAGAGATGGACATGCAGGGAGGAAGAGCAAGTAGGGAGCTCGAAGATATGTATGGCAGATCACGAGAAGAAATCCCTACAACAATAGTGATTTTTATCACTAACAATCATTTGTAAATATCATTTCACATTTTTGTAGCTCCATTTTGTGCAAGCCAAGGAGTCCTTGAGCTTGAGGAGCCTTAGAAGTAGTTGCGTACCAATTTTCGTATTTTTTAGATCTCGTTTGAGCCCCCAAATAAGCCTTGGAACCTAATTTTTAACTAGGCCGGACACTAGGTCTGGACAGGGCCAAAAGCTAGTCAAAAACTATAATCACTAACAATCATTTGTAAATATCATTTCACATTTTTGTAGCTCCATTTTGTGCAAGCCAAGGAGTCCTTGAGCTTGAGGAGCCTTAGAAGTAGTTGCGTACCAATTTTCGTATTTTTTAGATCTCGTTTGAGCCCCCAAATAAGCCTTGGAACCTAATTTTTAACTAGGCCGGACACTAGGTCTGGACAGGGCCAAAAGCTAGTCAAAAACTATAAAAAGAGCTAGAGAGCTCATTTTTGAGGCTAGATTGTAATTGAAACGAACTTGTAAGAGCATTTTGAAAGTAATCTAAAAGCTCCATTGATTCTCACTCTTTGTCTTACCGTGTGTGCGCGTGTGTGTGTATGTGTGTGCATGCTAGTGTGCTTCTCACTCACGCACTTGTGCTGCCACTTGCTCGAGGTCTTCATACCATCCTCACGTCTTCCCGGATTGACATTAAAGGAGGTGCTACTCATCATAGAGCTACACCAAATTTTGGCGCCGTTGCCGGGGATCGAGCTTTGAGGACGAGCGTGTGATGGTAAGACGTAGAGTTGACGCGTTGGAGTTGTAGGTATTTTCTTCACGCTCATCGATTTTCTTTTACTTTCTTCACTATCATCATCATCATCACCATCTCCCACGTCCATCTCCATCATCGCGAAAATTTCAGTTTTTTGACTATATCCCCATCTCCACCTCATTTCCCTCATTTCACTTGTGAGAGAGAGCGAGAGAGCGAATTTGCATGTTTTGTGAGCATTCTGCAGGTACAGGCCGCATCATCATCCCCAGCACCCTGCGCAGGTACGGAAATCTGAGTAACTGTCTGTGTGTCGCCGAGCTCTGTCAATCGCGACCGACTGAAAACTTGCTCTAATTGCTAAACAAAGTGCATATCCATGACCTACAAGCCAAGAGCTTCCCAAAAATGTGTTTAGTTTTTTGAAATTCCACAGATTTCTGTCAATCGCGATCGCTCTGTCAATCGCGATCGACAAACCACGACGGACAGATCTGTCAATCGCGATCGACACGTCAATCGCGACCGACAGCCCACGACGGCTCTGTCAATCGCGACCGACAGAGTCAACGACCGATTGACCACGACCGACTGACCATACGCGTGACACGTGTCAATCGCGATCGAGTCATCAATCGCGATCGACTCATCAATCGCGACCGACACAGTCAACGACTGTTTGACCACGACGGACAGACCACGACGGCTCTGTCAATCGCGACCGACACGGTCAACGACTGTTTGACCACGATCGACAGACCCTCGCGACCAACCTGTCAATCGCGATCGACTCATCAATCGCGACCGACAGAGTCAACGACGCTTTGACCACGATTGATTGACTTTTCGGCCACGTGTCAATCGCGACTGACCAGTCAATCGCGACTGACAGCCACGACGGACCTGTCAATCGCGATCGACACGTCGATCGCGACTGACCTGTCAATCGCGACCGACAGACTTTGCGAACGCGTTAGAAGGGCAAATTAGGTCAAATTTTCAAGGCAAAATTATTGGTCTAAATTTTGATTAAGTGTGGTACAAACACTAGGGTGTAGTATTGCATCGCGAGGCCGTGCCACAAGCTACTCGAGTATTCCTGTTTGACTGTTAGCTTGTATTGAATTCTGATTTAACTCCCTAAACCCTGAACAGTCCTAACTTTTTCATACGAAATCCAATTTTTGAGCTTTTGGGCTTGTTGGAAAGCTCGGGGCATATACTACACGCCCTCAACTGTTTTTTATAAAGATAATGCGTTGATTTTCAGAGAGGGTATTTTGAAGTTGACCATACCCAGGGGGATCAAAGTCAGGGGTCTTTAGAATTAGTTTCCTAAAAGTCAGAATGCACATGTGTGTTTATGTTACATGAATGAAAGTGGTTGGTTTTGTCCTTTGAATATAAGCATTGAGCTAACCGTGGGACTTTTATAGGTCCATTGAGAGCAACTTGGGGCATACAAAGCAAGATTTCTTTGCAAGCTTGAGAACCGGGTTCTTGAGCACCATAAAGCAAGGGATCAACAAGTAAGGTTGGATTATTCTCAACTCCCTCTGTCATTTCCTAGCTCAAGCTAAGAACGAGTAGAGATAGGAGTAAGCCAGGGCGACGATAGGCAGTTATCAAGTTGAAGACTACCTAAAAACTCAAGTTCAAGTTAAAAACATAATCTCTGTACTATCGATAACCTAAAGGAAAAGAACCTAACGTGGAACGATCAACCTAAAGTACGAAGAACATTCAAGTGTTCCTGACGACGTGATATCAGACAAGACCATAAACACCATAATTAACTAAAAAGAATCAAGTGACTGGTACCAATTGATTGGCAACGAGGTTGTACTCTGGAAAAAATTGGGCTAATCAGTTAGGCATATGAACCTTAGATCAGGACGACACCTAGCAAGAGAGAGACAAAGCCTTAGGTCTTCAGAGGCTAGTGTCAATCACACTGCAAGGTCTTGGGCCCAACAGTTGAGCCACCACTCATACTACCCTAGCTCTGAGACCAGTGAGTCAGAAATGTCTCAAGGCATGGACAGACATACGGGAAGTTCGGGAGTGCCTTATTTGTACAGGGTAGAAGGCCCTTACAAAACACAGCTGGAATATCTTAGGACCAACCGACTAGGTGCTAGCATCTATGAGGACGGCCTAGGAAGATCTGTGGTCCAGATTAAAAACCCTGACCAATCCATAGGACTAGAACACCCAGCTGTCAAGTTTGAAAATGGTGCATACCTGGACAAAGAAGGAACTATATATGTTGTCACTAGTCACCCTGATAGGACAGATGACTTCGGGAATGTAATCTCAGAAGCGGACTTAGGTGACCTAGAACAAGGGAACATGGGTGCGGAACCTAGAACCCCTCGAGGTAAATCAGTTCTAACTAGGATTATCACACCTGAATGGGTCCCCCAAGACAACAAGAGCATAGAGTTGCTCCTCAATCGAGAAACTGATGAAGCCTTTTGGAGGTATAAGTCTAATCAGCCAACAGACATAGGAAATATCATGATCTATGAGTTTAAGGATCCAGATAGCCCAGGCAGAGTGACCTACTTAGATCATGCTTCAGAACGGATCTTCGTGGTGACAGAAAATGATAGGCATGCTTACACTTGGAAGGGTGAATTTATTTTCCCCCAACCAAGATCAAATGTATCCTATGGTCACCCTGGGGCTGGAACTTCCCAAGCTCATGGTACGCAAAGAGACAGAAGTAGAGATAGACCAGAAGTAAGTTTTGCCAACCCAGTGGGCAGAGAAAGAACGAGAACAGAGACGAATAGGGTAGAACCTGAAATGCATAGAGCCCACAGGAACCAAAGAAATGTAGATGGATTCCCTCTGCCGAGGCCTAGAGAGCACACAAGAACTTTGAGACCCACCCAGCTAGTTAAGTCCATGAAGAATTACTTTGACGGCACAGGAGATCCCTATGATCATGTGGCAGAGTTCAAGCAAGTCTTGAGAGCTGAACAAGTGGAAGATCTGTTCACGCAGTACAATGCCTTCGGTCTAACCCTTAGGAACACGGCACTTACATGGTTTCAGCCATTAGATGAGCGTCAGTTCAGGAGCATAGACCAACTCCTAGAGGCATTCATTGTAGAGTTCTCTAAGAGCGGCATAAGACACAATACCTCCTCATTGATCCACAGCTTCAAACAGACCCCCCAAGAGACTGTCAGATTGGCCGGAAGACGATTTAGACAATATCTGGAAAGGTGCCCTATTTCGGAGTTACCCACATCTGCTAAACAAGTAGCCTTATTCCTTGATGGATTGCTGAGTACGAAATTGAGATCCTATGTGTATCTGAAGGACCCTAGGACTATAGAAGAGTGTGTACGCATGTGCATTGACATTGAAGATAACCTAGGGGAAGAACTAGAGCTTTCCAAAATCTACAAAGATTCAGAAAGTGCATCTAGTCACTCTTCCACGCAGTCCACATCAATTGAGGAACTTGCCGAAAAGGTAGCTCAGAAATTAGGTGTATCGAGCAAACAAATCCCAAGGTTTGCCCCTGTGAAAAGATGCTATACATGCGGCGGTGACCATATGGCGAATGTCTGCCCTATTATGGCTCAACCCCAAGTAAACCCTAGTAGCCAGTACTGCACCATAGAACGGAGATACACCAATCACACCGCACAAGATTGCCCATACAACAAGCAGGCAGTTAGGCAACCCTATCCGTAGCCCTACCAACAAGGCCGATACCAGAACCAAAATCCACCACCACAATATGCTAGACCCCAACAAACCTACCAACCACAATATCAGGCCCAACAGAGACCCCAACCGGTACTAGCTCAACAGCCCCCAAACCCCGCTAACGTGATTCCAGTAAAGTATGCTGTTGCAGAAGAAAACCTGAATAGGGCCATAGTACCAGTAACCCCATTGATCTCGGAAAGTGACCCAAGTGACCATAGCTTTGATTCTACACATGTCGATAGTCCCCAGGCTTACTACATGCAGTCTCCAGAACATGGTGAGTCTTACTATAGTGAAGAACCAAGTGAACCTAGTTGGGAGTCAGATTACACGAACGTCATGTATGCAAACCCCAACCCCAGGCCTCAACCTAGGCAAGTAAGACCTCCATTCCCAAGAGGACCGTGCTACAGATGCCAAGGAGATCATCTCGTTCGTGATTGTCCCTTGCCCCCACCTACACAACCCCAGTCAGTGACTATCCAAGGTTTTTGCCAAGATTGTGGAAAGGAGCATCTTTTACGAGATTGCCCAAAGAACCCCAATAATATGCCAAAAATCACTCCGATCAATGTGATTGGTTTGGTTGTAGATTCCTCAGGAAGTGTCACTTCCACTGCACCAGTGCAGGTAGTCACTAGAGCTCAGGCATTGCAGCAAAACCAAGAGACAAACCAGGATAAGAACTCAGAGGCTAGTGAAACCGAGAGCATAACTAAGAAAAGGACTAGAGCATGGAAAGATAGTCGGGAAAGAATGAAAAGACAATGGGCTAAAAAGATGAGTGAACTTGAGGAAAGCATAAGAGAAACCAAAGCTAGGATAACTGAAATCACCTCTCAAATCCCCTCTCACAATACCCCGCCGCCACCCCTACCATCTCCATCTGACCCACCACCTTCCCCACCACGTCATACGATTCCACCACCTCCTAGGGTAGGATCAGTGTTAGCTGATCCCACTCCTGAAGACATAGACATGATGCTTAAAGCATATCAGGCCAGAATCCAAGAAGGGCCAAACGTCACGGATCATGACAAGTGCTATCCTAGAGCTTATCTAGAGATAGAAAGAACCAAACTGTGCGCGAAAATGGTCGCATTGGCTCAGACTATGTTTGAAGCCAGTCGCCTTTTCAATTACTCGGGCTCAGCCAAGACGCAATTACACTTGGATGGATTCCTAGAAAAGTTAGAGAGGATAATTGCAAGATCTGACAAGGAAGAAAAAAATCAGGAGAAAGAAAAAGCAAGCAAAAACCTGAGCCATTCCCCATCGGAAGTTTATGCAGCCAATTCCATTAAACCAGACAGTTTCCCCTCCTTAGAAATAATAGAGAGGCTAATTGCACAGTCAGAAAAGGAACCTACCCCTCAAAGAAAGGAAAGGGCAAGAGAACGGATAAGCCAGCCTCTTCAGGAAGCCCATGTGTCTCTCCAAGAAGCTTATCTTCCCCCCCAAAAGGCAGATGAGCCTCCCTCGAAAGCTCAAGCACCTCCACAGGTTGCCTACATTCCTTCTCAGGGAGTGTATGAGCCTGTTCGGAAAAGTAATAGAATAAGTAATCCTCCCCAAGAAGCTTGTGCTCCAGTCATTTGCGAGAACGAGGAGAGAGTCAACAATAGAATCAGCCCTCCTTCACAGGTTGCTTATGCGCCCAATTCTACGGAGCCAGACACTTCTTCTTCTATGAATCGGTTTGCACCAGACTTCCTACGAGAGATTCAAGAAGACAAATGGGAAAACGAAAGCGAGGTCGCCCCTCCTTTTGAACTTGTGGACGATGCACACGACCAATTCCCACAAGACATCCCATCTATTTACGGGGAACATGAGAGTATTCAATCTCTCGAGAGATTGGACTTTGAGTCTAATTCCATACAAGAGCTACCCCACTTCACAGGCCCATGGGAAGCAAAGTCCACATGTATGAGAGCGCCCACAGTCATGGTAAGGAACGACGACTCAGTCATACCTAGGAACACAGAGGTAGTGAAGAACACTAATGTGCAGTGTAATCTTAAGTTAGAAGAGCTACTCAAGGTTAGACCTGAATTATGGAAACATGTAGCCAAACAAGTACCAGAAATAGCAAAACCTCGTTCCCGGGCAGGATCCCACAGGACAGTACCGGAAATTCCCTTGGATAAGATAGGAGATATGTGTGAAGGTGAAGAAGGGAACACCTATCTTCCCATCACCTACCAGGACTACACCACGAAGGCAATTTTGGACTCAGGTGCAGGAGTTGCAATTGCCACAACCTCCTTATGGAAACGTTGGGGCAAGCCGGCACTCAGGCCGACGAGAATGAAATTGCAGATGGCCGATGGTCACATAGAGAGACCCCTAGGATTGCTAGAAGGAATAACTCTCACCACTTGTGGTGTCGAGTTTGAACATACCTTTGCCATATGTGACTTCAGCAAAAATCATGCCTATGAGATGATTTTAGGAAGACCATTCATGCGACAGTTGCAAGTGGTACAGGATTGGGGGACCAATTCTTTGTACCTGCAGCACTTAGGTGTTACAACCAAAGTCAATCTCAAGGATTATTCCCATAGAGATGTCCCTCCTATCCAATGGAATCCCATCCATAGAGCCAAAGATGATACAGAATCGGTGCATTCCATAGGGTCGGGATCCTCATGGATGCATGAAGATACTCACTTATGGATGTGCAAGGTAGCAGTAGAAGAAGAGAAGAGAGAGAAAGCCAGAGAGGTAGGTGCGAACGAAACCCATAGACCCATTCAAGACCCAGCCTATGCACCTGTAGTTTTTCCAGACGAGGAATTTGAACCCCATGGCTAGGCGGAAATTTTAGCAACAATGGACGTAGCCATCAATGAAGAACAATGGACACCTCACTGTGATGAGGATGGCTATGACATTTCAGTCTTCTCCATAGAGCCAATCATGGGAGAGGCAGTTTTAGAAGAATGCGAACCTAGCCCTGATGCATTTGAGGATGCAAGTGACTCCGATCTAGAGTCAATCATTATGGACCCACCATTTGCATCAGATGAAGAATACTTCCATGAAATAGAATTTCAACCCCAGAGGCATGGAGAGGTTACAAATGATGTAAGATTAGCAACGCATATGACCCCTAAGGAAGAAGGAAAGAAACGAAAGAAGAGAGAAGCCTTACCAGAAGAGGAAGAATCTTTGTTTGAGGTCCCAGAAAATTTTAAGAAGTATGAGATAGATGACAGGAGAGTCATGATAAGAATGCCTAAACGAGAGGCACAATCAGGAGAGGCCTATGATAACAAAGAAACCACCAAGAAAATAGTAGTGGCCATAGAAGAAGGAGAGGAGAGATGCACGCATATAGGCCATGACCTAACAGAAGAAGAAGAGTACGAATTGATAGCCTTGCTAAGAGAATACAGAGATGTATTCGCTTGGAGTTACAAGGATTTGAAAGGTGTTGACCCTGACATATGCTCACACACCATCCCCATGACCTCAGATGCCAAACCCTCTAAGCAAAAGCCTTATACATATAACGATAACTATGCTGCTAAGATCAAGGAAGAGATAGATAGACTGGTCGAAGCTGGATTTATCTATGAAATTGAGCACACTGAATGGGTATCCCCCATTGTAGTGGTGCCCAAAAAGAATGGCAAACTGCGTGTGTGCATTAACTTGAAAAAGGTTAATGCCGCCACGATTCGAGATAACTATCCGCTTCCCATCACAGAACATCTCTTAGAAAGAGTGGCAGGCAAGGAAGTGTACAGCTTCCTTGATGGATTTTCGGGCTACAATCAAGTAGCCATAGCTCCAGAGGATCAGCATAAGACAGCCTTTGCCACAGAATGGGGCATTTTTGCTTTTAGAGTAATGCCATTTGGGCTTACCAATGCACCAGCCACCTTCCAGAGGCTGATGTGCCATGTGTTTAAGGAGTTCCTGAGGAAGAGTTTAGAAGTCTATGTTGATGATCTCTGTGCTCATTCCAATGTTAGACAAACCCATATTCCTGAACTCAAACAAATCTTTGACAAATGTAGAGAATATCAAGTCTGCCTGAACCCCGAAAAGTGTGTTTTTATGGTCAGGCAAGGCAAGATCCTAGGACATATAGTGTCAAAGAATGGCATATCTACTGACGAAGAAAAAGTGAGAGCCATAGCGGAGTTACCTAGGCCAAAGAATGTCAAGGAAGTACAAGCTTTCATGGGGCATTGCGGTTATTATCGACGATTTATACACATGTATGCTGTCATTGCAAAGCCCATGTACGGACTTCTGACAAACTTTGAATGGACGGATGAATGCGAAAATTCCTTCCAAGAGCTTAAACGAAGATTATGTTCAGCACCAATCTTGACCACACCAGATTGGAATAAGCCATTCCATGTTCATGTGGATGCATCCAATTATGCCATTGGATGTGTGCTTGCACAACCTACTGGTGAAGGTAATATGGATCTTCCAATTGCCTATGCCAGTAGACAATTGAATGCGGCTGAACGGAATTACACCACTACAGAGCGCGAAGGATTAGGCATGGTATATGCAGTTAAGAAATTTAGACACTATTTGCTTGCAAATAAGTTTAAATTTTTTACTGATCATCAGGCATTGTTATATCTTGTAAACAAGCCATGCAATACAGGAAGATTAGTGAGATGGTTTCTCTTGCTAATGGAATACGATTTTGAGGTTGTGGTAAGGAAAGGTAGGACTCATTTGAGAGCCGATCATCTCTCTAGGCTCACATCGGGAGAAGCCCCACAAGGAGTGTCAGATGACCTTCCTGATGCTTACTTGTTTAATTTGGAAGTGGTACCGCAGTGGGCCAAGCCAATAGTACCAGTATTGACCTACGGGCCTAACCATCCAGTGGTAAACACACGGAATAGAGAGGTTGTAAAAGCCCAAAAGTACCACATCATGGCAGGAAGCATGTACAAGCACACAGATCAAGGGATCTTGGCGTGTTGCGTAGAAGAGGATGAGTACGCTAAATGGTTGCAATTAGCACATGTAGGTGCGTTAGAGCAACACCATTCCAAACAACGAACGTTACAGACTCTAAAGAGATTCGGAGTGCATTGGCCAACTATGGAAGCGGATGTCCAAAAGTTGTGCAAGGAATGCCCAATCTGTTGCACTAAACCACCTGTGGAACATGCCACTCTCTATCAAGTATCCATTGTGCCAGATTGGAGTGAACCTCTCGTATCATTCCTGCAGACAAACACATTCCCCCCAGACATGACTCTAGCTAGGAAAAGGAGTTTAGAACAAGAAGCCCTGGATTATTCACTCATAGGTGATAATCTATATAAGCGCGGTAAAGATGGTTACCTGAGACTGTGTGTCCATGAAAGTGAGTATCTTAAGATCTTAGAAACTGCTCACCAAGGTGTAGCAGGAGGACACTTTGGACCAGATCGGGTAATCAAGGCAATACTATTTGCGGGCTTTTGGTGGCCTACACTTCACATGGATGCACATACCTATGTGAAACGGTGTGACGTCTGTCAGAGGACTCAGTATCCTATACGCAAAGATGAGATGCCACTGAAACCTATGATGGGTGGACGTGCATTCTCTAAGTGGGGAATAGACTTCGTAGGTCCTATTAATCCCCCAGCTAAGGGTTCTCATGCGGAATACATCATTGTGGCAACAGATTATCTCACCAAGTGGGTAGAGGTAAAAGCTACAACCAAGAACGATGCTCAAACAACTGCCAAATTCTTGTTTGAGAATGTATTCACGAGATATGGGCTACCTATAGAGCTTGTAAGCGATAGAGGCACTCATTTCTTGAACGAAGTGATTGAAAATCTGCTCCAAGAATTCTTGGTAATACACAAGAAGTCTGCCCCTTATCACCCTCAAGCTAATGGACAAGCTGAGAGCACTAATAAGATTTTATGCAATGTACTGACAAAATTGGTGAACACAAAATGCTCTGATTGGGACAAACAGCTGCACCATGCTGTTTGGGCATACCGAGTTGCCTACAAAACGGTACTCCAAGCCACCCCCTTTCAGATGGTATTCGGCCAAAACGCCGTGCTACCCTTGGACTTCCTCATTCCTACATTGAGAGTAGCACAAGAGTATGAATGGACAGGTCATGAACTCTCTTCTAGGATCTTTGACCTTGAACGATTAGGGGAAACAAGACTAAGAGCCGCTGCAGGAATATATGCCGCCAAGAAGAGACAGAAGGCATATTTCGATGCCCACGTGAAGGATAAAGGCTTGAAAGCAGGAGATCTAGTCCTAGTCTATACACTCAAACAACACGCGAGGAAGATAGAAAAGAGAGGCTACGGACCTATGATCATCAATAGGATCTCCACAAGCGGAGCGGTACAATTGGCCACATTAGAGGGTGATGTTCTCCCAAATTATATTAGCGGTTGCAGAGTCAAGTTGTATCAGGAACCCCTCACGGAGGAAATGCTTAGCCGACTCAACACTGCTAAGAAACGCAAAGAGGAAGAAAAGCGAGTGCGAGAAGAAGCTCAAGCAGAAGCTTTAGAACGCATTAGAAGGATGAAATTACGTAGGCAAGGTAGAGAGCAGCCTAGGACAAATGACTATGCAGATCAAGGATATCATATGGCAATGTGTGAAGTCGCAGGAACCAGCTCACCTAGGATAACTGATCGACGTCCTTTCGTAACCCTAGATATAGGACAAGGAAAAAGTGCAAGGACTGTAAGAGCCTTGATTGACTCAGGTGCAGCCACTAGTGCTGTTAGAATGTCTTACTGTCAAGAGTTACAGTTAACTGTCAATCCTGTGAAGGCATATCTTATAGGATTGGGAGGCGTGGAAACCCCTTGTATGGGCGAGGTGGAACTTCCCCTCTACATTCATGATGAAGCAATGACAGTTAAGGTACTAGTGTGTCAGGATGAGGATCTCACTGAACCTCTTGTCTTGGGTCAAGATTGGATTTATGACCAAGCAGTCAATTTAAACCTAAGAAGTGGACTTCTCCAGGTTTGGATCAATCATAGTCGAGTTACAGTAGAATTAGACAATGGAGCACTCAAGGAACTAGGAAAGGCACAGACTCCTGGTCCTTCCAGGGGTACACATGAAGATGACCATGTTGTTCTTGTCCAAAACTATGTGTTGCAGAGGAATGATATTCGCAAAAAAGGAGTCAGGAATGCAACGGAACTCCCTTCTTTTCCAAAGGCTAGAAGGAAGCAGCAACCCAAGGTAGATCACAGGCAGAAGAAGCAGAGTACTACCTATGTCCGAGAACAAAAGTACCGGCGCAGCAGAATGGCCCAGAAAATAAACCAGGTGTGGGTGCGGAAAGGCGAACAACCGGTTGCACTACCGTCAACTACAGGGGCAAAGCCTCTTATTAGTGACCAACAACGCAACGCTAATAAGAAGTCTTTCAGAAATTCTTCTGCTAAAGTAAAATCTATTTGGGTGCCCAAGAAGTCGATGAAGGCAAGCCCACAATCAAGACAAATTTGGGTGCCTAAGGCTTGCTTGATGGCACAAGTAGCTACGCTGAGGCCACAACTTAAACAGCATAACGCAGCGACGCATACTGCCAGATTTCACTCGTTCTCGACACTCATGTACACACCAAAACCCAAGAGCGTACATGTAATCAATTGTAAATGGGTCCCAAAAAGGCCTCATTTTCAAACCACGACACCGAGAAGGCTCTGTAGAGACTCTCCGAAACCGAAGGCAAAGCCCACTCACTGCATTTGGCAGCCTAGGGCCTGTAATAAACCCCCCGACCCCAATTTGTAAATCCATACCCACTTACTAACTGCAGTAGTCTCCTAGGACAACACAAGCACTAAATACACACACTGTCTTCATGCACTTACTAACCACTAACTCATCATCCACCTCATGTTAATGTTGTAACGGGGACAACAACGGATTTATTCTGTCCATTACGATGTTAACACTTGGTTCTATATTCTCACAAAACCAACCAGTGAACAGGGCCATGGCAGAAGCAGGTACTAGTTCTCAAGCCGGATCTGGTGCCCAGATTGTGGACATAGAAACACTTCTCCTTGAGCCACGACTCACCGCAAGACCGCAAGAGCTTCAAGCAGTGCATGTACTCCCCATTCAGGATCCTCCTCAAGGGCACACTTCTCAAGTAGGTAAGCATGCGCATTGGTTCAGTGATGTTGCTGGACCACTGGGCGATGGGACCTATTTCTGGGAAGCAGAATTGGAGTTCAATGGCAAATGGGGTCGATACCACTTTTTCGCACGCGAGTTTGAAAGCTATCAAAATGCCGAAGTCATGAGATCAGTTTGGGTCAAAGCAGGTGTGGAAAGTTATTTCAGGACTCACTTACCAAAGCCGGATTTTTTACGATGTTCTTATCTGATCAGTACCATCACGCCAAGCAGAGCCAAGGGCGGCGACAGCACCTTTGTGTTGCCATCACTGCTGCCGGGTAATGAGCTTAAAAGATTCAAGTTGACCCTCAATCTGGTAAGAGAAGCATTGGGTATGTATGGCATGCACATCCCAACAGAAAAGGAAACCATGGTTCCAGGTCGAATGAAGCACAAAGATCTTAATAAGCTGAAGGACATGGTTGCGATGACACCTACCATTGCGCTTCACCTGCGAACCATCATGCAACATTTTGCTTTTCCCGCCCAAGAACGCTTCACAATGCCCCCGAAAAAAATATGGTTCAGTTTATATCTAGCAGAAACCGAAAGCCTGCCCATCAATGTGCCACACTGGATCATAGATCAGATCCACCTAGCGCATCAAAGGTGGAACAAAAAACAGAAGAATGTGCTCCACGGGTGTTGTGCTTTGACCAGAATAATCTATAGATGCTTGGCTTATGACGTGCCTGTTCAGTGGGCACTCGTATGGTCCCGAGTCCAAGAATTCCAGAGAAGACTATCAGCAGCAGGTCCCCCATCAAAGAAGATGAGGGGGGGAGTCCAACTACCCTGTGCTCAACCAAGGGGAGCTACCGCTACACCAGAAATCACTCCTCCCCAGACACGACGAGTTAGGCCATTCACAATCCGGTTACCAAGACCAAGCACCGAGGGGCCTAATCTGGTGTTTCCACCCATTCCATCCGATTTGGAATTTCCGCAGGGATTTACTCTTGAGGACCTCACAGATGAAGAAATTGCCAGATTAATCTATGACTCTAACCTCGAAGCTGAAGCAGCGCGAGCTCAGGAACCACAACCCCGAACAACATCGGCCCCCACCCAACCACAAGTTGTAGAAGTCGATGTAGATGAACAAGAGGCAGGAGGAGACGAAGAAGAAGCCGACGAAGAACAAAATCAAGAATATGACGAACTCTCCGAGTTAGCAAGTGCCCCAGCATATTCGGCACAAATCAAGAGACTATATCGAACCATGCGACTGGTTCAGGAACAGCATCAGATGTCTCTAGAACAGGGCAAAAGACTCATGAACGACTTGCTGGCTGAGGAAGGTGTGGACGAGTTGTTCATTGAGTCCATGAACCTTCATGCCGACGCCGTAGGACTGGACGAGGCCATTCATGAGGCAATGGCCTACATTCACAGGTTTGAGAAAAGGGTTCCCGTTCGTCCCAGGAGGTCCGGGAAGCAAATTCACATCAATACATCAGCACCAGGCAAGTCAGCGCAAGCAGAAGAATATCACGAAGCACCGTTGTCACCACCATCCCCACCTCACACTACACAATTCACTCCACCACAGGACACTAGCACTACCACATCCACTACCACTACCATTGTCATGGGCATCCCACTCTCCCCGGGAATCCAATTCGGGGGACTCACCATGCCCACCTTCACCACCCTGTTCACCGATGTCACATCCACTCCACCCACGATTCCCATCTACACCGTCACACAAACAGTTGACACGATGGAAACATCACCTGCCACAGCACCACTTCCTCCCCCCATGCCACCTTCATCACCCATACCCCCTCCACCCACATCTCCACTTACATCCACATCATTCACCTCTCCCATTCCAGCCCCCATTCCCCCTGCATCTTCACCCCTCCCAGCATTATTTAATGTAAATAACATATTTTTAGCATTAAACCAATGTGTATACCAGCTCCAGCATGAGTACAAAGCTCTGGACAACCGGTATCAGCAACTGGAAACGCACCATCAAAACTTACAAAGACAATTTCACATTCTACAAACAGAAAATGCAGAACTAAATCAACGCTACACAACGCTTGAGCAGGCTCACCAAACATTATTGGCGGCACCCCAACCATCGACAGAATCAGGTGCCAAACAACTAGAAGCTTTGCTCGAGGTATACCAAGCCGATAATCTCAAAGTCCGGCGTAACCTGGCACTTCTCAGAAAACACATGGCGGCCGCCCTTGAGGAAAACAAGAGACTGCAGCAGCAAAATGAAGCAAATCTAGAAGCAGCAATGGAAGGCTCTCCACACGAAATTGATCCAGAGCAGTTTAAAGCTGTGCCCTCAGAGACAATGAAGACCATCTTGGACAGCTATGCAGATCTATTAGAAGCTCATGATGACTTGGAAAGGGAACGTGATGCGCTGTGCAATCAACTCCAAGAGCAACAGACAGCACCCAAAGTCACAGAAACGACCACGACTTCAGAGGAAGTCAAGGCATTGAAAGAGCAGGTGGCCGAATTACAGGCAAGATTACTCACACATGAAAGACAACCCTCTCCAGTTGTCGAACCAGAACCCGAGGATTTGGTACCCATCGAGGTAGATGAGACGTATGAGGAACCTTACGTTCCTATGCCAATGCCAGGTGGTGAGCAAACTGCAGAAGGAATGGATACGTTAGAAATCGAAGTACCTGAGTGGCTCCAAACACTAGAGAAAACGGCATCAACTCATGAAGATCGAGTGGCAGTTCAAATCCAATCTATGGCAAAGATAGAGGACACTATTATTAAATCAGAATACTTCCGCAGCATGTCCCACCATAGATGGATCGGAACCAATGATGATCAATACGTGCCATATTGTATACTCCTGGCGGACTACAATGCAGAAATCCAACATAGATGTGGCAAACCTCCAACGTTTGCTACACAATTTGGGCCAGATGATATCCCAGAGAGCGCCAAAAAAGGATCCATTCATCAACCCACTTGGAGGATCCGACTCCTCGAAACCTACCCGGAGATGGTTCGCACCTGGACGAATATGCCTCTTTTTATTAAATATAACCCTTGTTATGTTCCTGTACTCCGCAGACGCACATGGCCAGAGTTTACCATTGCAGTCAAGAATATCAAGGGATGCGCCAAATGGTTAAACTACGTCTATCTAGCACCCCCTCAAGGGCCTCCCACCGTCAATTACATGATTTCCACTATACGGCACTGGAGCATCCGATTAAAGAATACCCCTGATGTAATGGCCCAGATGTGCATGAAAATTTTTGAGCTAATGCTTATTACATTCAGGACATTCAAGAATATCAAGGACCCACACTTCTCAGGCGTCGGATTCCTTACAGGAAACCAAGATTTAGTTTATGACATGAGCACCACTCCTTCTATAGAGGTGATATACGCTTGGCACGCCAGAATAAAATACCTCCCAGCCTGCTTTAAACAAACATTCGAAGAGATGTTCATAACAGGGTTCTGGGAATACCACTCAGAAATATTTGTACCCAGACCCTCACATCTCCTCCATTTATTTGCTGTGGAGCGAACCATTCACTCCGAGCAGTTACGGGTGCCACATCCAGATGTCCCAGGGCCAGTCAATTGGGATGCATTGCTGACAGATCTAGCAAGGGGACTCAGGTTAGAAGAACACCACCTCGCCGCCGATGTTGTACAATACTACGTCCAAAAAGCAGCTAGACAAGGGTCTGTCAGGGGCGACAGACGCGAGAGTGGGGGGGGTGTTGGCAGTAGCCTTGGTACACCAGGACTTACAAGACGTGAAAGTCAAAGAAGGGAGTCAGAGCGAAGGGACAGCACAAGCAAACAGGGCAGTCAAAGAAGATCTGGCAAGTAGGCCAATATTTTTTCAAGACATTAATGCAAATCAAGAGATGGACATGCAGGGAGGAAGAGCAAGTAGGGAGCTCGAAGATATGTATGGCAGATCACGAGAAGAAATCCCTACAACAATAGTGATTTTTATCACTAACAATCATTTGTAAATATCATTTCACATTTTTGTAGCTCCATTTTGTGCAAGCCAAGGAGTCCTTGAGCTTGAGGAGCCTTAGAAGTAGTTGCGTACCAATTTTCGTATTTTTTAGATCTCGTTTGAGCCCCCAAATAAGCCTTGGAACCTAATTTTTAACTAGGCCGGACACTAGGTCTGGACAGGGCCAAAAGCTAGTCAAAAACTATAATCACTAACAATCATTTGTAAATATCATTTCACATTTTTGTAGCTCCATTTTGTGCAAGCCAAGGAGTCCTTGAGCTTGAGGAGCCTTAGAAGTAGTTGCGTACCAATTTTCGTATTTTTTAGATCTCGTTTGAGCCCCCAAATAAGCCTTGGAACCTAATTTTTAACTAGGCCGGACACTAGGTCTGGACAGGGCCAAAAGCTAGTCAAAAACTATAAAAAGAGCTAGAGAGCTCATTTTTAAGGCTAGATTGTAATTGAAACGAACTTGTAAGAGCATTTTGAAAGTAATCTAAAAGCTCCATTGATTCTCACTCTTTGTCTTACCGTGTGTGCGCGTGTGTGTGTATGTGTGTGCATGCTAGTGTGCTTCTCACTCACGCACTTGTGCCGCCACTTGCTCGAGGTCTTCATACCATCCTCACGTCTTCCCGGATTGACATTAAAGGAGGTGCTACTCATCATAGAGCTACACCCCTGCAAAGGAAATCTTGGTAACATCATTACACAAGGGAAAGGGGTTCAATTCCTCGAATATCCATAAGTAATATAAATATGTAAAAATATCATTTTTTTTTTGTTTAGTTTTATAAAGGGAACAATTTCTGGACTATTGAATCATCTTCAATCATTGAATAAAAAGGTGAAAACAATGATTCAAACAATCAATTTTATTTTCTCTTATAATAATAATATCATCAATTAGTGACCTAATTCTTTTCCATGGTTTATCTCAAGGCACGATAGTATGCAAGCGTGGAGCATCAATAATTCCATTGTGTATGTTACTGAGGTGAGCGGATCCGATGTATTCACACAACAAATAGTATTTTCATTGTCAATATGTTTTGCATCATAATAAAGATATGTTACACTTCACAATTTTGCATTTGCTATTAATCTAATGTTTACCTGTTGCTCATTGCACATTCTTTATGTTCATGGATTTATCATTTGTCGCTTTTGCTACAAATGTGTTTGTGATGTTGCTCATTGCACATTCTTTATGTTCATGGATTTATCATTTGTCGCTTTTGCTACAAATGTGTTTGTGATGTTGCTCATTGCACATTCTTTATGTTCATGGATTTATCATTTGTCGCTTTTGCTACAAATGTGTTTGTGATCCTGGCACCCTCTTCCTAGATAAACATCTTTATCACTTTCCATTGTTACTTTCTTTCAATATTTTTAGGTTTACGTATTCAACACAATTTTAAACCCTACTAAAATGGCATGCGTATATTCTGTCTAGTATGTGCTTGTCAGATTTGTTTACTCCATTATGGCAATATGTGTTTGTATTTGAGAATCATGTTTGAAAGAAAAAAGTCGATTTGACTATTGCTGGAATGTATGATATTGTTTGCAACACGATGATAGTTTGTATTCACAGTTTGACGATCATTTTTGAAAGTGAAAAGCCATTGGTTTGAACACCCAACATATCTATTTTCTCCATGTATAGCAATCAGCTTAGATTTCATAGAGTTTATTTCTATTTGGTAACGTCTATATTCTCAAATCATTGAGAAGCCCGAGTGTTAGTAAAAGACTTCACAAGAAGCCTTATTTTCTTTACCGAGGCTTCATGGGCATTTTCGTGAAGCTCAGGGTTATATCATGGTTTTTTTTTTAACTCTAGTTTTAGCTTAAAATACTTGCATTAAATTCTCGGTAGTGCCTTTTGTAAATTCAGAAAGAAAAGTGGTACTGCTTGTTTGCACGCTTACGAGAGAGAGAGAGAGACCATTCATCGAACAGTGAATCTCTTAAGAAAACGATTATAGAACTTGTGTCATTACACACACCTGACGTTCAGCAGAGAAGTGCAGAGAGTAGCAAAAGCAGATCGATATGGAGAGAGAGAGAGAGAGAGGTGAATCGACTGTTGCTGACGCATGCGCGGTTACACAACACAAGTCGAAACGGACACGCAACAAATGAGGAAGTTTTCATGCTACGGAATCGAAGGTAAAGCGACTTTGCGAAAGTGGAGGGAACTGGAACTTGGAGAGTACTTACTTGGCAGCTTGAGCTCCCAAGATTCGTATTGGCAAGATTGATTATGAATGTGGCCAAGATTGATTGATAGGTTTTCAAGGGCAATTCATGAATGGCGGTTACGAATTGATGATGTCATCGATGATGTCATCAATTTGAAACATGAGCTCTGGATATTGGAATGAGGCAAGTAGATAGTCAACCTTAGGGTTTTGGCATGCTTCGACGCAATGGAAGCATTGGTTTCTCCTAATTCTGAACCAATCATGAGATAAAGGATTCACATGGGATCTAAGGTTTAGGATGGTTTCCTTTGTCCATGACATTACCTCCCCCTCAAGCGACGAGTTCCACTTCCAATGAATAAGGTATTCCAATCTTCCTCGGGATATTTTGGAATCTAGGACATGCTCGACTTCAAATTCTTCATGATCATCAATCTCGATAGGTGGTGAAGGACTAGGTCTCTCCCTCCTCAATGGTGAAATCTGATATGGTTCCAACATGGATACATGGAAAACTGGATGTATTCTCATGGTGGTTGGTAGCTAGAGCTTGAAGGTGACTGGATTGATCTTGGCCAAGATAGTGAATGGACCAAATCTTTGATGATCTAACTTTGCACAAGGCCTTGAAGTTTGTAAATTGTTTCTGAGTAACCATACTTTATCCCCAATTTGATACGATGGATTTTGAACACGATTTTGATCTGCATAGTGCTTATAATGTTCTTGAGCTTTATGGATGTCTTCCTTGAGTTCTTTGTGGATTTCCATGAGGTACTGAGCCTTGTCTCTGGTGGCTGGGTTCTTGACATGATTTGTGAGTTGTATGTCCATCCTTGGATGTTGTCCAAAATTTGCAAAGAAGGGATTCTGCTTCGTAGATGTATGAACACTATTGTTATAGGAAAACTCTGCAAAGGTTAAAAGCTCAAACCAATCATTCTGATGATAGTTGATGGTGCAACAAAGATATTGTTCTAGGACTTGATTCACCCGTTCTATTTGACCATCAGTCTGTGGATGTTTGGCTCTAGATGTTTTGGAATAGTCTTTGCAAGGAGCTTGCAAAGACTATTCCAAAAGTTGGATATGAACCATGGAATGAAGTGTGCCATCTTTGTAAATCTATCCACTATAACAAGAATAGCATCATACTTGTCTGACTTTAGCAAGTCTGTGATGAAGTCCATAGATAATGAAGCCCATGGCCTTTTTGGAATAGGTAAAGGCTGCAAGAGGCCATGAGGTTTATGTCGTGGTACTTTAGATCTATTATACAGGTTCGGATATATTCTTTGACTTCCTTCCACATTTGAGGCCACCAAAAATTTCTTGATATAAGTTCTATTGTTTTATTCACTCCAAAATGTCTTGCTGCAAGGTTGTCATGACGTTGTTCAAGTACTTGGATCCTGGGAGTTCCTGAAGGGACATACAATAGGTTCTTATAGAATAGTAACCCATCCTTTTCTTGGAGTTCATTTACTTCTTGAATTCTTCCTTCTTGAGTTTTTTGCTTAACGTTACAAAACAATTCATCTCATGGTAGAGTCTCACGGATCAAATGATTCAAGGCTGAATCTTCATGATGGCTTGAAGAGATAGCTGCTAATTGGAGATGCTCAAGCTTGAGTAATACACTCTCCTGTTGATCAAAGGCCTCTTCACCCTTCTTTGGTGCAAGGTAAGATCTTCTTGACAAGGCATCTGACTGACATTGTTGCCGTCCTGGACGATATGTGATGACAAAGTCAAACCTGGATAAAAAGTTACTCCATCGAGATTGCCTTCTATTGAGGATGTGGGTAGTCATAAAAAACTCTAGGTTCTTGTGGTCTGTATACACGATAACTTTATGAGCTTCTCCTTCTAGATGGTGGTGCCAAGTATCAAAGGTGTCCACTATGGCAAGAAGTTCTTTGTCATGAATTTCATAATTAATTTCTGGAGGAGAAAATTTCCTTGAATGATATGCAACTGGATGTAGATGTCCATCAAGTCCATATTGGGAAGGAATGGCCCCTAGGGCAAAGTCTGATGCATCTGTCTCTAGGAAGAAGGGCTTACTAGAATCAGGATGAACTAGAATTGGAGCAGTAGTGAATGCTGATTTTAAGGTCTAAAATGCTTTTTCTGCTTCTTCGGTCCATAAGAATTTGGAGTTCCCTGTAAGCTTGGTAAGAGGTGTCACTATCTTGGAGTTATCTCTGATGAATATCCTATAGAAGTTGGCACCCAGAAAACATTGTACAGCTCGAACGCATGAAGAGGGTTGCCAATCAAGGATTGTCTGAATCTTCTTAGGGTCCATAAAAATTCCTTTATCTGATACAATGTACCCTAAAAATTCCACTTCTATCTTATGGAAAGAGCACTTCTCCAATTTTGCATATAATCCTTTTTCTCTTAGTTTCTCTAGGACTATCATTACATGAAATTTATGATCCTCTAGATTTTTGGAGAATATCAAGATATCGTCAAGGTATATTACAACAAAATCATCTAAATATTCTCGAAAGATATCATTCATCATATGTTGGAAGACAGCTAGAGCATTTGTAAGACCGAATGGCATAACTACATATTCAAAATGGCCATACCTTGTTTGAAATGTTGTCTTCCATTCGTCTCCTTCTTTGATCTTGACAAGGTTGTAAGCTCGTCGAAGATCGATCTTCGTGAAGAATTTTTCTTTTCCGAGGTGTTCCAAGAGCTCTGATAAAAGTGGTAGCAGGTATTTGTCCTTTATAGTGACTTTATTCAATCCACGATAGTCTACACACATCCGGAGAGTCCCATCCTTCTTCTTTATAAATAAAATAGAAGCTCCTACTGGAGACTTCGAGTGTTTGATAAACCCCTTTGCTAGATTCTCATCAATGTTCTTGCGTAGTTCTGTAAGTTCCTCTGGGGATAGTATGTAGATTGGTCCAAAGGCTAGTTGTGCTCCCTCTTAAAGATCTATGGGGCAATCGTAAGGTCTATGCTCTCGGAGGATATCTGCATTCTATTTTCAAAAACATCTGCAAAGCCTTTGTACTGATTGGGTAGTTGTACTAGATCATCTTTCTTGGATTCTTGAGCTGGTATGGCATAGATCATATATGTAGGTTCCTTCCTTACTGCATGTATGAAGGCTTTGGCTCCGACATATGTTGGATTCTTCTAGATATCTCGACGAGTGATTTTATTCTTTTCCCAATTAATGTCTGGATTATGCTTCTTTAACCAGGGCATTCCAATGATAGCTAGATATATTGGGCTCGATATTACATTGAAACATATGTGGGATTCATGGTCACCAAGGTATACTCTTAATGGTGTGCTTTCGATGGTTATATTCCCAGATGCTAGAGGTCGTCCATCTACTACTTCAGCTATTACTCGTTTGTTCTTCCGAAGTACAAGAATTCCATGTTTCTTAACCAATCCTTCATCGATGAAACATGAGGACGCTCTTGAATCTACTAGGGCTGTAAGGGAAAGGCTCTTCTTGGGCATGATTAACTTGACAGGTGCAAGACTTGTTTCTATGGGTGTAGCTGGAATTATGAGACCCTTTCTTATATCATGGTCCGGCTGCACGGTCTCTTTTACAACTGGACTTCGTCATTTCCCTGCTCTACAAGGGTGGCTACAACTTTGGAATTTGTTCTCTTGTTCAGACAATTAACTGCAATATGTCCATGGTTTCCACAATACAGACATAACTTGTTATCCCTCCTTCTTTGTTTCTCTTGTGGTGTTAGAGGTTGGAACCTCGTTACATCTATCGGCATAGCTTCGGGCATAGACTCATCTCTAGGAGTGGGTTGGAAGGGTTTCCATTGGCGAGGTCTTCCTTCTACTTGTTTTTCTTGTTTCCTTTCAAAAAGGCGGTTATCACATTGAATCGCTTGGTTGATGTATTCATTCAATGTCTTAACCTCTGGCATCGTGAGTAGAAGGTCCTTCACATCATCTCTTAAGCCCCACCTGAATTGGCTTATGAGATAATCTTCGTGCCAAGTGAGGTCACATATCAATTGCTTAAACTCTGATGCATAGGTAGAGGCAGGGCGGTTACCTTGACATATCTTTTGAAGTTTTGTTTTTGCCACTCGACTCATGTCTGCATCTCCAAATGTGGTGATGAGCTCTCTAAGAAACCCCTCATAGTCATGAAGTACGGCCATATCCTTCTCCAAGATTGGGGCGAACCATGATAATGCTTGACCATAGAGTAAGGTTCCAATAAAACCGACCTTGGATGCATCATCAAGATATCTATCAAGCTGCATACGGATGTACAATTTGACTTGTTGCAAGAATCCTCAGAACTTTGTGTGATCACCATCGAACTTTTCTGGCATGCAGATCTTGGGTTCCCTCATGAAGGATGTACTAGGTCGTTGATCTACTTGCATACTCCCTTGATTTGTCTGAAGACTGTCTATTCGTTCTTGTAATTCTTGGAGGAGTGCACCTACATGCACTGGATGTCCCATCTCGACTTGTGTCTGTCGATGAGTGAGGTCTTTGACTTGTTGTTGGAGACTCTGAAGTGATGCTACAATCTGTTCATAAGCATTCTCCATGATGACTGGTCTTGGATAGAAACTAGTCTTGCCAAAATGTCAGGGGAGCACTAGATTATGCTCTCTCACTACAATAGACAAGATTTCGGAAATACACTTCTGATTACAAGATCACCCACGAAGGGGAAACGATACAAGAATACGTAACTAATACAAGATGTCCCAAAACCCGGAATTAATAGGTATGAACAACTCGACTAGAGATGATAAAGGAGATCCCACAACCCGGGATCGTAAGTATGAAACCCGGGGTCTTTTAATCTCTAGATTAAAAGAATTCCCTTCTTGGAGTTGAACTAGATACAAGAAAGAACTTGACAAGATCTCGTACTATGAGATTACAAGAGGACAAGACAAGATGTCCAGGATACAAGACTAGACACGACTGGAAGAAGGAACAAGACAAGAACAGGAACTGGAACTTGGAGAGTACTTACTTGGCGGTCACGACTCCTTGAGCTCCCAAGACTGGTATTCACAAGACTGATTATGAATGTGGCCAACCCCTCCTTATATAGGTTTTCAAGGGCCGTTCATGAATGGCGGTTACGCATTGATGATGTCATCGATAATGTCATCAATTCAAAACATGAGCTCTGTATATATGAATGAGGCAAGTAGACAATCGATCTTAGGGTTTTGGCATGGTCCGGACGCAATGGAAGCATTGGTTTCTCCTAATTCTGAACCAATCATGAGATATAGGATCCACATGGGATCTAAGGTTTAGGATGGGCCATGACACAATAAAGACTCAGCCTTATGTAATAATTTCCTTTAAAAAGAATAGATCAATAATAAACGCTCAACCTTATGCAACAAGAAACATATCCTATGTCCTCATTTAATATTCCCTAAACTAATAAGAAAAAGCATAAAAATAAGGGTCTTTTCAATCGATCCACACTTAAATGGACATACTTTTAAATAATGACTTAAAATCATTGCATGTTTCAATACTTAAACAAACAATCAATGGCAAAGCTTTTCTGAATGGTCCAAGACACCTCATATTCTCTAATGAAGTTGCCCTTTTTTTAATTCTTACAGAAATATTGATCGAAGATTCAACCATCAAAAGATTCTACCTAAAATTGAATAATTTAAGATTCTTTAAGAGATTTATTTAGTAGCCCAAAATGGAGGAAAATATATTTTGCAACCCTAATGTCTTACAACCATCCAATATATGCTATATTCAGCTCATAGAAAAACATATTGTTGGAGTTAGACGACTGCAAAAGCATGCGAACATCACAAGGAAGAAGTAGAAGCTTGGAGCACAACACACAATACTGAATGTATTATCACTAGAATCTACAAAGATAAGTGACCCGTGTTGGAGTTAGACATTTGTGGAAGCACGTGAACAACACAAGGAAGAAGAAGAAGCTTGGAGCACAATACAATATTTGTTTACCCACTTAGTGCCAATGGCCTTCTTGCTTGGAGCCAAGTCACATAAAGACCACGTACCATTCTTCATTATAGCATCATATTCAGATTACATAGCAGCCATCCAATTTTCAGAATTTTGTGCTTCATCAAATGAAATAGACTTATGCTCATCACAGAGACTAGAGGCAGCCATAGCATAGCAATGTGATGAAAAAGAGGCACTAAAAGAGCCTACACGAGTACAATATGACAGAGGTGCATCTATTTTACAGTCGTGCAAAGTCTGCATCAAGCATTTCGGCATTGTTTTTGCCTCCTCAATATCAGCTCTCTCATCAACAAGTGCATCATGTAAATCTACATCGGAAATGGAATGATCTACATCATCACATGAAACCTGCAAAGGATGAGAAGTTGCCTCCTTAGGACCAGCACTAGACTATCTACATATAAAAAGAGGCACCAAAGTATCATACATGTCTTTGGACCTGACGGATGTCTCCTTCGTACATAAAAGTAAAGGCTGAATAACATCTTCCACAAAAACAATATCATGGCTAACCAAAATTCATTTCGTCTATGGATGATACAGATGATAGCCTTTGCTTTGAAAACTATACCCAACAAAAATACATTTTACTGCTTTATCATCCAATTTCTTGCGATGTTGTTCAGGCACTAATGCATATGCTAGACAACCAAAAACATTCAAATGAGCAACAAATGGCTTGCGACCATGCCAAGCTTCATATGGAGTGATAGACTGCAGTGCTTTACTGGGACACCTGTTACGTACATATGCTATACACATGACACCCTCAAGCCAAAAACTATGTGGTAAGGCCTAACTCTTGACCATACACCTCGCCATCTCCATGAGTGACATGTTCTTTTATTCAAAAACTCCATTCTCTTGAGGTGTATATGGCACCGTAAACTGATGTTTTATCCCACATTCAGTGAGAAATGCATTATAGTCAAAAGACATATATCCCCCCCTCGATCAAAATGGAGGGTGTCCATTTTACATGCAGATAGATTTTCAGCCAAAAGCCAAAACAATTTGAAACACATAAACACTTCGGACTTTGCTTTCAATGAATATACCTATGCATGCCTTCCAGAAGAGGGTGTCTGCATGGGACCACAAACATCACTATGAACAAGCTACAAATTCTAAGTAGCCCAAATTGAACCATCTTTTGGGAATGAAGAATGATGCATTTTGCCCAAAATACAACCTTCACAAACATGTTTACTAGGTGCCTCAAGTTTAGGCAAAGAGGACACCATTTGAGATTTCTCGAGGTGTAGCAAACTAGCGAAATCGAGATGACCAAAGTGTGCATGCCAAAACTTTGCGTCTGACATAGCCTCAAAATCATGCACTGCACATGCTAAATCATTCCCAGATTTTTCATAGTCTATGAACTTATATAGCCCAAGACATAAAATGCTAGAACATTGCCATTTGACAGATCATGAACTATACACATGTAATCAACAAATTTCACAACCAAACCAATCTTGGCTAATGCCAAAATTGATAACAGATTCTTCTTGATCCCTTGCACAAATAAAGCATCGGACAAAGTGAAAGAACTACCATCAACAGTAGTGAGAATGATCTTACCAACTCCCATGATAGGATAAGAGGAGTTGTTGGTGCATGTGACAGTATTCCATGAAGGGATAGGCTCTAGTGAAGTGAAGAAACTATGCTACAAGGTAATATGTTTGGTTGCCCAACTATCAAAATACCAAACATCTGAGTCTACTGCAAACATACACTGTTGATGAGAAGATGGTTCAAAACTACAAGCAGTACTGAATGTGCATTCTTCATTCTGCACAAGATTAGCAGACTCTGTTTTTTGTGTAAAGGCCTCTATAACAACCATTCCGACCTCTTTCTTCTTTGCCTCTTTAGCAACCAATTTCGGAAAGCTCTTAATGACATAATCATTTACTTTACAGTATTTGCAAAATAATTTTTGCTTTTCTGATTTCTTGTCATCTTTGTCTTCCTTTTTTGAATGTGCAACATTTGCAGATTTTTGCTTACTCGTAGATGAGCTCCATTTACCTTTTCCTTTCTTACGAGCCATAAAAGCTTTACTTGCAACATGCGTAATAGATCTATTCTGCCCAGAGTGATCTTCTTACAATAGAACAGAAACCAACTCTTCAAATGTTAAGGCATTTGGATTTCCTTTCATCATCAAATGAAGAGTAAAAGCAAAACTCTGATATGAGTCAGGAAGACCATTCATAACAGTTTGTGCAAGTGAACTATTTGGAAGGACTTCATCAGTAGGAATCAATTGTTCCTTCAAATTCTTGATCTTTGTCATAAAACTGTCCATAGAATCACCTTCATTCATATGCTCACTCTCCAACTATTTTCGGAGGTAAGCAACACAAGCCTCATTCCTAGCCTGGTACAATGTGGTAAGTGTATCCCAAGCATCCTTAGCTATTATTCAAGAGCGAATGTGAGGAATAATGGCAGCTTTGATAGACAATGCTATCAATGCATGTGCCTGAGCATATTTGCCATCCCAATGAAGTTTCTCTACAATAGGTGCAATAGGAAATGTAGCATGAACAAGAATCTATAGAATATCACCATGTTGAATGCCATCAACATCAGCTTCACTACCTGTATTTGCACGTGTAATAGGATGTTTTTCAACACCCTAAACAATATTCCATAGTCCTTTGTGACCAATACATGACACATCATATAAGCCCATAATGGTTAATTCGTACCATCCAACTTATCCTCAACGACCAACATATGGAATACTTCAGTGCTTTCAGCCATGGCCACTAACTCAAATACCTTGATGTATAAAATTGATTGTATTTGTCAGGCCACCGGAATATTATCCAGTAGACTAATTGTAATTAGGAAAAGACGGGCACTAAAAGGGTGTCACGCAAAACGTTGTAACGCCTTTCAGATTAATAGAACAGTGTGTGGACGAGACGACAGACGCGTCGCCGAACTCTTCTGTTCAGGTGATCGACTAGAGTTGATTATGTTACAAGTTATTCAATTGTGGTGTTCATCTATATTGGTATTGATAAAGATTCAGTATTGAAGTGAATAAGGTACTGTGTTAACATCTTAATTGTGTTATGAGAAAAGTGTGAGTATAGCAGTAATACTAAATGAATAGTAGAAGTTCTACGCATGTGGTTACGGTAATCGTAGAAGTTGTTATGCATTGGAAAGTAGTAGTTGAATCTATTGAATTGTTAGAAGTTAATGAAGTGACTGGGGAAAATACATAAAGTGCCTCTGTATTATAGACCCCTGACCATTCGAAGAACCCACATATAGATTAGTTAACAATTTAGATTAACCATAAAGAGTAACACGCGTCGGCCATGGGGCTTGGAGTAGCCAATTGGCGCATAGACTAGGATTTGAGAAAGAATCCGATGATATATGCCTGTAACATGTTCTGGAGAATCATACGCAAAGTACAGAAGGGATCAGCATCCGTGGAAAGTTACTAGCGCATTGGGAACACCTTCGAGTGGTAGTGATGATGGACAATCATTGGAAGGAAAGCGAGAAATTTGGGCTAGTGGGGTGCCACCTCAGCATTTCCTTGTGCAAGGATTACATGGTATACCAGAAGTGCAACCAAACCTATCCGCAGAAAGTAAGGTTGGTGAAGTAAGTACTGGTTCCGGTGATAGTGTGGAAATTTTCGGTAGTAGTTTGCGGAATTTCGGTGGTACTTTGGATAATTTCGGGGTCAGTTTGTAGAATTTCGATGATAGCTCTACTTTGGGTTTTGATTTTGAGGAAACTTGTGTATCGTTGGATGAAAGTTTTGGTGAAAAGCTCACTTCAGAAATCAACTCTGAGGAATGGCAGTTGGGTGTAGGCGTGTGGGATCGACTTAAGAATATCAGATTACCGAAGAATGTGCAAGACAACGAGATAACACAACAAAAATTAGGTTTAACTGGTTCAAATCATTTGGTACTAATATTTCCTCTTGATTTCAACAACATGAGTGGTTCGCAACAACAACAACACCAACAACAATAGCAACAACAACATCATCAGCAGCAACAACAACAACAACAACAACAACAACAACAACAACAACAGCAGCAGGCCATACTACCATGATCAGTATCCACTGGAGTTACGTAAATAAAATTTGGGGGATTGCCCAGTGATGATCCTGATGCACATGTGAGAACTTTTGAAATCAATTATGCTGTACTCAACTATCAAGCGGATCCGGCATATATGGCTATAGTGTTCCAATCTACGCTGGTTAATGAGGCTGCCCAGTGGTTAACTAAATATGACATTAATCATTTCGATCAATACGATGATGTTAAGGACGCCTTCTTACAATGATTTTGATTGAAGAAAAATGCGGCTCAGATCTTTGACTATCTACAAAACAATAGATAGAAACCACACCAGAATGTGTAGGAGTATGTACTTTATTTTGTACTCATATATGACAACTACTATCAGCGCATGCTAACCTACCAGATGACATGATTACCCAGTGTTTTATTAATGGATTAAACCCTTAACTCAAACAAGTAATGATTATACGATGTGTGGGTGGTATGACCTTGGATGCAGTAATAGCCATGGCATTACAGTTGGAACATAAAATGGGCGGGTTCGCTGAAGATCTAGACTGGTTGAAGGCGACCAAAGGTACGAGCGAGGAGCCATTGAAACAAGTGTATTGCACAAAATGTAACAACCCGGGACACATTGCTTCTGCTTGTGCACTAAATCAAATGTACTGCACTATTTGTAATGAGTCACTCCACCAAAACATGTCCATATAATGCTAAAGCACAAACTAGGCCAACTCTAAATGCTATAATACATGAGCAGGGTCAATCTGCTACCCACTATGTACCCCCGCATTTGAGGAATACTTCTTACCAAAGTTATAAAAACTACAGGGGACCGTGAGCAAACAACTTTGGCTAGATCCAATGGCATTCCGATCAAGCGGGTGAAGGCATATCTCTTTCACCACCAAGATGCCATTTCTGTGGTGAGATTGGACATATCCGTAGATATTGAAAAGAGGCATCCGATTAGGATAAATGACGAAAAGAATGACAGCATCCAATGGCAAACATGGTGTATATTTTAGCATTAGATACTCAAGCCGTAGCAATTCAAACATGGTCCGGCAAGAAATTACAACTGGCTGCTGAGATATTTGAGCCTGGCATTCAAGAACAATAGAGAGTTTTTATCAAAGCCAGTATGTGGGCCGGTCAAGAACCAACTGTTTTTCCTGATCCTGTACCTGTGGTCTAGCAGATAGTACCGAATCTACCACCAAAAGAACCGAGTCCGGTGAAAGTGTCGCTAGAGAGTCCACCGAATTCGATCTCGGGTACATCAAATTTTTACTTTGTGTGGAATATTATGTCGTAGGCATCTATTACAATATTGTTGGGGCAACTGTTAGCCTTGGTTCTGGGTGTACGACAACAATTTCAGCATCAAATTAGTCCAAGATTTATGTGTACATGTGTTAGGACAACTATCAGCCTAGAAATTGATTCTATGGTGGATCATGTTGTTCCTTTAATTATGGTGTCGTCGAGATTTTCTCTCCCGTCTCACTCATGAAGGCCTAGAGGAAACAGGTTCGGTGAAGGTAGCCAGAATTCCCTGAGAAGTCCAAGATGCATCAAGGATGTCAAAGGGAGTTCACATGCAAACTTTGGAAGAAATCGAGCAAATCTAGGGTAGCAGTCAAAGTTGGTCAAATTTTGGAAATAAGGGCAAAAATTTCAATATCTCCAAATCACATGAAAATTCATATACTTGTAAAGTGTATCAAAGGCAATGTATAGACCGAATTTCACATGTAAATGGATTTTCTAGCACATTGATATGCCATGTGCATTTTGTAAAAAATATAATTTTTCCACTTAGACCCTACAAAATTTTGTATGGGAATTTTTGTTAGCCATATGGTTTGGCATGTATAAAGACCATATGTGGCTACATATTTGTACAAAGTCTCAAGGCTATCAGAGTTTCCTAGACACCTTAATGCCACCTTGCAAGCTTCCAAATGTAGTCAAACTTGTATAAGGGAGATTTAGATAAACCTTTTTTCTGCATATTCCTGGTGGGGTAAAAGACCTACCCTAGGTCATTGCAAAGTATTTGGATGTTTGGCATATGCATATGTGCCATCTCAATTAAGGCACAAATTGGAACCTAAAGCTGAAAAGTATCTGTTCATTGGATATGATGATAAGCATATGGGATATAGATTGTGGAGTCCATCCACAAAACAATTCCTTGTATCAAAGGATGTTACATTTGATGAGCAAGGTACTTGGTATGCAGGTACAATCAATATTTATGCAAGTGATGAAGAAGTTGTGACTCAAAAGAAAGGTAAATCAAAGGTTCAGATATTTGATGAAGAGGAGAACAATGAAGTACAGGTTGAAGTTGAAGAAATGCCAAGGTTTGATCCAGAATGTGATGAACCAAAAACTTCAAGGAGTGGAGAACTCAGAAGGTCATCAAGACATAAATGGGAACCTACAAGGTATAGGTATGAAACTTCTTTTTTGGCTACCAAAGATTATGCTTATATGATAAAGGCAGATGAAGACCCTTCTACATATGAAGAGGCAAAAGGTAAGGAAAATTGGGAGAAAGCTATGCAGGAAGAGTATGATGCATTGATGGAAAATGACACATGCATGGGATTTGGTTCCTAAACCAAATAATCAGAAGATCATTGGATGCAAATGGGTCTACAAGACAAAGAGGTTTGCAGATGATAGTGTGTCTAGGTATAAAGCTAGACTGGTCGTGAAAGGGTTTGCTTAGACATATGGTATAGATTATGATGAGACCTATAGCCTTGTGGCAAAGATGACAACCATCAAGACACTCATAGCTATTGCTGCATGTAAAGCTTGGAAGTTATGTCAACTAGATGTGAAGAATGCTAATTGTTACATTTCAGATGATGTTCTCATGGAGCAACCACAAGGATTCAGAAATGAAAGGTATCCAGATCATGTATGTAAGCTCAACAGAGCTTTGTATGGTTTGAAGCAGGCCCCAAGGGCATGGAATTATAGACTTGTGAAGTTCTTGAAAGAACTTGGTTTCCAAGTATCTAAAGCAGATAGTAGCTTGCTTGTCAAAGCAAGTGATCATGGGTTCATTTACATGTGCATATATGTTGATGATATAATTCTTACAGGTACAGATGAGAAAGGCATACAAGGACTAAAGAAGCAAATGGAGAAAGATTTCAAGATCAATGACATGGGAGACTTCTCATACTTCTTGGGCATGGAGATCTCATACACTCAACATGGAGTGTATGTAACTCAAGAAAGGTATTTGAAAAACTTGTTGGTCAAGTTTAAAATGGATGATTGCAAGGTAGCACCTAGTTCAATGGAGGTGAATCATAAATTGAGCAGATATGGAGGAGAAGAATTCAAGGACATGAAGCTATATCAAAGTTTGGTTGGTAGTCTGATCTATGCTACATTAAGTAGGTCTGACTTGTCATATGCAATCGGAGTATTATCTCAATTCATGCATTGTCCTAGGAAAGAACATTGGATTGCAGGACAAAGAGTGTTGAGATACATTAAGGGTACACTCAAAGAAGGTTTGTACTATGGTTTTACATCAGATACAAACATCAAGATATATATTGATACAGATTGGGCAGGTAATCTTGATGATAGGAGATCAACATATGGATACTTATGTTATGTGGGAGATAAGTTAATTTCTTGGTGTTCTAAGAAGCAACACACAGTTGCTTTATCATCCACAGAGGCTGAGTACAAACGTATGGTGGAAGCTGCAAAGGAAGTGATATGGCTTAAGACTCTTATGAAGAGTTTTGACATCATTCAGAGTATACCCACTATTCATGGAGATAACATGAGTTCATTGTATTTAGCTGCTAATCCTATTTTTCATGCTAGGACTAAACACATTGAGATTCAGTATCATTTTCTAAGAGAGAAGGTGATGGATAAAGAGATTGAAGTTATACATACTTCAACAAAAGAATAGATAGCTGATAGGGCATCGCACCCCTCCATGAAGAAGTTTTGGCAGCCAAAGTGGATGCAAGCCTATTGCAGGAGTAGCTCCAAATCTTACAAGGACATATGACAGAGAAGTATGTCATCATCGCAGCTCGTGATGAGGAGATCAATCAACTCAAGCAGATAGTGATTGACAAGGAGGATTCTATGCGTGCATTAGGAAATCAATTAGACACCACTCGTAGTCGGTTCCTTATGGTCGAGCAGTCTTATCAAGTGCTGCCCGATAAAGCATTACAAGTAGAGACAGAGTTGAAGACAATCACTGAAGAACTCTTTCAGAAAAGTCGGTCATTGGAAGAGGAAATAGGTCGGACCATTAAACTTAAGAAGAAGAGTGAAGCTATCCAGAAGGAAAGACAAGATTTATTTAAAACAAAGCAGTTTCAGTCACAAGAGCTCAAACGATGAGAGAAACAACTCAGCATCCAGCAGGAGCGTTTATCTCGCATCAATGCAGAGATTGCAGAAATGAAATTATGCCGCGATGTTGTGCTAGCAAACAGCTTCTACATCCAAGAAGCATTTTTGCAGAATCAAGGTGACGTTTTACTATCTCAAGTTATCGCTTCCAGCTCTATGCGGAGTGATGCACACCTGGTTGAACCTTAGATTTTGCAAGAGATGCTAGAATCCTTAAAACAAAAAATGTAATTTTCTCTGCTAGGTTCAAGTCCACCGTGCGTGCTAGTGTCAGGCCACCGGAATATTATCCAATAGATTAATTGTAATTAGGAAAAGATGCGCACAGTGTGTGGAAGAGACGACAAATGTGTCGCCGGACTGTTGTGTCTGGGCGATCGACTAGAGCTGATTCTGTTATGAGTTATTCAATTGTGGTGTTCATTTGTATTGGTATTGGTAAAGATTCTGTATTCAAGTGAATAAGGTACTGTGTTAACATCTTAATTGTGTTATGAGTGAAGTGCGAGTATAGTAGTAATACTAAATGAACAGTAGAAGCTCTACACATGTGGTTACGGTTATTGTTAGAAGTTGTTATGTGTTGGAAAGTAGTAGTTGAAGCTGTTGAATTGTCAGAAGTTAATGAAGTGACTGGGGAAAATACATAAAGGGCCTCTGTATTACAGACCCTTGACCATCCCAAGAACCCATGTATAGATCGGTTAACAATTTAGATTAACCATAAAGATTAACATATCTCAAAAAGTTGAGCAGAACTACCTTGTCAAGTTCTACTAAACCTGTAGCAAACTTTGAGATGCTTATACTAGTGAACCGAAACATGTATATATCTTTGGCACAAAAAGATGAAATAGCCTACACAAGAACTGTGATAGTGTGTTCGGAGGCTAGAAGGAGCTCAAATCGCGATTTCGGCACCACAAAGTGAAGAAATTTTGTTCTTCTGATCACCTTGAGTATGCTCACCAAATTTTGTGTGATTTTGGGAATGCGATCGGAGGGGTGTTGACAATGCCCTAGATGAAGTGGCGACTTGATCTAATACCAATTGTTGGCGTTAGACGTCTGCAAAAGCACGCTAACAACACAAGGAAGAAGGAGAAGCTTGGAGCACAACACACAATACAGAATCTATTACCACTAGAATGTACAAAGATGGGCGACCCATTAGGGCAATAGGCATATATGCAAGCCGGGGGAAAAAAAACCTCCTAAAGAGGGAAAAAAGTGCATCGATGGTCCTAGTGTGTTCACACACATCACTCTTGAGATATCAATCTCAACATGTGATGATCCAAGATAACACATATCACTTCTTTCATTTCTCTTACATTATAGTGGTCATGCCGGTATATGTCAGGGGCACTCCATTGAACTTTATTAGATTTATCTACCGAGAGTGATGGCACATTTTTTGCATGCCAGCTCACTCATTTAGAGACATTAGGTTTTTCCTTATGTATTGGTCTTTATATATTGAAGTAGTTGTATTCTTGTTTTAGGTCATTCTTGTACATTCCTTTTTATGTAATAGAAGAAGAAGAAGAAGATTATTCTTCCTTGCCCCAATAATTTGTGTGTGTGCTTCTCCTTGAGAGTGAGAGAGTGTGTGTGAGCTCTATTTCTTATCTCCTTCCTCGTGACATGGTATGAGAGCCAGCGTGGCTCTAGAGCTCATGGAGAAGGTGACGGTGAAGATTACATGGCAAGGCATGGAGAAAACGCGATTCACAAACGACCTTCGTTCGCTACAAAAATCGGCATGAAGTTTCGGAGCCATCTCGAACTTCATTTTGAGCCTGCAAGGTGGGGCCCGTAGAAAAACCAAATTAGTTTCAGAAACTGTAACTTGCATTGTGTTCGGCAACACTCATATATTCCAAATCCATCATAGTGCGATAGTGTTCAAGAAAAAGTGCTGCTTGTTTTGTAGTGCTAAGAATTGCTACAAAAATGGCAAACACAGATGGAATGAGTCATCTTATGAGTGATAAGCTAGACAAGAACAACTTCCATGCTTGGAGATTCAGAATGATGAATTTTCGAATGGGAAAGGGCTACTGGAAGTACATTGAAGGAGAGAACGAAAATGCTCCGCAGTTACTAGAAAGGAATCGGATTGTAGAGAAGTTAAGAGCATATGAGGAATGGAATCAAAGAGCACAAAAGGTAATGTATTGGCTATTTGTTAGCATACAGGATAGCATGATTGGACACATAGAGGATGCCAAGACTTCTAAAGAGGCTTGGAATAGTTTGTTCACATTATATGAGACGAATACAAAGGCACGAAATTTGCAACTCAAGAACGAGCTGCATACATTGGAGAAGAAGAGCATGTCGGTAAGTGAATACACCCTGAAAATCAAAAGCATATGTGAGTCTTTTGCATCTCTTGATGTGAATGTAGATGATGATGATAAGGTGGAAGTGTGCCTTCATGGTTTAAGAGTTGCATATAAGCAGTTCAGAACTTCTTTACAGACTAGGGAAAATATTCTAAATTTTTCTCATCTCGTATCTATGCTAATTATTCAAGAAAAGAATCTTGGTGACGATTCAAACTCTCGAGGAAAATCTAGTTCTGAGCAGGTATTCTACTCTGGCAGAGGAAGAGGCAGAGGTAAAGGGTTTGGAAGTGGAAGAGGAAACAGTAACTAAGATCAAGGTCAACAACAAAATCATGTACGAGGACGAGGATAGTTTTGAGGCAGGGGGAGCCAAAGAGGTCGTAGAAATTCCCAAAGAAATGATTTAGGTAATGGCAGTAAAGGATGCTGGAATTGTGGTAAACCTGGACACTTTGAACGTGATTGCAGGTTGAAGAATCAAAATAACAAAAGGCAGCAAAACAAGTATGCATCCACAACTGCAAATGATTATGAGAGGTTGTTCATACTTCAACATCACATGATGAATACGATGTCTGCTGGTGTTTCAAAATTGAATGATAATATCTGGTATGCATGTTGATTAAGGTGCTTAAAATCACATGACCAGTCTTGCAGAATGATTTAGTAGTTTGTAGAAATTGCCAGTTCCTGGATATGTTGAAACAAGTGATGATACATCGCATCCTATCGAGCATATAGGAAACATAGCATTGTCTATGGAGGAGGGGAAAGAAAAACATCTTGCTGATGTGCCGCATGTTCCAAATATAACAAAGAATCTGGTTTCTGCTGGACAAATGGTTGACCAAGGATTACAAGTCAGGGTTCAATGCTGATGGGTTATATGTAGAAGAGTACAAACAGGGTGGATGATTGATTGCCAAAGGAAAAAGTGGGTAGGATGTTCACCTTAAATGTGAAAATTCTTGAAATGAATGCAGCCATGTTTGCAAAAGGTGTAGGAGTTATTGCTGATATAGAGATCTTCCACAAAAGAATCGGACATGCAAATGTGCAAAGGCTAAAATTGATGGAGTGAAAGGAAATCATTCATGGACTACCAAATTTCAAGGTTTCAGAGATGCAAAAGGTATGTGCAGCATGTCAATTTGGTAAAGAGTCAAGATCACCATTCCCACATGACAAGCACGTTAGTGAGAATGTGCTAGAAATAGTACATACAGATGTTTGGGGTCTTGCAAAGACCACATCTATGGGTGCTTGCAGGTTTTATGTTACTTTCATTGATGACCATACACGGAAAGTGTGGGTATATATCATGAAAGAGAAGAGTGAGGTGTTCAGTCACTTCCAGAATTTTAAAGTTATGGTGGAAAAGCATATAGGGAAGTATATTCAAACATTAAGGTCTAATGGAGGAGGTGAATACATGTCAAATGAGTTCAGCAACTTTCTTAAAAGTCATGGAATTTGACGTCAGTTTTCATGCAAGAACACACGAGAACATAATGGCGTTGTTGAACATAAAAACACACATATTACAGAAATAGCAATAGCCTTGATGGCTGCGAAGAATATGCCTCATTGTGATTGGGCAGAAGCTATGCATATGCATGTATACATTATGAACAGAACTCCAGCTGATGTTGTACATCAAGTTACACCTGAAGAAAAGTTCATAGGTAAAAAGCCAAACTTATCACATATGAAAATTTTTGGATGTATTGCATATGTACATGTCCTAGATGAGCTGAGGACAAAGCTTAATTCAAAAGCAAAAAAATTTGTCTTGATTGGATACTCCCTTGAGTGAAAGGGATATAAATGTTATAACCGACTCACATGATAGGTGATAATGAGCAGAGATGTGGTATTTGATGAAATTTCAAGCTTCTATCCAGATGTCAAAGAAGAACTGAATTTTGAACCAAATGACAAAGAAGACGCTGAAAAATCAAGTGCAGAATCTCAAGTTTTGAGCGGACCGGATACATCACCAAGCAATAGTTTCAACTCAAATCCATGGAGTGGAAGATTGCATGGAAATTTCAGTCCAGCAAATTCATCAAATACATCCAAGGAAGGTAAAGAAAAGCTTTTTGCATGTGCAGGTTTTGAAGATGTTGATGGAGACTCAAGCGAATCAGAAAAGAGTCTTGATGAGGAACTTGGATTGCCATCTTTGAAGACTCTAGGAGTAAGAAAAGCACATGCAGATGATACAAGGAGAAGTGACCCAGGACCAAGAAGATCTGGGAGGATGGAGATTTCTGTAGAACGATTGACGTATGACAATTATATGGCTCCTCATTGTGCCTACATGACAAAGGTAATACAAGATGCTGAATCCTCTTGTTTTGAAGATGCAATTGGAAGTGTAGATTGGAAAAAGGCTATGGATGAGGAGATGGTTGTGCTTTATGAAAATGATACATGGAAGCAGGTTCCATTGTTGCAAGGGAGGAAATCCATACGACATAACTGGGTTTACAAGGTAAAGCACAGCGCTGATGGTAGCATAAGCAGGTACAAAGTAGGATTGGTAGCAAAAGGATATGCACAGACATATGGCATTGATTATGAAGAAACATTTAGCCCTATAGCTAAAATATCTATTGTTAGAGCACTTGTTGCATTAGCTACAACAATAAGGATGGACTTTGCATTAAATGGATGTGAAGAATGCTTTCTTTTAATGGTGAGTTAGAGGAAGAAGTATACATGGACCAGCCACAAGGATATGAAGATTCAAAGCATCCAGAATATGTTTGCAGGTTTCAAAAGGCTTTGTATGGGCTGAAGTAAGCTCCTCGTGCATGACATGCAAAGATTGCTGATTACTTAACCACCATTGGGTTTTCTATGTGTGATGCAGGTCATTCACTATATGCAATGAAGGGTGATGCAGGTCATTCACTATCTGTGTTATGACTTGATTGTAGGTGGTGATAATGAAGAAGGCATCAAAGAGGTAAAGCAACTTGTTATGTAGGAATTTGACATGAAAGATCTTGGTGTGATGTGCTAATTCTTGGGCATTGCGTTCATAAATACAGAAACAGGCATGTGAATGCCACAAAGGCAATATGCCTTGAATATGCTACAAAAGTATGGTATGGCTGATTGTAAGCCAATTTCTATGCCATTAGATCAGAATTTGAAGTTGGATACTACATCAGGTGAAGAATTGGAAAATGCTACTATGTACAGGAAAATTGTGGGACGTCTTATATATCTCAAAACTACAAGGCCATTTAAGCTATTTTGTTGGACTTGAAAGTCAGTTTATGCAAGTTCCTAGGAAGCCACATTTGGATGCTCTGAGGCACACTCTATGTTATGTGAGTGCTACTTTGCATTATGCATTATTTATGAAGCTCGTCTAGATTTGTAGATTCATGGATACACTGATGCAGATTGGGCTGGTAGCATTCCAGATAGAAGATCTACTAGTGGATTTTTATTCTCACTTGGGAGTGCAGCTATTACATGAAGTAGCAAGAAACAACCCATTGTTGCTTTGTCAAGTATAGAGGCTGAGTATAGAGGTGCTGCAATGGCAGCATGTGAGGCATCATGGCTTGAGATGCTACATGCAAATTTATGTATGGAAGTGCAAAATCCTATCACCATCTATTGTGATAATCTTAGCAACATACAGTTAGCACGGAGCCCAGTTTTTCATTCTAGAACAAAGAATTTTGAGGTACATTATCTCTTCATCAGAGAGAAGGTATTAGCAAGTGATATTGATCTTGTTTATGTGAGAACAGATGAGCAGGTTGCTGATATTTTCACTAAAGCACTTGGGGCAGAGAACCTGAAGAAGTTTCGGAAGATGCTTGATTAGAGAACATGGCGTTGAGCTTGAGGGGGAGTGTTGAGATATCAAGCTCAACATGTGATGATCAAGGATAACACGTATCACTTGTTTCATTTCTCTGACATGTATAGTGGTCACGCCGATATATGTCAGGGAAACTTCATTGAGCTTTATTAGATTTATCTATCGAGAGTGATGGCACATTTGTTTCTTGCCAACTCACTCATTCAGGAACATTAGGTTTTTCCTTATGTATTGGTCTTTATATATTGCAGTAGTTGTATTCTTGTTTTAGGTAATTCTTGTATTCCTTTTTGTGTAACACAAGAAGAAGAAGAAAATTATTCTTCCTTGCCTCAATCTGTGTGTGTGCTTTTCCTTGAGAGTGAGAGTGTGTGTCTGAGCTCTCTTTCTTATCTCCTTCCTCGTGACAATCACTACCTAAATATATCAACACATATGACATAAATTTAACCTAAACATCCAATAGTCATATTGATTAAAAAACATTGAAAGGTCTCTTCAATACAATTCCAAAATAGGATCCCCTAAAATACCTCTTTTTCCAAAAAGATGTGACTAAATGCTTAACCAAATCTGGATGGAAACCATTGTTTGCGTCTTATGGAAACGTGGAGATTTCAAATGAAGACATAACTAGAAATTAATTGCTCACAATGAGAAAATATTAATAGATATTCTAAATAAAAAACAAAATTCATTAAGCTAGATTATTTTACAACTTAAAAGTATCTTTTTATAGGACTTATCACATGTATTACAAACATAGTAATTCCATTTCATCTTGAGCTTCCACAACATGTTCATTAACTTTTGGGTTTGGCATATCATCATTTTTAGTGTCTTTAGGTTCTTCCTTGATTTCTATTAGTTTTTCAAACCCATTCACAAGAGGTGTAATTGGGCGAGTCTTTGTTAGATAAAACCTCTTTGTATTATGTGTACCCTCTCCATCCATTTCTTGATCTTCATCATGGCATTCACTTTGACTAAGAACACACATTTTTATGGAGATAATTTAGGATTGATCTTTCTCTCTTGATATCCAATGTTCAAAAAGCTTTGAAGCATAACCCAATGTGGTACCTAAAATTAAAAGAGACTTTTTAGAAATGCAAAAATTTTAATTTTAAAAAACATTCTATTTACTATACAATGTGTGTCCTTGAGAATAGATCTAAGCTCCAAATATCATCATTTGAGAAATAAATCAAATAATCTCATGATCAACTACTTTGGCTTGTAGTAAGGGTTGGCTAATGTCTTGTCAACAAGCACAGGTCTTAGTTTCTTTGTAATTAGAAGGAACTGAAGGACGTTATTTGCGACATTCTCATTGAAGTGTTCTATAACACTCATTTTATTGATCTCATCATAGTGCCTATATGAACCACTATAGGTTATATATATGGCTCATATTTTTCTTCATCCTACAAGGAAAGAAATTAATGGAATAAATGAAGTTTGAGTGCAGCATAAAGAGAATCACTAGAAGGGATCCAAGATAATCACCAAATAAGTCCCTCCACTATGTGGCATATTTTCTTTAATATTTATGATATTTAAAAGGGTTTATCTCTAATATGAAACATGACTATCCACCAACAAACGATTAAATGTCATAACTTGTGAGATCCTTCACCATTTTTGTAATTTGTGGATACTTAATGGCCTCTTCATACAAAAATGGGTCAACCATATGGAAAGCATAAGGAATTAATATTATTAAAAATGTGTAAAATCCTCTTTAGTTTTGGATCCTTTCTTGCCTTGGGATGATTTCTACCAAAAGCACAAGTATGCAATTTTTGGCATAGAGATTAAAGAAAGCAAATGCCAAGTAGTAATAATATGCTTAATCGATGTCATGGATTGAATATATGCATAGAAGTGATATCAAGACTCAAGAAAGTTCATAAATTTGATGTGAGGCATCAGGTTTATGCAAGAGGTTGATGTCACACATCAGCTTCCAACATAAACTTGCTAAGATATCGACTGGATGCTTGGTATTTTGTTTATGCATGAATTTGATTCATGGTATACACTTTATGAAAGTTGATGCTTGGCATTCAATTTATGCATAAATTCATCATTTGGCATCAACTTTGTACATAAAGTGGATGTCAAATTTTGCATTTATGCTAAGAGTGGATGTTCGATATTAACCATAACAAATCAAAAATGGTTATCATACACGGCATATCGAATCTCTAAAGAGAGTGAATCCTTCTAGTAGTTCCTTGTATGAGGATCTATATGGGTAGTTATTTGAGACCTCCTTTTGAATATATAGTTTGATATATAGTTTATGTTTACAAAAGTGGATTTCGTTAGGAGATAACTGACGAAGGATGTGACTGAACTCTTATGCAACCATGAAGCATTAATTATTAGCATTATTGTCCATATGGAAGGCCAAAAGGCCACAATAAATTCTTTGTTAGTGGTCCTTGAATAAAACATAAGTTGTCTCACTAGTCATTCATTGTACATTAGACCACCTATTGTAAAACTTGTGTACTTTGTGCTTAAGATATATCCTCCACAATTTCTACAAGAGTCTATAAATCCTGTATAGAGGATGAAGAGGTCACAAAACCAAAAGAAAGATTGTGCATTGGGTTGAAACTAGTTTGCTTCTTCGGTTTCAAAGCGATTAGCGATTCGAGTGTTGTTCTAAAACTCTACATATATTGTTCAATGGTTGTTCCTAGGCTAAGGTAGTCATCAATGCATAGATCTCAGCATAATTTATCATCAAGCTCACCAAAACCATTGTTTTCACATATGACTTCAATATGGGAACATCATGATTAAAGGAGCTATAAGCGGCTTTTCACCACTTCTTAGGAGATCACCCATCCTATTACTACCCCTTGAGCATGCGTAACTAGCTGTTTCTATATGCATGCTTGGTGACCATTGAGGCAAAAATATCGTCTTTCAAAACACTTTGATTTATAAAAGCCTTCGTTTATATATCATTTCTTCTCTTAGATCTCATTTCTTTGACTTTGAGAGGTTTGTAGCATAACTTTGGAATATATTTGAACCAAGCTTTGGAGCTTTTAAAAGCATTGTTTAGTATAATTCTCTTCAACCAACTTGTGCTATACTTGCTCAGCTGCACTTGTTCATTGCTCACATATATTGATTGAGCACACACTATGTATGTTTCTATTTGACACTAACTATGTATGTTTGTTGATTTATGATAGGGAGGTTATGGTTTGCATTAAGCCTTTTGATATGTTGAAAAATAGGATCATGGAGAGGTTTTATTAGCTATTAAAGAGATTTGGACATCAGGGTCTATTTCATGATGTAGGTGAAGACTTATCCTTAACCTTGACATAGGGGACATATGATAATAGATCATAGGATCTCAACGAACAAAGTTGGATTCTTTCACACGACAAAGAAAACACAAATTATCAATAGACACAAATTGAACTAAAAATGATGAGCATTCATTTATTTGTCGACGAAATCGTTTCCAATGTGAAGCAACAATTTTTCCAATGAATACATAGTTTCATCAGTATATAGTTCGATAAGGAGTGGGGCACAACATATTTCTTGAACTTTTCTTTTTTGTTTACCGACACATAAAATAATGCCTATATTGAGACTTTTTTTTTTTTGCTTTTCATGTTATTCGATTGCATATATAGTTTTCTCATTAACATATTGATATGTAAATCAATGAAAAAATATAAATTTTCAATTGATATACCAATGAGCTTACCCACATGTATAATGATGGTTTAATTAAATAAACAAGAACCTCCACATTGTGTGTGGCATTTCTCGAAACCAAATTCAGTAGCCCATGCATAGTAGCAAAAATGCCATGTTAGTGTCTTCACTCACCTCTATTTCTCTTCTTACTCTTACTCTCACTCACTCTTGCTCTCTCTATTACTCTATCTCACTACTTTTGTTTTGGCATTAGGTTCCTTTAGTCTATTTTGAAGTACATCAACGATTATGAAGCTTGTAATCTACACCTAAAGCTTATTGAGTACAAATCTATGCAATTCAATTTAACCAGCTTCAAGTAAGCGTACATTTTCAATAATTTATTTATTTTTCCTCACAAATTTTTGTTTATTCAATGTAATTACAAAAAAAAGTATAATAATTGACATATTTTAAAACAATTTCAAATTGTAGACAGTAATTAATCAATATAAGGAATAAATAGAAAACTACACACTTACATGTGCACATATAAACATATACATACATAGATAAACACACACATTTATATACACATAGATATATAAGCACATATCTTGGTATCTCTCATTGAACAACGATGAATATCAATGTCGATGAAGATCCACCTCATTGGGGGCTCAAATGAGCTCCAAAAATTAAAAATTTCAAAGCATAGAATCTACCTAAGATCTCCAAGCTTGAGGACTCATTGGCTTGTACAAAATGGAGCAAATATTTAGCGAAATAGGGTTTTTCTACAATGTTTTAGTGATTAGAAATATTTTGTAAAGTCTGAAGGGTGAGGCATCCTTCTCACATGCTTCTCAATCTCTTATGCCTACTTAACTCACCATGTATTGTTCTACCTGCTTGCCCTTGCTCAAAAACACTCCCTTCCCTCTCGATCTATCATCTCTCATAAACCTTTGTGTTTGGGTTTGGTCAATATATTTCTACAGGTAGTTGATGGCTAAGGATCTTTCGGAAAAACCCATATTTCTCACAAGACTCACCTCCAATTTTTGCTGATCATTTGCCCATGGAGTATGTGGCTGTATATTTTGATAATGCTCTAAATATTGAATTTTTTTAACAGGCAAAGAGGCATAATAGACTGGTGGGATTTGAGTTGAAGACTTCTGCGGGGTTTTTCTCATGTCATGTACTCTAAATTTCATCCCTCAAACCCAAGCACATTTACATGGTTTGAAATCCAAGGAGATACAGTGACGGTTGTGATGGTTGTTGATGAGGATCCCAGGTATGATGAAAAAATGGGAAATAGAGGTTGGTTGGGGGTGCTTGAGGGGCCATTGTAGGTGGAACCAATAGTTGTCAAGGAGTGATTGGTAACAAGTGGTTGTGACAAGTGGAGGGATTGTGCATGGAGGGGTTTCAAAATTGGAAAAAAAAAATCTTGGGATTGCTCACCTATGAGGATTGGTGGAAAATGGGTGGTAGCGAATGACGAGGTATCAACTAGAGGGATTGGGGGTGGTCTATGACCATGGGGACAAAACGGAACAATATTTTTGGTCACATTGGTGCTTTGATAGTAGTACCAATTGGTGTACATTGGTGGAGATGGCGAAGATCATATCAAGTTGGGGGTCGATTCATCAAAAGTCTAAGAGTGTTGAATACTCTGAATGCTTATGTCAATAGGTGCATTGTCTCAATGAAAGCCTCATCAAACCTAGTGCTGATTAGTTCCTATTACAGTAGAGGATGCTGTACACTCAATAGGTTGTGGGCTTGCACTTCCTCCATTATATTGTACAGACCTTGTAAAGCTTCTACATAGGTGGGGTTCTCATATTGTTCTTCGTCTTCATCATCCTCTTCCTCTTCATCTTGTTGTTGTTCATCTTGGCACTTTTGTTCTTCTTCTCTTGTGATCCTACGTAGCTTGGTCTTTCATATTCTTGTAAAACGTATTGTGTATCAAAAAATGAAAAAATATTCAATGGATCACTCCATGGATTTGGGATTTCAAAATCACAAGTGGGAGCGACTAGAAACACAGAAACTTGTATCATGGTGGCTTCTATTTGAGTGATGTCTAGTTCCAGTATAACTCAATCTTGAGTTGTTTTTTATTGTGTTGTAGTGGCAATTGGGTGAGGTAGTGAATAATAAACGGTCGAACCACATGAGTGAGTCTTGTTGGTGAAGGTAGTGGGTTCATTGAAGTTTCAGGTAGTTGAAAGCATAGAATGGTGCCTCTCGTCCTTTTGTTCTAGTCCGATGTGGAACCGTGGCCATCCTTAAATGTTGAGCTCCCTCTCTATGGTCAAATCATAATCTAACAACATATATACTATTCTAGTGATGGCACAACATCCATTTAAAAACTTCTTCCTTGGCCATTTAGTGTTTGCGGCATACAATTAATCAATAATCCAATGTGGCATATCCATTCTAAGGATGCATTCTGTGCTTAGTATAAATTGAGCCAAATTTTTTGTATGGTTGCGTAAACATGTCCTATCTATGGAAGTTAAAGTGTTACATACACATTCAAAGGGTTGTGGACAAGTTTGGTATAATGGTGGACATGTTTGGTGTAAAATAGGAGACATTTGTGAGAATTTAAGAACCCCATTCTTCTTCATCTCATCAAGGTTGAGTGCTTCCTTATGTGATGGGATATGTTTCCCAAACATCTTCAATGCCTCCCTCACTAGTTTTGGGCGATGCAAAAACGTTTTCAATGAATGATGTCGGCGAAGTGACGATAGTACAAAAGTGCCATGGAGATCCCTATCTATCCCTGGTTGGAGTGTGTGAATTAAGAAGTACCATCTCTAGAAATGAGGTTTCGGTAGAGGAGCCACAAATATTAGTCTTAGTAAAATTTCTCCCATATTGGACATAGCTCATTTGAGTTTTGTAGAGCTTCAAAATGTTGCAAGAAAAAATGGAATTGGCCCCATCCATAGTCAAACTCTAGCTTGGACTCCAAAATTAATTAGGCATCTTCCAAGGTTCCTAATATCCTTGGAACTAGTGGGAGTTCTTGTGAACATCCTCTGTGTGGTTCATAGGGGTTCATCGATAGGTATCTCACCCTGGAAGTATGAAAACTCTTGCAGAGGAAGTAGTGGGTACTCCTTGATAGGGATGGCCCTCTAATCAACCGGCATAGAACTTGATCTAGCTACCACCATTGATTCGAGTTGGAAATGCTAGTTGTTTTGCTAAGAAAAGGAAACTCACATGTTAATATGGTCAGCGACCTTAGATCCTAGTATGGCAAGACCACATTCCCTTTCCAATACTGATGTGAATTCCCTTCTTAGCTCCTATAGGTGCACTTTTTCATTAGGAAAAAAGTTAACCCCGCATGGGCCTTGTAAGGATCTCTAATTTTTATCGATTAAGCCCAATTCTATTGTTGTTTAAGGGATAAAGTGCATTTAATAGGGCCAAATACAGAATATAGAGAGCTTAAGAGGTTATCTGAGAGAGAATATGTGCAATTATAAGTGAATGTTCTATACAAAATCATAAAAACACCAAACCGTAATATGAAATTAGGTTTTATCTTATGTTGAGATGAAATTATGGTAGCTTCAAGCATTGATGAGGTAGGGAGAGACTTGCTAGAACCAAACATGAAGACACCCTGAACTTAGAAGCCAGTACTCACAAGATCAAACGCACACTCTGCTAGTGTGAAGAAGATAAAGGGAAGCTTTTCAAAATCCTCTAAATCTACATGAAACTTCTCTAACAATCCTCCTACATCGAAACCCAAGACTTTGTGTGAGAATATCACCTCAACGTGATTTGTTCAAGTAACCTCATAATCCTTGTTTATAGGCTAACCATCCGTGATTGAGTGCCCTAGGATCAAGTGCTTTTTAGATATCTTAATCTTAGGCATTGATATTATTTCAATGAAGTCCATTATGAAAAGTAGAATTTAGGGTTTGATATTTGCTTAACTTTCTGATGTTAGATGGTGAAATATTACATACCATTAAAAAGATCTTAAAGGTACTTTCCAATAATCCAAAAATGGTTTTCTTTACCATCTTTGAAGAATTTGAGTAAGTCCCGAAATTGTGGTTGGTGGAAATTTGGCTATTTTGAGCTATTTTGACATTGTTTTTTAACAATGAGAAGGTTAGATGAATCTAAAACTTTTTCATGATAGTGACGTAGTAGAGAATTGTTTTTTGAATATTTTTTTTCACATGAGGTAGAGATTATGCTATGCCTTTGAGAGAAAACAATGATGATCCATTTGTATAGAGAGTGCCTAGTACAGTGGAAAGTTGTTGAAATTCAAGCTTCAACGTAAATGCATAAATGGACCAGTGGATGGATGCCACTTGGAGCACAAGAAATCAACTTCAAACTTTAATTTTAAATCCCCCTCATAACATCCATAAGTCATCAATCACACTTAGGTGTGATAAAGCCTATAATTTAGGAAAAGTGCTTCCTAGCTTATAGGGAATCTTTTCAAATCTTTATGAACACACTTTGTACTTTGAATTATAGATCCCATGCATGTGTGTGAGCTCTTTGAGCATTCTAATAAGCTAGTAGACCCCTTTCTAAGCAAGTCCCCTGATTTCTTGAGTGTTCTCACGCATCTTTGTGAAGCCATAACTAGCTCACAAATTTCTTTGTGTAGGAGCTAGATAGCTCTGAGCATTAATTACGGTTTCCTTATCGTATCTCACTCATGTCTTGTAATCTTTGGCTTGTTAGAAAGCTATTCTTGTCTTCTAAAGTTTCCGCAATGTTCATGTTGAAACTTTTCATATTCTAAGAGAACTATATCTAGAAATGAGTAGTGATCTATCTGTGTATGCCTAGTCAAGGCTATAACTTTACTCTCTTGGAGGCATTGGTTATCACAATAGAAGTAACCATTTTGAGTGCGATATTAATGCAGGCATCATTGTGCTTATTTAATGTGTGAAAAGATCTTGGGTTTAGTACTCAAGAGTTTAGAGAACGAGTTGTTTGAGTGAAAAAAGATTTTTTGTGTGCATCTGTGAGGCCACCTATGCTTTTAGGTTCCATAGGGAAGTTTTTTATCCTCCCATCAATGTATCACCAAATTTCGACTTACAAAAGCATTCAAGAAGAACCAAGACAAGCCACTAAAGGATCTTAAAGGTAGGGAGGTGTAGCATCAAGTTGAGAAGCACATACTGAGCAAAAGAGAGTCTACTCATGAAAAAGGAGAGCATCAACCTCACGTATTTGGAACTTGTGAAACATAGAGGTAAACTATATTATCATTTTGCACTCCCTTTGCATCAAAGGGATCTATGAGAGTCCATTAGAGTTCACCATGTTAGAATATGCACTCAAATTTGGAATTTGGACAAGAATAATTATTAGCCATGGAGATTTAGAATATCTAGCTATCTCATGGGGAAAGGATTATGGGGTCTCATTAGTGGAACATATGCTAGACCTAGATTAGGAGAGAATGCAACTCATGATCAATTAAGGAATTTCAAAGAGTTAAATGAAAGGGATAAGAGATTCATATTCATATTATCCCAACACATTAGTGGTGCTATAATGGGACATGTGCGAGATCTAGACACCTCTAAAAATATGGGAAACCCTAAAAGGGATTTATTCCACTTCAACCAAAGCCACAAAGATTCATTTGAAGAATGGACTTAACAACTTGAGAAAACCACCAAGTAGTAATATAAATAACTATATTTTGAAAATCAAAGAGGTCAGTGATGCATTGAGTTCCATAGGCTATCACATAGATGATGATGACCTAGTTGCATACACCTTGAATGGGCTTAGGAATGATGAGAAGTGGCAGGCTTTTACAACATCCGTGTATGTCAAAGATACTCTTCCTGACTTTGAGTAGTTGGTGGCCTTGATGGTCACTAACAAGATGAATACTAGAGGCTCAAAGGAAAAATACAATGAAGCACAAGCTTTTTATGCAAGTAAAGGTAGATGAAGGGGAAGGAACCAAGGTAGAGGAAGAGGTAGACAAGGGAGAGGATCAAATGGTGGTCCTAATCACGACCAAGGAAGCAAGCGGGAGAGGAAATTGCAAAGGTAGAGGAGGAAGGTTCAACTAGAATAAAAAACCCAAAGCTGAGAATGTTGTTTCATTTGTGGAAAGTATGGCCACTATGAAAGGGATTGCTATCAATGAGAGAAGACAAATTCAACCTACAAATTTCAAGGTAATTATGCATCTACTTCAAGTGAGAATGAGAGCATGCTGGATGTGATTTAGATGAGTGGCTATATTACAAGGATCAAGCACATGGTACATTGATAGTAGATGCAGCAACCACATGAGTTGCAACAAGGAGTTCTTCTCAAATGTGCAGGCGCCATCAACCAAAGGGAATGTTGAAACAAGTGATGATACTCCTCATGCTATTACACACATAGGTGATGTTATGTTGGATGGTTCTCACAAAACCAGGTGCTTAAAAGATTTTCTTCATGTTCCCACAATCACAAAGAATCCAATATATGTGTAGCAAATGGTTGAGAGAGGATTGCAGGTCAAGTTCAACCACAAGGGATGTTTTGTGGAAAACCAAAAAGAGGGGTAAAAATTTATAGAAAAAGTCAAGGAGGAGGGAAGGTTATTCACTTTCAATGTGAAGCCTAACTTCAACCATAGAATCTACTTCACATTTTGGAGCAGGGAGGTAGCTCGATTGGATCTAGGTATGGACATATCGATACTCAAAGATTGAAGGACATGGAGATGAAGAGGTTAATGCTAGGGTTACCTAATCGCCATAATCAAAACCTTAAAAGTTTGTTTGAAGCTTGTCAATTAGGAAAGTAGTCTAGTTTCCATACAAGAAGACCAACTATGAAAGGTGTGTCTTTATAGGCATGCAACTACACAAAAGGGTTATAGGTGTTATAACCAAACAACAAAGGAGCTAAAGGTATCAAGGGAGGTAAGATTTGATGAAATTTTATCTTGGTATGCTACAAATGTATCTATGCAGGGTAATGAAGATGAAGAAAGGAGGATTTCAAAGGATGAACTAGAGAGCATGGTTCGTAATGGACCTAAGCACTCAAGTATTCAACGATCATGGGATAAGGATAGTCTTATATCAATTCCATTCAGTGGTGCTAGGAGTAGAGGCAATACCAAAATCACATATATAAAAGAAGATGAAGAACTATGGATTGGTCTCAATGCAAACCATCATGGGAAGAAGGGAGAGAGCTCAAAGGTCAACAACAAATATGTAAATCAATGGAATGGTGAGATAAGAAGTTCTGATAGGGATCTAATTGAAAGGCTTACCTATGATTCATTTATGGCTAGACATTATGCTCAAATGAGCAAGGTTGTTGAAGAACCCACATGCTTTGGACAAGAAAACACATGCAAGGAATGGAAAGATGCTATTAGGAGGATATCAAGGCTTTGGAGGATAATCACAATTCAACTCTTATGCCAAGGAAGTAGGATATGGAGGTAATAGGAAACAACTGGGTTTGTAAGGAACATTCAGATGGTAGTATTGGTAGGTATAAAGCATTAGGGGAAAAATGATTAAGGATGGACCAATGAGTGGAGTGATTAAGGATGGACCAATCAGAGGATTGATTAAGGATGGACCAATGAGAGGAGGGTGGTGGCCACAATCTAGTCCATCAATTTACTAGTCTAGGCCTAGGCTTCCCTTGGTTTGTGCTAGTTTAGATTAAGGAGTGATTAAGGATGGACCAATGAGAGAAGGGTGGTGGCCACAATCTAGTCCCTCAATTTACTAGACTAGGCCTAGGCTTCCCTTGGTTTGTGCTAGTCAAAGGCTCTAAAAGCACTATGAATTTGTGATTTTGGTGAGAAGAGTAGTTTGATATTTCAAATATTTGAAGCTTGGCCATTGGATGGTCCAAAAGATCCAACGGATAGTGTGATTGTGAAAAAGTCAAGGCTACTTGGAAGGTAGACCATTCGATCATTCAAGAATCATGTGGCTCTGCTATAGTTCACAAAAGCAATGACATGAGAAACTATAGGCCCTTAGATTAACAAATGATATGAGGGTTACAAACCACCTCAAGTCACCCAAAGTGCCTTTTTGTATGAGCTCTTGCATGTACATTTCATCCAACAACTACGAATGGGAGCTCAACCAGGATCAACTCAAAGATAGGATGTCCATGCAATCTTGAACACATCCAATGATTCATAATCAAAGCCGGATGGTGCTCAGCTTGAAATTTGGAGGTGCATTTGATCTTCCACTCATCGGACGACTACAAAGCACCCGGCATTTTCATATAAGCATGAAATGTGGTACACCATTAGATCTTGGACAATGAAGGGTTGTGATAGACTACACATTTGACCTTCTCTCTCTATTGTGCCATTCAAAATACCCACACAATCATTATGGTTCCCCATCTCTTTTATTCGTGATCACTCAAAAGAACGTATCCAATGGTCTGAATTAGATTCGACCCATGATCCATTTGAAGATATTTTTCTCCTATATTTTAATAGACAAAACCACTAGTTGTATTTTGTGTCCCCTTAATCCTTGAAAATCTTAATTTTAATCCCTAAAAATTAGGGATCCTTACAAAGCCCATGCAAGGCTCACTTTTTCCCCTAATGGATAGGCTTGTAGACAAAGGATTTGCTCATAAATATGGAATAGAATATGAGAAGACATTTAGCCTTGTGGCTAAGATGACTACCATCATAACAATCATTTTCATTCAAGCAAGAAAGTATTGAAAGATGTATCAACTTGATGTGAAGAATGCATTTCTAAATTGGGAGCTAGAGGAATTTTTGTACATGGACCAACCATTAGGGTTGAGGAAAAAGTCATGGATGGTTATGTTTGCATGTTGAAGAAAGCATTATATGATCTCAAGCAAACCCCAAGGGCATGTTATCAAAGGCCTGTGGACTATTTGATCAGTTATGGATACAACCAAAGCAAGGTAGACTCATCATTTATCAATAGAAGAGAAGGTAAACCATGTATCTACTTATGTGCATATGTAGATGACAGGATTGTTATAGGCAATCATGAAGGTATGAAGGACATCAAAGAGAAGCTTGGGAAGGAGTTCGAGATCTCAGACCTTGGAGATTTAAGGTACTTTCTAGACATTGAAGTCTTATAAAAGCACAATGGTATTTAGCATATGCAAAGGAAATATATTTTGGATGTATATGAAGAATTATGGACTCACAAGATGCAAATCATTGAGCAACCCTATGGAGGTAAACACAAAATTAACTTCAATGGAAGGTAATAAAATACAAGATCCACTTTTATAGAGTTCTATAGTGGGATCATGAATTATGCCATCATTATAATGATAGACCTATCATATACATTTGGTGTGCTATCTCAATTCATGCACATATCTAGGGTTCCACATTTACTTGCACCAAAAAGCATACTCCGATATCTCAAAGGTACACTTAATGGTATATTATATCCATTTGAAGATAAATTGCATGTGAAAGCATGTACAGATGTTGAATTGGTTGGATTCAAAGAAGATAGGAGGAGTACAAGTGGATATGTAGTGATGCTTTGCAATAAGGTAATCTCTTGGATGGCAAAGAAAAAACCCACTATTGCTATATCCTCCATTGAAGCTTAATCTATGGCTTTAGTTCAAGTAACTTGTGATCTTATGTGGCTCAAAAAGCTAATGATTTAGTAAGTCTTGTAGGTTAATATTTCCAATTATGGGTGATAACATGAGTAATGTGTACCTATCTGTCAATTCTATTTCAATGGCAGGCACAAAACACATAGAGGTACACTATCACTATATCAGAGAGAAGGTGTTGGATATGGAAGTTCAAATACAACACATAAGTACCAAAGAACAATGTGCTGACATGTTCACCAAAGCTTTAGATTGAATGAAGCTTACAAACTTCAAGAAGGGAAATGGATTATTGGAGTTTGGTTGAAGAACAAGAGCTTGAAGCTTGAGGGGTTAGGTTGAAATTCAAGGTTCAACCTTAATGCATACATGGACCATTGGATGGATGCTACTTGGAGATACATGAAGTAAGACATCAAGCACAAGAGATCAAGTTCAAATTAGAATCTGAAATCCTCCTCAAAATAGCCATAATACACTTAGGCATGATCAAGCCTATAATTTAGGAAAAGTGGATCCTAGCTTATAGGGAATCTTTTGAAATCTATATGAACATACTTTGTACTTTGCATTATAGATCATGTGTGTGTGTGTGCTCTTTGAGAATTTGAATAAGCTAGCAAGCCCCTTGCTTGCTTGAGTGTGTTTACTCATCTTTGTGAAGTCACATCTAGCTCACAGATTTCTATGTGTATGAGCTAGATAGCTATGTGTGTGAAGCAAGGTTTCTGTTAAACGCGGGTCTTGCCGTCAGAGACACGTTTAAACATCTATTCGGGTTCTTGGGAGTGGAAGGGGTCTGTTAAATAGAGGCCCTATACTTGATTTTCCCAAATCAACTCACTGACATGACAGTCTGTTCAATAACTTTACTAATCCAATTTACTAACCGAAAACTCGGACTTCGTCTGATTCATCTACTCACAGAATGTCGATTCATACACAGATTAAGACTTCCTCAGTGACCAACGCACAATACAAAGATGACCGTAACACAAACTCACAGTAATAAACTTAGCGGAACCGTAATTCAGTACTTAACTTAAGATAAACATACTGTAACTTAATCTTTACCGGACAGGCACAAATAATCAACAACACAGAAAGACAGAGAATAACTCAGAGTTTTCAAACACGCCACGGAAACTACACAGACATCATCAACCAGACAAACAGTCTGGCGACTCCTCTGGTCGTCACCGAAGCGTCTCTTTTCATTGATTTATAAGAAGGTTACAATGTCTACGCAACGACCTTTCGGTTCGTGTGGAATATAAAAAGAGTCAGACTTTACAATTGCCAATCCGGCGGCTTACACTGGCACGCACGGTGCACTTGAACCCGCAGGTATACAAAAATTATGGTTCATCTAGTATACCTTCTAAATACATAGTTCTCGCTAATCTAAATGTCCGTGCAATTTTCTTTTTCAATGACTCTAACATCTGCTTCAAAATTTCTGGTTCTACGAGTTGAGCATCTGTCCATACTGAACTTAAAGAAATAACTTGGCTCATCAAACTCTTTGCATGTGTCTGCAAAAAAGCTTCTTGTAAGTAAAATTCATTTGACAGAGCCGCATCACGACTGACTTTCATATCTGCAATGTGCTTATCAACTTTGGATAATCTTTCTTTTTGAACATTCAGTTGATACTCCCTTCTTTCTAACTCTTGATTCTGAATTCTGTATGGTTTTGTAATACGCATCGCGCTCTCTTTTTATCCCTGGTATCTCCTTCTATAGTTGAGCGACTAAATTCATTTGTATTTTAAGGTCTGTATTTGTTTCAGCTAAATATGCTTCTGTTCGCTGGAGTTCTTCATTAGTCTGTTTAGCCAAATTGGCCATCTCTTGTCCTTTCTGTACTGCTTCATTCAGTTGTACTCTAGTCTCTTCTAAAAGATTGCCCAGAGCTATGCGTGCATCCTCTTTATCTTGGACTAATTGCTTCAACTGGACAAGCTCTACATCAGCAACAATTAATAACTCATCTTTTTCCCGAACTTCAGCCATTTCCGCATCTCGTTGACTAGTTACTGTTTCCTGTTCGGCAAGTCTGGCCTGTAACTCTTTAATTTGTTCGTTTAAAGCTTGATTTTCTGCTTTGACTACAACTAGTTCTTCCTGAAGTGGGCTAATGTCTGCTTCTAGAACATCAACCTTGTGTTAAAATTCTTCTCGGATGTTATCAGTCACTTCCTTCATTTGTGCTGGTAGTCGTTGCGATAGCTGGATTAGCATTTGACCCATGGATGCGAGCTCAGAAAACATGGGAATTGATGGAAACAGAATAGAAGGACGTGGTTGAGAAGAAGAGGCTGTCAGAAGTTGACGTGAAGAGGGTGGAGAGTAATTCGGTGAGGAAGATGAAGCAGAAGGTTCTTCAGTAGGTTGTAGAGGTATAATAGGGTTGATTGGGAGGATGGGTGGCGAAGTGGGATGTAGAATGTTATTGTCTAATACCTTGTCGGTGGATTTCTACGTAGAGTCATCAGGGTTGGCAACTGCAGACTCGACTGCCTTAATCAGTTCTTCAAAAATTTCTTTAATAATAGGTTGCCCATCTTCGTGCTTTTCCTGTTTGGATTGTTGTTGAAATTCTTCTTTAGAGG